>FR990126.1:4208710-4833710 GCA_905404295.2 Ochlodes sylvanus | reverse complement strand
AAACTTTTCAAAATTTGTAGATGAACAATAACATTTATAAACTTTATGTACCTATGTATGTATGTTGTATAAAATTCTAAGTAAAAAGTATACAAATTAAGTCAGTCTGTCAACTACTTTTTGAGTTTCGCTGCCAGTAACATTGTGTCATTGTTTATATATATAGGTACACCAAATTTTCACACATCTCTGTCTCTTGACTTGCGCTTCACACAATTTTTTGGACACCCAGTAATATACACTGACAGTTATATCGAAGCGAATCACTCAGAATGTGCTGAATTATCGTTTTGCAGCCCCCGTTGAGGAAAATGCCGTACTATCGACATTCATTACTCCTATTCTACGTTAGGATAGGCACAATGTCTCATTCAATTCTCTTCAATCCTAATAATAGTTTCTGCTTGTGTAAGGATGGTCAATAATGACCGTGTCAGTAAAAATTTATTGAAGACCCGTACGGTGCAATGGTTAACACGCCGGTCCTAAGTTCGATGCTGAAGCGAAAATTTGAATGAAGAGTTAATATTTCTGTTCTCGTTCTCGATGTGTATGTAATTCGATGTGGCGTGGAACCCATTTTATTTTCCATTTACAGCGACATCTAGGCTCAATTTTAAGAGTTATTTTTCAACTGAAGTGCTACCGCGGAGTTGTACCGTTTGGTTCAAAACTGCATTTCTTATAGTTCTTCACTGTATTACTAGATGGCGCCAATAAACACAGTAAAAAGTTATCACTCAATGTACCGCAAGCTTCTATCGATACTTCGTCTATACTTACACATGTCATAATGAAATCTGTACTTAACTAATCACTCTCTGTACATAGAAGATGTATAAGAAAAACTTTTACTGCGGGTCTTATAATGTAATAGAACACAAAACAATGATTTTTAGAATTTTATGTCTGTTATGTCCGTGGTTTTTTACACGCCAATCTCAAAAGTAAAGTTGGCTTAACTGATTTGAGTGCGGTTTACACTAATAGGTATATGTATTTTGATTATGGTACACGTAACATTTAGTGTTTATTTTATTTCAATCAGTTGATAATTAAGATAGTTGTCAGTTTAAAGAATCACGCCTAACAATTTCCGAATGTGCGTACTACCTACCTAATTAGGGACATGTTTGCCGAAGCGAATACTAGTAATAAAATAAAGCCAGGGGCGCCGAATCCGTGGGTGCTCGGGGGCTCGAGCACCCATGAGAAATAAACAGGGGGTGCCGAGCACCCCTGAGAATAGACATCAATAAAAATATCAGTAATTGTTGTTCAACCTAAGAGCTGACCGACACATCATTTTTATTTCATATCGCTATTATTAAGTACGCAGTATGTAAGTGGGACATTTATTTATTTGTCGGTCGATCAGTGTGCATTTCTCTTCTCACACTTCGCCACTTTTTCGAGTCATCAACTGAGCATAAGCACCCATGAGGTTTTCTAAAAGCCAGCGCCCCTGAATAAAGCTGAAGAAATTTTCTTTGTTTGAAAGCACGAATCTCTGGTACTGCCAGTCTGACTTTAATTACTTCGTGTACGATAGCCACATTCATAAGGAAGGCTATAAACTCCAATTTTTAGTTAGTTTTAAATTTAGATTTTACCGAAGCGAAGCGAGGTGGGGTTATTGGTAGATATACTATACTTACAATATCAACATACAGTGACGGTGAGTACCCACCATTAGCTTGCTCGTCTGCGCATTTGTCGGTTATTTACATAAAAACAGAGACATAGAGGGAAAATATAGATAATAATATAATAATTTCTGCAAAGAAAAAACCTGCTTCAAAATCGACAAGAAATAAAAATTTGAGGGCTTCTCTCGATTTCACTGTGATTCCATCATCAGATCCTGACTTGGACAGTGGAACCACCTCGGAAGTATATCCTTTCAAATTAAAAAAATAATAATCGAAATCGGTCCACAATTGAAATAAAAAATACATGCGAACATAGAACCCCCTCCTTTTTTGAAGTCGGTTAAAAATAAAAGAGGTAGCAATAGGGTATTTGACACCTTTTAGAAAAATAACTCAAATTGTTCAATATAACATAATACATAATGCAGTTTGCTTAATTCTTTGTGAATATCTCTATTTTCTATGAAAATCACCATCAAAGTTTAAATGAACAAAAAAGCCGCCAAAACGCTAATACGCCATTTTTAAATAGGTTATGACGTCACCTGGTCAAATAACCATACTAAGCTGTCAATGCTGTCATTGCGTATAGTAAGCAGTACTAGCAAGTGACGTCATTCAGCCAAACCGCGTGTTTTCAATCACGTGATCAAACACGAAAAATTCATTATTTTATTATCGATTTTTAATAAAAATCCAAATAATTTTAAAATAATGTGTAGGCTAAATTGGTTTAAAAAAATATATACTTTTAAGCTAACAACAGTTTGATCTATATTTTCATTGTAGTCAAATACCCTATTGATCGGAAAGCGGATATATTCATACGCAATATGACTCCAAAGGCCTTGATTACTAGCAGGTAATAAATAAACCACCCAATTCAGGGCTTTACGCTATATTGTAATTTGTAACACTCTAATCTAAGAATAGCTTGTTTTATTTACTGCTCATGTTTTATTCAGTCAATATTAAGCCTTACCTTCATTCAACATTTAGTCTGTAATTATTAATATGCGGGTTGCGGTTATCAGTCATAATGCGCGCAGCGTGTCAGGCCTTGGGGGTAGTCACGCAGAGCTCATGGGCCCTGTCCTTGGAGCCAATTGCCAAAATCGTGGCCTCGTTACGCAGTATCAACAAAAACAATTTATAAATGACAGCAGTAATACAGGTATTTTTGATTGATGTAATATGGATGTAATATTTTTTTAACAGCAATTGTTTTCCCGTTAGAAAGATTTGGAGCCGGTTACACTTTTTTTTAGAGGCGACCATCTTAGTTCTCAAGGGTAGAAACACAACTGAGACCGAATTAAAACGAAACTAACAATTACCAACTAGACTTACTAACAACAACTAACAGGACTATCTATCACTAACAGTCCCTGCCCCAGTCCTCACCTACTAACGAACTAACCAACAAACGTTCCAACTGCGTCTGCTAACTGAACTAACCAACCTCTTCCCGATTTGAGTTCTAGTTCTGGATCAGTCACAGTTGTCATAGGTGGCTGTGGAAAGGTGGTGCTGCATGCTCGTTTGCTATCTTACCTATGCTATTGCTTGGTACCTATTCCTTACTACCTGACTATAGAGAAGCGGAAATAGGGTTAATATGCCCGTATAAGTATGCTTTTTTGTT
This sequence comes from Ochlodes sylvanus, assembly GCA_905404295.2. NCBI lineage: Eukaryota > Metazoa > Arthropoda > Insecta > Lepidoptera > Hesperiidae > Ochlodes > Ochlodes sylvanus. Next base: position 4,830,413 of record FR990126.1, on the reverse strand, counting down.
CATCTGTTCACGCGGAACTTTAATTACTTATATAGTACAGATGGAATATACTTACTTGGTGTAGGTAGAAGCGCCTTAATCGCCCACTGTTTATAGGTAACGTCACACATAATTTATTAGAAGTCATAAAGTCATAAATTAAAAAATTTTAACGTTCAACGTACGGTGTTAGGTATTAAATGAAAGGCTTAATTAGCACATTTTGAATATTTTATGGAACAGCTTTACAAAACGTGATTGCGACGTAGTTAGGTATTAGACTGTTTGTAACTTTCGTTAATTTAATTATTAATTTAGGAATAGAAAACAATTAGGTATAGTTTAAAATAAAGGTATTATTAAATTACTTATTATTAAATCGAACTGACCACAGTACGGAATAATCCAAAAACATTAAAGTAATACAGACATCTTTTACCAAGGGTTTGTCGCCAACTTACTTAGATTTTATAGGCGTTGTAGCATTGTTTTGAAGCGCTCATAGCCCGGCAGCTTGCGTCGACGAACTTAAGCAACATCGGGCGCGGTCGGTAGTTGAATGGGTGACCGCTAGTGGCAAAATTTCTTGGGCGCTTCCGTGCTTCGGAAGGCACGTAAAGCCAACTAGCCCTCCACCAATCCGCACTGGAGCAGCGTGGTAGAGTATGCTCTGGTCCTCCACATTTATGAGGAGAGACCCATGCTAGTAGTAGGCCATTAAAGGGTTGAAGCCATATGCGTTGTCTTAATGCGAAATGGCACCTCTGAGTGTAACGACTCAGGCTCATTTAATACGAATACAAAATACAGTAAACGTAACTTTCTGATTAGTTAATTGTTCTCAAAAGTGTGTAAAGTCCGCCAACACACAATCAGCCATCGTGGTCCACTATGGCCTATACCCCTCACGTTGTGAGAGGAGACCAATGCCCGGTAGGATTATGCCTAATGGATAGTTATAGGTACCGATGAATAGTATAGCATATAATCTATAATCTACCATCTAATCAATTTATTATTATCAGCTACTCAAAGGTAAGGTAAGGAAAAATCGAAGAAATTTCAAATTTAATGTGTGGACTGACGCTGTCTGATAGTTTACAGATGTCAGTCCAATAGAACGAAAGGTTTCCAGAAAATTTACACGGTACAGTCGAAACGATAAATTATTAGCCTATTTCAGGTAAACTTTACTTGTTAATACAAAAACCTGTTTTAATAACGACACCTCAAAGAAGTGTATAATCAATTTTTCTTTTAGGAAATTAATTGATTACTCAACTGATAAATACATAATTATAATTATAAACAGTAGTGAATGTGATGGAGTTTTCATAGTTATGCAATGAAATCGTCGCTAGTCGAATTCAACACATCTACTAAGCAAGTTATAAAAATAATTTCTTAATAAACACTCATATAACTTTAAATTATTCAAGTGACTTTTGAAACTAGAATTTTATTAGTTCATTGTTTTAATGCAAACAGACCAAGTGCGAGTCGGGTTCGCACACGTAGGGTTCTCGGCTACAATAACACGCATTCTGTGGAAATTTTAGATATTTACCAATTTCCGTTCAATAGATAGAACTTTGTGATACACAGACAGAGAGGTAATAGAGTTCGTTTGTCACCCTTAGGGTACGAAACCCTTAAAGACGTACACCACCTTCAAAATAGGCAAACGTTGTGCGACACTCATAATTATATTTACTAAGAATTGTAATATATTTTATCAACTGTACCTTAGTTGGTAAGCTTTAGCCAATATACGCTTGACCTTTCAATACAATATTCGATGTTTCTTGAAATACCGAGAAAGTTAAGGTTTCCTTTTATGTTCCTTCACAATAGTATCATTTTAAAATAAGTATTTCCCTTCGCCGAAATGCTCATATTCTCACTCTTTTCTACAATGTCTTATAAAATAAAATAAAAATAAAAAACCGTACCGTACCTCAAACAAAACCTCAAATTTCTCCATTTAACTCACGACACTTCGCTCTACATCATTCTATCAAAATTCCTTGCCCGGTGCATTGATAGCCGAGTGGTTTGAATATTGGACTCCCTAACCCGAAGGCCCGGGTTCAAATCCTACACGCATCTCTAATTTTCGAAATGATGTGCACTTTTGAATGTAATTATCACTTGCTTCAGTAAAGTAAAATATCACTAGTAAACTTGCACACCTGAGAGTATAACGTATTATGTGACTATAATTATGCATATTCCCCGTAATGTTCTCAAAGGTGTGAGAAATCCACTAATTCGTGCTTGGCCAGCGTTGTGAACTATGGTCTGTACCCCTCACATAGTGAGAGGACACCTGTGCCCAGCAGTGTACCGTATAATTACGGGCATAATCCTTTCATTAATTACCTACATGATTTCTAAATTTTGATTGAAGTTATAAATCATTTGAGCTTGGCACATTTCAGTAATTCGTGTAAATTGAATATAAACCTTGTAGAAAAGAAATAAGTGACATTGCACGAGACTGCCATTTTCCAGTGCTGAAGGGTATTTATGGTTCAAGCTCAAGGTCAAATGCAGTCCACCGTTATCGGATTACGGACATGATAAAGGTAATTGGATTTATCTTTATTTTCCATTGAGACTACGCAATGGACTCAACTGACATTGACGTACGTAACTCTTTTTACGGACGAAGTCGTTCTCAATATGGTCGTGAAGAACCTTAAAATGGTGAAAATTATCCGCGTTGGCTTAGCCAGCCTTAGCCGTATATGAGATCTGTTTATCACATAATTAATAAACTAGTGGAACCACCCTCGGTAAAAAAAAATTAAAGAGTAAAATTCACTCATTTTTCCTCGATTAACATTGTTCTTTACGTCTACGTACAGACTTTGTAATATTAGTATAGAAGCTTTGCAATGTTAGTATAGAAAATAAAGATTTTACGCCAAAGCACGAAGGTATCATTTGCGATAAAAGTATGCAGAGTAGCAACACCAACTGTCGCTTGTGGTTGAGTTGTGGTTGCGATGAAGACAGTATCTTCCATGCTGTTCATTTAGAAGTTGGGACCGCAAAATGTTGTCCGTATGAAAATCACTGTGTCCATACAAATGCGTCTAATCACGTAGTTACCGTTGCCGTGTAGTTGTGTGAAGAGACAACATAAATGCCATTAACAAATAAACGTTTTTCTGTTTCCGCCCTAAAAACCTTTAAATCCTCGTCAACTACCCGCGGCATTTCCTGCGAGGGAATGATATGTAGGTAGGTACCAATATTTGACTGTAACACGAACGTTATAAATTCATAGACTCAAAGCTTGTTTTTCCTTGAACAGCTTTTTTTATTTTGTAAACGGAGGAAATAAATATACATGGCGTAAAATATTAGGTTAGATAAAAATTGTGCATGGATTGCATGTTACAGAGATGAGAATGTTGAGATGGATGTGTGAAGTTACGTGAATGGATAAAGTGAGGAATGAATATATTAGAGGAAGTCTGAAAGGAGCACCAATTACAGACACGTTAAAGGGAAGCCGAATGTCGTGGTATGGGCATGTGATGAAATGCTTGATATGAATATGGATGGACAAAGGGGACGAGGACAGCCAAAGAAAAGATGGATGGATTGCGTGAGAGATGATATGAAAGAAAAGGGAGTCAGTGTAGAAGTGACGGATAATAGGGAAGAATGGAAGAGAAGAACATATTACGCTGACCCAAATAAATAGGGAAAATGGGCAAGAATGATGATAATAGGGTATTTGACTACAATGAAAATATAGATCAAACTGTTGTTAGCTTAAAAGTATATATTTTTTTAAACCAATTAAGCCAACACATTATTTTAAAATTATTAGGATTTTTATTAAAAATCGATAATAAAATAATGAATTTTTCGTGTTTGATCACGTGATCGAAAACACGCGGTTTGGCTGAATGACGTCACTTGCTAGTACTGCTTACTATACGCAATGACAGCATTGACAGCTTTGTATGGTTATTTGACCAGGTGACGTCATAACCTATTTCAAAATGGCGTATTAGCGTTTTGACGGCTTTTTTGTTCATTTAAACTTTGAAGGTGATTTTCATAGAAAATAGAGATGTTTACAAAGAATTAAGCAAACTGCATAATGTATTATGTTATATTGAACAATTTGAGTTATTTTTCTAAAAGGTGTCAAATACCCTATGAGGAATAAGCATGCAAAATATTCTATCATTACCTACACTATTAGTTACCTAGTGGGTTATTGAAACCTATAGGTAGTAGTTAAAAGTTTAAAAATAAAATTGATGGTGGTATAAACTTTTAGTACCCACATCAGTTACATCCTTCTTTACCTTTCGTAATGACATATTTTCTAAATATCTTATTTTTCATACAATATTTATTTTACTGTAAGGTGATTTATGCACTCAATAATAATTTAGTCACTTTATTACACAAAGACAATAAAACTATACCTATTCCAATATAAGATTTACGGTTGGCTGACCAGACGTATTTTATGACAATATTCTATTTACAAAGGTTACGGTACCATTTTAAATACTGAATATTCTCGACCAAATCACAGATTTTCAATTTTTTTACTACAATCACGTGCCTTAACTCCATTAGTCTAACATAAGTCAAAAGTCTAACTCTATAATTCGCTCATTTTATTAGCTAATACAAGAACAATTAATTAGTAGTAGGCACTATAATTGAAATACTAATATATGCATATAGGCATAATTTATATGTATTAGTATTTCACCTACCTAGTATGAGCCTATGTAAGCTGCGAGCGAACTAATGGACCAATATGGCAAAATAACAAAAAATATTGTTGGTTACAAAACCTTAAAAATTGGTCAATCTAATTTTTTATAGCGGCCACAGAAACTGCGTGTTTCTGTTCTCTGTGAAAAATTCAGGTGTCTGTCATATCCGTTCTAGAAATAAATCCCCGTGACCGACAGACAGGCATATTAATAAGGTTCCGTTGGTCTCCCTATGGATACGGAACGCTAAAAATGACTACTGCAGCACTCTTTCGAATGATTTCTTAGTTAATTGCAACGTACTTACACTTCTGACGTTGCCAGAAACTCATTACCATTAATTCAGCAAAGCGCACGACATCGTTATTACAGGCAAGCTGAAAAATTGAAATTGTTTTTAAATTAATCCCCATAGAAATATGAGAAAATATTGCTTTAATTTTCCAAATCACGCGAAATATAAGTAAACACAAAGGCAGTGTCAAGGACGCGGAAGTATGTTTCCGACGTCGTAAAAACATAACATTAACATAAATTTCATTTGTAACAAACTTCGCAAGACTTCAGGAGTACGACCTAGTTCCATATTACGAGGACAACCTTAAAGGAAGGAGACACGCACGGCTTCACTGCTTAAGCTGCATGTTACTGGTTATTAAGAAAATCAATGTACAAATATTACAGAAGATTTATTTTGTACAGCTTCTGTAATTTTATATCGCTCCAAACTGTTAAACATGGTATTTTCCCTTCCCCAGACGATGTGTAAGGTTTTCGGTCTCAAATCCAATACAATCCTTTGGGCCAGGCATTCTGGTGTATAGCTTACTATACAACAAGACATCACTAGTCTTTATTCGGCTTAAGCTATGCATATATTACTGCAGGCTGAAAGGATGCTATATAAGGGACGCCATCCACAGAGTCTAATCTCCCAAGCTCGTAGAACATCCTGCTATACAACGGCCGAGACCAGGGCGCTAGGTCTGTACCAGTAGAACGGTAGTTAATCACGCATGGTGGTAGGGCTTTTATCCGCCTGGCTAGCTAACACCACTCTCCTCAAATCATCCATGAAATGTTGTTGGTGCGTATAATTTAAACTTATATCAACGTAGACACTAAATTAAGGAACCAGTCCAGCAGCGGACTCTTACAGGATGGAAGAATGATAATATTCGTATATAAGTAGTTAAAGCGAATTTCTACGATAAATCAATACGAAGCGTAAAAATCGTAAAATTAAACGTTACGTTTATTTTAACGTAAAAAATTGACGTTAATAACTAAGTGGCTTAATCTAAACCTGACATTGCTACACCCTTTGTGTATAACATTTTATAATGTAAGTACCTAATACATTGATCAATAAATGTATTGAGTATTCAGTATTGAAAATACGATCAGCAAACACCTAACGAGAAGTCGACTTGTAATACAAACCACAGAGTACTTTATAATATACGGAAAATACAAACCTTATGAAGCACAGGTACTTACATATACATAGTAATAAACCAATAATTAAAAATGATATGATTGAATACGTGGAATAAGGAAGCATTAACGACCCGCACAATTATAAACAAGGAGAGGTTGAATGTTCATTTTCTGTGTAAAACATTGATTTAAAAATGTCTAGAGTTGACACTGTATTTTTGTTCTCCTATTTATTTTCTTCTTATGTAGATGTGGCGACATCGCCGGCACGCCACACGGGGATGTCACGAAGCCTGAATCACGCTATAGAAGTTTTCTACATTCAGGCTTGTTGTGACGTCACCGTGTGACGTGTGTGCGATGTCGCCACAAAAGTATTTAAGGTAACAATATGTATAATCGCATTATTAAAAATGAAATTAAGTTTAGCATTAAAATATCTATTCTATAAACAAATCTAGTACCAATACGTGCCTGTAATCAGCGACCCGCATAATGGTACTAACCATGCTACATGTAAGTATACCCGTTCAATTATATTAGAACCATAATTTCACCATTACCATAGAATTATTACAGCCAGCATTTAAACCAGAAATGCTCATAATTACATGACCTTACAAAAATTATAATTTCATTTTACTAGTTACACGCCCTTGTTTTGCTTCTGCAACAATCGTAATTTTACGAAAACAAATTAAGCAAGTAACTGTTTACTATTTTACTATAGTTTTACAATACTTCTTTTAATTGATGTACTGTAATTTTTTACAAATATTTTAGTTGTACGTTTGAAGAGTTTGGAAGATTAAGACCAAGATAAGTGTAAATAAAAGGTGATAGCGCGCACGGGTGACTTTTGTCACCGTAATTGTTTCGTCACTCTTATCAAGTCCTTTGATATGTATGCAGATGCCCGCATTTTACGACGTGACAACTGGGTGACATTTATGTACGCCGACCGGCGAACAAGCCCGTGACGAAACTGTCACCCACCGCGCCGTAGCTTTTCATACACAGAACTGTGTATGTATGTGACTGTGTTTTCATAGCAGCTCGCGTCTGTCGTCTGTCCAGCGCGCGTCCAGCGAAATAGCGTTTATTCGCACCTGCGACAGCAACGCAACAATCGCGCGGCAATGTGGTGGTCGCATCGCAATGTTGTATAAAAAACGTTTCATTTGTGCAAGTGACCATTTGCAGTCGAACAAGTCGACAGCACCGCATTAAGATGTCGCAGCGACAATATTCATAAGTGCGACATTTTGTCGCGTCGCTGTCGCGGCTTTAAGAATTAAGAACGGACACAGACATTACTGTATCTTAATTGTCTTTACTCAATATCGTTGCATTATAATGTTATCGAAATATATCCTTTTGCAATTTCAAAACAGAGTTATCATCGAAACATCGACATAGTCATTAACCCTGTAACGAAACCAACGTTATTGTGTTCTTGAAACAGATCTGAATTCATTGCTGTTGTTTTGAAAGTAATGTTTTGTTAGAAAATAAAATTAATGTGTTTTGAAAATAAAATAATTGTGTTTTTCATAGAAATTTTGATACATTAAATTATATATCAGTCAACTACTAATATTTCTGTCCATTAGAATACAACACAGAACATAGAGACAAGGAATATAACATAATAATACTGAAACCAATAGTCCAAAAATATATAAAATTCGCAATAATAAAATAATTTATGAAATAAGTAAATAAATGTTCCCACACTTGTAGCCTCACACGAGGATTTCCTGAGTAGTGGGCGTCATGGACAAGACCCAAAGACGAGAACACAAACCAAGACCATGATCCTAAATTTAAACTCAACCTTTGGAAAGATGGAAAGGTATGGTAAACCATTGCGCCGTAGGGGCAAAATATATATTTAGAAGTACTTTTCTCATTTATTTATTTCGAAATTATTACATTTATTAATTTAAGTTTGAACCCACGAAATATAAACATTAATCCTAAGTATGTAAAACTAAAATTAATTATTTCATACAGAAATATCTTACAACGGTCCGCGTGAGAAGAATCCATTAAAATTAGCCATTATACGGCGTAACTACAATATAACGATACACAATTTTTCTGTGAAGTTAAATTAAAATCCCAGATATAAGTATAAATAAAGACAATTACATTTAATCAGACTGTGTGGTGTTTAAATTCAGTTTGGAGAAAACGGTTGTGATTGAAACAATATACCTACATACAATAATAAATATCATATCCTATAAAGTATCCTCTCCCTCCACTCCTCTGTTCTCCCACCTTTCCCCCTTCTCCTCCCCTTTGCCTATCTGGAAATTTTAAAATTGCAAAAAGCTTGACATACACGTTCCACCACCCATCAACTTAACGTACATAGGTAAATGTTGGGATTTTAGGTACCTACTATTGGATGATAGTGTTGGGAACAGCGCACTTATTTTGATTGTGTGTGTAGCACGTACATTTGTACATGTCAATGTGTGCAAGGGAGGAAGCGCACGCGCCGCCGTGCCGGGGATCTGGCACCACGGTCGATGCGGTTTATTTTGGCCACTCGTCTCCAACACACAAATAATTAGATTTTTTAAATACCAGACTGTGTTACGCAACTTGTATTGACATGTAGCTGTCTCGCTCGCTCGCTACTTTGTAGAAATTCGCGACGATTATATCTACTAATTTAACAAACATACACGTGTAACTACATTGAATGATTAGATGTATTTATACATTTTCTATTACTATGTTGACTTCAATTGCCGTCGTACGATTTAAATGGATTTTTTGTAAGGAAAAATAATATTTTACTCAAAAAACATATTTTATTTTTTTATTTTAAGTATTTTAAGCGTTTTTACTTATCAATTTTGTGTATCCTGATAAATTGTAAGCACGAATACAGCAACTAAATGTAAAAGTTGTAAGTAAAATTTGCAACATAACAGTGCAATTTAAGTGTCTGTCGATGAAGCCGAAGGGCACAACAGTCCAAGAATCCGGAGATTAACACAGACGACAGACGATTGCCCCGCCAGCAGCGCAACAATGCGATGTATTAATAAATCCAACATTGACAAAGACCGCCAAAACAGCTGGCCGGCGGCCAACCATTAAAAAATCAGCCTACGCCGCAAGACGCGACGTGAAACAATCCGGTGACGCTACGAAAAGATCGTAGACCGGGATCGTTAGCGCTAGACGCCTCGAAATAACAGTAAAGCACGCTTCGAAATCCGGAAAACAATAAAAAACTTCAAATTAGAAACACATAAAGACTTCAAACTCGTAAACTTCGAAGTTTATTGCCGATACTTACAGCAACCTTTAAAATGAAAACGTCTTTCCCACATTTAAAATCGCTATAAACTAAATATGGTGGCAATAGGTTATAATTGCATGTTTTCTTTACTAGAATAAATTGTATTAAACATTACTATCACTAACAAGCGGAATGTATTAAATCCGTACAAACTAAAGCAACTTCATAAAATATTACATAATTTGTGGTACACGTAATAAGACCATTAAATCTGCGCGTTCGTATGACGCCATTTTACGGGAGTAAAAGTGAAACTACATGAAACACAATACTTATATCTGCATGTCCCATTTCCCACAACCGTCGGTAATTGGCACATGCGAAACGTCACGAGTCCCGGTCTCTACCTACGTAACAGAAGTTCACCAATTCCGAGAGAAAACATCGTTTTCATTTATTTATAGCGCGTTCCCCTTCCCTGGTCCTCGGCAACTCTGACAAATACTTGTGTTAGTATCGTTCGCGAAACCAATATCCACTTTCAATTTTACGGTTACTTAATACGTTATTTAGAGCTTCACCATCATCGACTACTCGTTTTACAAATATCTGAAACAAACCGCAGACCGTAAACGAGCGACTTACTCAATTTTACGAGCTACGTCTTTATTGACATGCAAATATATCGTTATGTAAGTACAAGCGATCGACTACATGTTAAATATGTGTAGGTATGGGGCGAAGTCTAGATGTTTTTGTTGTTTATTATAAGAAAAGAAATACATTCAGATTTAAAAACTATTATGTATTAGTATAAAAATATGAGCTGACTAGTTTATTTTCCCGGTTCTCTATTCAATGATTAAGCACCTTATCCAAAGTAGTTGTAGAAGAAAAAATAACGTTCGTAGACGTGTTGAGAAAATATGTAAATTTTATTTAGGTATTCATGATTATGATTTTCATTTTGAAAAAGTTTTGTGTCATTTTTCTTTTTTTTAATATTAATCGAATTTAGACGGTACTAAATTCAAAGATAAAGAATTTAAAATGTAAAAAAATCAATTAAGTGATAAAGAGTACAATAAATAGGTAGTAAAGTCTTCAATTAATTTGCAATGTAGGTATATAACAATAAAATTAATTAATACGTGCCATACACTACAACCTGATGATTTTAGTGCCGTGTTAATTTGGTCTTAAAATTTATTTTCAATCTCAAATATTAAGGCTTTTACATCACGACAAAAAATAGGTTATAATAACAAAAAAATCCATGCGCACTTTTTCATTACACCGTTCTTTGAACATTACCTTTACCTATAACTGGTGAACCGTACTCTTAACCGTATTAAGAGAAACTATACAATATCTTTAGTGTTATTATTATAAGGAGGATTATTGTTTAAAAATAAATGTGTCTCTAATGGATAAGGCACGAAGCTAGTCTGCACGTTGTTCAACAACACAGGGACAATGAATCCACGCAAGTGCAACTTTGCCCACACATCTCGTTACCAGATTGCATAAATCTCACAGATTTAACTGCAAATATGTAGTTATATAAGTTCTGAAGTTATACTCAAAACTAATGAGTTATAATTCGCCGTCAACTTTAAGTTTCGGTGCGGACATTTTTATGAAGAATATTTTTAAGAAGTTATATTTTTGGGGTTAATATTTCTTTAAAACTTACATTACTTCGTTTAAAGATTTACGCAATTACCTTTTTTAAATATAGTGTTTTATTAAAAAAATATGTCCCCTTCGTACGCACATTCGGAAATTGTTAGGCGTGATTCTTTAAACTGACATAACTTTTTTATTTATCAACCGATTGTAATAAAATAACCTCTAAATGTTAAGTGAAACTTAACCACAATATTAAGCCGTTTTTGAGATTAGCACGTACAAAACCACAGACAAACAGACAAAAATAATAAAAAAAAAATAAAAAAAAATGTTGTGGGTTCTATTGCGTTAATAAAGACCCCAGTAAAAGTTTTTCTCATAATTTTATCTTTAATGTATAGACAGCGATCAGTTACAGATTTATTAACGGATAGCATAAATAAATTAATTATACCTAATTTTAAAATTCTTACTACCTACTAAATAAATTTTGATAGCATTTCTAGTGACTCTATGTAACGTACCGTACGTCATCGAAAATACGTAAAATTCAATTATTGGAAACCTCTTTTTGAATGAAATCGTAACCTTTCCATTACAACGATACGATTTCTTCAACTGATAAAAGAAGTTTGGGTTATTTCGAATGCCATTTGAATCGATCTGCGTTCCGCTTACGAAATTACTCTTAGCTTGCTCCAAAGAAAGCCCTCTGCGAAGACAGTCACTGCATACATTTTCATGCGCTAAAATAATTTTGGCTTGTACGTAAATAAATTGAACTTGGAAAAATTATCAATCTATTAAAAAATTGTCTTATAACTTAGAACACAAACTTGTAAAATGTAAATCAATATTATTTTACATAGGTATTACATAGAAGTAAATACAATTTATACAAATTACGATTAACATAATGAACTATATTCTTTATACATGAAAATTAAAACTTCCCGACTTAATGGCCTTTGTCTGACTATTTTAGTCACTACTAGTAAATTTGCAAAAGTCAAATGTTGTCTAACGATTGGGCACGGCAAGCTCAGTCACGCGACCGCGACACGACGCTCCACCGTCCCGAGCTCGGTTCAGGGATGTTTCCATGGGTTTGTATTCGATGCGTTATATGTTTTAAATTGCTCACAATTTGAAAATAATTGCTAGTTCAGTTGCATTGAGAATGAAAGCATAAAAGATGTCGTGTCGCCTGTGTTTAGAACGTCCGCGACCACACACCGCGTCGGGTGCGTAGCCGGTTGCGTAGCAAGAAGTGCGAGACTTAATGTTCTCGAGGTGCATCAAAGGGTAAGATCGTGCGGAAGCGAAGGTTGCGCCCGTGACCGCACCCGCCCGCCGATAACGCCGCCGCGCCGTAGCGCAGTACCGCGCGGCGCTCGTTCCTCCTCGGACCTGGCAAACTCGAGTAGTACCGGCCGCGGCGACCGAGTGATGTGTCTCCTCTGATGATGTGCAACCAAGTGAGTGTAGTGAGAGAGTGCGCGAGTGCAGTGCGGATTGGGCCCGCGCTTTAGCACGAAATGTGGACACTTCTAGTGCCCGTGCTGGCCTTGCTGGCACCAGCCCGGGCCTCCTTCACCGCGAGCAAGGAGCTCCTCGAGTGTGCAAGGTTCGTTTACAAAACATTATAAAGAATTGCAATTAGTTCCGTGCTCGGAAAGGTAAGAAACGGAACAATTAGCGGCACAATTTGGCTAGACCTCGAGTCAGCTACAAAAATAATTTAAATGGGCTGCCGAAACACTTGGTCGCTTCTTGTGAATGTTTCGACGTATCATATTGTTAATTTGTTGAATAAACCTATGTTACATTTTTGTATTTTGTTTAGATACTCACTTAAAAATATTAAATATCCACAGGTCATTTTCGTAACGTCAAAGTATAATTATGCTTTTTACAAAGTTATTAGAAATTAAGATCGAAACAAAGAATTTTGTATTCGTATTTTATAATAATAATTCAGTAAATTAGAATGTAAATTCAAAGAATTTAGTATTATTTAGTATTATCTAGACAAAGTGTCTAGAGAGATAATTCTAAATTCAATTCAGTTTTATTATATGACCGAACAGCTGCTCAAAGTTTTAAGTCTGTACAATTATTTCATGAAAGCTTCTGCCAATAAAAATGGGCTGTAAAACCAAAGTTTACAAGGTACATTACCACCTGATGTTTGCTACGTCTACTCTTAAAAACGAATTAATAAAACGTCAATGTTGTTATTACCCTTATTAATGAAAGTTCAATACTGGTATTTTGATATACTCGCAAATATACAATTGTATATAAGTAGTATACAAGTAAGATAGATACATTAGTTCTGGCAGCGTCGCGCGTTTCGGAGGATGGCCGCCGTATCTCTTGGCAAAGCTAATTGTTGACATAAACATGCTTATACACAGAGTGACCGAGACTGATCGAAGCTCTGTCCTTTATTTTGCTACTTTAAACTGTCCCTGTCTTCCCTTCTTGAACGGAAAAAACAAGAATAAACGATTTTTTTTCACGTATATACGCGGCACATCGTACACACGTTTGTAATGATCCAAACCATATGCTATTATAAACAAACAACTAAAACTTCAATCGATGATACATACCGATGTACGAGATACGGCACTTATCATTCATGATAAATCACCGCAACCCTAAAGTCAAACGAGACATGATTGGCGGGCCCTATTCATGAAAGATATGAAAGAATTCTCCATTTTTAGACAAATGCAGATTAACTACCAATTAAACCAATTTTAGAAAAAATGTGTTGTAAACTTGTACAAAAAAAACGATGAAAACACATTTTTCTCTAAAATTACAAATGAAATTTAATTTTATTGTTTTACGTTAGATTTTCGTCTGATAATAGATTGATATCCCCGAATAACGCACCATAAACCCATTTCTCATTCAGTTGGTTTGTTCTTAATTGTGCCACCAATATGTTTTAACAGTGGGGTCGCTTACTTCAACGATTTGCAGATCTAAAGATACTGTCAACCTACTTGTGCTTACTGGCTCTTAAATTGTAGTGATAATTTGAATTTCAATATCACAATTTTCTCATTACAATGCCGCCCTTTAAATAGTATGATGAGGGACTTTATTGAGCTTATCCTACTAGTTAATATTATAAAAATGCGATGTATGAATGTTTGCTACTCTTTCTCGCAAAAACTACCGAATGGCTTTTGCTGAAACTTTACAATAATATAACTTACAGATCAGAATATCACATAGGCTATAATTTATAAAGATTTAGTGTGAATTATCCGAGATATATAACTAAATATTTGCAAACCGAAGTAAGTTTCCTGAAGCGAAGCGAGGGCGGGTCGCTAGTATAGAATAAATCCTTCAGTATTGTATGTTTGTACATGCTTCTAATGTATTTACTAATAAATTAAATAATAAAAAAAACAATTACACATAGGTATGTACGTTCTCTCGTTGTTTTTATTTAAGATAAATGTATTAATTGTAAACTAGATAACTAATAATTACAGATAAGTAATTAAGGTAATTTACCGTACATACGTTGAATAACCGATATGATAGGAAAATCAATGTCGAGTGCGATATTTTATTATATTAATAATTGACCAAACTCAATGTATTAAAATATGATTACCTATCACAATTTGTATATGAAAATATTGAAAACTGTGTCTTCCCTCACTTGTATTTTTAAAATAATTTTTAATGTTTTTTAAATTTTATAAACAACAACATTGTAACAATATTGAATTGATGACAGTATACTAATAACGATTTGAGAGTTCTGGTTCAGAATTCAAAATATTGGACCTCCAAAAATCCCGCTGTAGATATTACGTATGAGCCAGTTAAATATCCATAATTTCGGTACAAGGAATGAGATCGCGCACTAGCAGTGACGATTTACTGAGTAAAATTGACCAGGTGTCGTGGTCTGCTACGCATCTCGCAAATTTACAGCATTCAAGCAGACGTGACATCATGACATGTTTCACGGTATAGTTAATATCGTTGGTTCTTGACCTAAAAATAATTTTAATCTTAACTAATACAATACTTGCACGATTTTCTTGATGAGGGTTGAATTGTAACATGAACAGTTTTTACATAGGTACATTTTATTGTATAAAATACAGAATAAATATGACTTGTCATAAAATCATTAAGGACATTAAAAACTCCGACTTCAATACATTTAGAAAATCTTAAAATTATTTGATTAAAAACTTTAACATGTTTTATTAAAAAAACATAAAAAATTAGTACTTTAGTATTGCGGAGGTTTTAGTTTTAAGCAACAACTAGAATACTTTTTTGCAATTCCCACCTTACTCGTAGCACCTGTTAATAAGTCAGGTCTATCTGTCTGTATGTTCGACGCGCTGTAACCACTAAGCAGATGTAGATAATTCTTAAGCATATCTTCAGCTTTATTATAAGTACAGTCCCGTGATGATTATCATGTCAGAAAACGGTTCTGTTCTCATGGCACGTTCCCGCGTTTAGTGAAAGAATTAGTACCTGATTAATGTTTTGATAGAATTTGCGCAACTATTGCGATCAATCAATCAACATCTTTTCAATGCAAAGAACAACAAAAATTGGCCGCTAAGTTGCTAAAAGGAAATTAACATGAAATTTATATACTTAATGCCTGAAATAAATGAGTAGCAATAATTCAGGTGCGTGTTTACCGACACGAAGCGAGGGCTTACTTTTATTATATACATTCGTTTCGAATTGTTAACATCATATTATTTAAGTCTGTTAAAAAGATGAAACACCAACATCATCATTTATTTAGAATCCACTGGAATTCCCAAGTCAAACATACTCAAACTTGAACAAATAAACATTGTTCTAGACAAACATCTGAAATAGTGCAGTATTTTAAATCAAATATACCAATATGAAGTAAATTACAGTGTCCATTAAATTCACATTGTTTATGCTATTTTTTATTTCTTCTTATCCACAGTTTTCACTTATATTAAATAAAGTATTTTAGAATTAAGAAGCTACTCAGATACTTTGTTATCAGGATCCTTTTAACTGTCAGTGGTGACTATTGTTTATAATGCCATGGCAACGTAAAGATAGGGTTGAATATGTACGCAAGGTATTTTTAAAAATGCAAGGTTGCCTCACATCTACCAGGGGATAGAAAATTTTGTGAAATTACTGTTCCTAATTAAAAAAAACCGTATATATCCCAGTAAGGCATAGTATGAAATACATAGTTATGTTTTAAGATGCATTTTCAAAATTAAAATAGCGGGCTTTGTTTTAGTCGAAACTAACAACCAATTAAAATATAGCTTTCTAAGTTGTAAGTAGGTGATAGGACATCTGATTTACTTCTGTTCATAAAAATAAATAAATGTTCAATTTTTCACTTCTGCCGGCACTTCCAGAGTGCAACCCGTTGTTTTTTTTATCTCCCTATCAAGTAATCTCTTGAATTTTAAAAATAGTTATTCAATGACCATAAATAATTCATGTACCTATAGGTATTCACTATTCGAAATATATGATTATTTCAATACGATGGTAGCAGTGCTATAAGTAGGTAATTTGATTTTGATCTTCTTATCAACTCAAGTATGTTAAACCTTTGGAATAATTACTAACCATAGATAATTTAATTATAGAGAAAAGATTATAGACTTGCTGTTTTCTGCTTAAACCAAAGGTTAACTGGTAGAGAATGCTTTTAGCATTTAAATAGTCCACCTTTTATACCACTTATATTAGTTTTAAGCGTATAGTAAAGTGTAAATAAATAAATAAAAGGTGTGTAACACGAATTATATACAATATAAATAATTAGGTCTGAGCAAATTTAGTTACTTTGATCACGCCAGGTGCAACGTTCTTCTGCTATTGACATTGATTTACTTTATTGGGAACGCGACATATTTTCGGAGTAGAACGAAAGTTGCTCAACCTAAATATCACCTCGTGATCCTTGTAACATTTTGTAGTTTGGAAAACATAAAACGATTGTCACTTTAAATACGAATCTTACTTGTGTGGGAATTCCGTCAAATTATAAACGTAGTATTCAAGGCAAGAATGAATAGGCTGTTACTAGGTTAGTGCGCATTACTAACCTAGACTACATCTTTACCTTACATCTCATGGAATTGTAGTCAAGCACTTAAGTAGACCAATAAAATGAAAGCCATCATAAACATCGTGAGAACTACCATTGGCATCAGTAAATACCCTTTATAAATAGTCTAAACAACTTATTATGTATTTACAGAACTTAACCTATGCAGCAGCATTCTGTTCTTTATGTATATTATATTAATTGTTCAGTAGTTATATAGTCCTTATATCATTTTCTAAAAATCACGGCCTATGAAACCATTCAGATTCTGATAAGTAATTAAATAATAAATTAAAATAAATTTATAAACCTCGTTATTAAGCCAAAACTATAAAAATTAACCTATTCCTTAAGACCATTCCAATGAACTCAAACCAAGTACCTACCTACCTCTACTGTAAATTGGTGAGAAATTGGACCCACAGATAGGTACGCATATACTTATAACACCCCTATTTTTGCAACGGGATTAAAAAGACGAAAGTAATTAACAAGTTTATTTATCATTTGTTTGTCTCTAATTTATATTGCCTTTTTTCACGTTATATACATAAAAACAATACGGCAACAAACAAACAGCAGTCAAATCACCTGATGATAAGTGGTCTCTGTCACTCATGGACATCTGTAACACGGTAAATAATACCGACGCGTTGCCACCTATAAAAGGAAGCTGTTGACCGGCATTATTAGTGGCACTCCGACACAATGTCTAACACATAAACAACATCGTATTAGTACACTCGGCAACAACTCTTATGTAAATATAACATTTTCCTGTCGTCACAGACACCACAAGAAACCATGACCAACGAACAAAAGTGTTATTTACAATTGTTTTTAAGAAGGTGAAAGATGATTGAAGATGATTTATTAACGGCTATTTTGTACGTGTGAAAAATTTAAGTGAATGAGCAAAATTCTTAAGTGGCAGCAATTCTGTGTTTGCAAAGGGATGTTATATTGTCCTTATAAAGTGTTCGTAAAAGTATGAGGGAAACAAGACTGATTTTTATTAACGTCAATTTCTGAAATGAAAACTTCTTTATGCGCGTTGAGCACTTTTGGGTGAACAAAAATCATGAAATGGTCCAAGAGCTACTGCCAATTTTTGGGTAGGTATTCGAGGCAAGCTGAAAACTTGTCTCATAGCTCTCCTACTAAGCCCCAACTCGGAGGTGCAGACCTGGCTGGTGAGTAGCGGGGCAATATGGACCCCTACAATTTTAAAAATATTATTTTTTTATTCCAAAAAAAATGTTTGAGGCAATATGCAATTTTTATTATGTTGTAGTTTAATGTTTAAGGAATAGAAAAAAAATAAGCCAGACGATTTAGTCGGGGCTTTGACATTGCCAGGCGCGTGCAAAAATTAAAAAAATAAGGTTTAAAAAAAGTGTTTGAGGCAACTTGAAATTTTAATAGGGTGTAATTTATAGCTAAAAAATAAGATTCTCAAAAAGACAGATCATTTCGTTGGGGCTTTCTACCCGCCAGGTGATGTAACAAATCAGGGTAAAAAACGGTTTATCTCGATTTCTGGCAAAACTACAAGTCCGATGGAAAAAAGTTTAATGACAAAGTTGTAGGTAATAAAAAGATCTATAATCTTTGTCTTGACACTTTTTTCACATAACCTCAAAATGTATGTGAAAAATTTAAAAAACCAAATTTTTTGTTTTTTATTTATATCTCTTCCAAAAAAAATTTTTTTCACTAAATTTGGTGAAAACCTACCACCTATCTTTGTCTCAAACACACTGTAATTTTTTTGATTTAAAATATTTATTTTTGCACCTTATATTGACTTAATATCGAAAAAGCACCCTAATTTTCAATCTAAAATTCTCGCGTCAAAATTTCTTTATTTAAGCTTTGGCTTGGTTTGGCTTGGTGGGCCTTTTATCGTTGACATTCTGACTTTCTGATGGTGTAAAAAAATATACATTACTATGGTAAATTTTCTCAGAAATGTGCAAAATCTGCCTGATTTAGTCGCAGTAAAGGCGCATTTTCTGAGAAAATTTACCATAGTAATATATATGTTGGAGATGGTAAATCGATGGTACGAATTAATCTGTGATACGCGTTAATCGATGGAATTGTTTATCAGTGGATCGGGAGATCGCGTGATCTGTCAAAATGTAGTTCATTATGATGTCGTCCCGCGTAAAAGGAATTCTCGGGAGAAGTTATAAAGGTAATCTTAAGGGTTCAGGTCTCATTCGGTCTCAGCGACCACGACCCGCGACCGCGCGGCTCCACGCGTCTCATCCACTGAATAGGAAGTGCCTCGTTACTGATGTGCCATTTCTTCTTGGTCTGATGTCTTGATTTATTAATGTGTTCACAAAATCAAACTGTTTATGATTTACCTACAATATTTCCTGAACTTTTCTTCTTTATTTATAATTAAAATGTGGTTTTATGAGTATTTGAAAGCAACCCTCAACTTCTTGTGATGTGAAAATTGAGTCAATCTTCTTCATTTTTTCCGGAGGCATAGATAATAACATCATAATCTTCATCCACCAATAGCTGATGGATAACTTTTACTTTGCTGCGGATAAACTGTCCTACATATCGTTCTGCAATAGAACGACAACGAACACGACAACAACGAAAGCTAGGGGTCGCCCCGCGACAGGCGACCATGGTCGTGTAGTTGAATGGAGATGGACGCAGTCGCGCGTCGCGGTCGCTAAGAACCGAATGCTACCTTAAGGCGAGTAATCTCTGAAAGTGAATAAAGTTCTAATAGAACGTGCTATCACATAACTCGCGAATATAGCGAATGGTTTGCTCGATAAATCAATATTGCGTATTGCTGAGTAAATTAAACAAGTCGGAATCGGAGATCCGCGTAAATAACCAAATAAACAAAGTAAAAGAGCGTTAAAACGGAGCCAGACAGTGATCAGTGAATAAATGAGTTGTTTATGTGTTAGTCCGGACTCTTGTCTTTTATTTGAAATCCTAATCTGAAGTCCTGACATGAAACAATCCCACAATGGATGTTTGATGAAGAATATCTACTTGCATGAAAATACATGCTACACAGAGTAGAATCGATTGAAAGCCCATACAAACACCCTGCCTTAGATTATAGATCTTTTTATTACCTACAACTTTGTCATTAAACTTTTTTCCATCGGACTTGTAGTTTTGCCAGAAATCGAGATAAACCGTTTTTTACCCTGATTTGTTAGATCACCTGGCGGGTAGAAAGCCCCAACGAAATGATCTGTCTTTTTGAGAATCTTATTTTTTAGCTTTATATTACACCCTATTAAAATTTCAAGTTGCCTCAAACACTTTTTTTAACCTTATTTTTTTAATTTTTGCACGCGCCTGGCAATGTCAAAGCCCCGACTAAATCGTCTGGCTTATTTTTTTTTCTATTCTTTAAACATTAAACTAGAACATAATAAAAATTGCATATTGCCTCAAACATTTTTTTTGGAATAAAAAAATAATATTTTTAAAATTGTAGGGGTCCATATTGCCCCGCTACTCACTAGCCAGGTCTGCAGCCCCGAGTTGGGGTTTTGTAGGAGAGCTATGAGACAAGTTTTCAGCTTGCCTCAAATACCTACCCAAAAAATGGCGGTAGCTCTCAATCTAAAACTCGCGTCATCGTCCCGCACGCTTCCCATGATCGATATCTATACTGTGTAGGTATATATTATGTACATAGATAAACCTCCGTGCGTGAATGACAAATTTGAACTTAGTAAATCCTTGATCAAAACACTTTTCTATAAACCAAAACTAATTCGAAAACAATAATCTAATAGCTTTAGACGTTACTTTAGACGTTACAATTTACAAGTTAGTTTTCACATAATTATAAAGACATTTTTTTTATTATTAAATGAGGAACTGTCGGAAATTAAACTTTTTATGTAACTTTGAACCAAGTGGCCTTTGACAATTGATGTACAGATTGATTTATTATTTACAAAAAAAGAATAAGTTTATTCTTTTTTTGTAAATAATAAATCAATCTGTTTCCCTCATTTTCCTATGTGCACTTTATGAATACTCACACGGCTATACCGTGTAAGAGGTTGTTTTCTTATTAAGTCACTGAGTGGAGCGGTCAAAAAATATTTTATTCAAAATTAATTTTGTAGAATTGTGCACAACCAAAGTTTTACAATGTCAAATTTAAATCATCTTTCATTGGTTATTGGACACTAACCATAATAATATCATTACGGCAGCATCGATTTGACTCCTCCATATAATTATGTACATTTTCTAAGATTAAACAAGTCATATTGTCATTCATAAGTTCGTTGACTTCAATACATTACCACCTACATTTTCCCTGTGAGATGCCAGAATATCTAAAAGCAAAACATCGTCTTATATTTTCATACCATTTATTTATTTCAAGTTTTAATTCTTTTCTTCTTATTAATGTTCAATAGGTAACGTCTACTTGTGATGTTACAACATAAATTGTATTAATATTTCATTCGTTATTATACCCTGAAGGACAATTAGGCTAAATAGATGAGCATAGGCTTCATTACTGTCTATTTTATTTTTCCTTCAAAATGTAATAGGAATTAATATGTTAAATGAATTATATTAAGTACTTAGTTCGTTTATTTCGTTGCATTTAATTTATAAACTTCTCAAAATGATCTTAAATGAAAAAGGTGTATATTATATTAGGTTATTCTTCTTACCTTTTACGAATAATTTACAAATTTTACAATACAAAACAACTTCTCAACGTCAATGTAGACAGACACAAGACAGTTACCCCTTACCATCATATAACCGGCCCGTTTGTTTGCTAAATATTTAAAAATAAAACTACAAAATCGATTAACGTAAAACCAACACAATCCTACGATATTCGACGAAGACTCAAAATAGACGTACTCGTATCATCTTCATTGTTGTGTACCTATCTAACTGCCCGCGCTTCGTTCCGGCAAACCAAACAAAATTTGCAAAACAAAAATAAATTAATTAGTATAAAACTTGGAAGCACGTAACGGCGGTCACAATGACCGGAAACAAAATGTAAATACCTGCAACTTCGGAACGTACAAACGTGTTGACCGGCCGAATAGTGCGTACTGAGGAGATGAGTGTCGGGTTAAAGTAGATTAAGTCACAGATGCGTAGCTTGCGTAATTACGGAAAAATTAAAAAAATAAAAACCGTCGCCGTCACTGTGGCCGCCGTTAGGAGGTAAAGGGTTAAATACACCAAACAATAGTTTAAAAAAATATTATCCACGTACAGACATCGATAATAACAGTTTTATTATACGTATGATTAATAACACATCAGCACCCAATTCTGTTGACAACAATAGCAACAAGCTTTTGAGGGGCGAGAAGCCAGAATTAAACCCGTTCATCACGCCTATCTGCGTCACTATTAACCCAAATATAACCGGGCTAGCCATTGCGGTAACTGTGACAACAGAAATAAACCCCTGCTCTGAATACCAAGGTGCAATGCGTCTGTCGTGCTCATAGATGCAACGAGAGTAAGTGCCACTGACGTATTGTACTTCGATTAACTAGTTGAGATATTCTGTCGGATTATCTTAATAAATTTATTGTTAGTTGTATATTTACTTAATTAAATAATGTAGTATGTCAATCAGTTCTTGCCTTTAAGTCAATTATAAATTTGCCTTTCACGATAGGAATTGACATAAGTCAATTATATATTAATATTGGGACAATCTCCTATAATAATATAGGAGATTGTCCCAAATTGTTAGACGTAACCCCCGCACTAATTTATTTTCACGCGCGTTAGTTTTCATTTTGCGATAACTCCTAAGATATTCATTTAAATTATAATTATAGTGTCAAGGTAAAGGCCCTCGCCCCCCTTCTAACCCCAGTTTACCTTTGGAAAATATTAACGTGAATTGATAATCGATTTTATTAACTAAGCTGATCAAAAATGCGACTCTGTCGCCATTTTAGCCCATCGTCCCGTACTTGTCCTTTAAAGTAACAGTTTGTGTATGTATGTAGGTGTGTGCGATATCTACTAATAGGTACCTTATGGCTTCCACCCATAAATGGCCATAGCTGAGCACGGGTTTCTCTGTAACTGAATGCCTAATAATATGCGGTATCTACTTAAACGAGCACCTAACAACGGCACGTGGCAAACAACACGCAACGATATAAACCAAAGATTACACATACATCGGGCATCATTCATGGTATTTTTTCTCCAACTTGACACATTAGATCCAGTGATCTTTCATGATCATCGAGACATTCGCAGACGTGCTGGCTGGTGGCCAATGATACGCAGGGTTCTGCCGGAATGATACGACAATCATGTATTATCGCGTGCGTCACTGCGCACCGGTACACTACGATTGGCGTTGCATAATTGTAACGCATGTTTGAATAGAATGACCTTCGCTGACAAATGAAATTATAGCAACGAGATGATTTTACCCAATATGTCATTCATTTAAAACTATAAAATCAATAATAAAAATAAAAATTTATCGACCAAATTAAGTAAGAGCGGGCACAATGAAAAAATTTTGAGTGTTTTGGTGCTTCGCAAGACACAATAACCCGTCAGTCTCGGTTGTTATCGTTAGTTAGCAGTCGTTGAGCCATGTCGGAGACCTTCGGACGGCGGCGGCGTAAAAACTTCCGATATTTTGGGTTAGCCAGCTAACCCCTCAACCAACCCGGACTGGAGAAGCGTGGTGGTATGCTCTAGGTCTCCTCAATGTTGAGGAGAGAACCGTGCTCATTAGTAGGCCACTAATGGATTGAAACCAATCAATTTACACTCTATAATATTATGAACCGGAGTTGCAGCTAATTTAATTGCAAAAGTTGGAGCAAGGTTAATTCGATATTGATGCAGTCTCATAAGGTTTTGTAAGGAAAACGATTAAGTCGTTACGAGCGTACCACGAAGCACTAATAAAAGAATCAGCTCGTAAATGTAAAAGCAATACCCTGAACACGACTAAATAAAGAAAATTATTCAAGCTACCGTTATTAAGGAGTTGTATATTAGGTATCTACTAAATGAAATGCTAACGGTAACTGACTTATACACAATGCACAGCGTGAATACGTTGATCTAGAAGAATGAAACTTTAGGTTGATTGTATAGTGTGGCGAAACAAAGGTATATTACTCGTATATAAAAATAAATATTCGTGACTATTATTCTTTAAAACAAAGCTGACGCGGGCAAGCATACAGATGAGAAATTCTTTGATTAGCACTAAAACCGACACCGAGCCTAGAACGAGCAAATACTCGTAGCGAATAGCGACGATGCGATGCAAGAATTGGGTTTTCTGTCGTAAGTATTCCGCGTCTGACAGAAATCGCTAAGTATTCTCACAACGGTGAGGAATAAAGATAAATCTTTGTACCTAACTAGATAATAAAATTTGTTTTGTCTATTAAGTACATTCAACATACTCATCTGTCTCATTGCTTGTATAGTACTTACTATATAACATTATTGTATTAATATTGCACCTTTTTGCATTATATAATAAAGCCGCTGGATTAACAGCTTAACACAAACAGGGTCACAACTACACCTTGCTGTAATGTAAGCGCCAGTAATCCTCGTACACACTACACTTTTCTCACACGTAATGATATTTGGATGTGTATGTCGTATGTCGATGAATCGATTGATGCGATGTATTACATTTTACTATTTATAGGTAAGTTTAAAAAGAAGCTATTTAATTTATAATAATTTATTTAAAATATTTTATGTAAATTTACCTGTAATCCTATTATGTATGTATGAATGTTTGTTACTCTTTCACACAAAAACTAGCGAATGTATTTTGCTGAAACTTTACACTAATATAGCTTACACATCAGAATAACACATAGGCTATAATTTATAAAGATATAGTGTGAATTAACCAAAATATATAACTAAATCTTCGCAAACCGAAGGAATAAGTTTCCCGAAGCGAAGCGAGGGCGGGTCGCTATTATGTTATAAAATTTTAGTTACGTGTTTTTATTTCCAAGCAGCAACAGATGTGTCTAATATAAAACGTAATTTACATAAAATGCCAAGTAGGTATCATAATTATGCACCTACTTAAATCTGTTAACTGAGCCAGACAGGCAGGCAGACAGACAAAAATGATACTTTCGATCCCGTTTAATTTTGACTTTATTTAGACGATCTTGGCTTCAAATCTTACAACTTACCCAGGAAAACTACAGGCTTTCACTTCAAACAATTAATTATTGTGAAACGTCCTGAAACGTCTCATCACATTATAAGCTGAATCATGCTTCAGTTTAATACAATTCTTCCATATCGTTTGATTATAATCAATTATTATCTATATTTACGTTGTTTTTTCAGAACTCCATCTTGACTCATATGTAACAAAGCATTGTAAATACTTTAATTACTAACATTGCAATCTGTGAAGATAATCTTTAATATTGTGCAATATATAATGCAATAAATTTTGTTAATCATTGTTAATCTGTGAATTTTAATAATTGTTTTATCTGTCACATCTTTGTAGGCATAAAGATAATTTATGTACGTTCATATAAATCTTAATACACAATCTTTATGACGTAAATAACATCATTCTTAATTTGTTTTTTATAAGAAAATAAAACTATACGAATGATTTATACATAATTATGTTTTAGTATCAAAGTCATACTTGTGGTCATACTTAGGTGTTAATCCATAGTCCATACTTACATACTAATATTATAAGTAGCTCTGTCTGTCTACCTTTTCACGCTTAATCTGCTGAACTGATTCAAATAAAATTTGGTATAAAGATAAGTTGTGACACTAGAAAAGACATAGGATAGTTTTTATCCCAATATAACAAAAAAAAAGAAAAAAAAGATACACATTGTAAATCATAATTCAATTTGTAATACGAGTATTTTCATCTTCTTCTGTCTCATACATAAATTACATGCGTTCCGTAATTATCTTTCGCATCCGTAATTACAGTAATGTCACGGAGCGAACCGAAAAGTGCCACCCGTGTGAATGAACGCAATGCATCTATAGTTATAATGGAAAATGGCAATAAAAAAATTTATGTAGGGCTTCCAATGTTGTGTAAAAATAATACCTTGGTATGTTTCGCGGACTGACTAAGTTATACGGGTATTTATAGCGTGGGGGTGTGACCAATGTTTGCGGTAACGTCGGCTGTCTCTCCGCCAGCCCGTCATAGCAGAGACAACATCCGGCCCGCCATCAAGTGTCTCTGTCAAGGCTTATGACTCTATCCACAGGTTATTTTGGATGTGCAATGCGTTTGTTCTTACAAACCAAACAGAAACAAAGAGACTTGGAAAACAAACTAACAAACCAAAACGAAATAATAAAACGCTACACATTCATAGCCCCACACTAGGTTTCCCTGTGTCATGGTCATGTGACATGGACAACACACGTACAAAAATACGATTCCGTATACTAGATACCGTAACTATTTCCCAAGTTGAAAATATTTCGTTATTATTCGGCGTTAAATGGTCATCAACTCACTTTGATCTTGGCTTTTTGGCTAAGATTTAATCCATTTAACCATAACCGGTTTAATCCATTAAAAAACCTGTAAAATGAGTAAGTTATAAAAATAAAAACAATAAGTATCGTCTTTATCTTTTCAGTGAGTTCCAGGTCTGATGGGCAAAGATTGCAGCAAAACATGTCCTGTCTTCTCCATCGATAACAAAGCCTATTTAGGTTTTAACTTTCGACATTGACGTTATGTAAATTCTGCCCACAATTTTTTATTTGCATAGAAAGCATTGAGCTATGAGACAGAGTACAACCTCTTAGAATCTTTTAGAATAGTGTAGACAAGAACACTGACATAATATTAACCGTAGGTCTTATAATTTTAATTTATCCAGTGTGTAACTTATGTACATTTTTTTCAGCCAGATCCTGTATATGGACCAACATGCATACGACCTACCACACAACTACAGTAGAAACATTCCACCCGGTGAGTTCTCTACTACCTACTTATTACTATAAGACCTTCTTCATGACTGGATTTTATGGCATTATTGTCCTTTACCATAAGGCTCAGGATTGAAGTTAAAAAGTTGACTATAACTCATTGACGACCTACTACGTGCTACGAGTATGACACTGATTTCCCACTATATTATACGTTACTACGTCGCGTTTAACCGATTAATTTGCAAAAACTGGTACTCAACAGTGAGATACAAATAAGTACGTTGAAAACAAACAGTTATATCATACGCGAATTTGAATCAATAACGCCAAAAATAAGTGTCTGTTTCGTAAGAGGTGTTATATTTAGAGTCTGTGATTTTGCAACGCAGCGGTGACGTGGCGGAATTGTAGCGGCTATCCACTTATGACCGGAGGTTATTCAGCAAAATGCCTGATGACGTTCACCCGATCATTACTCAAGTCGTAATCCGCAACACTGCTTATTACGATGAAAACAACGATGAATGCGTATCTAATGACATATTTCACGTGGCGGTCTTTTATTGATACTAGTGACTCTTGCTCCACGGTCGAAATTCAACCGTAATTTATTTTGTTAAAAGTTTATTTTAGATTGACAGTAATAAATGTTTTATTTTATTTAACTAATGCGTTATAACATACAAAACGACCCTATTAGCCAGTATCTCATATCATAGTTGCTGTTTGCATTTAAAAAAAATTAGTGTTATCTTCCTACAAAGCTTAACATCTATATGTATTGGCAAATAAATGTCACCCTCTATAACCGATTCACATATCGTAGAGATTACGATCAGACAGGGTACCAGGGACCGATTTACCGATAAAATTTTAGAAGCTACGCTAGCTGCAAAAAATATCGGTAAATCGTATTCGTATCTTGTCCTGTATATGCGAGGTTTATCTTATGATTCTTACCTCGTAAATCTTCCCACATGTTGGTCGAAAGCTATAAATAAAAAAATTGCTTTTACATCATATTATTATTATTATTATTATTTAAAAGTAATTTCTCATAATATTAACATAAGTGTTCTCAAAATAGCTATATTATGTTGAGCCAACATTAAAAAAAAGTTAAAAATTATCACAAAAGTCCATATGAGTGCAGGAAGATGTCGTTGGTGTGGGTCGTATTAGTACCTACTGTAGTGTCGTGTTAGTACCGAGACAATGATCAACACAACAAATATACTACTTAGCGTATACGAGGAAATTTACTTACGCAAAAATAGTAGTCCTACATGTATCCCATTGTAACATGTCCATCTAAGCTTGTTCTTTTAGTTTCTTCTTACTGTTGTTTTACTGAAACGAAGTCAGGGCAAATTAGTAGCGAGGCATAAACTCGATTCCATTGCGTTCCTCGAGAATGGCAATACTATTTATTGTTATAGATCACAATGTAAATTAAATGTATTAACAAGAAGATCGTAAGCGGTCATTGCCGCCCATTGACACGTTATGTTATATGAAAGGTGACGATGTGTTGATGCTCAAGAAGAAAACAGAGACTGGGAGCGACAGTAAGAAAGCGATAGTGTGAAAATGATGGTAGACAGCAGTGGCTACAGGACACTGCATGACACAGACGAAGGGGCACATGGTTGTGTTAAACGATTAACGCTACCGTTATGGGGGAAAGCAAAGGAAGGGTACGGTTGCATTGACCGAAAAATAACAAGATAAAATTAAATAATTGGAATGCCATATTATACTCACAAGAAACAAAGCACAAGTACTCGGTCAGGTTTATGTTGAGGGCGAAGGTTTACAAATAGAATAGCTACCTAACGACCGTATCGGAGATATCTCCGCCAGCGCCGTAACCCGCTGTTAATTCTTGCTAATATGCAACAGCTTAAATCAATTCGTTTAGCCAATATGCTTACCCACTGAAGGCTTTACAATGTTTTCTTGATGTTTCAGCAAAAAATACAACAGTCTTTATCGGAGTCAATGTCAACAGGGTATCGGGCGTTGATGAGAATAAAGAGGTTTGTGGTTTTTTTATTTAATTTTTTTACATACAGTTAATAGTAATTACAAAAGATCATGACAATATGTCTATAGAATCTATATTATGAGTACCCTGTGAAATTATTGCCCTAAGGTTCACTCGCAGAGAGTACTACAAGCATTAAGTTCGCCATTTATTCCATTACTTATTATCCTCGTCATGGTTCCCATTCGAATAAAGTAAAAAAAGGACTAATATACAATTTTTCTTTTCAAGGAGATAACCCTGGACGTGTTCCTCCAAGTGTCATGGATGGAACCTCGTCTGAAAGTGCCGGCCGACAAGCCGTTCGTCGACCTGCCGTGGGAGTACCGCCAGCTCATCTGGATGCCAGGCTTATACATCTGGCAGCTGCAGACCATGCGGATCCTCTCCGTTTTGCAAGAGATGGCCTCTCTCAGACTTTACTCGAACCACACCGTCTCAGTCAGTATTGGGTTCGTCCATTTTGTCTTTTTTATTTGTCACCTTTCGCGGCCGTCTTATGAAATGAATGGTAATTGCAATCCATCGTTATTTGTATATACGAATCACAGACCAGTTTGGTTAAGTGGTTTGTGATACGAATAAACTGGTAACTGACTGTTTTGTTTCTACAAAAAATTTAAAATGTTTATTATTTTTACAGTGCCACAATAACAATCAAGTGCCAGATGGACTTCGTCCTGTATCCCCTAGATGTTCAAAACTGTGCCATCGATTTTAGTAGTTGTAAGTTTAGTTATATATTATATTTTCATTGACGCCTGTTGCTTTACGATTCGTTGTTTCACAATTTGATCGATCGTGTCATGCTCATTGTTTCAAGACATTATTGAATGACTGATGATAAACTCCGCAGACGAACTAAAGTTACCAGTATAGTAGAGGTATATTTGCAGCTCGTCGATTTTCCGGCAAGACTACCAATAGGTGATATAGTTCGAAATTTCGGAGCACCGCTAACCATTAATGGTGATAGGATTATTGAGTCTACCGTGCTTCAGTTAACAGAGCATTGGACTTCCTCTAACCAGGTGGACTGTATACTTAATTAGATTAGCAAAAACTCGTTACATTTAGCAGACTAAGGACCGGTTAGAATAGCACCAATTTAGAAAATTTATAAATAGCACACATTAAATGAAAGCGCTTAAAGCGGATCTACAAAGGATGATGGATAGATAACTTAATCTATTTTACTATCCACTTTATTACAGTAGCGTTAATGAAAATTTCCTCAATATTGATAAATAATTAATTAACATCACGCCAGGTAAATCATTATTATTAAATAGCTTTAACCACTTAGTAAAGATAGTGATGTTAATTAATGTTAGCATCGCATTATAAATAGATCAACTATTGTAAAAATTAAAAAGTTGTTACACAAATTACTTGTTTAATGAATAGTATAAAATAAGCTTAGCTATAAATATAAAACCACACTGAAAGCCGCAGATTTTAGTTTTAGGGGTGGGATTCTAGAGCTATGTTTATTTTCTGAAATTATGATGATATTTATTACGTAGTAAATTTGTAATTAGATTCCATTTTTTAAAATAAAACTTTAGAAATTACATAATAGTTGAAATTGGGTACTAATACGTTCATAAAAATAGGCTTTCTATAATTAAGAGTTTGAATTGTAATCTTGAGAATCTAAGTACGCGTAGATGCTACGAAGTGCTACGAAACATCCTACTACGACACGCTACGCTCCATCTAGTCTCACTACGATATTAAATGGACCTTTCATAATCTCGTAGTGAGACTCTATCTCTATCTCGTGTATTATTCTGTTTAGACAAGTACACGACAGAAGACGTGCGGTTCGAGTGGCGGGAGGTAGTGACGTGGCTCGGCGTGATTGGTGAGCAACGTGACCAGTTCCGGCTCCCCAAATACGTGGTCAAGTTCGTCACGGACAAAAGTAATCATATTCAAAATTTTGGTGAAGGTAAATGTAAATTTATTGCTTTGCGCTTAAGTTTGCGCCCCGTTGACTAACCATTACCGACCCAATAACAGACTTGTTCCACTGTATATTTTATGTGAAAACCGCATTAATAAAAATTAAATACCTAATATAGTATTTACCTAGTATTGTAATCTGTAACAGTAGATATAATAAAGTGATATCATCGAGATCGATGATTGATGTCAAAAGATTTTCTTACCAATCTCCATCCCGCTGTGACAATAATTCGCATAAAACTCTCGAAGCAAAATGCTGCTGAGATACTGAATGAAAACATCTTTTTATCAGTTGTAAAATATTGTTGCTAATAATATAATATACCTATTGAGAGCAATTACACTACCTCTTATTCATATTCATAGTAAAAACTCTACAACATGTGAATAAACAACAATTACATTAGCACGAGTACCTATTAAAAACATGACTAAGAAAACCGTACAGAGGGTAAGCTTCTCGTACATATAAGCGCGCTCATGTCTGAAACGTGTGCAACGATCATATTGACCGACAACATCGTTTACGAGACCACATCTGTGTATGCATTTGCACCAACATGGGTATACATAATCACTTCGATTGCAGCTTTTTCTCTATATCTTAAGCTTTATTAGATTCTCTATAAAAATCAGTTTAGCATTATTTAAACTAGGAACATAATTATTGATATAGCTTACTTTGTAGGTAAGCGTACGTTATTTTTTTCCTACCGCAGTCCATATAAAAAATATATAAACCAGTTACAACACCTATTTTTTTTTAATACTGGCTTTCAGTATTGGTAATCGGTGTGGTACCTAAGACCATAACCTCACTAATAAAGAGCAACAAGTAACAATGACATTTTCAGTAATTAATATTATTAGGTAATGCCGCTAAATTTTGAGATTTATACCGATCCGATACCGTTGTAAAATCTCCGTTCGGTTTCATTACTCATGTCAACACTTTCACTTTCTCCTACAATTCAAGACTTCATCGCCGCTTAACATCAGGTGGGATTGTAGAAAAGCAATTCAATCAGCAAAAAAACATGTTTGTCGTATACATTGGGACATGTCGCGAGCTAATTGTTGCTGTCGCTGGCATGTTATCGCAAAGCTTGTGCCCGACGCGGATGTTCATAGCATGTTCATTTTGTCGGAGTTCCCCTCTGTACTGAGTACAAGGAACTCTTCATACATCCGTGCCCAGCGCAAACAATACTGTGCAGGGGTTTGCATGTGCTTTTTTCTTTTCGACGCTTAATATTAGCTGGAGGAGTACTTAAACGCATACGTAACTAAATGTAATGGAATACTTAATTTTATGTTTAGTTACTTAATGCTTTTAAAAGGTTTTAAGTATTACTTAATTACTCGATGATACCTTGTTTAACGTGACAAAGCTGCTAGAATACTTGTTAATGTATTAAATGTGTTCATCATCATCATCATCATCATCATCATCACAACCCATAACTGTCCCACTGCTGGGCACGGGTCTCCTCTCACATTGTGAGGGGTATAGGCCATAGTCCACCACGCTGGCCAAGTGCGGATTGGTGGACTTCACACACCTTTGAGAATATTCTGTGAATTAAATGAAGAATTAGAATTAGATGAATTAAATGTGTTATACTTAATAAAATATACACTAAAAATTTACAGGTTCAGTCATTAAATACTCTATTGTAAAAATATCCATGTAATACATACTCGTACCTACTCTATACATTTCTATACAATATATACAAATCAATAAAATCAATGATTAGGATTGCGATTGGTGTGTTTGTGTGGGTATTATGATTTACAGTCTAAAACAAAAAGCCTATCATCATAATCGCAACTCATAACTGTCCCACTGCTGGGCACAGGCCATAGTCCACCACGCTGGCCAAGTGCGGATTGGCGGACTTCACACACCTTTGAGAACATTATGGAGAACTCTCAGGTGTCCAGGTTTCCTCACGATGTTTTCCTTCACCGAAGCAAGTGATGATTAAATTCTTATACTCATTACTCACTTAGTTTTTGAACATGAGAAGTGTGTGCAGGGGATCACACCTGGGCCCCCCGGTTCGGGAGTCCAACGTTCAAACACTTGGCTATCACTGCTTCTAAAAAGTCTCTAATTACTTCTAATTGTGTGCATGTATTCTGTATCTATTTATGTGTACGTCCTACCTAACTACAACAATTTATGTTTCAGTTTGCATGAAAAATGCTTTACGTTTGTTGGCTTTGCTTTATGTTTATCCTTGTGTTTGTAAATTGCTTTAAAATCACCGTAATATGACGCATATTTTGATTTAATTAGGTACCTATGTACCTATATGTTTTCATATTAAATTATAACTTTTTTAATTAAATGATGTGGATACCAAATTTATTACTAAGTTGTCGTTATTTATTTCTTAAATAACATAATAATACATAAAAGATAAACATACCTTTCCCCAACAAAAAATATATTATGCAACAATATATGTATGCGCACAAAATAAAAATGCAGTAGGTACTCCGTTCGTTTCAGGTGAGCACTCGGCAGCTAGATTACAGATCAAGTTGTCTCGAGAGCTCCGGAGCTATCTGTTGGAGAGCTACCTGCCTTCCTCGCTGTTCGTCATCATCTCCTGGGGCAGCTTCTGCGTCATCCCGGAGATCGTGCCGGGCCGTATGGTGCTGCTGGTCACCACACTGCTCTCGCTTGTCACCATGTTCGACACAGTCAGGTACCTTACGGATACCTTATCTTTATGAAGATTTTTGAAGTACCTATAACTTCTGTAACAGCGGTGAGTTTTTTGTACGAAAATAACGTCACATAAAAGTTTTGCCGTAAAATTTTCGGATCACGGATGTGACGTTATCTATGTACATAGATCCAAACGAACACTATGGTTAGTTATTAATATGCTTCTTCTAAAAAATATTTAAGATGTCTCGTTTGTAATTTAATTTACCCAAAACTAAAAAACCACAGGTCGAAGTTCTTACTTTGATACATATTTAATCTCCAGTACAAACTCACCTGATGCATTGGAGCTGAAATGCATCGAGGTGTGGCTGATATCGTGTACTATCTTCGTGTTCCTCGCACTGTTGGAGTATTTCGTGGTGCTGTTCGGCATCCGGTATGACAAGAGCTGGAGCCAACGACGGCAAAACCTGCGCCGAGCCGCGTCCGCCGCCCAGCTCGGTCCACCGATGCATATAAATCATACCCAGGTTTGACCTTAAAGTGCAGTTTTGTAGGCTACTAGGGTAGGTACATGATCATTAATTTAACTTAATCTAAGTTTTGCATGTCGATGTTTATGTTACACTTTAAGTTGCGTGGCTGTGGGAACTGTAAGAACATTATTGCATTAGATGCAAGAACTATAAAGTTGGGTTTTGGGTCTGATGACAGTATAAAGAAACTACCATACAATATAGGTACATATATAATATACATAAAACACCTAATTATTTGGGTCCAAGCCGCCAACTTCTAAAAAAAGGTTTAAAAGGAGCTAATAAAATAATTCTATGTATTTTGTACATGTACCTACATGCCTACCAAATATAGATTTGATTTGAACAAAGTTAGGTAGGTATACTTAGTTTGATACACTTACGTTATTCCAATATTTAGTTAAATTAATGATCTGTGATTTAAAGCTAATACATTTAATTTGCTTTATAAATACATTATGTACCTATTACATATAATTACTGCTTCATTCAATTGTAGGCCTATTAATTTTCAAATTATTTATCTACCTCTAACTCCCTATTTTTTAAATACTGCTTCTAAACTGTAACTTTTGTCGCTATTAACCGTTCCTTCAGGGCTAATAAAAAAGCAGAACGGTCACCTGAACATAAGTGGTCACCGATGCCAATGGACATTTTCAACTCCATAGGATTCGTAACGCCAACCCTGAAAGAGGACTCTTTTTACACCTTAAGAACCCCATTAAAAATATCTAATTTCCATGTAAGTAACTGTGTAGAAAAAAATAAGTGAGAATGGGACCGTAGAGATTCTTCCAATAGATTTGGATGAAACTTCAGTCTTCGACAAGTGGTGTTTTGGTAGAAAGGCGAAGTAAGTAGGCCCAGGTCAAACAATTTCTCGGAGCCCTCATTCTTGTAAAGCCGGTAGGTAGAACACATAGTAAGAACCGAGCCCTTTGAGTTACTCGGGGATCGTTTGACGATTCGGATAGGTAGCTCGTTTTTGCAGACGTCGAATGGGTTTAGCTGATGTTAATTTTCCGACATTTATCTTTAGCATGCCAATCACTGTTAATGCTATTCCCATATCGACCACACTTCAGCTTTGGCTAAGCACGACCATTAGGTAAGACATGTAATATTTCAAGAACTATTAATACTTAGGTACTCGTTTTTATTTATTTATCTAACATTTACACATAGGTACACTTAAGAAATACATTTCACGTTTTGCTAACCTAGCAAGCCTATGTACTCGATAGCTATAATACTTCGTGCAGTCACATGTAACTACACATAATTATAGGTACCGACATTAATATATGGTGAGCAAGTTAAATCTCACACGAATCATGAAGGGTGTTGTAACCATTATTGCCGTATTGCCGTCTTACAGAGGCTGAGCACACCAGTGACGGGAACACCGCAAGGCGGTGTATTTACGCCACAGTTAAGTGTCGAAGATGAAGGTCTAAAACAACAATTTTCTCATCAGACTATTCAGAGGGTAAATATTTTTGTATGACGTCAAAAACTCCAATTTACTTAGCGTTTACTACCTTTCTCGTTGATATGGCCTTAATTATCGCCCTCGTGGTAAAATAGACTTAACTTGTTTTTAATACAAACTGGAGCTCTCGCACCAATAACGCCCTTTGCATGATAGGTTAGTAATTGTCTGCAGTGCGCAATTCACAATATTTGTTACCAAAATTCCAATTAGATTATGTATGTTTTGTGCTTAACGCACAGTGATCGAGGTTAAAATGGCTCTTAAACACGTAGGCACTAACGTACATTGATTTTAAACTTAGGCCACCAATTTTTAGTTAACCGGCAAGGATAGGAGGAAATGGAGAGATAATAAGGTTGGATGTGAATCAAGATCGCTTAAAAAGGTAAAAATTAAACTAAAGAACACTGCACTGTGTGGCTAACGCTAGATGCAGTAATATTGGTAAATAGAAACACCGGTGTAAGGAAATTTGTTGTAGTTAAAACAGAAATCCGAGCTCGTAGAATTGGTGGTACAAGAAACTGTGTTGACACAATATTTTCACAGAAACCCTCATCCCTTGTTAGTTGTGCTAGTTTACCCGTTTGAATGTAAAGCTATTCTAGGTTGTTATTGATGTCTAGGAAGTACTGCTTGTATCTTTTTAGGTACCTGCATTAGAAGCTCTGTATAGTACCTACTGCGCACTGAAGCTTTCAACGCCTCACCTATAGATACATTGCAGAATGTATTCTATAGTAATACAGCAATGTACAATGCGCTTATTTTTTAATGCCTCTGATACAGATACTCTTCGCAATCTATACCTACTAAAATAAAACTAACGGGGAGAATATGACATTATGTACCTACCTACATATATTTTTGAAAAAGAAATATGAGCATAGACTTCGTTATCATTTATCAATCTAGGGGGAAACGGTAATCTGTTAACATCATCACAGAAACCAAACTATATGACTCTCGGGAAAATACTAATTAATAGCCCAAAGTCAAAATTTAAGAAATCGAAGCGCCTCAAACAGCGTCCGTGAGTTAATGGTTTCCTATACAGTATAAACCAACGCGAAAAATAAGTACAACGAAAAACAAAAATTACCGAGATAACAAAGTAATCGCATTGTACCAATTATATTGCATCTTGTTCAATTGAAGATATATTTCATATTACCCGTTTATCAACAGGACTCTCCCATCTTGGAGACGTTTCAACCGAGCAGGATGTCGAGCAGTTTCTTTTCAAGGGTCGGAGCGCTGATCGACAGTGGCGTTATGTTTTGTGGCGCCCAACATGGGACACTCGACAGATACGCCCTTATGGTGTTTCCATTGTGTTTCATCCTCTTTACCGTTATCTACTGGACCACATACCTCAGTGAAGCGCATCGAGCGATGCAAAAGTGAAGTGAGCTTATTAAAACTATTACACAGATTATAGATACTGTGTATACAAAAACTATTGTACATATTAGACGAGTGCTAGTCTATTGTAATAGTGTGACACATGTGTTAAGGTACATGGTGCCTTATTATTAAGATGTCTTAATAAGTACATATCCAAAAGTTTGTGCAGTTGTTGCATAATAATGAAAGTGTTTACTGTACTTATGTAATATTTTGTAATT
Source organism: Ochlodes sylvanus (assembly GCA_905404295.2). Taxonomy (NCBI): domain Eukaryota; kingdom Metazoa; phylum Arthropoda; class Insecta; order Lepidoptera; family Hesperiidae; genus Ochlodes; species Ochlodes sylvanus. The sequence goes on along the minus strand of FR990126.1, from coordinate 4,792,869 downwards.
AGTAGTTAATTGTAACATTGCGAATTTCTTAGTTTTTGTTAAGTTTGAATAATAATACATCACATAATATGATGATCACGTAAAATAAATTTACTGCAGTTATCCGTACCCACGCGTGTGTTAGAATTAATTTATCAATTTTACCAAAAATAATTATATTTATGTTATTTTGTTACATATTAGCATATGCAAAAGTATACTCATTAACAGGTTCTATCAATATATACTTTTCTGTGCCTTTGTGTACATACATACCTAAATAATGTAAAATATTGTTAATCTCGAATATTTTTTTCATTTAATGTTTTAATGATAATGGCAATGTTGGGACCACTGTACATTAAATAGTACCTACAAGCTACAAGCACCTACGTGTGCTATAAAGCTTTTATTTCTTATGCCTGATAAAGGTGCCTTAATATGGTTCTGTTCTGTTATAGCTGCCTTTAATCGAATTTTATCACAGCACTATTTAAATATTGTAAAAAAATATATTATGCCCTTATAAGGATAATATAATATTGTAAGTGATTATAATCTCTAACTACGTATAAGGTATTCGAGATATACATTACCTATTATTAGATAAATAAATGTACCTTGCTTAGAATAATGACATATAGAAACGAAGTCCGCGCGGCTACTTTGACAACATTAAATGTGAGTAGTATATGTCACCAAACGCCGGCCAGCTCCGTAGTCTTCAATGACAATGCACGGCAAACACGTCTCGCGGAAAAAAAAAAATTATGTCGATTTGTGCGGTTAAATTTTGTCACAACACATTTGAAAAACAAAAGAAGTGTATTAACATCACTTTTCACAGGTAATCTTTCAATATTTCATAATATCTTTTATATAATTAGGTTTAAATAAAAACGTTTCGTCTCAATACTCAGTGTTGCCCAATTGTGAAAATAAATTTTCCAATTTTAAGTGACGAGTGATATACGGCTTAGTCGTGGAGAAGTATATTGGAAGCCAACCAAAAATACACGAATATGTTCAAAACATTTTAATAATGAAGATAAGTACATTACACAGGGTGGATCGTGTAGATTGCGTGAAAATGCTGTCCCTGTTAAGGTATAATTATTGAAGTTGTTATTCATTATTATTTTAATTATTATTATTAGTTATTATTATTTTAACATGCCTATTGTCAATGTCATTTTCATCTTAATTTTATTGTTGTTTTCACAGATACAATAGTTCACAGATAAATAATATAGTCCATAGAGTAGTAAATCAACAAAGCCCATTGTTTTTTGTTTTTCCACAGAGTATATTTAATATTGGAACAAAACTTTTTTACTCATGGCTGTTATTAAAATATACTAAGTTCCTGTGTTCATGCTTATGTTCAGATACGTAAAAGATATGTAAAAAAATAAATAGAAAAAAAAATGATGTTAATATTATCTTGTATTCGTTTCATATTTAAATAAACATTCTCGTAATATAACAATTTTACATAACCATACCCATACTTTACCACACATAGCTATTTATGTAGGTATTATTGCTAAAAACAAATTCTTATCAGCGGCCGAATCATTCCCCACTTTCGGGAAACTGCACTTCCCTGGCAACCATTAAACAAGTATAAAAAAAAAGAAAAAAGAAAATTAGTGCTTCACTTTTTAAAGAGCGCTTGTATGAAGACTGTCATTCTATATGTCATTATTCTAAGGTACCTTGATTATCCCCCTAATACTTTTTTTAGGCATTATGGCCTATATATCTGAGCAGATTATTAATAATCGGTGACAAATTTTACACTACAGATATTGTGTTAAATTATTAATTTATTTATTTAGGTATTTAAACTTTAATGACCACAAAATATATGAGGTACATATGGCGAGCTTAATGCTAAATGCATTCTCTACCAGCTAACCATTATATTAGTGAAATTAAATTTTCTGAATTGATACACTTGGATCTCAGCAAATTGTTAACAATCTATAACTGCCCACATTGTAGATAATTCTATTGTGTTAAATATACCTTAGTACATATCTACCTAATATAATAAGTGCAACTCTGCAACAACCAAACCTTTTAATTTAGTTACCAATTTTTAGGCCTAATTTATGAAAGCTGTCATTTTTATCTAATACCTACTATTACTACAAGATATGTACACCTGTACTGTATAATTTCATTGCGAAGATTAATGCCCGCGTTGTATTTTTAAAACATTTATAATATTTTATCTAAATATGAAGAAATTACTTATTAAACCTTCCCCTTAACATATTTCAATTATATCTATATCATATTGTTTGTCTTACTTAATATGATTTATTTTGTATGTTTAGGTACTTAATCGTAATGTTCACCTCGTAATCTAAAATCCCTGCTTTGCGCGATATTGTCTTAAACTTTATCAATTAAGAACATTACATTATTTTATTACTAAGTATAGATATAATCTCAAAGTAATAATTTATTTAGGTAAGTAGGTATTAAATAGATACAATAATGATATTTTTATTAAAAATATTATGCCGTCCTAATATGCAGTGCGGTCAATAAAATATAATCAAAGATATTTATTGTTACCTACTTTTTAAGTAAAAAGCGTTTATTTTTAGTTTGGACGCAAGACAACGAAATATAATTATAATTTTACATACTATGATGACCACCATAATACGAATCGCGTAAAATGGTGATGAAATCTATAAATAATAATAGTTAATTGAAAAAACAAATTAGATTATATTTTTAAGTACGAGTATAAAATACTTATTATATTTAGTAGCCTTAGTTTTTTACTGTGAAAATTCTATCAATATAACAAATCTTTGAAACAACATTTGTACCTACCAAAAATAATGTTAAACAGAGGTTTTAAGAATTATTAACTTCCATAAAGCTTTTTATAATTTTTTTTCATGAATTTTTTTTGGAACAAAAAAATTTTAAGTCTATAACATATCCTCTATGATAATTTTTTGTCTCCACAAAGTATTTCTTTACATATGTATATTCATCAATAATTTATAGAAAACTTCATGTTGGACGGTGATTTTATTTTCTATAATTATTTTATTTACTGTGTTGATATTCCTCATGGCCCTCATAGAGTATAGAGTAAGAATTCTTATTTTTAATTTTTAATGTAAGGGCGTACTCTAAAACTTTAAAGTTTGTTCAGATTTTAAAGCCGTCGCTGCGTGCCATGTATTAACTACAAGTTACTTGCGCTCGGGTACAAACTCGCAACAAAGCAACCTTAGGTACGGTAGAAGATATAGAGCTCATAATTTAATTTTAGCTATGTCAAGGCTTTTAGTTGCGTTGGCGTCGGTTGGTAGTTGAGTCGGTCAAATGTGCGCAGACCTTAACTCTGCGACTGAACCCGCGCGAGTTTAGCCTTGGTTCTCATACCCTCTTCAATACAAACGCGCGTGCGTACACCTCATAGATTAAAGTATACTACGTGTACACCTGCGAAAATTTTAACGTACGCCCTTATTGTATGAATTAATTTATCTGTACCCTTATTACATTGACTTATTATTAGTATTAGTGATAATAAGTCAATGGCTTAGTAAAATTGATATTGCATCAATTACCCTTTATTTTTTGGAAGCACAAATTATTTTTCACTGAACCTAAAAAATTGTACAAAAGTTGCACTCTACTGCTAATTTATAATCGGCGAACGGTTTGTCTAGTTGTATATCGACATTCAGTCAATTAAAATCAATTGTGCCTTTGAAAACGTCTGCTTCGCTACACTGAGATATTTTTGTTTAATGTAACATAATATTCATTTCAAAATTAAGGGACAGTATTAAATAAAGATTTTCTAGCAATATATTATTTATAAAATGTACATATAACTGAGATTAAAATAATAAAAATAAAAGACATTATTTTAAATCATTGAAGGTTTTTAATTTACTCCTTATTTCATTACTATACCTACATTAAATATGTACAATTTATTATTGTGCAATCTTTTTACATGAAACTTCATGTATAACCATAATACGAAGCTTCTTTGAATGCTCTATCCATGTCATCAGAGTTTCTTCGAATTCTTCTTCCTATTGGTTCCATATCATTGTAGCATTTTGGAAATACTTTCTCAATAACTTCTATAGCTTCAGCTTTGCTTATTTGTCGCACTGCCATCACTGAATATAGAGCTTTGGTTTTAACACAGTCCTAAAACAAAGATGTTAATTTATAATCTTGCTGTAATGGAGGGGTTCTTTACCTGTTTTTGTTGAGACTCCCTTTAAATGACAATGTAAATGTAGATGTAAGAGGGGATATCTGGGATTTTTTAATGTTTATAACTGGAAGAAATATTATAAATTAATAAAAAGTGTTTAGGTATATAGGAATGTTTAATGGTAATCTGAACATAACATAATTATTACTATGATTCAATAATCTCTTTTGGCATCATTCATGGCACATCATCATCATGAATTTAATTTACATTAATTGTAATACTGATCATACTATGTACTAAAATATAATCGAATTTTGTGTCGTGAATTTTTACCTTCATTCAGGTAATGAAATTGATTAAAATTTTGCAATCTTATTAACGGGTGTTTCTAACATGCACATACATAAATAATTAATTTCATAATATATGTAGTTTAAATTTTTTTCTGTAATGGATAGTTACATGAATTGTGACCATTCAATTGAGTTGAAACATTGGTATAAAGAACAAAAATCGAGTACCGACACAGTTAAAAATTGATTTTAGAAATACCATTAGACACATATTCAACTAAAACAATCATTAATCAGTGTGTATAATCATATTTTTTAATGGCCAAACCTGATGAGTCTTCTGTATTTTGCCCCACGTAGCATCTCCCTGGGACCAGGCGCTAACGAACGAGCAGTGAGTGAGGTTCGCGGCGCGGATCTCGGTGCAGGCCAGGTGTTCCATGTTCCTGAAGTCCAGCTCGTTGCGGCAGTAATCAAACATGTGAATCATTTCGTGGGCTAAAACACCTTGTACCATGCCTTTTCTTGTAGACACATTTTGACATACCACTATCTGTATAAAGAACAATTAATCAATTACTTAAATGGCTCTGTAAATGGTTTTGGTTTTGAAAAAATGTACCAATTGTGAAAGAATTTAAGGCTACAAAGCAGGTTAACACTTTTTATTACAACTGAATACTTTCTTTTTGACAGATATAATGGCTTTGGTGTTATAATTATCCTTAAGCACGGGTAATCACTTACTGTAAAGTGCCCTTCCACTATTAATTGTAAGCTAAATCATAAAGACTTGTAAAAGTCTAAGGTCTAAGGGCTATATTAATACTTGCATAATTTTTCTGATGTTTCTTTCTATGTGTACAAAATTCTTACAAAACTTACTTGATTCAATTCTGGATCATAACCCCCACTAACAGAATAATCACAGGCTTCACATGATATATGTCTTCGTATATCAACAGGGCTGAAAAATATGTTCACGTTTTCATAAATTCAATTAACATTTATTACACAGAAATAGTAACTTAACTGACCAACCAGAACTCTTGAGTGCTGACATCATGATTTTCACAATTGGACCTGAAAATATTAAATAAAGGCATTAAATTTTAATTGCTTACTACTATTATTTTATAATATTATGCCTATTGATATTTATAACATTATGCTATGATTGCCCGGTATTATACCTGTTTAACTGTACGGGTTTGTTATTTGTGTACTGTTAAATGATGTTATTTTATTGCATTGCAAAATAAAGTATTTTTCCAATTGTTGCTCACATAATGCAATAACACTAAATATTAATATATTATTACTTACTTTCTTTGACACACGCATAAACATTTTTCTCACACTTTATTTTTTCAATCCCCTCCTTGCCTTCCTTACCTAAAAGGACATTACCGAGTTGGGGCTTAAACGTTCCCCGCCTTTCAGGGTACAAGTCGAAGCCCCAAGACTCCTGTTTTTCTCCAGAACCCTTCTTGCTCGTATCCACTTTAACCTCACTTTCGTTGGTATTCGCCGTAGTATTCTCTTGCGAGGTAACTTTAGACATTTTCTTCGATACCTCACATCTATTCACATTAAAAAAAAAGGAAGATGTTTAGAACATCATAATTTAATAATAAATATGTAAATTTATGTTATCACAATTGATAACTGTATTGAAAATTGCAAAATCAGAATAAATTGAAAATTGAAATATTTAAAATGAAATGAAATGAATGACATGAATCTAAGACACAAATCTGAGATGACAGAAAAGAAAATGACAAATGAATGAATGACAAATGACAATCATATGATTCATATGATGATAAACCATCGACAAAACAACACCTCGTTTAGATACTCAGCGAGAATAGCGAGAATGCGAATATAAGTAAGTAATTCGCTCGTTCTCGGCTCGGAGTTCTAGCGCGAGTCAAAGTTATTCTCAACTCTATTGGTGCCCGCGTTATCCTTGTTTAAAATAGCTATGAGAGAGAGTATATGAAATTATTATACAATTGTGGTTGTTGTCCGAATATTCAGCGAAGTAGACCGTATGCTCGGCCGAGTATCTAAATGAGGCGAAAAAACGTATGACGATAAACCATCGACAAAAATCTGGTGGTGAAGCGTGTCGTTGTCGTTGTCACTTCACAAATCACACTTCATTTGTCAATGTTGTCATCGTTATTACTTAGTATCGTTACTGTCAGTGTCAGTGTCAGGTGTCAGCTGGTCTGGTCACGGACTCACGGTCAGTTTTATATTAGTGTTTATAACCTCTTTGTTTTACTATTGGATTGGACTGTTTTGTTTTGATAGCAGATAGCAGTATTTTAAGTAATTTCTATATAAATTTAACCACTTAATAAAGTGAAATGTGCATTTAATCATTGACCAGTCATGTTGCCAAATAATAACCACGAAATACAACGTGTTCTAAGTAAACTAACACAACATTTTCTCAGCGGATCTGTAAAATTTTCATTGAATGTAAGTATGTGTATGTCTTGGCCTAAGAACTCACGGAGCGATTTTCACCCGCTCCCTCTTATCCTTGGAGTTTACTGGATACTTCATTTAGACTTATTCTTTATTGTTTTAAACCAAATATCAATATTTTTTTCTGTTTAATTTTCCAGTTTGATGAAATAAATATTCTGACCCCAGAAGTACAGAAGTCCTTTCTTAACTCGACAATACATCTTACCAGATTCAAGCAATATCCATTAAACAATAACTTTTGCAGGATATTTTTTAAAAAACTAATTTTGTATTTGGAACGTGAGCAAGATGTCCATGATGAAATGTATCTATTTCTTTGCTCTGAAATGGAGAAGCCTCCAGAGAATGAAGAATTTTGTTACAGACATTATGTTCTTAAAAATAACATTAACAATATAGTCACAGTAAAAGAAACTAAGAATATGGTTGTTCATGGAACCACAGGAATGAAGACTTGGGAGGTAATTTACTCATCTGAGTATTAAAATGGTCATATTTTCTCAGGAAGATAATACATAAAGGTTGCAATAGATCAATCTTCTATAATTCGGTTTTCATAATGCATACAATAAAACAAGTAAGAATATTTCTATTTACTGGCCAACAATAAACCAAAATATGATTTTAACTTATATTATTGCGGACATTAAACATTGTATTTGCGATGGGTACTCACGATTTTTAGACGAAAATGGTCTCACCGTGACCATAACATGGATTATGACTGTTACAGTTAAAATATTTAAAAAAATATTAAAAATTTTTTAGGCAGCATTCATGCTCACAGATTGGGCTCTGTGCAATGAAGAATTGATCAAAAATAAAAAAATATTAGAACTTGGCTCCGGAGTTGGTTTCACTGGTGTAGCAATTGCTAAACACTGTAACATTCAGTTAATAATATTAACAGATTGCCATGAAGATGTACTAAGCACAATAAAAGATAATGTAAGGATAAATCTTCCTCACTTTGGAGAAGAACAAACAGCTCGCATACTTAAATTCAGTGACAAACAAAAAACGTTAGGTAATATTGCACCTATGCATATTTTCCTAAAACCCACTGCATTTTTTGCTTATTAAATGTGCATCATTATTCTATATTATGTTATCATAACACAAAAATGTTTCACAGGTGTCATGAAACTTGATTGGAATTATGTTGAAGATATACCAGACGACATGGTACCTGATATTCTAATAGCTGCCGATATAGTTTATGATCCATCAATATTACCAGCTATAAGCAATGTTCTGTATACATTTTTTAGAAAAAATGTTAATCTTGATGTCTACATAGCTAGCGTGATAAGAAATAAAGACACATTTAAACAGTTCTTGACTTCATTAGGTATGTGTTGCAGCATCAATGTTATCCATATATTTTATAAAATAAAACTGTAACTAGTCTATGTCTTTACATAGGCGATATTTAAGAAAGGCCTATGAGGGAGACCCCTCATAGGCCTTTATATACCTATAAAGACTATTTATAGGCCAATAAAGGTCAAAATAATAATTGTTAGAATTCTCGTCTTCGTCGTCGTCGAATTGTTTTTTTGTCTGTATGTTTTTATGTGCATCACATAAAAACTACTGAATGAAAGGTCTCACAGAAAAACTGGTACACATTTTATTTTATTACGAATATTTGGAAACAAAAAATAAGTTTTCCAAAGTGAAGAAAGTTCAGATTTACAAGTAATAAATAGATTTTGAAATAATGTAATGTATGATTGAAAACATTATTGTTTGAATATTTTATTATTCAAAATTGGTATAAAAATGTAATAAAAATTAAAATAATAGATAGGTACATTAAAAATTTAATGTATAATAATTTATTTAAGGTGTTTATTTTTCATTTCAGATAGATTAGCCCTAAACCATGAAGAAATTCAGCTGCAACCTGTCTATGTAGGATGGGACGATAAAATAAAAAGAAAGTTCATAAAAATTAAACACAAGTAAAAGCTATGTACCTACTTATTTATTTTCTTTAAAGAAAAACCTTGAAAGATCCCTATCCCTACATGCCATAAAGTTATTAACGCCAACGCCATCTAACATCAATTAATATTGAAATTCAATGACAATATTATAGTACCAGATCCGGCAGCATGTTTATTGCGCTCATCTGTTTTTTGGTTAAATCCAAAATTTTATACATATTTATTACTAGGAGAATATATATATGTATGGTTGCCTATCAAAATTTGGCCGCTAGTATTTTTAATTAAATTATTTTTAATTTATTTTTGGGAAAAAATTTCGTTCACTTGTTTTTTAAATAAAACCTTATCTATATCACGGAAATTTATTTATAGAGTCTAAAAAATCACGGTTGCCTTTGCGCACCTGGCCGCAACCTCTTGGCAACCAGGTGTAAACAGGTACGATTTCGACACATTTATACGTTCATAACGTACATCTATTAATTATACATCAAATTAAAGCTAATTTTTTTCTATTTATTATTATATATGGTTGCCAAATAAAATCCGGCCGCAAATAAGGGTTGCGGGCTGTTAAAGATGATAAATATTTAAGGTAGAGTGACGAAGAAAGCGATTGTAAGCTGTGCGAATTACGCATGCGTCGAAAGTTAGTGTTCATAAAAACAAAAAATTGTAGGTAGTAGAGCCTAGGATCTACTACCTATGTAAAATAATTAATTTTAATTGTTTTGCATAGGTAGTAGAGCTTAGAGTTGGCCCGGGGTAGTACTACCGCCCGCCACGGTACTTAGTACCATTTCTACCGTGTAATAATTGTTTTAACAGCAATTGTGTTCCGGATAGAAAGGTGTGGAGCCGGCTACACTTTTTAGAGGCGACCATCTCAGTCCTCAAGGGTAGCAACACATCTGTGACCGAATTATAACGAGACTCTTACTAACATTTACTAACTGGACTATTACTAACAATAACTAACAGGACTAATATTCACTAACAGTCCCTGTCCCAGTCCTCATACTTTCAAACTAACCAACTAATGTTCTAACACCGTCACCTGACCGGACTAACTATCCCAGTCCCCATATATGAGTCTTGTTCTAAGTCGGTCACAGTTGTCATGGACGGCAGCGGAAGGTGGTGCTGCATGCTCGTTTGCTGCCTTAAATCAATAAAAAAAAAAAACAAAACATAAAAACCTAAAAGGCCGTTTCGTTTTTTTTTTCTTTGACTTAATCGCCACTTACCATCAGGTGGAATTGTTGTCAAAGCATTAACTTCTCTTATGTAAAAAAAAACTACGTTTTATATTCACCTTTTTGTTTTATTTGTGCATCTAATTATTAAATTAATTAACGTAAAATATAATTGATAAAGATGAAGGCGTGTTTTCTGTGTAAAGGAAAAGGCAAAAAAGTACTCGACTTTGGTAATGCATCATTCGAAAAGTGCTCGCTAATGTTATTGTTTCGTCGTAAAAAAATATATAAATGTCATGACACTTTATTAACAATGGAATCCACTAATGATTATGGATATCATTCAAATTGTCTGAAAAAAATTGTAGTTCTAAAGCAAAAAGATAAAAAAGAATTTGAAGATTTTTGCAAAATACAAACCGTAAGTAAAATTTCAATCGAACTTACGAGTAAGAATAATAATTATAGGTTATAGTTTTTATACAATGTAAATGACAGCGGTAACTTTGAGGTTGTTTTGTTTTTTTTATATAAAAATAAACTATTGCATTTAACACATGAATTTTAGAAATAGATATTAGAAATAAAAATAATGAATTAAAAAAAGTTATTAATGTTTATTTTTATGGAAAAACGTAGTAACGTAGTACCATCTACTAATTCCTAATGTATTAATTTCCCAGACAGATAATTTATTTTTATGGAATTAAGGGCGATGACCCGGATAGCGCAACGGTTAACACGCCGGATCGCCGTTCCGAGTGTCCTGGGTTCGATTCCCAGCGAGGCGGAAATTTGAATGATGAATTTAAATTTCCGTTCTTGGTCTGGGTGTGGGTGTGTTCTTGTCTTGTGTGTTGTCCATGGCACCCACGACACAGGGAATCTTAGTGTGGGGCTATGAGTGTGTAGCGTTATTTATTTATTTAAAAAGGTAGCAAACGAGCATACAGCACCACCTTCCGCTGCCGCCCATGACTACTGGGACCGACTTAGAACAAGACTCAAATGGGGACTGGGATAGTTAGTCCGGTCAGGTGACGGTGTTAGAACATTAGTTGGTTAGTTTGAAAGTATGAGGACTGGGACAGAGACTGTTAGTGAATATTAGTCCTGTTAGTTATTGTTAGTAATAGTCCAGTTAGTAAATGTTAGTAAGAGTCTCGTTATAATTCGGTCACAGATGTGTTGCTACCCTTGAGGACTGAGATGGTCGCCTCTAAAAAGTGTAGCCGGCTCCACACCTTTCTATCCGGAACACAATTGCTGTTAAAACAATTATTACACGGTAGAAATGGTACTAAGTACCGTGGCGGGCGGTAGTACTACCCCGGGCCAACTCTAAGCTCTACTACCTATGCAAAACAATTAAAATTAATTATTTTACATAGGTAGTAGATCCTAGGCTCTACTACCTACAATTTTTTGTTTTTATGAACACTAACTTTCGACGCATGCGCAATTCGCACAGCTTACAATCGCTTTCTTCGTCACTCTACCTTAAATATTTATCATCTTTAACAGCCCGCAACCCTTATTTGCGGCCGGATTTTATTTGGCAACCATATATGGTAATAAATAGAAAAAAATTAACTTTAATTTGATGTATAATTAATAGATGTACGTTATGAACGTATAAATGTATCGAAATCGTACCTGTTTACACCTGGTTGCCAAGAGGTTGCGGCCAGATGCGCAATGGCAACCGTGATTTTTTAGACTCTTTATATAAATTGCCGTGATATAGACAAGGTTTTATTTAAAAAACAAGTGAACGAAATTTTTTCCCAAAAATAAATTAAAAATAATTTAATTAAAAATACTAGCGGCCAAATTTTGATTGGCAACCCTATATATATATATTCTCCTAATTATAAATATGCATAAAATTTTGGATTTTACCAAAAAACAGATGAGCGCAGTAATCCTGCTATGGGATCTTAGACTATAAGGGTTAGGTACCTACTTACTCCTTGTCTCTGTCTTATCTTCTCTTCTTTCAAGTTGACAATTTGACATGACATAATTATTATTATTTATACCTATCTTGACATTGACATTGTGATTAGAGGTGATCGGTATATTATATAGCGGATAAAATAATCTAATAATAATAAATAATCATATAATCGATTATTTATTTTAACAGACAAGCGTTATTTATGTTGAAAGATTATTTTTATTCCTTACGTATAACGTCGCAAGTTACAAGTGTTACAACTAAAATGTACACAGACAGAGGCGACAGAGCCCGGCCCATGGACAACAGCTCAAGGCCAAGGTCAATCTCACTTGGCCGTATAATATATTCGTTATATTTGTCCCATGTGAAATTGTATTCTATTGTAACTGAATAAGAACAATATTCCCTTTAATGTCCAGAACTAACATTTTGAAAACTAATAATAATTTTAGGATTATTTATTTTTTCGTATTGTAGACGTTAGGTTAGATTATTTAATATTTATTATTTCGCTAAATAATCAATCAGTACGGACAACTCGTTTGCGCTCGTATGACGTTTTTTTTAATTTCGTTAATTTCAGTTTTATAATAATGTAGTTGTATATATAATTTAGTTTTAATTTAGTGTAAATTATTGATAGTCTACTAGTCTAGTGTGTTTAGTTATAGGTACATAGTAATTTAGTTTAATTAAAATGCCACGTAAAGGACTAATGTGGGACTATTTACGGTGGTGGATAAACGCGGAAAAAAAGCTGAATGTAAATATTGTAAAAAGACATTTTCCTTCAAAACTACTACATCGAATTTAAAAAGTCATTTAAAGCAAAAACATTTAATTATATATGAAGAAATATGTAGAGAACATAGGAATGAAAATAGCGGTAAGTTTATCTATACATCTATACAACTAAATAAAATTGGAGTGTCTGTTTGTGATATTAAAATAACCGCTTTTTACTAAATGCATATGGATATATACACGGTGCATATAGCAAAATAACAATTTTTACAATTTTTGTCTGTCTGTCTGTCTGTTTTTTCAGCTTATCTCTGGAACGGCTGGACCGATTTTAACGGAACTTTCACTGGCAGATTGCTGATGTCATAAAGATTAACTTAGGCTTCAAGTATGCAACTTAATTGTTCAACTTTATTTTATTGTACTTAGGTACTAGAATCGCTGTCCCTGCTGTTCCTAGTACTTAAAAGCTGTTAAAAGTACGATGGGAAATTCAGTGAACTTAGTATTTAAATATGTATTTAATTTATTTTTTTTGCAATAACATAGGGTTAGAACTTAGAACTTAATATCTGTTAAAAAATACTGCCCGTTAATTTCTCACACAGCAGCAATCTATATATTATTAATAAATAGAAATAGAAAATAGTATGAAATTTTTATAGATAAAACATCATTACCTAAGTAACTCGAAAGGAAGCGAGGGCGGGTCGGCGCGGCAATCAAAATTCAAAACACGTCGTTCTACGAATAAAAGTTATATAATAATAATATTATACTAATATATTATAACGTAAAAAATAACCGGCGCTTAAAAAGTAGCGTAACGTTATAATAAATTATTAATATATAGCCGTTGCGAACACTTCTAATTGTGATTGTGAATAATAATTGATTCTACAAGTATTATGTACAGTATCTACATAACGTATTTTTATTTATTTCGAATTCGTATCTTTCGATTTGCTTGAAAGATTCATTCAAAGTGTTAATCTGAATCATGGTTTGAAAGAATTCTATTTTTTGGAAATATTTACGCTTGCTAAGATAAGTTTGGTAGTTTTTGTATAATTCAAAGTAATTTAACAATGGAGACAAAAGCACCGACGAGAAAAAGAAAAATACTAGAATCAAAGGATAAGACTGAGAAACCCGTGCCAAAAAAAAGAGTGACAAAAAAAATAGTTAACAGCGAAAATGAAACCGTTGAGACATCAAAGAAAACTATAGCAAAAAAGGCGCCAATTAGAAGAGTTATAAAAGAAAAAATAGATGACAATAATGATGATAATCCCGTTCTCAGTGATGTGCCAGATGTTACAGAAGTTAAAGTGTCCAAGAAACCAGCAGCGAAGAAGCAACCGCTCAAAAGAACGAAGAAATCAGAATATGATGATACTGAGTCAGATGTCATCCAAGATGAACCTAATCAGCTTCATAATGTGTGGAATGAAGTTGACATGCTTTCACATTCAGAAAACATTCCTCAATGTTTATCACAAAAGTTTATTGAACTGCTGACTGAAGGCTGCACGTTGCCGTTCATTGCAAGATACCGTAAAGAAGCTGTGGACTTCTTGCCACCAGATCGGTAAATTATTTTGAAATATTTAAATAGCTTTTGGAAAATGTTGGAGGATAGAATAGAGATACCTACTATTTATATGCAAATATTTAGTGCTGTCTGGCCTCTTAATGCATAAAAATACTGTTATACATAACGAGCTGTTGCTCGTGGCTTGGCCTGCTTGGAAATATTTTTTTTCGAGCAGACAGGTCACCTGATGGTAAGTAATCACCATCGCCCACATTGGCAACACCAGGGATGTCACCAACACGTTGCCGGCCACGAAGGAAGCGATGGACCCGCTTCTTGAAGGACCCAATGTCGTAGCATGGTGGGAACACCGAAGTAGGAAGATGGTTCCACAGCTTACATGTTCATTGATGTGGAATTTCAAACAAACTTTTATCCCTTCATTTATCGCCCTTGTTGTAGATTTACCAAAATCTTTTAAGCTTTGACCAATTTTCATTAAATCTGTTTTATGATCGACGAATTTCAACCTTACTTTCAACAAAGATTTTACCCCCTTAGAGGTGGAATATGACAAAATCCTTTCTTAGCGTATGTCTACCTCACTGCCAAATTTCATTTTCTACATTAAGAGATTTTGAGCGGTGATGAGTGAGTGATGTATCACTCTTTTATATTTAGATGTATGTTATTGACTAATTTATTTATAATTTAAGTAATTGTTCCAGTTATAATTAACTGTTCCAGGTTGCAAGAATTGTATGAAAGTTACCAAAATGTAATCCAGTTTAAAAAGAAGGTCCAATCTGTTTTGCAAACATTGAAGAATGCAAAGAAATTGACACCAGAAGTGGAGAACAGTATATTAAATGCAAAGTCTTTGTCAGAACTTGATTTAATTGTAAGTTATTTGTATATTTATAATCGTAATTAGCATTATTGAAATGTAGAAATTTGTGGATCTTTTACAATATTATGGTGGAATAGCATGAGGTCAATGAGGGAGCGACTCAGGGGCGAGCCTCTAGCCATAAAAAGATTGATTATGATTGATTGATTTGATTATTTATTTATTTATTGAATCACATGAAAAGTTATGGCAATTTAAATTTTTGAGTGAAGCTATCGGCAATTGTGACTAACGTAATTATACTATATAAAAGCAGGTTCTTTGCTTTCCTTTATACCATGCAATGTGCTATGTACTCAAAAAGATAATACCATTTTTAATTTCATTATTTTCAGTATGGTCCATTAAAGTCACACACACTTTCATTAGCAGAGAGAGCCCGAAGCTTAGGTATTGAACCTTTTGCAATTAAAGCACTCAGTGGTGAATATATTGATATGAGAATGCTCTGTGACACAAGAAATGAGGAACTGGCAACACTGGAGAAAGTGGAGTCTCATATAACACATATAGTAGCTGATATAATATACAAAGATGCTAGAGTCATTCAACATATGAGGGAACTGTAAGTAAACAATACTTTTGTTATTTATGAAACCTGTTTGATTAATTATATTAAACTGATAACATAATTATTTGATCATTGAGTTGAGTTGATCATTGAATTGAGTTGAGATTGATCACTTGGCAAGGCAAGACTAGCTAGAAATTGTAACTCTGCTATAAAAAAGACATGATTGGATTTGCATAATGGTTATGTGCAGGCACTGAATATAGTGTAACCCCTTACACTATATCGTTGTTTGAGTCCAAGCTAACGTCCCCTGCTCGTTGTGCAGGTTGAGGTTATGGAGCCCCGTCCCTAGTTGCAGAGGTTGTTGAACTCTGTACCATTCAGTTTAATCCAGAGGGTACTTTTAAGCCGGTGGTTGTTTTTTTTACTAATCATTATTAATAATATTTTAGATTTTTGAAGAAATCACAGATTTAGAATTACCAAAGCATATTCACGATGTCTAATAGATACGAGTATTATTAATCACTTTACTGACTCCACGTTAGTTGGACCTGTGCGAAACCAGGGTGGGTCTCTAGTATAATACAATAATAATACCTTTTATCTGTTTTTAGTTATTTTTTATAACTTCTTTCAGGAAAAACGAAACGAGGTTCACTTTACAAAGTAGTCAGACAAAATCGTCTATGAAGGAGAAAAAAGAAGATGACAAGAAAAAATTGGAGCCAAGATCGAATCCAGAGACATACAAGATCTATTTTGACTGGAAGTGTCCAGTACACTTTGTGAAATCTCATCAAACATTAGCCGTGAACAGAGGGGAAGATGAAAAAATTCTCTCTGTGAAAGTGATTGTGCCCGATTGGTTTTATACTAAACTCGAGAGGTAAATGGGTTTTGTATAATGAGTACACAAAAGGGGAAGAATGTAGAATCTATGTTTGATTGAGTTTTCCATTTTTCATGTTGTCGCTAAAGTACATAAAAATTATTACAAAAATTTAATTAAACTGTAAGAATTAAGTACTCTCTAAAATAAATTCATTAAGCTTCTATTTGCATCCCATTTACAAAATATTATATTAAATTTAAAGATTTATATTAAACTGGTTTTCCGCTCGCGGCTTCGCCCGCTTGAAATTCTTAATTTCCAAAAATCTTTTTTAGTACTCATAGTATTATTTCTGGCCCTCTAACATCAGTAGGTAATGTGTTTAATTTATTCGCAGATTCTGCATAACATTATGGAAAAGTGTTCATTGGGTTCGCAAGGGTCTAATCGATGCATACAACCGTCTGATTAAACCGTGGCTGGCGAGACAAGTCCGCTCCGATTTGACTGCGGCTGCGCAGAAGGAAGCTATAAAAACATTCACAACTAATTTGGAGAAGTATTTGCTGACGGAACCGGTGAAAAACAGAAAAATTTTGGGGTTGGATCCAGGGTTTAAAGCAGGTTGTAAGGTGAGAAAATTATTTAAACTATTATTTTATTGGGCATTATTAAAACAATGTTTGTAGTGTTATTGTACCAATTTTTATGGCATGTAATTTTTGACGTGACAACGTCTTATAATTCGGTGGCACGCATGAAAAAACATGACTCATGCGTTACCGTCGTTACCGTTGGTGAATTATTATACCAGCGCCATCTATGTATTGTGCAGTGAACAATTATTCATTAAGTTCGATTGGGTCCATTTATCGATGGAGAAAGGCTGGCTGAGCTGGTAGTTCACTCGCAGTACACTAGATGGCGTTGAGTAGTGGGGCGCTATAATTCTGAATCACGATGTAGGATGTATAAGTATCCAGCATTCATTTTTAATAAATGACTTAACTTGTATTGAAAAAGTGTTCTTTTATTGTGCTTGCCTACTCATTCAAAGGAAATTATTTTCTTAAGACGTTGTCACGTTCAACTATCGTCAGTAAACCGACTTTACAGACAACCAATTTTTTCTTAGCTATTTTAGATGTATATTAAAATATGCTTATGTAAGGGTTTTTTAACGTTTCAGGTAGGCATTATAGATTGCAATGGTGAGAAGCTCGAAGCATTAACTTTGTACCCAGACCTTCGCCGACATAATCAAAATGACACGGCTGCGAGACGAATAAAAACGCTTGTAGAGACCTACGGGTAAAATCATCTACGTAAAAACAAAACATATTTTATATTGTATATACACATTATAAATATAAATGTACATACACTTTAAGTATACTGGATGTTAGGAAACCGCTTCCGAAAACGAAGAAAGACGATAGTACTAATGACACCTTTGATGATGGGACGGAAAAAAAATCGATCCTCAATTTTTTGACATAATACTATCGCACATAGCGGGCACCGCTGCTACTTCAGGTGAAAAGGTTGAGTTTCGCCGCTGACTTATCATATTCGTAATACGAAACATTTTCACATGTGATTTTCATAGCGAGTGGTCACAAATTGCTGTATTTCTGAACCATTCGAAACTATGTTGCCAAGTAATTAATTAAAATAATAAATATTTTAATCATTTCACGCAGAAAAAATGTGAATCGGTACTCATCGGTAATGGAAATAAACACCTTTAACGTGTCATAGCTTGAAACGGAACGTTAAATAGCGATATAATCTGTGGTGCGTAGTGCAATATTTTTGACATGTCATTTTATAGCGGCTTTACACTCCTGCGAGACTGCTAGCCGAGTGCCGAGTACGAGAGTGTACATGGTAGCTCTCGCCTCGCCTCGTGATGTCTCGCCTGCTCTCGCTCCCATGACCGCGGCTTTACACTCCCGCGAGACTGCTAGCCGAGTGCACTCGTACGAGACTTCGAGAGTGTAATGGGTAGCGCTCGCCTCGCCTCGTGATGTCTCGGGCTGTCACGCTCGCTCTCGCCTGCTCTCGCTCCCGTGGCGGTTTTTTGCGCCCGAGTCAAAGGCCATAGATTGCCATAGATTATATTAAATTCCAGCCATAGATTACATTCACTTTGTCTATGCCGATACTACTTCGTTTGGCTTCAACCCATTAATGGCCCACTACTGAGCACGGGTCTCTCCAGTCCTCATACCTGAGGAGGCCTAGAGTATACTCCACCACGCTGCTCCAGTGCGGATTGGTGGAGGACTACTTCGTTTATATTTGCTAAATTATTTCTCCGCAATTAAACATGTATTAGAAATAATATTAGTATAATTTGTTTATAAAATATTGTAAGGAATATTTAGTGCCATATGAATTTAGTTTTCTTAATTAATATAATTCGGGTTGTCTGTAGCACTCTTGAATTATTCTCGGTCTTGTTGGTTTATGATGAATGACTGGAAGGAAATACGAGAATCAATGAGCTATGGGATCTTCAGTCTGTTTTTGCGTGTGCGCGGGATAGGCGTCCCTTGCCTGCAAAAAAATTTTTTTCTTTTAAAATGTTAGGGATGGATAACCCTTATCACTTAGGGGTATGAAAAATAAACTGTAAGAAGTCGATTCTCAGACCTACTGAATATGCATTATAAAATTTCATAAAAATAGGGCAAACCGTTTCGGAGGAGTAAGTAACATTGTGACACGAAATTTTATATATACTTATAGTACAATACACTCTAATCACTTCCAAAACTTGAATATTATTGCGTTAAACCAAATATAAAAAAAAACATCCTTATCAGTTTGTAAGTGATAGGCCTTAAAGTCACCTACAAGTACACTCAGGTTTTTAGACCATTTTCTCTGATTTCGTTCTGTACTCCAAAATAAAATAATTATCTATCATGTAATTTATTATACTTTCCACTAATCAGCGTGATGGAGTACACTCCACGTATAAAAAGATTCAAACTATATTTCATTAAATTAAAAATAAGTATTTTAATTAATAATTAATTTTTTGTCGTGATATGTTTTGACATTCTTATGATAATTAGCGGCGCATATTGCAAAAGCGGATGCAATTTCTAAGACGTCCATCCTCTCGACGTCCGCAACTGCAACTGAGCCTTCTGAGCCTGAGAGAGTGAGAGAGCCTGACCGCCTGACTGAAGTGTACGAGTGCGCAGCCGAGTACGCTCCCGACTGCGCATGTCTTGGCCGAGGCGCTCGGACGAGACATAGACGAGTGCTCTCGCACGAGAGTGTAGAGGCGCTATTAAATTGTGACATGACGTTTGACACATTCTTCGAGAAATCGAAAATTCGAAACAAACTCGAACTCGTCTATGCGAATTTCAAAAATAAGGAAATTCGTATACAATTTTCGTGATTTTCGTATACGATTGAAATTCAAAAATGGCAGTTTACAAGGTGATAAGGCCATACAAAGTGCAAGCTTTAGTACCTGGTGATCACGACCGCCGGCGAGCTTTCTGCCGTTGGTTATTATACCAGCAACAACGTGTCCCTGGTTTTGTTGAACACGTCATCTGGACGGATGAGTCAACATTTACCAGAAACAGGCTGTGGAATCGAAGAAATACACACGTGTATTCCGAGGTGAATCCGCACGCTGTTCTACAAACCGGGCACCAAACCCGATGGTCGGTTAACGTATGGGCAGGTTTATATAAGGATCGCATACTAGGGCCAGTGTTTCTGCCACAGCGACTTGACGGACAGCGATATTTAAACTTTATAGATTAACAGTTGGTGGACATTTTAGACCTATCATTGGCTGAATATCGCCGCACATGGTTTCAGCATGATGGTGCACCTCCACATGTGGTATGGTTCATCCGTAAGTGCCTCACCGAGCTGTTTGATGATCGCTGGATCGGCAGACTAGGACCACACCATACCACAAGCTTGGCCACCTCGCTCACCCGATCTGACCCCGTTAGACTTTTTTCTGTGGGGGTATGTGAAAGAAAGGGTTTCTAATCGTGAGTGTGATAGTGCTAACGAAATGCGCGAAAGGATCGTAAATGTTTTCGACAAACTACGTGCGGAGTGTGTCGAAGACCCCACGATGATGCCCCGCTTGTATAAGGAGACGCAACGCCGAGCTCAAATCTGCCTCGAAATGAATGGGGCACAATTTGAGCCGCATCTCAGGCCATGGAGGATTTAGATCGGTAAGCTGTTTCATACCTAATTTTTTTTTAATAACTTATTACTGAATAAATCAGAATAATAAACATACTCACACGATAGATTAAAAATCATGATTCTACCCTTGTTAAAACAAGTAATTTTTTCATCAGCAGAGAATCGAACCCGGTAATTATTTTATTCAACTGGTGAATTCGAAAGAAAGTGGCTAGGTAAAGACTAGCACAGTGGCAAAGTAGATAAGTTAGTTATTTAGACAAAATATGTTGTAAATAAGTATTTGTATGATCGCTAGCTACCGGCGCGGCCCGTGCATTCGTTTATCGGAGCATCAGCTGTTTTTAATTTTTTTTTTATGTCGGGCTTTTTTTAGTAAAGTAATGGTTTACTTTATGAAACTATCGTTTCATTTAGCTGTACTAACATGATGGAGCGTAAATAATGCTAATAAAACGTTTTAAAAATATGATTTTTTTAAATCAGGATCGATTTTTTTTCCATCCCGTCATCAAAGGTGTCATTAGTACTGTCGTCTGTCTTCGTTTTCCTAACACCTTGTACTTATAAAAAGAGTCCATAACTATAAAGACTGCTCAAGTGCTATTTTAGGGAATAGAATCCAAGACGACAATCAACATTAGGATTATGCAAGTTTTAGGGCCGTTTTAAATTTAATTTGAAATAACATAATACACACAATTAGGGTTACTTTGAATTTCAGCGTAACTTTGAATCAAGTTTATTTGACTGAACCTAACCAAACGTTTCTTCCTTAAGGCCAAGTTAAACCAAAGCAAATATTTAGTTCAAATTTACACCGAAATTTCAAAGTTACTCAGGGTGATCATATGCTCTGTACATTATATTGTGTATTGTATTGTAGTGTGGAGCTGATTGGCCTGGGAAACGGCACAGCCTGTCGAGAGACCGAGCAATGGCTGCGAGACCACGGGATATCTGACCTGGTGCCTGTTGTTATAGTGCCTGAACAAGGTGCTTCCATATATTCCATCAGCAAAGAGGCCCAAAAGGTATGAATCAACAATTTCTGGTTGGCATACTTAAAAAGTTAATGTTTATTTATTGTTATTATGTATTGTTGACGAGCTGTGCTGCTGTGCTGTGTGAATTTAACAAAAAAACTAAAAAAGTAGCCTAAGTTACTCCTTATGACATCAGCTAGATAGCTGATGTCATAACCAGTGAAAGTCCCGTCAAATTTGGTCCAGCCGTTCTAGAGATTAGCTCAAACAAACAAACAGACAGACAAAAATTGTAAAAAATGTTATTTTGGTATATACACCGTGTATACATCCATAGGGACTTAGTAAAAAGCGGTTATTTTAATATTACGAACAGACACTCCAATTTTATTTATTGGTATAGATTATTTATTGAATCACGTTTTTTTACTGAATATAAGTTAACGCTTAAAAAAATAGTAAACAATAAAAAAATGATAATAATCATACGTAAAATCGGCTCGACAGATTTAGATAACATTTGGCTCTCAGATATTGTACATCCTAGACAAATAAATATTGTCACAGCCGTGGGTAGGGGATGGGAAAACATAAGGCCGGCTTCAATAGATGTTGTTTTATTTCACTGTAAAAAAAAGGTAACACACGCGACACGATACTATACACTTTACTTCCCTTCACACTTCACTTCACACTCGCGACACTATACTGTGAAACGGCACTTCACTATTCCTATTTCTTCTTCCCACTGGCGCGCTTCCCGACTCGCTACCAAGACTCGACTGACTCTGCCTTGGCCGGAATCGCCTTATATACCACCAATTTCAATCATTCCAAATTCAAAGATTTTCTTTTAATTTAGCGTCGAAAACATTTTATAAATTCTATTTTCAAATTTTCTTTTTCTTTTATTTTTAATTTACGCGACAATATGATTTTATTCATTACATATTTTTATTTACATATTTTCAAAGGAGACGGGGACTTTTGGGCCCAATTTGTAATAAGTTGAAATATAGCTTAAAAAAGGCGTTATTTTTTCCTATTATAATATTTAAAAAATCAGCTTAATTCACAATCTGGAAGATGAAAAATCTAAAAAATAAGTTAGGATCAAAAATAGAATAGGTAATCGATAATTATAATCGATTATATTAAGAATGTGTGCAAACAATTATATAAAAATATAAAAAGGCTTTTCATGAGATGTTATTTTCAATCATTAAGAATAATTAAAACTATTACAAATAAATTAATTTACTGTGAAACAAGACATCTATCTATGTAATAAAGTGAAATCTCAAAATCAATTTTCGATCGAACAATCGATCATTAATCGATTTTGTAAATGAAAATCGATGTTCATCACTGCTCATTTTTGTCTATGTTGACACTTGACAATAATGACAATGAATGACAGAAGTCCCGTCTAAAATCAATCGACACCGTCTTACACTTACACGTCTGACTTTGGCTCGTTATTTTGGATTTATTGGCCGGCTTATCGATTGGATATTGACACCATGGATCATTGTGTGAACTGTGGTATAGTAATACTATCAACGAGCTTTAGATGATGAAATGAATTTGTCAGTGATTCGTCGATGGCGTGCACCACAGCCTGTAAGTACTCACTTATTTATTAGCTAACTGGCACCTACCATGCTAGCCTATAGGATTCCTTGTATTGTTTATTATCAACCGTATGCTTAAAAGTGAATTATACTTTTTGAAAAGGTAGATAAAGATTGTTAACATTTAACTAAATACCGAAATCGATTGAGTACAGTCCGTTTTTCTAGCGTAGAGTTAAGAAGTAAACAAATGATTATCCAATATGGCCGACTAGGAACGTCATCGTAACGTCAGTTAGACACTGGCAGTCTATAGAGTACGGAAGTATTCAATTTAATAGCTGTTGGTAACTACCGCGATTTTGTTTTATCGAATCGCATCGATATCGATTTCTACTTTCGATTTTATTCCAATCTAACAAATATGTTTTATTGAAATTAAATACTGTGTTTTATTTACATATGCCTAAGTGACTGTAAATTAGGAAGGATGATATCTATGGCATTTTATATTAAAACAGTGTAGTAATTCATATATTTTTGTTACTCTTTTAATTAGTTTCAAGATATTTAATTTTTTACTTACTAAAACAGAGAAATTATTATTTTTTCAAACTTTTGCAGACTTAATACAGACTGCATTATTTTATCTCCATTTCGTCTTTCTATTACCAGAAGTAAAAAATAACATGATGCAATCATTTAAAAAATTACAGTTAAAACCAATATTATTTTAAACATAAATTTTGAATTTAAGTTACGTCATGTAGGTACATACTAAATGTACAGTAATATTTGTCCTTAATGTATACTTTTTGATTCCCCTTTAAAGTCCAAACAAGGTAGGTTACGTATAGCTATTTAACTCAATTATGATTCACTCTCTATCGTTGATCTAAAATTTTATTATCTTTGTAAAAAAATCATGAATAAAAAAATTATACAACAAAATATTGAAAAACATTTTTATTCATCATCATAGTCATCGGAGTGTTCTTCGCTTGACTCTGATTCCGAAACGTGGATTATAAAGTTCGAAGTTGGTTGATCTGATGCAGCATCCAATGTACCATCCATGAATTAATGAATTAATGAAATAATTTAATGAATTAATGAAATTAATGATTATTATCTTCTACATAAATCGTTAATTTTACTCGTTTCCGAAAATTACAAATTAATATTCTGTAGAGAAAAACGGGTACGTACTTAAGTACGTGCGTAAGATGTTATACTTTAAAAATAGATTTTAATTGCATGCAAATAATCAATTGCAATAACTATGGTAAAAGTCAGATAATGTAACCTTAAAAAGTAATGTTTAATTTACCCTTTCCAAAGACATTTTAAGAGTATGCAGGTGCTGCTCCTTACTTTTATTCTCTGTGTTAATTCGCTTGACAATAGACTTAATAAATAATAACTAAAATGTGGACTATAGCTAACTCCGGGGAGGCGGTTTTTCGTGTTTTCGGTTTCGTGTTTTTATTCGTAACGGTTCTATGCTCTTTGTTCTATGTACGTAATAGAGGAGTGACTAACATGACTGTTACCGCGCGGCCATGCAATCTTAGTTAAATTTAGTATTAAATAGCAAAATAATAATTCACTCTTTCCAAAAGTAAATATTGATAACTATCATTCAATTAATCGTTCAAGCCAATACTACTAATCGATTTTTTATTCACATCACTACGATTCAAATGTCCGACATGTCAAATTCTTACTGAAATATTATATCTGTGCAATTTATGCAAATGAGGTTAAATATAATTTCTTAAATTGATGAAATTAAGTATATTCGAAGCAGTTTGTGGTGTAAATCAAAGTGTAATGTATTAAGTGAACCCATTTAATTGTATATATCATAATTGAAGCGTACAATTGTGTTAAAATGTGATGTTTCCAAAAACAGGTAATGTTTATTACTTTTCTCGCGGCTAGAAAAATGGACTATAGCATCATCAGCCTATTAACATCCAACTGCTGGACGCAGGCCTCCTCTCTAGCAGAGAGGAATTCCGAGCAAAGACCCACCAAACTGCTCCAATGTGGTTTGGCGAAAGTATATTTTTCAGTAGTCTTCATTTCATGAAATAAAAACTTCATATTTCAGGTAAACAACTGTGACCATGTTTGTCAAGCTTTCTGGGACTTGCCACAAAGACCAACAGCTGTTGATCAACCAAGACAACTTGGCCACCGTAATGTTTGCTTCCGCTGTGGTTGCTCTCATCATGAGTCAGTCATCTGCTTGACACTGGCTCAACTCATGAACTGAGAATATAATATAATGTAATACAAGAGTGGATTATACCTCGAACTGTAAGTTAAATGAATGTTCATTATTACTTATGCATGCCACATAGATTACTATGTCCTCAGGTTCAAGTCATGGGTTGGGCTGTGAAATGATACCTACTGAGTTTTTCTTTCTTCCAAGAATTTATCTATATGTAACAGTGTTGTATGTATATACATAAATATATGTATATATTTATATTCTTATAGCTATTTGTGTATTATTAGTATTGCCATGTAGTACTATTGTAAAACAGAATGTAGATTGTTAAGTAAGTTTATTTGCCGCACCAACCTGTGCTATTTTAATATTTCCTTTTTGCAAAGGTTATCTGGGAGACATCACTGTGGTGGTAAGACCGACTTATTCATAAGGTTCTTTTCTTATTTTACTTTGTATTTTTGTTTTATAAGGGTGTGCAATAAAGTGTTTTAAATAAATAGAATAAGAAAAGAACCTTACTCTTACCCTGGAATTGAGTTAGTTGTTTTATATTCCTGTGCCTCAGAGAGCACGTTAAGCTGTCAGTCTCAGTCATTATTACTAACATCTGATAGTGACCATTAAGTAATCAAATATTATTGCCTTAAGCCCACCAACCCGCATTGAAGCAGTGCAGTGGGTCTAAGCTCCATATAGGGGATCTATATAGAGGTTAGACTACTATAAGGAGGGTGGTCTGGCCCTGTAGTGGGCTGTCAATAGGTTGATAATGATGAGGTAGGTTTATTGCAGATAGAACAACCGAGTCATAACAAGTGAGTGAACTAATTCTTATCTCATTAGGTATATATCAAATAAAGCACAATCTTATTATGGCGAGCATGTAAGGGGTAACAATGGCTATGTAATAGAAGTGTCCAGGGAGGTCAGCAGTAGCCTACTTCGAAACACAGCTTCAAATACCTTGTGGTTACTTCGGGGACGCATACAATCAAGACATACATTCTTAGACAATATTTTAATTATAATTGAGAGGAATAAAAATCAATAAAAAAAGTGTTTTTTATTTTACCGCTTCTTTACCCTTACTTATGATCTCATCAGTCATTTACGTTTTATCATCCTCCCATTCTAAAGTTTTTTTTATTTACTACAAGTTAGTCGACACCAAGTGTGCTTGCAGTCAACACCTAATGGTAAGTGATGATGCAATCTAAGATGGAAGGGGGCTAACTTGTTAGGCGTAGGATAAAATCGCCCTTTAGGTTTCTGCCTGACGCCATACAAGGTAAAAAATCTCAATCGGCCCAGCCGGGAATCGCACCCAGAAACTCCGTCTTATAAATCCACCGCGCATACCGCTGCGCCACGGACGCCGTCAAAATATTAATGTTCTATGTTTAAGAATAAAATACTCGAACTTCAAAAATCAGCTGTTCAGTATATAGGTAGTCTCATATTATAACCTCACTTTTACTAAATCTCGTTTATCACTACTCCCAGATTGACAAATTCCGTTTTATTTTCAATTAAAGGTTAATAATATAATAGCTATTAATTGGCACTACTTTCATCTTTTTACAATCCAGGCCCAAGATTGTATGAAAGCGTACCAGTCTCCTTTAAGGAAGTGTATAAACTACCTTACTCCTTACTTTACAGGAACATCCAAATATGGATCCAAATTTAATATCGGCGCTGTCGATTGCAAGAAGGGTGTTAGATCCTTTGGGGGAACTTATAAAAGTAAGTAAGCAATAGCATAGGGTGACTTTTGAAAAGTTTTTCAAAACCACAGAAAGAAAATTAAGAAATTTCGATTTTTTTTTAATAATAATATCGCCATAACTATAAATTTACATTTCAGGTAGACCCGAAAAATTTGGGTGTTGGGTTATACCAACACGACATTCCGCCGAAGATGTTGGAGGGTGCGTTGGACCGCGCCGTGGAACAAGTTGTTAGTTTGGTCGGCGTCGACATCAACACCGCCTCACAGGCAATGTTGAGGTAATGTATTTATTGTATAATGTAGTATATAATTATTATATCTTATTATGTATTATAGATTATATTATGTATGGTATGTTGTCACCATCTCCCATGGATATCATTGGTCATTACAAGTCAAAAAACTGCACGAACCTGTGCTATTTGTAAAATTAACTAAGATATAAAGTAATTAATTGATTAGTAATTGGTTCTTATCATTTACTTTGCTTATTGGGAGCTTTCAAAGAGATCAGAAAGTTAAACCAAATCAAAATATCTTAATTACTTAAGTAAATGATTTCTGAATTTCCAGGCGAATTTCTGGATTAAACGAAGGACGCGCCAAGAAAATCATCGCTTACCGTTTAGAAAACGAGAGGTTTACAAGCAGAGCAGAAATTTTAAAAGTGCCCGGCATCGGTAAAGTTACTTATCAACAATGTGCGGGATTCTTAAAAGTATTGGGCGGCTCAGAGCCCTTGGACACGACTATTATTCACCCGGAAAGTTATAAGATTGCTAAGTTGTAAGTATACAAATAAAAAACACACATACACAGCATATGGCATTTCGTTACGTGACGATTTCTACTTAATCGCACTAACCGTAAGCCGCGTTAAGGAACTTCGTTCCAAATGTCATACATAAAAGTGTCGGTACGAGTCTAAAAATGGTTTTTTTCTTAAAATTTAACCTGCCCTATAACTCCATCTCAATAGGTTGGCGGCATTTTATAAAAATCATGAAAACAAAAATGGTTCACTTTACATTTCAGATTTGCTAAAAAAATCGGGGTCAACATAAAGGATCTGACAAAGTCCAATTTCCCTGAACAAGTAGAACGGAGAACAGTTGGCATTGATATACCGGCATTGAGCGTAGAACTGAAAACGGACGCTTCGACTTTAGACCTTATTATCAGTGCTTTTAAACAGAAACCGTACGAAGACAACGTGATCACTTTCTGTCGACCAGTTTATTCTGTAGCGGTACAGGGAAGCGAACAGATTGATATAGGGACCACTTTGACTGGTAAGGTATATAATTATATTTAAATCCTAATACTTGGTTAGAATAAGAATTGTAATTTGACTCACAAATCGTTATCGCGTTTATTCCGAGCCCGTGTTTGCAATAAAATATCTTAAAATTTGTATTTTCTTTTTTTACTCACTGCTTCGCACGCACAATAAAGGATACTTCTATTCTATTATCTTCAATCACTCACACACATAAATGTTGTATTGTTCAATTGCAGGTGTGGTCCGAAACGTGGTTCCGTTTGGTTGTTTCGTGGACTGCGGGGTGGGGGACAACGGACTCATTCACCGCAGCAAGCTGGGGGGCAATCTGACCCCAAAGCTGGGGGATCGGGTAGCAGTTACAGTTATCGCCTCGCCCAAGCCTAAGAAGCTACAATTAAGACTCGATAGGATACTCGATTGAGTTTGTTGTATCTTTGGTTACTTTTAAGACAAAACATATTTTGTTATACTAAAGCTGGCACTTACAAGGCTTTCATAATATTGTGCTTGTGTAGTATTTGTGAATAAGGGCACACAATGACAGCTGATGACGTCATACTGCACATACTAATAATCGATGTTTGTCTCTCGAACAAATTTTTTTTTGTTTCAACTTTTTCAAATTGTGACGCAACAAACACGTGCCAAGACGTTATGGGATCGCTAGTATACATATAAATCGATTTTGAAAACATACTGTATATTAAAAATGCATTTTGCATACATGCCAGCTTTGTTAATCAACCTACATTAAGAAATGGAAAAGATCTGTAGTCATGATCTCAGAACTATCTACCTATACAGTAGTGCGAATGCCGTGCAAGTAGTATCATAGATTTATGATTTTCTACGAGCAGATAGGTATTGTTCACTGACCTTTATTATATCTATTGCGGGAATACCTATCGTAGAGGTGAGTGGTAAAGATTACTCTGTCATTGATTTCATTGCGTGAATATGTTTTGTTTTCGATAATGGCATGAAATGAATGAGAAAAATCTGACTTGATTTGACTAACTTGACTTGATTATGTGTTATTAATTTGGTCTTATCTAAGATCTTGTCTAATCTAAGATGTACTTACATGTATGTAAGAAATAGTAAGAATTGTACACTTATGTAAGAAAATGAAATGTATTTTTTGGACATGGATTTTCTGTACAACTTGTGTTGTTTATAATGAATAAAATTAGTAGTACTTATCTGCCTTATTTAAGAAAATAAGAAAAATGCTATGTTGTATAGTTCTTAAGTATATGTAGGTAGACTTGTATTTTGACATGACATGGATGTCTACCTAGTCCATTACCTAATTTTGGCAGTTTTAATAAATACTAAATTCAGAAAAAATTGCATGGTTTTGATGCTACCTCATTCCACTATGTAATATTTTTTTCTTACTTAATGTATTATTATGTATGTATGAATTGTTTTTTGTTACTTATTGTATTAATTAGAGTACAGTAATGTTTTTATAAGCAGTTAGAATGACAAAGAATTATTGTTATTAATAAGTATACCTTCTTGGTATTGTTTGTTAAAGAAAAATAAATCATAATTGTAATTTACCATTAAAATCTAATTTAATGAAAATAATATAAGGTAAGGAGGCCAACTTGTGTTCTACTCAGCTTCCAAAATGGAGACCTCATGTTTGGATTTCAAATTATAAATATGAAATATCGCCTTGTTCACGATAGCATCACATATCCCTGAAGTGACCCTGAAATGAATTAATAAATGTTTTAGATTAATAAATCAACCGTCGTAATACATGTGTATGTCATTGACACATAATAAACAAGCTTCGTAATGAACAAGTGTTTTACTTATAAGTTAATCTTTGACTACAAAAAGCACTTTGCACTTAGAACACTCCGATAAAGTCCGATATTATAATGTCTGCGCTTATACATCAACTCAAGTCCGACTCCGCATTCCACATAATGAGCCATAGATTGTGTTGCTTATGGTTGAATTTACAACATATACTTGAAAGAAACGACGATTGAGGCACTTTTTACCTTCTGCCAACTCCGAACCGGCCGAAAATTCAACCGTAAATGACACGAAATAAAGTTCTATTTAAATGCTTTCCTATGAATAGAATCTGAGACAAGTTGGAGTTTAGTAGATGTAGGTAATGTGCGTGGACTTATGATCGGCCGAGACTATAGTTGTCACTTACACTTATTAGTTCGTATCAATTTATCAATTTTGCCTGTCTCTATAATTATACCTACACGAGAACACAAATACCGCACAAGAGATCGCGTTATAACGAAATACGTAACTTTACTACATTATAGACAACATGTTAAGATATTATAGTAATAATTATTATTTTTAACCTCCTACTAAGCTTGGAGCGCGTATCCTTTTCCGTTCTCTTGATTAACTGATGGTAAGTAGGTATCTCTTCTTTAGAATAGTATTGGATTTGTTGCCGGAACATCTTGCTATGAAGTGCGTCCCTAGAAAATAATATTATTTAAATACGTACACCTGGGCCCCAATAAATTAGCAGCTTTACCCAGCCCCTTATTAGACAATATGGTCCTTATTAAAATGGTCCTTCGAGCCGTACTTTTAATATTAATTATAAAATTATTAATTAATATTAATAAATAAATTATTAATTAATGTTAATAAATAAATTATTAATTCATATTAATTATAATTAGTAAACAAGGACTTATTACAAGTACGGCTCGAAGGACCGAAATTTATTTTATCAGCTATCTAATAGATTTTATGTATGAAATCTAATATTCATACAAATTCAGGATTTTTTCATCGTTTTAAGCTTGACTAGACCGACATTTAGAATTAATGATCTATAGGCTATAGGTAATTGTAACTTACCACAATATGCCATCTATAAGTCTAATGATGTCGATCAGCGGCATGTTGTTTCCAGCCGTGTTTTTGGCACCCAAGTAGTCGGCCGATTCCGACGCCAGTAGATCATACGATGGAGGCTGTTAAGTAAAGTTAATGTATGTAGATGTAGTTACAGTGCGCGTCGAAACTATGACACAGAATATGAAAAATTAATGCTTAAAAAAAACTAAAAGTGTATTTTGGTTAAGAGTTATAAGGAACATGCAACAGCGAGAGCGGTCGGTACTTAAATAAAATAGGTATAAACGCACCTGTTCCCACATCTGTTTCAGCAGCATTCTGGGATACCCATCTCGCTGGCCCTTCGACGATACAGATAACGATGAGACCAAGTAAAACGGTTGAGGTTTCTGGAGGTCCTGAACGTACGGCGGGAAGTCGTTTATACCCTGAAACATGGCGGTTATTAAGATGACGACATACGCGTAAAAATATGTCAACAGATGAATAATGATAATAATGACCGTAGCCAAGCAGTAACTTGTATTCATTAAAAAAAATCTACGCGACATTATGTAGCACGTCATAAACGGTCCTATTATAATGGATTTGGCAGGCTAGCTAACACTTGCAGGTAAAAGAGCACAGCGCGACAAAACCTTTACACAACATTATAAATATTATAATTCATACAAATATCGATCCCATACAAACCGGATGAAATGTTCCCTCTTCGGTGATTATAAACTCTTGATTACATTTCTCAGTTTTCATTTTTCGTATAAGTTCATTTTTCTGATAACGTCGGCGCTCCGTCAGATCCAAAATTTCGCATGTTATAGAGGTGCTGTTAAAAATAATTGAATAAGTGCATAATGATGTACAAATTCCTTATATTTATTGACGTCAATGATTCTAATAAACAATATGTTTCTTACGTGAACGTAGCAGGCTCTTGGAGTGTGTAAACGGTCATAGTAATCCACTCGGAGGACCTCGGCTGGATGACGCCCCACCAGGGGGTCATTACAATGTTGATGATGTTGGCGATCCTTTCTCTGGAAGTATTATTGAGGATAGGTATATAACATTTTAAAGGAACTAATACAAATCTGCAATTTAAGTAGGTACCTATGACCTAACCTCAGACCAAACTATGGTCTGAGATATTTCCTTGATGACGTAAATTTAAAATAATGTTAAAAAACAGCCTTACGGTAGCCAAATAAATCTCATAATATGGTCAGTGTTATTGCAGACACCTATGATCTCTCGACAAAGAGAATGTGTCGGCATCATCCGTAGAGTTATATGCTCTCTTGTTATGTAAACCTGAAATATACATTTTATTTATAATTTAATTAACAACATAATACCTACACCGTT
Source organism: Ochlodes sylvanus (assembly GCA_905404295.2). Taxonomy (NCBI): domain Eukaryota; kingdom Metazoa; phylum Arthropoda; class Insecta; order Lepidoptera; family Hesperiidae; genus Ochlodes; species Ochlodes sylvanus. The sequence goes on along the minus strand of FR990126.1, from coordinate 4,759,961 downwards.
AGGTACAATTACGTAAATCTTTCTTAAACTTAAAATTGAATAAAGGCTATTTATTCTAAAATTATAAACTACAACTGAGACGTCAGCTAATAAAAAAACACTAGCTTTTGCTCATATGCGACAAAATACCTAGGTACCTACTGTAAAAATTATCCCATCGGTTACGTAGGTGAGAGAGATGATATGAAAGAAAAGGGAGTCAATGTAGAAGTGCCAATAGGGAACAATTGAAGAGAAGAACATATTGCGCTGACCCAAATAAATAGGTAAATGGGCAGGAAGATGATAATGATGTGGAACGTATTAGGTACCGGAAATAAAATATCTTATGTCAAAGTCCAGCTTATGGTCTACCCGCGTGCCAAATTTTATCGCAATGTGATGGGTGACAAATGATTGATTCCGCATACAAACTTCCACCTTTTGGGGATGATTTCCGGGATAAAAACTATCCTATCCTTTCTAGGGTTTCAATCAATCGCCATACCTACCAAATTTTATCTAAATCGGTTAAGGCGATTACTTAATCGTGAAAAGATAACACACAGACCGTTACTTTATAATTTATAATTTTCGTATGGTAAGTATATCTGAAACAATACTAATGCACACAAGATATAGAAAAATATACATACAACGTCATCTTTGTATGCCGCCCGCGCAACTCTCTCGACATAATTGGGCATATCGAGCCTCGTCTCGATACAGTTCGGCAGACCGCCTTGACCTTTGACTAATATCTTAACAGTGTCATAGCCAAACGAACAGTAGAATACCACCTGAAATTTTTCTGTTACGTAAAAATAACATCAAATATTTTTTAAATTATAGACAGGGTACATAAACATTTAGCTTCTTTTTAGGGTTCCGTACCCATAGGGTGACAAACGGAACCCTTTAATATGCCTCCGCTGTCTGTATGTCTGTCACAGTGCTCTAAATTAAAAGCGGAATAAAAATTGAAGGCGTTTTTCAACTTATATGAAAACTTAAAATTACCGACATTCTATTAACAAATGACACAATTTGTAGGGACCGCGCTGTTCGAACACATTTCACAGTCCTTGTAGATTAAATCTTTATACCTCATAATCAATCATCTCAGTCGGCATGAACGCGAACGGTATCGCCAACTTATCCGAGGGCGGTACTTCCGCGAAATATATCAGGCACCGGATCACTGTGTCGGGGCTTATACTGTTGCCCCTCAGGAGCCGCCAAGTTGTGTAAACGTCCGTTGGATTGTACAACCACAGAATCTAAAACATATCTTACATATGTTTATAAATAATAAATGCAACTTACGATTAATGTGTTTAGGTAATATCGATATTTCGCCGTTTAGTTAGATGATGCATGTCATGAGTTTATTTACGGATTATCCATGATGGATTAGGAATAGGATCGATCGGACATTAGGATTTATATAATAAAAAAGTCTGTTTTTAATCAAAAGGCTCTCAACACTTTATACAAAAATATAACCTCTTTACAGAACTCTTGTGTATGTAGGTTACTCGTTAGTTGGAGTTACTATCTCCTTCGCGTATTTTTCCGTAAAATTAGATCGATCAATTACAATTATTTTCTTCGGTTTTCCTGATGGTGTAAATTACAGAAATAAATAATCAAACTGCTACGCTTTTTTAAACGTCCTCACAAGGATCCATGTGTCGCGGGTAACATGAGGGTAGAACTCTAACACTAGGGAAAAACGAACCAAAAACGTCCCTTTCTGCCAACTAAGTTTCTATGACGACTGACTACGACTGGGCCGCAAAGCTCGTCTATGAGGAGAAGCAACTAACATTGTTCTACAAAGCCCCTCTGTGAGGAGAAGCAGAGAATATAAAACATTTAAAATTATACCCGAATAACTGGATCCAAATTATTAGTCGGCACTCTACCACAGTCCAATTCAGCTAAATATTGTTCCCTGTCCTTATGACGCCTCAGTGGTAGAAGTATACCCTTGGAGATGACGTTGGCGTTGATGTGGATGTAGATGTACAGCGACCTCTGGTTGGGCAACGTCATTACGTAACACAATGTGTTTAGACCTTCGTACGTGTAACTCAATTTGATATGAAGCATCGTCGGAAGCTCGGGCTGTAATCGAGTGTTTTATATTATGACAAGCTGTAATTTAACTTGTAGTGTTCGTATGTATGTTCGGGTCAAATTATACAACTTAATTACAACTACCTACTTTCTGTTAGGGATCTGTAATTTTGCATAATGCTTTAGTTCCGATGACTACTCAATTTTATGACAAGCATGACTTGATACTACTATAGCTCTCGCGCCGTGGCCGCGCGGCTGCCGCGCGTGTGTCCTATAAAAGCGTTTTAGAGGCGACAATCTTAGTCCTCATGGGTAGAAACAGATTTGTGCCCGAATTAGAACGAGACATTTACTAACAATTGCCAACTGGACTATTACTAACAAAAAATATCTAAGTATCACTAACACAGTACCTGTCCCACCTACTAACGAACTTACCACCCTATGCTAATAGGTCTAACCGTCCTATTCCCGATTTGTGTCATGTTCGTGTTCAGTTGACCTGAACGACAGCGGAAGGGTGGTGCAAACTCGTTTGTTATCTTAAAACCGTAAAAAAATTTAGGTAAGCATTGACTGTAAAAAACTTGATGCGAACTCACAGACACGATCCCATTGTGCGGCGTTAACTCCACCAGTGGCCTGTGGATACAAGTGTGCCTCATCTCATACGTGGAGATGCCAATTTGAACTTCAACCATTTCACAATCGCATATCTTTTCCCTGCGTATACTCCAAGGGACGGGCACCGCGTAAGCACACCCCAACACCAATATCAACTTCACATGACCCAGCCGAACGCATAATTCCGGAGCGTATAGATTTACAGTCAAAGGTTTGTGAGGCCGGCAGTCCGTTAAAGCTTTATTAAGCCTGAAATAAGGATTATTACTTCGGTTCCCAGAGATGGAATTGAAACATGCTGAAATGACGTACGTACCTACTGGAAATTGTTTTCAAACCAGACGAAAAATATTTGCTGAATTCTACAGGAATTTCAATAATGGACATGAATGACGGCAATGGATTACGAGGCGACCTACTCCGATATGATGATCTGTAAAATATGAATACTAACTCATCCACGTTAACCATGTTCCATAGACAGTGATTGCTCAGGATGACTGGGCACTTTACGGATATCGTTCGTTTCACCTGCAAATTGAAATTGATGAGGTAAAGTTTGACTCGGAACATTTTTTTTAATATTCACGTATTTAGGTCACGCGTAAATTAAATAAGCTAATTTTCGGATAGAAAATTAAATTCTAATAATAAACTTTAATGATTTTATGTAAAACGCCTATAGATGAGCCACCCGATGGCAAGTGGTCAGTGTCGCCCACAACCTACACCAAACGCACAGATGAACAAAAAAGGACCAAACGCATGCCGAGCAAAAAAGAGCCTTATGAGTACGTACCTACATACATGGAATTACATGCGTAGGTACAATACTACCCGACCCAGTAGCCTAGTTGGTTTTAGCTTTGCTTGCGAAGCAAAGGGATGTTTGTCAAATGTTTGATTAAATTTTTGGTTTCCATGCCACCTGCGACACAGGGAATCCTAGTGCAGTGGTATGTGTATTAGCGTTTATTTATATGTATATTAAGTATTATTTTGTTACCTGTATCGTAGGATATATCCCGTCGTACCACACAATGCAAATGGTCTTCTTGACCGGCTGTATCTCCTCAATTTCGTCGTACTCAGTGCGGAACAGCACCGAGTACTTGAGGTCCACTTGCCGCGGGCCCGCGCCGCCCGGGACCACCGTCATATTCACCTCGCAGTGGTTTGAGGGCTTGAGGCTGTTCTGTTGTTTATCACATATTTTGAGATAGATATATAGAGTGGGGGAAAAATCACCTATTCTCATATCCGCTCATGCATACAAAAATATTGAAAGAAAGTACCATAGAGTAAAGTCATGAAAAATAAAATAACCTCAAGCATAAATTGCCATTATATTATATACTTAGTTTTCCTCTCGCGGCTTCACCCGCGTGAAATTCTTAATTTACAAAAATAATTTGTTAGGTCTTACTTGCGTCACTTGAGGAACTAAGTTTCAAGTGAATCCATTCAAGAAATAAAAAGTTTCTTACTTGTCTGGCTAACTATTACTTATCTTACCAATTACATTAAATACCCATATAAAATACTCTTTAGTATAAGAGAAAATTTCTATTCTCGTTCTGGGTGTGTACCTAGGTACTAGTACTAGGTATGTTCTTGTCTTTGTGTCGTCAATGTCACCCACGATATAGGAAATCCTAGCGTGGGATTATAAGTGTAAATATGGCGTAAGTATTATTTATTGATAAGATTTTAAGGCCTCTACTCACAACAGATGAATCGATATCAAATTGTTCGAAGCTGTGATCATCCCCCATGCCTTGGACAACGTGATACAACTTAGACGTGAAGAAACAGGAGCCAAAATTGTATAGAGTGACGGAGAATTTTACATTATTGCCGACCACTGCGTCGTGGAGGTTTGTCGATTTTGGCAACACCTACGACAACGATCAGAGTTCATCAGGACCCAAAACTGTCCCACTGCTTTGCTCAGGGAGACTGGGATCTCCTTTCATAACGAAAGGGGCTAAAGCCGATGTCGTTTACGCTAGCCACATCCGGATTGGCATACTACAAAAACACCCTTGAAAACATAAGGGTAACTCTAAAGTGTGCAGGTTTTTTAATGGAACCAAACATAACATTACAGATAAAACTCTCAGGTGTATGGATTTCTTCATTAAGTTTCCTTCGTAGAAGTCATAAAATTAGTTTCTAATCCGCAGATAGTTGGAAAATTAGAGGTGTCTGCGGGATTTGAACTCGAGTCATCTAAGCATCAATCAGTCAATGCTAGGTGTTGTTTAGTGACTGTCTAAAACTATTGTTTATTTATTTATTTACCTACTACAAAATTCAAAATCATGTAAGGATATTGTTTTGTATTAAATTTGTAGGTATACCAGCAAAGTTATATAAAAAATTACCCTCAAATCCGGTAACTCAGAAAATCCTAGTATGCTTATAAATACTTCAGTTGGTTCACCGACCGATCTGAAAGTTGAATGGTTTGATTTTATTTTTATTAATGGTGATACTTCAGCGAAGGGTGATAAAGGTTACGTCACCATGTGACGTGTGTGTGATGTCGCCACAATACCACCGTCAAATACTGAAAAAAACTTTGTTATGGCTTTGTTATTAAAGCCGTAATGGCGGAAAAATATCCGTAATATTCTAATTTGAAACCAACTTTTACACCGAGGCGTCAAGTTTAACTAGATGGTGATGATGGATACTAGATGGTAGGTAGGTACACATAGCACAGTAAAGTCTAGATAGATAAATTCCTGTTCATTATGTAGTAAAATCGTGCAGGAATAGGGACGTACTATCTAGTTTCGAGAATCCCTAGGTTACTATTTACTTTAACAGAGAAAGGCTTGAGCAAGCTACCTACAAGACCTTTAAGTAGGTAGTTAGGTACCTACTCGTAAGGACAACAAATGGCAATTTGTAAAAAATCTTATCAAAAATGCCTTACTCACTTGCCGTCAATGAGACAAATGCAAGAGCAAGTAACAGTGGTCTCGTACACCATGTCAGGGGTCTTCGGGAAGAACCACCAGTGGAACAAAACGATCTCTTTGGGAGGTAATATAATGCACCCAGCGTCGTCCGCGCCCAACCACGGGACGCTGTTCAGAACTCGCATGCTAGGAAGGAAATTGCTGCTAAATTAATCACATTAGATTTACTGATATTCTCGGATCCACCTGAAGACACACAAAAAAATTCAAACAAATCGGTAAAGCCGTTTAGGAGGAAACTTGATCTTTACGTTTACAAACATTAAATATTTTGCCAATTTTGCAATATTATTCATCAAGCATCAAGCTCCGCTCCTATTAGTCGTGTTGTTATAAATATCCTATAGCCTTCCTCTATAAATGGACTATCTATATTCAACACAAAAATAATTTTTCAATTCGAATCAGTAGTTACTGAGATTAACCCGTTCAATCAAACTCTTCAGCTTCACAATATTAGTATAGATATTATTACGTATATGTTGCAGGACAACGCCTGCCGTTAGCCAGTATATAGTAATAAGATATAACTGTATCTCCATCCTTGTCTGGTTGTGCAGGTAGGCGGTGCAGTAGTTGGTGCAGCCGGTGATGGTGGGCTGGAACTCGAACATGGCGTGCGTGGCCGGGTTGAACCCGTGCGACATCACCTCCATGCGGCTCGTCTCCGCGTTGCCGCTCAGGCAGATCCGTACCTGGGGTTCGGAACTCCTTCACTTACACCAGCTATTGATGTCGTATTATCTATTTATCTTATGTACGATTTAGTTGCACAAGTTAAATATGTAGTTACATAAATATTTCATTTTGTGGACTTTAATTTGACTGAACCTTACCCTTTTTTAAGCCTAATATAAAACAGGTTCTATCTGTTCGTTTGTCAGTTTGAATGAGATACTAAACGCACATTTATAATTGTTTTTTGTTCTTTAACCTCATGTCGTAAGTACCTACATCTCAAATCTGTTATTAGAACATATTTGCATCATACGTGTGCAATGTGCACTCTCTTTTAATATCAAACTTACCTTTTGAACCCTGTTAATAATTAGGTCCCATGACTCGCAATAATCTCCAAACGTCTTCGGTTCTAATGCGACGGAAATGATCTGCCATCCACGGCCTTGCACAATCCCGCACATCGGCATTACGACGAAATTTCTAAAATTAAAACAATTGCTAATTGGTGTGGTACATTGACAACCGTTTCCTATAATCTATCAATATCTTAGGCCTCGTTTAAATACTCCACCGAATATTCGGCTTACTTCAGGATATGTAGGTAAACGTGCGCACGAATACATACGTGAAATCCTTTATTCATACGTGAAAATGCACGAACATTTAAATACTCATACTTCGCGCATTCTCGCCACTTCTCGCCGAGGCGACAAAGGAGTAGACGACCTGATGATGTAGTCATCGTCACCCATGAACATCACCGCCAACCAAAACCAAAGCAGCAACCAAACCAAAACAAAAGCAAAGTAAAACCAAAGCACGGTAATGGTATACCTACGTATAGATATCATTACCGTAACCAAAATAACTGATACGTTTTCGGATGTGAAAGAAGACAGGAAAGAAAGAATGTAGGTACGAAGAGAGTAGAAAAAAGTTATCAATTTGATTTATGTGTATATCTTCGTTTATTGGAGCGGAAAAATGCAGTTGCAATTTACTGTATGATCATTTATCGACAGAAGGGGATAAATATGTAAATAGCATATCATACGTTTTGGGCGGGGCTTCAAATTTGAATAGCATCGAACACTCTAATTTGTTAGATAACATAAAATTGGTGAACGTTGTCCTGGTGGGAACTGTTGGCGGCAGAACAATCTGGAAGAAATATGTAAAATCAATATAACATACAATATTTTATTGCGTTGTGTAGTGAGGACGTGAGGTGGTTCTCGATTCAGAAAATCCTATGCCATAATTAGTAGCTATCGATTGCATGTTATAATTATGTTAACCCGAGAACAGTTCACAGATGCCTATCTCGACTGGATATGTCGGGATTACGTGATACCTACATAGTGGTTATTACCCAGCTAGAAGGCATTATCCATTACGCAGGGACAACTACCGTCAAGATCTACCAACATTAGGTATTGTTAGTAGATTAGATTGTTGTGGTTGAAACTTTAAATGACCAGAATAACAAAGCATACTTATTCCTCTTTTCGTCCAAACAACTCTTTTCCTTTCGACGGGTAAATATTTTTTTTCGGGTCACGAATTTTAGTGGTCTTATTTGTGTTGTCCATGTCAAGCACGACACAGGGAATCCTAGTGCAGGGCTATGAGCGTGTGTATATTTATTTAAAGAATAAGTAAATTAGTGAATATTTCTGGATGAAACGAGATTGGAGGAATTTCATAGAATCTTTGACTAGAAATAATCCCTAGCTACGAGAAATCCCACCTCAGTAGCACAACTCCAGTCCGTAGCCCATTCCGTGCAAGGATCCAACGTGTTGCCGATGCATGGTATTCGGAACCAGACATGTTTGACCTTTAGACCTTCAGATTTATCTTCATTGTACTTCTTATATTGGTATTCACCACACATCAAAAACCCGTAAACTTCATTGTGTATTTTAGGCCTGCGTTAAATCATAAAATATATCGGTGAAATAATCGGTTGTCGCTGCGCCAACATTAAGTGGGTTTTCTCAACCGATGTCCATAAGGTTAACCATTAACAACTATGAGGCTAAGGTTAGGTAGGTTTTCTGGTCTCCACCAATCCGTACGGGAACAGCATTTATAACAGTATCTTGTGGGCGTCCTCACTTATGAGGAGGAACCCGTGCATACGTGAATCTGGGTTGAAGCCAGGTCTGGTATTCTGTTTTGTGGTCGGCTATTTAGGCCACCGCCGGCCACCAGCGAGTAGCGAGTAGAGCTAGAAACTGAAAGTGAGTTGGCGAGCAGCGACCAGCGAGTGTTTAGTTCCGATAGTTTTGTCGCTGTTTTGTTACTTGCTGACTCGCCGGCGGTGGGACAACTGCCTTAAGTACACAACTTTTTTAAACATACTTAGTAATTTTGAGTCTGCTTATAATGTATTGAGAAGGTCAGAATCTCATGTGGGGATCTTAGACCACATAGTCTAAAGTTCTCTTCTCCAGAAACACCGACAAGGAAGGTCGACAATTTATAAATTGGGGATGTCAAGGACGTGTTTATTTCGTACCTGAATCTAATCGTGAACAAGATTGACTCGTTTGGAGGAATAACAGCTGCAACCGGGTCTATTATGAAAATATTCTCTGCGTCTGAAATTAATTTATAATTACTCAACCACGCGGAATTTAGGGTACCTACCTAAATAAGTAAACATTGTAATAACCACTATCAAATTAATGTTAGTAACTGTATCCATTGTCCATTACTTATAAGCAATTTTAAGGCTACGAACCAACTCTATTCGATTAAATATTAACCTGGTAACCAGCTCATATATCCCTCTTCCAACTCATGATTAGTAACACTAAGAGTCTGTGAGATATTAAGAGTGACATCAGATACACTTCCGGTGCCAAAGTCCAGATATCGTTCGAACACCGACGCCGGTGGTATGTAAGAAAATCTGTTCAGGCTATTTTCCATCAGGTGTGCATAACGGGATTTGCGCTTCCAATTCTTCTCGAATACGTGATTCTGAACATTGAACATGGGATTCCCTGGTAGAACCACAGTCGCTATAGCATTTAGGAACAATGGCTCCTACAAGGTCAAAATTGAAGTAGGTAAGTAGGTTGAAATGTCGAAGCGCTTACCGGCCGTCGTTGTTACTCTTACGACCGGCGTTGCTTACTCGTTCGGTCGACCGAACGAACGCCGGGCGTGGTCGCCAGTGTGATGGGTGACCGCTAATGGAAAAATTTTCTTGAGCGTTTCCAGGTGTTATCAAATGATAACAATCGAGACAGAGCGATATAAAAACTTCCGACACATGACCATGACCACTAACCCCATTACCAGTCCGCACTGGAGCAGCGTGGTGGAGAATGGCCTCCTTAGTTATGAGAAGAAGCTCGTGCTCAGTAGTGGGCCATTATTGGGTTGAAACCAATAAAACAAATAAGTAGGTAAGTACCTAATATGTAGGTATATAGTATATAGTATAGTATCTACCGTACATACCTAAAATATAATAAATATAAAATATATCATATCAAAGCAACAGCACACAATTCCCTGTCTCTGTCTCACCATGACCTGGATTCATGTACCTAACTGGGTCGATATTATCATAGTTATAACATTGTTAACCATGAAAATTAAATGTTTTCAACAATTCCATTGTAGGACATAACAACAATGCGTCGGATATCTTAGTGCCCATTGCACGCTTACGGAGCCCCATGACAGAGTAGGTACTCTCCTGGCCTCTTAAATTTCAAGTAGGTACCTAAATATAATGCAATAACCTACTATCTGACGCACTCAGAAAACGTAATATAGGTACCCACATTGATGTAGGTAATACATAAATCATACGCCACCTTTACCTACTTTAAAAACTTAGTAGTATAGTATACAACCATTCTATATAAGATCCTACATGATGATGAGAACGGATAATATATATTTTACCTGATTCAAAACTAGACAAACCAATTCCCCTGTATAAATACCGAGCGCAGTTCCCGTAAAATGTATCGTAGCGGTGATCGTTTCAAATGCACGAATGACACCGCAATTGCCTATCGAAATCTGAAATTTTAATTCAATATGAAAATATAATATCTTACACCGCTTAACCTGAATTTTTTTAGTTGTGAGTTGTGAAAATACGCTTTTAAGCTATGCTGTATTCTACTACAACGTAAAAAGAGTTGTCTGCCCACTCATGCGGAGTACGAAGGTAGTTATGCGACTACCATTTAGTAACTCTTCGTAAGAGACAACAAAAAAATTATGCACGTAAGCTTACAGCTTATTTTATCTTTAAAAACTTCTGTATTGATAATATGTAAAAGGATTTAAGAACCGACCTGGAAAAATCCCTGGCCAGACAACGGCAGCAACCATTGATAGGTCACGTCAATAGCGGACTTGTTAATAATACTTATCTCTTCTTTCCTGTATTCCGATATGTTCCTGCATATTCTAAACAACAGCTTACGTTTATTTAAGGATACATTAGGTCCTGTAATTTGAATTTTGTTCATCGTCAAAAACACTGCATAACCGGTCGTACCTACGTTACACGTTTAAAGGTCCGTTGGACCTCGCATCCCTTAGCAACGTAGGTACGTTGCTACTTTACCTATTTACTTGCTCATTTGATGGGTCATAAGGTCATAACTCATAACATAAGGAGCCCAATAGAGATTCGATCGAAGCATTGATTTTATGTTGCCGTTTCCGTGGTATTGATATTACGTGTAGAACGAACAGCCATTTTTCGACTCTAGACAAGGTAAATTTGACTGGTACGAATATTATTTAATTTTATTCTTATTCGTAGTCGTTTGTCCTAATTCTAATTGGGTGTCCACTTGCGACACAGTTATTATTAGTGCAAGGTTACTTAAAACCCTCGAGAGTATGAATGGACGGATAAACCTTTAATTAATCATCATAATAAAATTTAAATAATTTAAAAACAATTTACATTACCAAAGCATTTCCCAGTAACCGTCAATCTGTAGGTATTTCCGGCTGTATCATCAACAATAAAATATTCGGTAAAAGACTGGCGCGGTAAGTTCGGTTTAAATGTTATCTTTACTTCAGCATTATCGTGCGGCGTCACGGGAGTTTCCGTGACTGATATTTTAAATACTCGGTCCACACTATTTAAGATGTACATCAAGGAAACTCGATAAGTAAGAAAGCTCTGAAAATGCCAGTAAAACAATACTCAAAGACAAACTCGACTTTACTAATTCTTATAGGTACCTAATATTAATATGTAAGTAGGTGGGTCCTTTAGCTTTTGATTATTTCAATATCAATATCGCAATATTAATTAAGTGTAATGTAAAAAACATTAATTATATTTTTACGACGCAGGATTCTTTCAACGAATTTCAAAATTTAACGAACTTACGTTTGATGTATTTTTTATGTAGAGACATTTTTCAATAAGAGTATCAACAGGAACACTCCCGAAATCAACTATTCTAGTTTCAGATATACTATCATCTGAAAGCTTATACATTCTTCGGACCTCGTCTATTGAAAATTTATTATCCGATATCGCAATTTTCATAGCGTTCCATAGAAATATGAAACCTATGGAAGTGACATGTCAACAAAAAATGCGTGCCACTGATAAGTCATCTGTACACAAAACATGGCGGCTTTAGCTAATTATAATGTAAAACTTCCTTTATTTTCCCGGCAACATTACAATAACCAATCTTTTTAATGTTATTTATAGCGTACCTGTGTATGGTTAAAGATGGCTAATTTGACTCGGCTGAACTGACTGACAATGTCATCTGGACACAAACATGGCGGATTTTCGGCCTCATTTAACAGTCGCATTCGTAGTACTAAAAGAACAATATGTCGTGTCCCTGTTATGTAGGTCAATGTAGTGTTCACTTCTTGTGCAATTTTCATTTTGGTACTGATTGCAAACTTCAGTTTGTACTCTATGGCAGATTGTGATGAATGTCGTTATAATTTTATTTAGTAGGTATGTATGTACTTTGCATGAACTTCGTGAGTTTACGATACTCTGAAAATTTGATTTACAGACAGAATGAAATAGATTAATATTAATAAACCTCGATTCTTTCAATGATTTTATATTTAAAATCAAATCTATGTTTAACCATAACCTAAGCGTTCTCTATGGTTTGCATGTGAAAATGTAAATGTATTTCTCTGTGAGTCTGTGACTGTCAGAAGTGTCAAAAAGCAAAGCCAAACCAAAGCCCCGCAAGGCCGCAACCGCAAAGCAAAGGCAAAGGCAGTAACGTAACTGTCTAACTGTCAGATTGAAGTTTGCCTAGCTGTTTGGCTGTTTCACCTGTTTTCATTCAATAATTCGTAAAAGAATCGTGGTTGTGTCGTACTTGTCGTAGCGTATAGAAAACGGTTGAATAGAAAATTGTTGTAAACATAAAATATTTGTTGCAGTTTTTGCAAAATCTCAAATTGTTATTTAGATAATATTTCACAAGTTTGTTGCCTTATAGAAATGAGGTTTTCTTTACTCTCACAAGTAATAATTCGCACTTCCTGCTTGAGATGTTACCTTCGTGTAGATTTCTAATAAATCTGTTACTTTAATTATTAGACGGGATTATAACATACATGATGGATTCTGGAACGGACTGGTTGTCTGAAATCTTACAGAATGTGCAACTCGAGCAGTTTTATTTACCAATAAGAGACCAGCTGCAGGTAAAATATAATATTAATTTTGTTAATGTGATGATTGCTTTGTTATGAAATAAAATGTAAACATTACCCACATAATGCAACACATTGGTGTTGTTATGTACCACTTGTGGTTTTTGCTTGTTTGCCTCTGAACAAGATATACACTTCTGAGACTTAGAATATAATACTATAATATTCTATGTTTAGATATTGTGTTGTACTTTGATATCAATTTACAACAACCGTAATGCATTTCATGCACCATTTAAACATAATCACACAGTAGAACAAATTACACCACACATTTATAATAATATACACATTTCTTATTTGAAAAATATTTTAGATAACACGATTAGCACATTTTGACTATGTGCATGCTGAAGACTTGGAGAGAATCGGCATCAGCAAGCCTGGGGTGCGCAGGTTGTTTGATGCTGTAAGAAAAAAGAAGCTGCAGTTATGGAACAGAAAGTTTTGGAATAAGCTCTTTGGTTCATCAAGTTCACTGTCTCGGGAGAAGACTGATGTAGCTTTGCGGCCAGCACAGACCGAGAGTAGAACTACGTGTATAATACTGGAAAAGGATATTGTGTGAGAATTATTATCGTTTTTAGTTTTTGCTTATAAGTTCTTACATTCTACAGATGATAGGCAAAAGACGCGTAAGTGCTTCACTAGAGCCATCATTAATAAATTTTCTTTTTATTAAACACACACACACACACACATCAATACCATAAACATCCAAGAAAAACAGTGAAGCTTTGCACTATACACATAAAAATCAACACATCAATTAGAAAATTATATCTAAGTCCTATAAATAGCAAATTAAATTTAAACATTTAATTTTCCCAGGTTGCATAATGAATTAGGAAATGGATCGTTTGGAGTAGTGAGGAGGGGAGAATGGAGGGTTTCAGACAGCCCTAACCAGATGGTGCCCGTAGCCGTTAAGGTTCTGAAGGCCGATGCATTTTCTCAGCCTGGTGTCTATGATGACTTCCGAAGGGAAATGGAAGCTATGCATAGTCTAAAACATCCAAATCTGATCAAACTTCATGGTGTGGTATTCCACCCATTGATGATGGTGTGTGAGCTAGCCAATATGGGAGCATTATTAGATTACATTAGGGCTCAAAATGGAAAAGTGTCTTTGAATTACATATCAAAGTGGTCGGGGCAAGTTGCAGCTGGCATGGCGTACTTGGAGAAAAATCGATTTCTACATAGAGATTTGGCCTGTCGGAATATTTTACTCTCTAGTCTTGAATTGGTTAGTATTCTACATAATATAATATTTACATACTTGGGATGCGTTTGCTGTTTATTAATAGTTTTATAATTTTTTTATATTTAATAAATGAAAAAATGAAGCGCTCATTGCCCGGCGGCTTGCGTCGATCTCAAGTGATTGATAAAGTTAAGCAACAGCGGGCGCGGTCGGTAGTTGGATGGGTGACCGCTAGTGGCAAAATTTCTTGAGCGCTTCCGTGCTTCGGAGGGCACGTAAAGCCGTCGGTCCCGGTTGTTATCATTTGGTAGCAGTCGTTAAGCCATGTCGGATACCTTCGGGCGGCTTAAAATTTCCGACACTTGGGTTGGCCACTAACCCCTCCACCAATCCGCACTGGAGCAGCGTGGTGGAGTATGCTCTAGGCCTCCTCAGGTATGAGGAGAGACCCGTGCTCAGTAGTGGGCCATTAATGGGTTGTAGCCAAATGAAATAAGTAAGGTTTCCAGCATGTTGGTGCATCTGTAAAATTACCAACAGCCAGTTAGTACTTGTTATACTGTATTATTCAAACAGTACTTGTGCATAAGAGTTAGTACTTAGCTTAGAAAAACATTTATTTCACATTGGTACTGCTGCAAACAACATAAAAAAAGAAACTTAAATATAAATACAAGATACAGTAGCTACAGTACTATGCGATAGCCGAAAGTACTGAGCTTTGCCGTTGCGCCGGCAGTGCTAGAGCCGCAACGCTGGTTTTCAGTGCGTCCGTCTGTATATAAAGTACCTTCTAGTTTCACTGGCATTTTGTTGAACTGTATGATTGTTAACAGGTAAAGATAGGTGATTTCGGGCTGATGCGAGCGTTGCCCGACGCGGACGATTGTTATGTGATGAGCGAACGGCGGCGCGTGCCGTTCCCGTGGTGCGCGCCGGAGTCGCTGCGGACCAGGCAGTTCTCACACGCCTCCGACGTGTGGATGTTCGCTGTGGCCTTGTGGGAGATGTATACCTTTGGTGAAGAACCTTGGATAGGTACGCACGATAAATGTTTTGCAATTCTACATATCGTCCGTCGTGACCTTCTGAAAAGTCTGAATATACACGTTTTTTTTTACAGTACGAACAATAAATTGATTTATTTAGTCTCCGTGAAGTTTATTGCCGTGGCGTGCCGTGGTCCGATTGCGGAGTTCTACTGCACGATCTAAGGGCAATATATTTACTTACCTGTAAACCTACTGATAGTACTAAGGGCAACTTGGTTTACCATTAGTTCTATTATAACTTAAGGTAGACTTTCAAAAAATGTCTTTTCAGAGTCCCGAAAACTAAGTTTATATCACTTGTGGTTTTCGAAATGTCCTTGGTTCGACCAGCCGAACATCACGATCTGACCACTAGGGAATAAACCATAAATATTATTATCGAAGAGCTCTTAGCCCGGTGGCTTGTCTTGATTCTTATTGACAGAGTAGATACTGACTTCTCTACAAAGATAATCTGAAGAAGGTGCATAAGTATATGGACGAAAATTAAATATCCGCACGATTGCACAAAGCCAGCTATAATAACAACAAGTGTACTTTGACGACCAGGTCTGAACGGGTCGGAGATCCTGCGTCTGATAATGCGTGAAGGCCAACGCCTGGCCGCGCCCCCGGCTTGCCCTCCCGACGTGTACATGCTCATGATGCAGTGCTGGGACATCAGTCCCAAGGAGCGTCCCACCTTCGCCGGCATCCAGCGGTACTTGGACACCAACAAGTTCGACACCGCCGTCGCGGGCTTGAGGTAAGGCTAATGAAGTTTTAAGTTTATTTTTTATGTGAATAGATGACATGGTAGCATCAAAGTAGATAAGCCATGTGATGGTAAATGGTCACCGTTGCCTATGAAGATAAGTTAACACTTAAGGAATCTGATGCGTTGTCAGATGAGACAGATAAGAGAAGAAAGAAAGTGTTAATAACTCTGTCATAGGCGCTCCTGGCTTGGTCAGGGTGTAAGAGAAGCGTATAATGTAGGAATCCCAACCGCTGCTTTTGGTTGTTGTTAGTATATATTAAAATTTAGGGTATTACGATTTTCATACCAAAAATATTTAAAAAAGCATGTGTTTATATACTGCGATTTTGTTCCAAATTTTTATTTTTATAAAATTTTTAGTCCTTTAATAAATGAATGGTTACAACATTTTCATATTGGGCACCTGTCTTTTTTTTAATGGCTTAAGCAGAGCAAACAGTAAATCTCTTGGTAATGGAAATATAATGTAGGTATGTTGTACAGTTTAAGAACAAAGTATCTACTGCCCGCAGTTACCGGAAGCAAGGTCAGATGACGATAGAGGCGGGCGACACCATCATCCTCATAGACAGGCGGCCGGAGCTGCACTGGTGGAAGGGGCAGAACCAGCGCACCTTGGAGGTCGGCTTGTTCCCAAGGTAATGGTCTGACCAGCTGGTGCTTTTTTGGAACGAAGTTCCTTATCGCGCGTTGCGAAAGGGGGCTAGACGGAATTCATACGATAAGTTGTAACGACACTTTTTGCTATAGTAAGCTATTGTAAGCCGTGCGGCGTGCGCATGTTTTATATTATTAGTATAACATATATAATAGTTATATATATATATATATACACATAATTATATATTATATAATATATATTATATTTTTATTTTTTTACAATTCCTTCACTAATTAATCGAAAGGAACTTCGTTCCATCCGGGTGTCCCTTGACACCTCTCAAGTTTTTTTTTTCTATGGAATTAAGGTAGCAAACGAGCATGCAGCAGTAACTCTCGCTGCCGCCCATGACACTTGCGACCGACTTAGAACATGACTCATATGGGGACTGGGATAGTTCGGTTAGGTGACGGTCTTAGAACATTAGCTGGTTAGTTTGTAAGTATGAGGACTGGGACAGGGACTGTTAGTGAATGTTAGTCCTGTTAGTTGTTGTTAGTAATAGTACAGTTGGTAATTGTTAGCAAGAGTCTCGTTATAATTCGGTTACAGATGCTACTTGGTCACAGATGGTGCTACTTTGTATCATACTCATAACAGCTTTAGGCTTCAACCCATTAACGGCTACTGTGCACGGGTCTCTCTCAAATAAGGAGGCCTAGAGCATGCTCCACCACGCTGCTCTAGGCATAAGTCCTACCGCAAGCCACACTTAGTTGGAAAAATAAATCCCACATGTATGGTAATGATAATATTGTCTACAATTCCAGCACCTTGGTGACCACATTGAAGACTAAACATGTTCAGTCAGCAAAGAAATCTCAGACGTTATCGCCAGGTCAAAAAGGTGAGTGCATTTTTTATTGTTATTTACCTCGCAACAGTTTTTAACTCCGCCTTAGGTTCGCTTCGGAATACCTGTTCCTTATTGTCCACACTCGATAATCGTTAAGATATGATTCTTTAAACTGACATAACGTTTTTATTTATGAACTGTTTGAAATAAACCATCGTCTAAGGCTGAGATTTATAGACGATACTTAGCCTTAGCTCAGACTTTACTCTGACTTAAGACAGCGTTCGTATTTATAAAGCGATCTTTGACTTGGCTGAGTACGAGCTTAGCAAAGTCTAATAAGTTCATGAAATAGTCGACTTACCAAAAACTTTGGCTATTATCCGAACAAAAACAATGGTCCCAAATGAATCTTGATATTAGTCGGTTTCTAAGACATTTAAATTTTTCGTATTAACAAACAGATAGATGACAGCAATCAAGTATGGCATTAGCGGTTTTAGCTTATGCTGAGCGCAATCTCAGCGTGACATGTATATTATATATTTATTCGCAGTCTTTGCAAAGTCAAGTTTTTCGTAAGTCTGAGCTAAGGCTAAGTATCGTACCTATATACATCTCAGCCTTAATGTCATGTGAAAACCTCACCCATATCGGTTAAGCCGTTTCTGAGATTAGCGCACACAAAAGCACAGTCAAACGGATATAAATTCTAACAATCATTGTTTCGGGTTATATAAAGGCCTCCGAAATAGTATTTTCATACATCTTCCGTGTACAGACAGCGATCGGTTGTAGTACGAGTATATGTATAGATTATTATATGGCGAAGATCGTTCGTACATTATTAATGCGCGACACGCTCGTACACATGTGATTCACCGTATGGGCGACTTTTATGGTGGTCGCACCATAATAATCATACTAATGGGTGGTATACATTCGTCAAACATTGATACTGTGGGTTTCGTTGATGCATGCAAGTTATATTAGTTAGTCACTACCCGGCCGTAATCAGGCCCGGGTTATACATTTTTGGATAGATAAATGTGGTACTAGGATCTTGGAATTTTTATTTTTCTGTAAATAGCCTAATCTTGAGTTGACGAGTTATATGTTGGCAATTGGTCATCGTTGCTCAAAGACATCAGTAACACCGAACGCATCAACGATGCGTTGCCGGTTAAAAAAAGGGGTTTCATTGTTTCTAGTGCTTCGATGATGCGACCGAAACACGTAATTTAAGGCGGGGTGGTTTAAGATGTATTATTTATGGCGTCGTCCTAATTGGCAGCGATCGTACGATGGCGCGATGCTTTCTCGTCGTGCGATGGGTTCAAACATACAGATTTCATTAGAGTGTCCTATTTTAACCTCGCAAGTAATTGTAATGAAACAGTATGTTGAACCCATCGCACGACGAGAACGCATCGCGCCATCGTACGATATCGCTGCCAATTAGGACGACGCCTATGTCTTACTAATCGATCGGTAAACCTTTAAGTGTTGGAATGCAAGGTTTTATTGCGTGTGTGTGTGTTTATTAAATCCAATAGTACCCACAGTACACGCTAATTATATTATTTATACTACAGCGAAGACATTAAATGAATTCTTATTAAGTCTTCTTATTCTTAACTGTAAAACAGTTGTGTTTAAATTGTCACATTATTTTGTCAAGTGATGAGTAACAATTTATATTTATCAGTTGAATCATTAATTATGAAATATAATACAGCAAACAAGCAACAAAATATGTGAAGAGGAACATTATTGATAGAAATTCATAAAAAGGTATTGCGACGTTATTTACCGTACGTGTGCTATTTAGCATTAAAATCGCTAATCTACGGCTAAGTGGACGATCTAGCATCGCCGTGACTAATTCTAGCAATAAACATAGTCTAACAATATACATAGTACATGTCTTTATGTTATAACGCAGTATATCATCGGTAATGCGTTAATAGGTGGAAGGACGAGGTTTTTATACCTCTTAAGTCACATTTTTACTAAAATTGGTCTATTGTTTAAAGTTACCTTGTTGTTACTTTACCTAATATCTTATGTAGATATTATGGAAACGTGCGCAATTAAGTCATTTTGATCTAGGATCGTGGGGCTATGAGCGTTTCACATAGTTACATGCGGTAATTCGCAAGTTATCCTTTTGTATGTGTCATGTCGTAGATAATTATGCTAATAACATATCTATATCACCGCTATGTTCGAAATGTAAATAATTCCATGTATATAGGTGCGATAACTATTGACAAACATGTTCAAACGACGTTATCAAAACCGTTCCAAAAAATAGGTGTGCTGTATGATGTATAGTCAAATATATAAAAAAAAAATACCACGAAGTCGTCGTAACGAGTTTACTCATAGATACCATTTGTTATCAATAAAACATATTTGACAAGCCGAGAGTTGATGGTGTGGTGTAACCATTGACATATGGTGTAATCAACGAATTAAGTAATCGTTGGGTGTAACAAATTCCGACACTGATAGGCCGATCAACTCATCACCTAAACCTGACCCCTTTGAATAGGGTTGTCACTAAACTACATTTTTATCGCTTATTTAGGTGTCGCGTTTTTAATAATTTACTGCGCAGCATAAGAAATATGAAAAATAAAAAGCTTGCGAAAATATTTTACAATTGAAATTAAATGAGTGATTTTGAATATTTAACTAGGAAAAAGGTGGGCTTTGTGAGGGCTCGCGTAGTAATGGGTAATCATTTTAAGGGCTACGTTACATTGTCGCTTTCCCGTTAAAACTGCGCCGTTATTTTTATTTTTGAGTTTAGTTCTATTGTAGCGATGTTAACTCTTTGGTTTTCTAACAGATGGCGTTAATAGTACAATAACATTCTATTAAATTATTACAAAATTGTTAATGTTCATTTTTATTAATGGTTATAAAATTATATTTTTTTTTGACAGATAACACATCTAGATATAAAGTTAAATTACTATGTTAAAGCATAAGTCTATAGGCGTGATAGTTTTTCAGTAAAGTGTACCATTAAGTGTTCAGGTTGTGGGATAGTGATGTACAATAAACAATCGATGCGCTAACAGTACAATTTACAGTGCAAGCGCCGTCACCGGCCGTCCAAGACGACTCGGCGGTGGTGTTGCGCAAGCGCCGCACCATCGAGTCCACGCAGCCGAGCTCGACCCGCGCGGGCAGCGGCGCCAGCAAACACTTCAGCTACAACAAGCTGATCAACGACCGCTCGCTGCGGCCGCGGGACCAGCTGCCGCGCGGGACCAGGGACCAGTACTCGAAGAGCCTGAACCAGGGTATGTTCACAGTTACATGATTTTTTTGATTTTTTTTTTGATATTTTTTTTTTATATTAATATTTGTTTTTTTTATTGTGATTGAAATTATAGGAGATTTTATATACGGCCGTTTAAAGGCTTCCGTTCTTAAGTTCGATTCCCAGCAAGGGAGAAATTTGAAAGATTAACTTAAATTTCTATTCACGGGCTGAGTGTATTGTGTGTTGTCCATAACACCCTCGACACAAGAAATTCTGTATATTTCGGGTGGTACAATATTTTCTTATTTTATTTTTACTTTTATTGTAATCTGATTGCTTAATCTTACCGACGTGAGGTCCAGAGAAAAAAAAAATATTTTATACCACGGTTCTATGGATGTTTATATAAGTTATTTTTAATGGGCAGTTAAAGAAGATTTGCTGATCGACTTAGACCTCCCGCCGTCCACGGGTTTAGCGCCGCCCAGCAAGAAGGGCGCTAACCCTAATATATCATTATTGGACCAGCCTATTGACGTCCCTGAAATAGGTAAGACTTAGTCATTACTATTTAGAAATAATAATCAAAATATACGTAATTTATATTATGTGGGGGAGAATTTTCGTGATAAAAAACGAGACATGGAAAATAAATAAGAAACTGATACAAATACGCGTGTGAGCGTGATGTATGGAAGAAGTGAACTTGCAACTTCGCTGAAGACTTTAAATTACAAGTGAAAAATTACGCCAAAAAATTTAAACAGACAACGTATGTATATTTTTTACTTTAAACTATGCAAATAACTCAATTAAAATTAAAATAAAGATAGAATAATTTAAAAATGATGTTATAATTTTTAGCTCAAGAAGCAGATTGGGGGCAGGCGAGTCTAGACAACTTCACGACGCAATACCCAACTTCTCCAAACGTACGCAGCCTAACGAATCTGTACGGTGCTAAATCACTAGATAGCTTAGACGTATCTCCTAACAATCTCCAAGTCCACGCGCAACCCGACCCCTTCGACACTTCCCAACTGTGGGGGCCCACTACGAACGATGCCATCAGACCTAGATCTAACTACGAAGTACAAGGAAACTCACTCTCGCACTCATTAACACCGCAACCTGAATCTCACATTTACGCCAGTAGTAGTAAAACTAACGACACAGCAAATGATGTTTCTACTCCTAGATTAAATAATAGTAGTAATACGAATAATTCCTGGTATGGAAGCTTCTCGAGTGTCTACTCGAATAGTGATTCGCGCTCGGAATCGAATCCGACGAGCGAAGTGACTCGGTCGCTTGCCGAGATGTCTTTAGACGACATGATCTCTGAATCTCTGAACCTAAGATCTAAAAATACTAATAGCGAGAATATTTACGCGAATCTCAGCACCGAGGCAATGGCCTCTGCCGCTGCTGAAAGAAGACACAACGACTTTCCTATATACAGCAATTTCGAAGTAACCTCCGCGCAACAGCAATTTATATTAGAAACTAAGGATTACTATACGAAGTCGACGCCGGTAAGCAATCGGGCGAGCGATTACGAGAAGAATATCTACGTGCCAAAGTTCGAAGAGGAAGGGGAGAAGTTGAGGAATTTCAGTGAATCTCTAGAGAATTCGAAGAATTACTCGGCCATGAAGTATCAGAATATCGATTACGGTTACGGATACTCGGACAGTCGGAACGGGGCGTCGACGTCGCGGGCGTACGACGAGGTGAATGCGTCGGGTAATGTATACAGTGAGATTGGGGAGCCGCCGGCGGACTTGTATACGAGGACGTATACGAACACGTGTTTGTACGATGAGGTGTACGAGGCCGGCCCTAGACCTCACCGCCCCGCGCCGCCTCTCCCCTCCAAACCCAAATGAAAGCTCTTTACAGATATCTCGGTATTTCCAGTAGTCCCGTTTATTTTATTACTTTTTTACTTAGAAGAAGACGTCGGTAACATCCACGGCCTGACAACATTTATCTGCCACTTAAATGTTTGTCCCAGCAGGAAACTGAACCCAGGACACCTAGCTTCGCAGGCAGAGTAACAACTACTAACTAAGATACAGTTCGTCAACAAGATCTTAAAGAGTTTTTATCATGAGTACAGTTGATTTTCAATTTTGAGTATGAGAAAACATTGCGAGCGATATCATTACGGAAATTTGTAATTTATGTTTTAAAGTATAAACAAACCAGTTTTGTGGTGTAGTTGTTATGTTAGTCATGGAACTATTCCCAAAAAAATTCCCAATACATTATGGCCCAACTATAGCGGGACCTATTCCTGGTAATGTCTGGGAATACACGCAGATTCCCAGTAGAATTTAGGCGGACGATAATTTTAATTTAATGAGGCTTTATTCACGTCCCAAGTGACAAAACTTCCAATCTCAATTTACATAGGTATGGAACACGTTATTATTAGCTGGTTAAGTTATTTTGGTTTACAATTCGACTGAAAAAGTTTGACACTTTTAAAACTTCTAAATAGCTCGAAAATCTACGGAGTTACATTTTGGAACGCAGAATGTAAAGGAGAATGTTCATAAATAACGAATATGACGTTAATAAATAATTATAAGTACCCCGTTCTTCTCAAAACTAATAACATAAATTGGTAATTAATTTTAATACTAAAGATAATTATTATAATAGTATTTCTAATGCTAGAACATGGGTCCATACTTCAATGAGCGTTCTCCTTTTTATTTGAATCCTAAGGCGGTGTGATTATTTTCAATTCTTCGTAAGCAAATGCCTTATGTTGACAGTTGCCAGTCAACATGTCAACATAGTAAATGTTACTATATGTTGTTCAGCAACATAACATGTCATAGACAAACACCGAAGTGTGGGTCAAAAACATCCGTTTCATATTTTAATATAATAAATTGATATCTATTATATTAATATATGTTTAAAAGTAATTAAGTGTTAATTAATTAAGGGGTTACCTATGATATTATTTAAATTTAGTAAACTATTTATTGTAATAAACGAGGTGTTGTGAGTATGAATGGATGATATTTTTTGTCGTTTTAGGACTTAAGTATCGTGAGTTACATTTAATTTCAATATATCTTTATGTCTTAGTTATGACATTTTATCATGAAAATCAGTATTTTTGTTGTGAATTTGGCAGTTTTATCATGGCAAAGGACATTTTTCACGTGGAAAACACTTTCCAACTCATAGACGTAGATTAAATCGACAGATTATATTAAATTGCATCATGACAGATATTACAAAGATTATGTTATATAAATTATGATTTCAAAGTTAACCTATTAACTTCCCTGGAATATGCACATAATAATATGATCCGGGTACTCAGGATATGTATATTATACGCTGATTAGGTCAAAAGTGTATGATTCGTGACCACGTCTAAGCACATAATACCGTGTATACCAGTGCCGTAGTTAAAAAAAATATTATTTATTGGATTTTGGGCTTAATATTAGGTACTGACAATGTTCTATTAATTTTTTACTATATTAGTTTACATACAAAAACATACGCCAAACATATTATATATTCCAATTAAATTTAACCTTAAAATTATGTTTGTAAGGACTTTGGCGAAACTTATTTAATGTAATAAAAATATGCGCTAAATAACAATGATTTACTCATGTTTTTAAGGCGCCATACCTAAATTTATGTTTACCTCATTTCATGGACTTGAGGGTAAGGTTCGATGTTCTATATATGATGTATGTTACAGGATATTGCAGTAGTTGCACGAATACCGTCAAAACATAAATCACTAACTTGACAGTTCCTACATGAACTTATATCTGTTAACCTGCGAAAACAGTTTTGTTTCTCGGGATGTAAAGTATATCGTATAAAGAAAAATTATGTGAGTTGCAAATGTGCCAAGTAGGTATTATGTAAACCTTCATTGGTTTCCGCGTGATGCTCGCATAGACATGGACAGAGACCTGAGAGAAACATTTACAATTTTATTATTACCATAGATATATATTTATTTAAGGAACATCTTGTAAGAAAAATCCCTGGAATATTGCTATCTTTTATCTATTATGATATATGCGTTTATATATTTTCATATATGACACAAAAAACGCAAGAAATTTATTCATATTTGAGTTTGTTGATATACTGGGAAAACAACAAAAACATTATGACAGATTTGTATGATGTACGTCATCGTGTCGGCCATATTTTAAAGTATTGTAGGCTTTGTAAAATGATCAACAATTCATCTTCACTTAACATTGCTTCTATGTGTTTATGTTTAGAAAATGTAATTGTTTATTAGAAATACATCACATGGTGCCTCACCACAATGTACCTGCTAGATATTAATTTCGCAGTAAAATAAGTTATTAATAGAATCATAACATAACATCTACGGCATTCTGGGCGAATTTTAATTATGGTGCTAGAATATATCGAACTAACTCAAAAATTATATTATTTAAGTATGCACACGATTTTAGTGTATTTCGTAAACTGATCATCCGTTAGGGAAATGATCTCTGTGTTAATTATTTCCCAGTGACATTGATAAACAATCTCACACGCAGTCACATAAACACACCCCTATTTGTGTGTGGCATGTACAATGTACATACATGCACAAATGAGACATCCCTTTTTAGTGTATTTCGTAAACTGATCATCCGTTAGGGAAATGATCTCTGTGTTAATTATTTCCCAGTGACATTGATAAACAATCTCACACGCAGCCACATAAACACACCCCTATTTGTGTGTGGCATGTACAATGTACATACATGCACAAATGAGACATCCCTTTTTAGTGTATTTCGTAAACTGATCATCCGTTAGGGAAATGATCTCTGTGTTAATTATTTCCCAGTGACATTGATAAACAATCTCACACGCAGCCACATAAACACACCCCTATTTGTGTGTGGCATGTACATACATGCACAAATGAGACATCCCTTTTTAGTGTATTTCGTAAACTGATCATCCGTTAGGGAAATGATCTCTGTGTTAATTATTTCCCAGTGACATTGATAAACAATCTCACACGCAGCCACATAAACACACCCCTATTTGTGTGTGGCATGTACATACATGCACAAATGAGACATCCCTGTCACCCTCGACCCAAGAAAAATAGTTGTATCTCCATATTTCTTTATTTCGACCGAGAATCGATCTTGGAAACTTTCAATGGGCGTGGAAGGATACTACTAAGCAACAGGGTCGACAACAACTTAGCAACTTATTAACACCCTTACTAAACTTCGCCCAGTATTGCAAATTAATATCACAAACAATATTAATATACTCATAACATAATTATTAAAAATGTATTCACATGCATGCATGTTAATTATTCTTTTTGTTAGTTTCTTATTGAATTATGAAAAGATACTTTTAAGTTACATATTAAAGGCTTTTAGCGATCATGCATGTGTGTTTTACGACTGAAATTATGTTAAGTGAATTATAGTTTGATGATATATATTGATATATATCAAACGTTAACGAAAATAACGTTATCTGTGTATATAAAATAACGATGTATGTACACTTGTACACTTGTCTAAGGAATGTTATTTTTTTAAAAGATATATATGGTGCAAATGATATTTTTTTTCTTCGTCATTAATAGTGTGTAATGTGGTTTTGAATAAAATAAAACTCAAAATTCTCCATTGTAAGTGTTGTGAGCATTAAGTTTGTAAATATTGATAATAAGAAATAGTTGAATAATATGTATTTTAGAGTGATTTCTTGATTAATGTATATTATTAAACTGAATATTAGTAAGTATATCCAATAACCCAACTAAGTATATTTAATAAAAACTCATAAAAGAAAAGACGATATTTTCAGATATTATTGCCTATTAGGTTAAAACCTGCATGTATTTACCTGCAACGAATAATACTAGCTAAATAATAATAAAATATTATGTCACTATTAGGCAACATACAATTAATATCGACGTTTACTAAAATATAAGTCGAGAATTAATAACTGTTTTGAAAATATAAATGTTGTACATACGTTTTATTAAATGTTTTGTAAACATATCTATTAGTCTTTATACAATTATGTATAAAAACAATATACCTTATTAAAATTGCGGCAGCTTATAGTATATGGAAAATATTGTTGTTTATATAAATATAAACTGTATTTATGTTATGTTGACCGAATTTATGTTACAAATAAAGTACCTAATGGTTTTAATACTTTTAACCGTTAATTGATACTCATGTGTGTATAGTGCATATAACGCGCAAAGAATAATAAGCACCTTCAAAAGCACAGGTTGCTTTTGATTTGAAAGTGATTCATGTTTTTTTAAAGCCATTTTCGATAAAGCTTTTTTATATTGGAATGTTTTTTGTGTATAGTCTGTACAGGTGTCCTATTAATAAGCTGTAGGTACCTGTTAAACGTCTTAATAAAGAGATGATATAGATGTATAATTATGTGATTTTATTACCCACTTATTGATCCAACCTTACATGTAATGTAGGTCGGTACTGTGCTGTTGTTCCAATATCCAAAGTGTCATATAAGAACCCTTGGCATCATAGTGACTGATTTTTTTTAATACTCGTCGAAAGTCCACTGTGCGTTGAAAGTATCATCGCACTTATAAAGGGCATTACTGTACTCTTAACAAATAAATAATAAATCAATAAATAACACTACACACTACACACTCATAGCCCCACATTGGGATTCCTTTACGTTACTGTAGTTTTTTGCGTGCCCATTTTGCCTTTATGCCTATGCCCGCCTTAGGCCATCGGGCAAAGCGAGCATTTGAAAGTGATTACTTAGTATTTGAATCCTAGTTATATATTCTTGATCCTTACGAGAAATTCAAACATTGGGTAACAAACTACAATAAATTTAGCATCTAATAGCAATAAAGGTGTTACTATGTTATAATACACCTACATTTTTGTCTTAAACTTAAGGTGCCCGTTTTGGCCCCTATTTCCCTACACTTAGCCATTATGTTCGTCGATTGGCATAAGCGTCGGAGTACGAGGAGTGGTCCAGTTACAAGATTATTTTAAAACTGATAGTAAACACAGTATAATATCATCTTTATACTGTGTAGTAAATGTGCTTGCAACTAGAGCGAGTCTATCTTGAACTAACCGTAGTCTCTATTTAATTATTGTATTTGACCAGATTGCAGAAACAGGTATTCTATACTACATAATCAATCGATCTACCCACCTATTTCAAAAGGTGTGTGGGCAGTCGGATGACGTGTGAAAGGGGTTTGACGTAGGTCGAATTCCTTCTTTGCACTTACGTTCATACATACATACATAGCTCGTCGAGTATCTATGTATCTAGCAATTCTGAAAAAGTGAAACAATAAGTAGGTTTCTACTTTCTACTAGGTAAATTATACGTTAAACCCAAAAATTACTGCGTAATGATTAAGGCAATCGACACATTTAGTAGGGTAGGTAGGTAACAGGTTATGCAGCTTCGTATTTTGGTACCTTTTGAAAAATGTATCTAAAAATTACACATTAAAAGTGGGCAGATACTAATGTAGTGTTGTCGTTCGAGACCACGTTATCGGACCAATGTGATTAGCATGCGGGGTGCTGTTCAGGCGATAAACAAAGCGTGTGGGCGCCATCGCAGACCCACTTATTGCTTTACATAGACAACAACTGACATTAAAACGTTTTAATACAAATGCGCACCCGACATTTCTAATTACGTAATCCTACTTGTGATATAAATAGAACTAGGAACTAAGTATTTCTAATAACTATTAAGAAAAAGACTAGTAACGTCGTTAAGTTGTACATTAGGCAGTTGTCCGGATAAAGTGCTCAGAGTGGAAGCATTCGGTGAGTGGTAATATCACAATATCAAATGATGATTGAAATATAACATCAAGTCGAATCGGCTCGTTACGTAGGCGGAGAAGCGGCAGCGAGTGAATGGATGGGCGAGGGATCGATAGAGCGGAGTGCGCAGGCTCGCCGGCGGCGGCATACAGCTGGCAGCTCGCATCCTTCCGACGGTATCTACCTGTGCTTCAGTGCCTACTGTGAAGGACTTAGTGCTCCACTTGCCACGGAAATGTTTCGGATTAATCGAGGACTCTAAACGGTAAGTGGACATAATTGCATTCTCCCTTTCAGGCACCCATTTTACAATCGAAAATTTTGTTACTCCCCTAAACATGGTCGCCTACCGCGGAACCTGTTACACGTTTTAATAACGTCGCATTAATGAAATGTTATGAGCGTGTTTGTTTACCACGATTATGAGATTGTTCTACGATTAGATTAAGATGTAATATGAATTTTTACATTTCACGCACTTGTTCATAAATGTCCCAAAGCTGTCTAAAATTTAAAAATTAAACATATTAGTATTTACATGTTAGTAGGTCGTTAAATGACTGTTAATCGCAACTAATAGATATTAAGTATTGTTTGATACGATTTAAATAGAAAGCTCAATATTGGTTTTAACGATGTCTGAAAGGTTTTCCCGAGCGGTGCGTGGGACGAACACGGCATGGATACCTACGTCACTGAGCTCTACATAAGAAGCTATATTCGATGTTTCGAGATAACTAGGTACATACTCTATATTATAGAGTTACACCCTTTAGTCCCATTATAAATGATGTAATAGTTAATGATTAACTACACCAAATAACTAAGTAAGTACTTAGTTACTTACGTTGTGGGTATTTTATTTTCCGACAACTTTAGGTAATCTTTGTTTTTTGGTTTTTATCTGCATAGGTAGATAGGTAGGTACTTAGTTAATATTAGGAATTTTTATTTATCTTAAGTAAATTTTTGACTCTATGTAAATATAAGTAAGTACATTTAACTACCAATCTACTTAACACAGTATACTATGCCGCATTGAATATCTACCTTACTAAATATAAAATTAGACATCTTAACACAGGCTGTGTTTTCTCCTGTCATTATAAAATGAGACCTCTATTACAATCATTATTTATTCAGGTTAGGCTCGGCTCGGCCAACTGTTGAATTTATTTTCCAAATACTGGAACAGTAACAATCTGTTAACCTTAATCTGCGGGAAGGTAGGTCGCCGTATTCAGGGAGGTTTACTGTCGGTAGAGAGTAAATAGCCAATATTAGGTTACACCTCCCGCAATAAAAACTAGTACGAAGCACTTCGTAGGCGTTGCCTCACAACTAAGTCTGACCGAACGTATCCAAGCTATAAATAGGTTATGTAGGTACCTAGATACCTGTTATACAGATATACTACTGTGATGGGACATTTATTCAGAAATAAGTACCTAACGTGAATGTGTCCTATGTCCTCCTTACTTATTGATTGTATGAGTCCATGTCACAGCTAAGTATCTATTGCAACTGAAAGGTTCAATCCTCATATCAAATATTGATAGCCCATTTCTGTAACTTAAATAATGTGTCCAGTAAGGAATGGAAATTAAATATTCATATTATAGGTGACATTGCCGCGCCGCTATAGATGTAGGTACAGGTGCAGGAAAATACTCAAATTAGAACGATGTAAGGTAGTATGACCACTAATACAAATTATTCTTACTGGTCATACTAGTATGACAACTAATAAACAGCCTTAATTCCTAACACTGGAACGGAGGGTTACCTACGATTACGGTTAATACTAAGCACGACTTTCCTACGAGTATCTTAATCTCTCGGTCTGTCAACGACTCTATCTACGATCCACGTGGCGACGAGTTTGACGACAATTATTACATCAATGAATATTGATTGGTACCTATCCACGCTTCGTATCGTCCTGTCCCCTAGTACCCTCACTTCAAAATTGTTAAACATAACCCGCGCCCGAATTTATATTCTCGCGCGTTATTTTTAAAGTTGCGATACCTCCTAAGATATTCATTTGAATTATTTGGTGTAAGACTTATCTTATAGGATTAATACTGTATTCCTCTAAATAGCTTTCCAATTACCGCATTGTACGCGACCATTTTTTTAAAATTTAGAATGGGTATAGTGAGCTATCCTTAAAAAATAGGCATAATAAGATGTCATCGCGGACTTTATTGTAGGCCAATAAAAGAGGAATATTCCACCCGTGCATTGTTTTGTTATATCTCAAAAGGATTAGGTAGCGTTTTCGCTGAAAGCTCAACCCTTATCGTCATATTTCAACCAATTTACAACAAAACTTTAATATATAATACATAATTTCCTCTTGATAAAACGCTTAATAAACCGAAATGACAAAATAATTTTCTAATATAAACAATTCCTGTATTAGTAGATAATTATTATCAGCGCGTTCTAGAATAACATCAATGAACTTCGATGTTTAACTTCTCAATCAATGAAGTTTAACTTCTGACATGTACATACTTTGTGCGCTCGCACCTTTTTTTATCTGTTTATCGGTTTGTCTGAGTGTTTGTTTCCGCTAATCTCAGAAAGGGGTTAACCGATTGGAAGTGGGTTTCACTGGTGTAGGTACCTATAGGGGTAACATTTAGTGATTGTTTCATTTCAATCGATGCATAAATAAAATAAAATTGAAAGGATCCCCTCAAAACAATATATAATATATAAGGCGAGGGCCTACCGAAGCGAAACACGGGTACTTACTAGTTTTGAATACGTCTCGAGCTGAGCAGTGGGACAGGGGGCTAATATTTGATAGCGCAATGGTTACCTGGTCCTGGGTTAGATTCTCAGCGAGGCGGAAATTTTAATGGTTTCTTGTGTGTTGTCCATGGCACGCACGACACAAGGATTTCTAGTGTCAGGCATCAGTGTGCAG
The DNA here is from genome assembly GCA_905404295.2 of Ochlodes sylvanus. Lineage (NCBI taxonomy): Eukaryota > Metazoa > Arthropoda > Insecta > Lepidoptera > Hesperiidae > Ochlodes > Ochlodes sylvanus. Next base: position 4,728,332 of record FR990126.1, on the reverse strand, counting down.
CGTGATAGTGGGGTTGTGATGATGAACTGTTTGTTTGGCAGATGTGATGAGTCGCTCCCCGCGATGGGCGGCTGTGTGGGCGCTGGCGCTGCTTAGTTCGCTGGCGCCATCGCATGGTGATGGGAACATAGGTACGCTGCCTACTCTTTGACACACACATACACAAAATAGATAAAAGATGATCTTTTCCAGGCAAAAACAAGATGGGATTGTAATATACTTTATGGGCACTGACTTTCTTTTTGAAATTTTAGTGCCTTCTTTGCTTAGGATTTTGAACGTAATTATTTGATAAACGAAATAAAATAAAATTTAGAATCACATTGCTATTTGGTATTTTACAATCGAGTAAAGTAGTTTTTATACACTATAATCTGAGCTTGCAACTTATGTTATCACGTTTCGTGAAGTTCCACCTAAATGGATGACTAGACCACCCAAAGAAATACTTAATTCTCCGAGGTAATTTTGCTTTGGTGAACTAAACACATCAAGATCAATTAAAACAACTGTTTATTTCCAGGCTGCTTGTTCAGCTCCTCACTCTGCGTAGACGGGGTCGAGTGGTGCTACGATGGTAAGAATTTGACGTGATATCACTGTTTATATACCTACCACTTATGTATCATGCTCGTATACTTATAATTGCATTTGTTTCTATTTTTAGACTTTGCATTCGGAAAGTGCATACCAGTCTACGAAGCTGAACTCGAGGATGGCTCCCTATATCAGTAAGAATTGTTTATAAAGAACTAAATAAACTAATAATATTTGGCGCAGGACTGTTAATGATACACCAATTTCATATGTGACAAAATATTGCTAAAGTGTATGTATTTAAGCAACTTACTGAATTAGATTATGAGGAAAATCATAAAAAAACTGAAAAATCAGTTAAAATTAAGTAAATCAAGTAGAATGATAAAGAAAAGTTTTATTAACGAATAGTTTTATTAGGTATAAGTATATTTCATTTATATTGATCAGACATTTCGGTACAATTTGCGTAAAGGTTCCCCTATATTCGATCCCTAACAGATGCTTGTTTTAGGATATAATAATAAATGTACGCCGATATTGCGACCCAGAACTCACTCTGAACTCAGCCTCGACCACGATCCACGTACCTGTACCATTGGAAAATTTGGAAAATTGCAATACGCGATGAGTTAAGTTTAAAATCAAATCTTTCCAGATATGACATGAGCTCGCAGCAGCTGCAATGGTTTGAAGGCGAGCTGCAGCGGCTGGCGGGGCGCGGGTACCGCTGGGAGCACGCGTACACCCAGTGCGTGCTGCAGGCCATGCTGTACACTCTCCGCCATCACCTGTTAGTATCTTCATCAGTTCCACCCATTGGCGGCTGCGTTGCTGGAGCAAACCTGTCCCTCCTTCTATTACAAGGGTATTACAGTGGAGGGGATAATGGCCAACCCAAGCGTCGGGAATTGTTATGTCGCGCAATGCCTCCCGCGTAACTTAACGACTGTATTACCTGTCTACTACCAACTCAACTACCTACTTATTTTACTATGTTAGTCACGGCTGGGAACTTATAGTGCCGTTTTTATTAATAAAATATTTAATATATTTTCCGCAGAAAACCAGAAAACGAAAATGCAAAACTCTGTGAACAATTTATTGATCCAAAACTAGAAGCTGCTGCATCTGGTGACGCTACAGAAAACTTAGAAGTAAGTGCTGCTACTGGATGAAGTTTTTATAGTAGACTTTTTGATTACTTAAAATAATTTTACTTCTTTTCAGATGGAACCTGACGAGACCGCGTACGTACGTTACACCCCGAATTCCATTTTGACCGATTCAGACTACGCCAATGAAGTGTATAATCCACCGATTACTGATGATGAAGAGTCTACACCATATATAGGCATCATGCCGCCCAAAGGTATTAGAATCTAGTGAAAAACTTAAACAGACTTAAATTATAAAAGTACTTCAAAAATGTATCTATTACTTAAGAGGTCTACTAATTTCGAACTGGCTGTAGCTACGGGTCTCCCTTCGTAATGGATTAGGCAACCTCGCTTCGCTATAGTTAAGTATAAATTGGTATAATATTTAATTTCCACAGGAAATGACCAACGAGTAATCCCAAATGAAGGAGGGTTGGAGTCTCCGAGTGAAAAAATTCGGGATTTGATGCTTATGAGTCTTGACGATTCACCGGCAATTGTACCGTTTGAAGGATTCCGTGAAAGACTTAAGGCTGAGCAAAGCTCCAGAAATAATGCCAAACATGAAATACAAAATTATCTCATTGAAAACGAAAAGAAATCTTTACCAATTCAATCTGCTAATAGACAATCAATTGATACAAGCAACGAAGAAGATTTAAGCGAAACAATTATGGACGATGAGCAAGAGCGATTAGGTGCTCACTTTCGTAAATTTAAAACTAAAACTCAACCATTTACCGCTGAATATATAACTAGCAATCGTTTATCGCCATTGGATAAAGAGGTGCGATCGAACGCATTAGAAAAGTACAGGCAAAGCTTTGTACACAAAAATTTTCCATTCGAGTATGAAAATCCTGGAGAAATCCCAGAGCCCAGGATTTATATAGATGAAGACGGTTTAGAAGAATTCCCAATTGATTCTGGAAGTGGTGAATTAGATCCATATAATTCAAAAGGTAATAAAAAAGCATTTATAATTTGGCTAAAGGAAAACTGTTTTCTCCTCTGTTTGTCAATATATTTTTTTTATTTGTTAGATATTTTAGTGATATTTTTATTAAATTTAATTTGATTATAATGGCGCTGAATTGTTTCATATGGTGAGTACGTAAAAAAGTTTATGGTCTCAGATATACAATTTGTACCCCTTTTTTAGAATAATGCACGCACTTAGGAACGTAATATTTGGCATAAGTAAAAATTTACATGAAGAAAAAGTGCAGAAAAGTAAAACATTTATTGCTTACGTTTATACATTGTATCAACTGTCAACGTGAAGTGTCCCTTTGCGAAAATGTATACGTACGAATCTTGACTGCAGTGTGCAGTAGTACAAAACATTAGTAAATTAATAGAAAATTGACATTTTTTTTCAATATTTTCCAGACTTTGACTCTCCATCATCTCAAGGCAAAAACAACAAAAACATGGAATATGTGATGAATACTTGGCAACATATTATAGGTTCAGGACCTAAACCCCAAGAAGCCCTCTATGCAGAAGGGGGACCTTTAAAACCAGCTGAAATACAAGGTAAACACCATTTAATAATTATAGAAATAATGCCCATTCTTTTAAGAAATTCTTTGTTGCTTAAATTTTCTTTATATTTAAGTGCAATATAAATAATTTTCACCTATTATTTTCTAACCTGATATGATTAACATAACTATGCACGACATGAATACACATTTTGTTTCATAAATACTTATTTCTGTGGTATTTATTTTTGAACAGCGTTCGACGTTATATACATTTCCTATTTTCAAATGATCCGCTATATTCTGGACGTTCTGATAGAAGCGGTTATTGAAACCGGACAAATTAATGCCGACAATTTTTCAGGTGAAAATTCAAAATTTTATCTGTCAGAAGAATTGCAAGATTTGTTAAATAAAGAATGGGGCTTTAAGCGTAGGGAAAGAGATGATGTAAAAAAGCCAGGTCCACGTCTGGACGCGAAAGCTTTAAAGATTTACAACAGCAATAATTTAGTGACAGGTTAGTGTCACTATGGCCGGAGGTAGCTGTTTTAGACTCTCGATGTGCCCTTGACCATTTTAGTAATTACGCTAAAATTGCGAGCAATACGATGGTTAAAATTCTTCACATGGGTTTTATCTTGCACCGGCACGTTTCCCTAGACTACTTTACTGCACTGAGTGTTTCCCACAGTCAGCACATTTTGTTTTACTAACACGAGGCATGAGGCTCTTTCTTCGTCTTCCAACCAACCTGAAAGCATATCCCTTATGTGTATTTGTTTATGCATAATAATGAGTGTCGTGTTCCTTTTATTATTTTTATTTATTCTTTTTTTTCTATTTTCTTATCATACTTATTTTTGTCCTGCTCAAGCTATTTACGTCTTGATTTTGTATTTTGTTCATGCGTACTAAATACCTAAATTGCTTTAAACTTTTATCAAAATAATAATAAAAACAGCAAAATATTTATTATATTAATGAATTTTTGTTTAAAAACAATTTGTAAACACAAACGAAATTTTTTCGTTTCTATTTCATACGCTGAATAATGCATGTTTTATGTGTTGTGGAATTTCGTACGTTTGTAAAAATTAAGGTAACTCACTGTCTATATATTGTAGGTCATGGACATGCCGGTACAACTGATCTGTCTAAAGATGGACATAATCATAATGATTATGATTACGATCCAAACTTTGCATACGTGCAGTTTCAGAACAGGTGAGTATTTTTAATTATCATTCATCTGTCAATGATTAATCAATCATTCATCAGTCTTCTGTGTTTTTCATAATAACTCACACTTACCTACACACACAGTAATGCATCTTTCAGATTGTATCCTGTAGGTACTAGTACTGTGCTTTCGTCTTCGATTTTATTTACATATTCGCTTCGATTTTTATTTATTTTCACTATGTCTTTTATAACAGACTTTAAAAAAGGAGGACTTTCTCAATTCGACTATATTTTTTGTGTGTTTGCGGATATCTTCATCGTCTATGAATTGATTTTGATAATTCTTTTTTTATTGGAAAAGAGATATTCCCTGGGTGGTACCATGATCAGGAAACCAGGATCTCATTATGGCATCCCAGAGAAATAGAGGGGAATCCTCAATTTTTTATTTCTTGTCGATTTTGAAGTCGGTTTTTGGTTTATAAAATTGTGTATAATCTATCACTATTAAAATATATTTCAGGTTCCTAACATCTTGGAGAAAAGGAGAAGATTTTATATTTACTATCCAAAAAATGTTGGGTCTAGAAAATAAAACTTTGACTAATCCTCGGTAACGTCTAATGCTTTTATTGCATTATGGCTTTTATTTTCTCTAAGCAATTTATTTATAATTGTATTAATAATCTTATTTCAGTGTTGATCCAACTGAGGTGACGTTTAAAGTGGAGAAAAACCAGAAAAATTACGACGCTCATGAAGTTGCGAATCAAATGAGTAAGTCGTAGACGAAATCGATTATAATAAAAAAAATTCAGGGCGAGTGAAGTGAGCCCTATCACTATCCCACGACCTGAGCATTGTTTGGTACACTTTACTGAAAAACTATCACGTCTATAGATTCATGCTTTAACATAGTAATTTAACTTCATGTCTAGATGTGTTATGTGTCAAAAAAAAGTTATGACCATTAAAAAATGAACATTAGCATTTTGTATTCATTGGATAGAATGTTAATGTACTACTAAGGCCATCTCTTAGAAAACCAAAGAGTTAACATCGCTGCAACAGAACTAAACTCAATACTCAAATACATCGTAGTTAATCTACTTAATACTAATGTGTATGTGTGTGATGTGTAGCCGAATACTAAACACCATGATTATGCGGAACTGTATTCTATGCAAATAAATGAACATGAATATATCGTTCATTTTTACAGTTGGTATCAAGGAAAAACTGGAGACAGAGACAGGAGCTCATATAAGAGAAATTGGTGTAGGCGATCGGGTAAGTATAAAATAAAAAGAAAAAAATCAATAATTCCTATACTACATTTAAACAATACATACTAGTATTATTCTTTAAATAATACAACAATACACAAGGAAAACACTACTACACAATATATCTAATTACACGATATATCTAATATTTACGCAATATTACAGAGCAAGCATTCCATTTATCGTCACACGGAGTCTCCGGAAACACAATTTTTCGGACTCGATCTGCCGGTGTTGTTGGCTCTGATTGGATGCTTGTCTGTCCTCGTGGTCGGGGTCGTTGTATTCGCTATCCTTTTGAAACGCGACATGATCTCTAAAAAGAAAATGCAAGGACTATCTTCTGCTGCTGAAATCGACGCCGAAGCTACAAGGGATTACCAGGTAAGTAATAATAATTATATTTTATTCGCAGAAATATTGGTTACTAGCAGTTATTGTTATGTCTTTTAATCGACTACAGTTTAGCACGAAAAGTTTGACGATTTTATATGCAATATTTAAAGTTATAAAATATATTATATAATTTTACAAAGGACTGGAAACGTAAAAGTTACTGCCACACACATTGGCTTATTATTACTATGACCACACATAATGAAATAGGTCAGTGATACACAGAATTTTTCTTCATATTTATAAAGAAATTAAAAACAATCCAGGAACTGTGTCGCGCCCGTATGTCGGGTAAATGGTCGGGACAGCAGACCACTGCGAGTGCCCCACCGCATGCGACTGACGCACCGCAGCGCATCACGTCGCTGTCCAAGGAACCTGATGGCAACTCTCCCTCTACGCGTTCCAGTACCTCATCCTGGTAAGTTTAAAACTAGGCAATTATCTAACTCAAAGTACAAAGCGGCTTATTAACTAAACTTCGTGTTTTATTCCGTAGGAGCGAGGAACCGGCCTTAACAAACATGGATATCTCTACTGGGCACATGGTTTTGGTAAGCAAGATTTGCAAAAATCTTTTAGATCTCAGTGAAAAATAAAAAAATATATAAAATTCAATTTGTATTCATAGGCGTACATGGAAGACCACTTGCGCAACAAGGATCGCTTGGAACAGGAATGGCGAGCTCTTTGCGCTTACGAAGCGGAACCTTGCGCCACGATGGCCGCTTATAAACCAGATAATACCGGCAAGAACCGCTACGCCGAGGTCCTTCCGTATGACCACTCGAGAGTCACCTTGAACACCCTCTCCAACCATCTGGGATCGGATTACATCAATGCGTCTACCATCGTAAGTTGCCTGTTACGTATTTACTTTGAAATCTTTATACAAGTGCCATATGATCACAAGCGCAGTGATAGCCGTGTGGTTGAACGTTGGACTCCCTAATCAGGGGGTCCGGGTTCAAATCCCGCGCACACCACTAATTTTCAAAAATTATGTGCGTATTAAAATTTAGTTATCACTTGCTTCGGTGGAGGAAAACATCGTGAGGAAACCTGCACACCTGAGAGTTCTCCATAATGTTCTCAAAGGTGTGTGAAGCCCGCCAATCCACACTTGGCCAGCGTGGTGGACTATGGCCTATATCCCTCACATTGTGAGAGGAGACCCGTGCCCAGCAGTGGGACAGTTATGGGTTGCGATGACACAATCCTTTTTGAGCGGTACATATTGCGAGATATTACGACCAAGTTTATATTGTAACCGTTTTGAAACACCTTAATTGGAGTCAGAAAAGACTCCAAACACCGGGCAGCTCATGTCAACGCACGCCAAACGTGTCTCGCGAAAAAAAAAAAAGAATTATGACGATTTGTCCAGTTAAATTGTGTCAAAAAATATCTGAAAAGCTATTTATGTATTACATATTGCTAAAAACTTAAGATTATCCGCAGCCGAAGTTCGGGAAAGTTTCGGTTTAGTGCTTTGCTTTAGACAGAGCGCTTGTAAGAAGACTGTCTTTCTATAGTGTTATTATTCTAAGATAGTGTTATTTCCGGTCCAAATGAACCTTTTTACTATGGCTATTGGTGTCTTGCAGACGGATCACGACCCTCGCAACCCCGCCTACATCGCAGCGGCCGGTCCGCTGGCTCACACCGCCCCCGACTTCTGGCAGATGGTTTGGGAACAGGGCAGCGTGGTAATGGTCATGCTCACTCGACTCACGGAGAACGGACAACAACTTTGCCATCGCTATTGGCCTGAGGAAGGATCTGAACTCTATCACATCTATGAGGTATTTAACAATAGTGTAGGAGTTAAATTTTTAATCGTTATTTATACTCTAGTCTTAACATATAAATAAAATTGGAGTGTCTGTTTGTAATATTAAAATAACCGGTTTTTACTAAATGCATGTGGATGTATACAAGGTGCATATACCAAAATCACATTTTTTACAATTTTGTCTGTCTGCCTGTCTGTCTGTTTGTTTGAGCTAATCTCTGGAACCGCTGGACCGATTTTGACGGAACTTTCACTAGCAGATTGCTGATGTCATAAGGAGTAACTTAGGCTACTTTTGATTTTTCTACGCGGACAAAGTCGCGGGCACAGCTCGTTAATGATAAATCGTTGGTCTCGCGTTAATGAACTTTCAACTTCTGAACAGAATCATTATTAGTGCAATGCTCATTTTTATACGCAGGTGCATCTTGTAAGTGAACATATCTGGTGCGATGACTACCTGGTCCGAAGCTTCTATCTGAAGAACCAACGTACCGGCGAAACACGAACAGTTACCCAGTTCCACTTCTTGTCCTGGCCCGAGAATGGGGTTCCGTCTTCTACCAAGGCTCTTTTAGAGTTCCGCAGGTAATAATAAGTACTACTATTTTCGAATCACAAAAATAACCTACTGACAATAAGTGTAAGCAGATATTTCTTTGTGGCTTGATTTCATAAGTAAATATGCGACAAACAAGCAAATAAATTACTTTGATGTTGATGTCCAGTTAATATTAGTATGTAACACCAAATTCCAGCTACAATTATAAAATTTCTTTACTTATCTACAACTACCTTCTTTATTTTAAACTGAGATATCACTTTAAATTATCATAAATACTAAGAATCATAATTAATATTAGTACTTTTCTCAGCACAAACTGTAGATTTTGATGAAATAATAAAATTTTACTATGATACGGTACTCACGATATGAATGGACTGAGCCACGGTTACTCTACATCTAGATGTATTTATGCAATTGGGTAGAAATGTTAAAAGAATAACATAAGTACTTACATGTTTTCAATGCCTTTATCATAGTAAAATGTGTGTTATTATTACTAAATAAGTCAATGTGTATACGAGTAATTTTTGATGGTTTAATCATTGCTTTTTCTTGAATTCACAGGAAAGTGAATAAGTCGTATAGAGGAAGATCTTGCCCGATAGTAGTACATTGCAGGTAAAAATGCTGAAGTTTTATCCATTTTTGTATCATTTCCTTCTAATCCAAAAAAAGTATTTATCATTAAAAAGGAATTTCTATGGCATAATTTGTTGTAAGGGTTTTAAAATGTAAGGTCATTTGAAGTGTCACTTTGGGAAGTGTCAAACTTAAACGAAAAAATTTGTATTTGTGGTTATTATTTTTTTAATAAAAACGTTATTCTCGTCCCATCAGCGACGGGGCTGGGCGTACTGGAACGTATTGTCTCATCGACATGGTCCTAAACCGCATGGCCAAAGGTGCGAAGGAGATCGACATCGCGGCCACCCTCGAACACATCCGCGACCAGCGCCCGCGCACCGTCGCCACCAAACAACAGTTCGAGTTCGTGCTTATGGCCGTCGCAGAGGAGGTGGGTTTACAGAGTACCCACATCCTATTAATATTATAAATGCGAAAGTTTGTATGGATGTATGAATGTTTGTTGCTCTTTCACGCAAAAACTACCGAATGGATTTTGCTGAAACTTTACAATAATACAGCTTATGGCGCGTTCACATAGGACGTCCATTTTACTGGATCCGGAATACTGGATCTGTTTTAATGGGTCAGTATTTCCATTGTGTGTGGGATTTTTTACTGGATCCGGTATACTGGATTCTGTGTGAAATCGCTCATACAACTACATACGCTACTAGCATCCAGTATTCCGGATCCAGTAAAACGGACGTTCTATGTGAACACGCCCTTACACATCAAAATCACATATAGGCTATAAATTATAAAGATTTAGTATGAATTATCCAAAATATATAACTTATCCTACTAATATGGACGTATGAATGTCTGTTTGTTACTCTTTGACGCAAAAACTACCGAATGGATTTTGATGAAACTTTACAATAATATAGCTTACACATCAGAATAACACACAGGATATAATTTATAAAGATATAGTGTGAATTATCCAAAATATACGAAATCTTTGCAAACCGAAGGAATAAGTTTCCCGAAGCGAAGCGAGGGCGGGTCGCTAGTATAGAATACAGACAGAGACAATCATAAAAAATAACTTGCAACTAAAACATTGATTATATTAAGAGTGCCTAATAAAGGCATGTTACATCATTCGCTATAATTAAGTGTAAGGAGTAGGTATATATTAAACTTAAAACATATTTTTTATACAATTTACAATTAAACCTAATATACTATGAGCAAAAATGTTTAATAAGGTTTGTTTTTATAGTTTAAAGAATTTTAGTGTATTCCACAACTCCGTTTATTACTTACTCTATGCAAAAATTTGTTAACACTGCCATCTCTTTTATTATTTTTATAAGAAACCCAATCTTATTTATCATAATGCTTTTTCAAGTGAAACTTATCTCATACATATTTTAGGTCCATGCGATACTGAAGGCTCTGCCGGCTCACTTGCAACAGATGCAAGAGAAAAAGGAAAAGGAGAAAGAGAAAGAGAAAGAAAAAGAAGAGTCCGACAGAGATAAAACCAACTGAACCACGCTCCGAATACACTGACACGACTTTGTTATAGACCTAATATTTACGTTAAAATGCTTGAAACGGAAGTCATATTAAACGTACTTTTCACGTAGATGTGCATTTCTTTGTTGTGTGTTAAGAATTTCGCTTTATACTTAACTTCAAGGCGCTAAAATCTAGCGTATAATTAGCTATCTAGAGACGCATTGCCAGATTTACCTACTGTAGAGTTCACCATGAAACTATAGTTTTATTGTAATGTACTCTTAAAACACAGAGCGAAATTCTTAATTTGGATGTTTTTCGTAGTTGTATTTTTTAAGCTTATGAGCTTATCGTTGCGATGTCTTTAACAATATTTACGTACAAATGTTATTGTTCTACTGATAGATTGCATGTTGAGGAGATTTTAATTAAGGTTGGGTTTTATTTTACAGAAGTAAATTGTGGTATGTGGCCGTTGGCTGGCTATTATTTTTATATGAAAGCTTTACCCCCGCAGATTGTGATATCAAATTTATTATTTGAGTATTTTTTTATATTCTTTCAGTAATTGTTTTGTTGTTTTACAAAACTCTTCTTTTTTTCTAAGTTCTGCCGTTTTATAAGAATATAGTTTAAATTAGATATCATGAATTCACGACCAACTATGTATACATTTTTTAAATCCATTTTTAATGTACAACTTGACATCATCAGCGTTACATTGGGAAATCAATTACCTAATTAATTATACCTACTTATAGTAATTTTAAATGTCTACGCATGAAATGCTTATTTAATTATGTAATCTATCGGTCTAGTCGGTAAAACTACAAATACTAAATTATTTACTAATATTGTTAAAATCAAGCACCTATGTTATTTATAGTCATTATGTTTAAATGTATGTGCCACGAATGTTGTAACTGTGTTAATTATATTACTATAATGTTAAAATTATTATGCATTGTTATTCAGCTTCCATTTTAAATAATAATATTTTCTTTGCAATTTATGTAAGTACCTACAACAATAGTGTGTTGTTTTTGTGTAAAATAAATCTACACAAAAATGATAACCGTAAATTACCTACTTATCAAGTAATTAATAAGAAGTTATTTCATTACTATAATAATATGATTGTATGTATCGACTACCGTACAGACCTAAGATATCTTTTAAGAAAATTGTTAGCCGAATCATATCCTGAATTAACGGAATACCTGATAAAAATAATCAAACCAAAAAGATCTTAAAGAGTATTTACAGACTGTTGGAAAAACAATAGCGATCGTGTAACGTATCTACGTCTAAGTATCTGTGTATCGAGATTTGTCTAAGATTATTAATATTTATTGCATACTATCGAAAATGTAAAAAAAATATGACCTACCCTCGAAGTTATGATTGTAGTTTAGAATTTAAGAGAAATATATTTAACCGTATTTCTGTATGAAATTATATGTAGTTTTTATGTGGATGAATTGAATATGGATTTTGATTATTATTATTAAACTGTTTTAGGGAAAGAGAAACAGTTTAATATCCAATTCCTTGATCCTTACCGACTCCAATGAATTTTCAATAAATATTTTACGAAGCTTAAATATTTGCGCAAAAGTCCAAAACATATAATATTAAAATATTTGGTATATAATGTTACTGAAAATTCTAAAGTAAAAAAAGTTACAATCTATCTACAAATATAATAAATCAGTAAGTAAAGTACGTGGAACATAATTATGTGTAAAAACTATTAAAGAGGGTCTTTATTATCGCAATAGGATCCCAAAACATGATTTTTAGAATTGTTATGTTTTCGGTTTGTCTGTGATTTTGTACGCGCTAATCTCTGAAACGGCTTAACCGATTTGGGTGCGGTTTTCACTAATGTATTGTGGTAAGCTTCGCTTCGCATTTTTCGCGTAACGTTATCAGTTCATAAATAAAAAAGTTACGTAGTATAAAGAATCACGTCTAACAATTAGTGTCAAACTACTAAGGTTTTGTGAAGCGAAGCGAGAGTAGATTTAGTAATATATATAACATATAACCGCATACTTTAAATAACCACTTAGCATGACTACATACCTACTTACTTACCATGACTAAGCACCTAATAGGAGTTATGCTGCATGGTGAATAATGTTTGTAATTCACTAGAACCGTTAACCGACTCCTGAGACATTGAAATGGGATAAATTTGCAAGTTGTACAGTAGGTACACAAATTAAGTATGCGGGTACGGGGTACTAATTTTACGCGCGGAAGACAGAGACAGGTTTGTGATAAAAAAAAGGTCTTGGTAATTAAGTATTATAAGTAATAGTATATTTCATTACAAGTGCGGAAAGCCTGTCATTGCAAAGAGTTCCGACAAATGTCTTTGTCTACCTGAGCCGAGGCGCAGCCGAAGGTGAGGGTTGACAGTCGGAACAAGTTGCCAACGAAGTGACCAACGAATTAAGAAATAAGGGAATGACGGTTCCGCACGTGTACTGAACAACTGTTTTTAATACAGTTGCGAAAAAATGAAGCAATTTAATAAAATAATAAAAGATCATTTTTGGAAAATGGCGCCAACCGTAAAATAATGATTTTTTTGTTTTCTCCACCCATTCTGGGTAGGCAAAGGGAACTATGCCCTTATAGCCAAGTTATCAGTAGATTTTTTTTATTGATATGAAATGAAAATGAAATTTAATGAGATGAATTGAAATGAAACCTAACCTAACTCATTGAATCAAATAATTAAATCTGATATTGAAACAAATTAGTAGCTTCTTTTTAGAAATATTAATTTGCATGAATCATAAAAACTTCTATGATTTTTTTTTAGTAAAAACTTTGTGGTTGGTTTTCTTTATAATAGACATTGGAAAAGAGAACGCACGAGTGCGAAAAAGGTAAAAAAAAAGCACGAGTGTGTAATAGCCCACTTCCCGAACGCTATACGTCCCTGCAATACGCCACTTTTTGAGCAATTGTATTATAAAATAAGTTTCGGTTATGTTTTGCCGAAAGAATGTTGTCTGAGTTGAGTAGTAAAACTTTTTTAAATATGACAATGTCAAGATTGTCAAACTAACTGACAGCGGACTAAATTGACATACGAGTTCAACACATGGACGTATTATAGTAGGGACACGACATATTGTTCTATACGTACTTCTACTACTACTACCTAATGAGGCCGAAAATCCGCCGAAAATGTTTACCAACCCAAATGTCATTGTCAGTCAGTTCAGCCGGTACTTGTCTTGTCAAAAAGTCGTAGTCAAAGTCATTGTTAATGTACATTAACAATATTGGTTATTGTTAATGTTGCCGGGAAAATAAAGGAAGATTTACATTATAATTAGCAAGGTTCTTATGTGCAGTTATAGGTCATGAGTAGTTGATGTCATGAGTCAGCACTAAAGCCGCCATGTTTGGTGGCCAAATGACGTAACAGTGGCATGCATTTTTTATTGACATGTCATTTCCATAGGTTTCATACTTCCATGGTTTGACATCGCGCTGCTGTCTGTCAATCTGTCATCACAAATCGACTTCAGTCACAGTCAGTCTTCATTTCATTTTTCATTTCATTGAATAATTTTCGTTGAGGTGATTTAGTTGTGAGTGAATCAGTGTGGTAATATTAATGTTTGTGAAATTAAACACATTTTGATAATTTACCAACTGCTTTAAATATTGTCTCTCTTGTTTAATAAATTATTAATTAACACAATGATAAACGGTAGGGCGCTGCATTTCGTATTCAAAGTGGCCGATAGGACACTAACAGCAAAATTTTATAGAGAAGTCTTGGGTATGAAGGTAAGTAAATGCTACAAGAGTTTTACAAAATATTTAAGTTGGTAATACAATTATATCGTTATATATTTCAATATCCTATAGAGATGCTATAAATTTAAGAGATTTTCATCTCAGTACATAAATATAAAAGAGAAAGACACTATAGACGAGTAATTAGTGTCTCGGTGCGACCAAGGTCATTTAGCCGGGTTCCCTATTCGAGAACAATCAAACTGCATGATTGTGTTGAACTATTCATTTTATCTTCTTGCAACTTGTAATTTACACTTATTAATATTTTCTTTAGGTTCTGAGGCATGAGGAATTTAGTGAAGGATGTGAGGCGGCCTGTAATGGGTAAGTGTTTATTATTAACAAAATTAATAAATTCACAATTCTGTTGGTATGATAACTATACACAAGATCGGTCTAACAAAACAATCTTTCACATCTCAATAAATTTATTGTTTTGAGGCAATTTAATATGTATAGTTTCCGAGAACAGTTATTGTATTTTACAGGCCATATGCAAACAGATGGAGTAAGACAATGATTGGGTACGGTCCTGAAGACACCCATTTTGTTGTGGAGCTCACATATAACTATGGAATCACACATTACGAGCAGGGGAATGACTTCCTCGGTCTCACTGTCCAGTCAAGTGAAAGCTTGAAGAGGGCTGCGGCCACAAACTGGCCGGTAAAGGAACAAGATGGACGCAAATATCTAGAGGCACCCGGTGGCTACAAGTTCTACATTATTGATAAACCACAGCCTGTTGAAAAAGGTAACAGCGACAATTAACATAATATTATATTTCCATTATTACGTTGATGTCTTGAGAAAAAAGTAAATATTTTTACTAAATTTGTATGCATGTCTTTTGGACTACATCATCACTAACCATCACTGCTATTTTTAAGAAGCTCTTTGGTTTGAGGACCCATGGACTTAATAATAAGAAAATTATAGAATAACATGAATATAAAAAAATCATATTAATTTGAAATATAAAGTGTGACAAATATCATGTGCACCAAAAGGATTGTATATTGGTTTGTATATCATTCTGTAATTGATAAATCATGACATGTATTCTAATTGCATGATAAACTTTGATTTTATTTGATATTGATACAATACAATTGAGATATCATTGGATTAGTTAATAAATTATTTGATACCTTTTACAGTGTTATTTCTATGACTATGATTAAATTTAAGTCATCGTGAGGCAATGAAGCAAGTTTATTACTTCCAGTAAACAAACAATTAAAAAGGCATTATAATTTTTTCTTTTTCAAAATCTGTTTATCTTTTATTTATATCTTCTTGATTTTCACTTTGCTGTTTATTATGATGGCCAGTTGACTTATTAATTGTGATAGATGGTTCAGAGAGGCATAACATTGATGATGTAGTGAAAGCTTCTAAGTGTCATTGTTCTCAATGATTCAACAAATTCATGTGTGCTTTTTTCAACTGAATATATTTCATGTTTTACTAAATGCAACCAGGACGAAAAAGTATTCATGGGTCCTATTACTTTTAAGATTTTAAATTTTCTATGTACTATTATACTTAAATTATTTGTCTTAGACAACCAATAGAGTGTCTGTGTACAGAATGATAAGACTTACACTTATCTGATCACATAATCTATGATCACTAACCTAGTGCATGTCACATGAATGTTAAATGTTACAATATACTAAAACTACTTCATATTTTTTACTCCCTGTAATGTAATAAAATAAGCTATTTTTATCACAAAATTTATATTAAAATTCTGATTTAATTTGGGCCCATGAACTATTATTACATTAATTTACAAATTAATGCTTCAAGTAAACTCAAAAATTCTCATGTCACAATGTTAGTTACCATACTCCTCCGAAACGGCTCGACCGATTCTCATGAAATTTTTTGTGTTTATCGAGTAGGTATGAGAATCGAGCAACATCTATTTTTCATACCCCTAAGTGGTAAGGGTGGCTCACCCTAAATATTTCGTTTTTCATTTTTTGGACAACATTTTTTTTGGTTATTTTTTCTTGGTGTGGCATAAAAAAATACACATCAGTCAGCTAGTAACTGTATATATTTATGTATTGTATTTCTCATTGCCTGAAATAAAATTCATTAATACTGTATGATCAGTGTTTGTGTAATATTCTTCTGTGATAAAGCCTTTTATAACTAAGATAAATTCTCTACATTGATATAAACACAATAATCCTAAATCCTAATCCATGTCAGTTGTGTTTTAAAAAACTTTAATTTGAAATAGCAAATTTTAAAATGATTTACATTTAATACCAATATGTTTAATTTCAGATCCAGTAGTGAAGGTATCACTGGCGAGCTCAAACTTGGCCAGGTCAATAGCTTACTGGAATGGTCTCCTCTCCTTGAAGATCTTTGAGAAGACTGACAAGTCAGTTGTGCTAGGATTCAGTGATGACCAGGCTAAACTTGAACTGGTCGATATTGGTAAGTGATAACAACAATACTTTTTAATTTTTTTGTTAGTAAAGAGGAATTTATGTAAATACGACTTATCTTAATGTGAAACATACATGTTATTAATGTAAATAACCAACAGTTTATTTTCTGCAAACATTGATTCCAGTTGAGTAGACATTAAATTAGTACATTTTACACAAATCAACGAGTGTTTTTAGAGTGTCGTTTACGTTTAGTATTTTTTGATGTAGTCAGACTGGACGTAATCTGTTTTCTACTTTCACTTTGTAATGTCATTGACATGGACATTATACAACTATATTAGTATTACTAGGCATTGGAGTCCACTGAATATGATACAAATTATTATATTAAGATTATTTTATCACCTATACATTACATAGCTTAAGTTAAAAAAAACATTTTCTGTGATATAGAAAATCTTCAAATCCATACATAAAATATATTTTCTGAGGGATGTTTATTTAAAAACTTTGCGAGTTCCAGAAGTGTACAATAATATTAATAAGACTAAAATAAATTTTATTATATTCACAACAAAGTATTTAGGTGTAGCTTAGTCATACCAGACGCGCAATTAACATGAACATATCGCATTACGCATCAGTAATGTGATCTTGTTATCGAATACACCTTCAGTGAAACAATCCACACTTAACATGACAAGAGATTAGATACGTACATCTTAAGTATCGCAAGGAGCAATACCCTTTGAATGTGCAACCGATCATCAAAGAACCTTGTATACATATCTGATAAATCTGAGAGGTCTGAGTTGATTTGTTTGCACCGAGTGTATATTTACAATTTCTTTTTCGGTACATATTTTTAAATAAATATATATGTATTGTCTGTACCTATATAAAGTTCTATTGACGCATAATAAGTTACAATTACAAGGTTAGCGAGCGGTCATTTTGATGACTTTTAACGCTAAAATGAATGAAGACACTAACGTTTTAGGACAGATGTACAAATCATAAGAAAACAAAAATCGATCCGTATAATGGAGAAGGCAAAAGGGTCAAAATATTACTATCAAATACACCTAAAATCCGAGCTTAGGTCATATACATTACATAACTTTTTATTTCACTTCAATACATGCAGTATTTCCGAAGTTATAAAGACGAGAAGTTCAAGCCCTTTTTTGAATTTCCGCGCTTACGCTATGACGTCACGACGTGGCTCGGCCGCGAGCGCGATACGCCGCAAGTATAGAAAATATGGGTCTATGCAGTTCAAAAATCTATAACTTTCTTATTTCTATAGATACAGACTTGAAATTTTGCATAGATGTAGTAGATAGTATGTGAATTATATATGTTATTTTATTATTGATAACTAAGGTTTGCTCGCGGCTTTACTTGAGTTTAAATTAACATTTCGGTCAAAAATCCCTATCAACTACGCGCGACTACTGAGAGATGACGTCATCGAGTAGTGACCGCCCGCCTGCGTTTTTAAAAAAACCAACGTCCGTAAATACGCACTTTGATCGTTAATATCTCAGCCATTTATTGAGATATGGAAAAAGTAAAAACACAGTTTTTCTTGTAATTTTTTATAGATTTATTTGACGTGTAAAAAAAAATTCGTTTGCCTGGTCCATTTGGTGGCATATAGGTACTCTCTACTATCAGTATAACGCGACTTCTATACCTTGTAACTTTAGTTACCAAATTGTAAACACCTCCATACTTAATATTAGATTTCCTTTAAAAGAAATAATAATGTTATCATACCATTGCATTACCATGACTAGCCACTTTTACAAACCTTTAGCTCTACACTATGAATGGTTACAATGACAACATTACAAACGTAACTGAGAAATATCGCCTAGTCATTCTAATTGTCGCGATTCCGCAATATTTCATGCGGAAAATTTTGAAATGTCATCATATATTATTTGCCATGGCGCTCCGCCGTGTAAATGCTTTAGGAACGTGATATTTCTGATATTTTTTTGTACAAATACACTATGTTACATGTTTAATGAAGCAAATTTGTAGTCAGCCGACTACTATTTTACTTCACAAAACAAACTGAGAACACAAGAAATACATTTTCATAAGAGGTATTTTTATAACTATCAGTAACAAAATATTTGAGTTTTTATCAACTAAAATGATAGAACGAAATAATAGGAGTACTGAATTATATCTACTACTAGCGACCCGCCTTCGCTTCGCTTCGGGAAACTTAAGGAGTGCGCACATTACACCAACTCGACGTCAACTCCACTCCGACTCCACTCCGTTTCAACTCCGACGTTCCGTTCCGCGATCAACGCTTCATCGACGTCAACTCGACTCCATCTCCACTCCGTTTCAACTCCGACGCTAGTTACATTACGTCATTGTGTCGGTCGACGCGTGGACTACTCGTCTACGGTGAGTCGTCAACGCAACGTCGACGCGTTGGTCTCGAAACGGAACGGCTATGGGTGTAGGACGAGCCGTACAGGGCTTTTAAGTATAAGTTCGAAATTCAACCTTACCTTCAAAGATATAAGGCTCATAATTGAATGTTAGCTTTGTCAAGGTTTTAGTCGCGTTGGCGTCTGTCGGTCGTGGAGTCGTTGTAATGTGCACACTCCTTTATTCCTTCGGTTTGCAAAGATTTAGTTATATATTTTGGTATGGTTCACACTACATCTTTATAAATTATAGCCTATGTGTTATTCTGATGTGTAAGCTATAATTATTGTAAGGTTTCAGCTAAATCCATTCGGTATTTTTTGCGTGAAAGAGTAACAAACATTCATACATCCATACAAACTCTCGCATTTATAATATTAATAGGATATTATGTACTTGCAATTTTTTTCGGTCTGATTTTAAACTTAACTCATCGCGGATTGTACTCATTTTATTATGATACGGGTACTCACGATATGTATTTTGAAACGCCGATATTTCGACCCAGTTGCATGGATCGTGGTCACGGCTGAACTTTTTTCGGTCTGCTGCGATGACGTAGACACAAGAACCACTTTGAGTAACTCTGAGTTAGAGATTGTTAGCGAAGGATATAAGGCTTGAAAGAAACATAATAAAATATTTTTTAATGAATTTCGTGAGTCAATAAAATCAGAATTATATTTATGAGATGTCGAAAGCCGTGTATTATTTCGAAGAAAATTAATTAATAAAAATCTACATAATTATCAACTTTTTTCTCTTAGTACACATAGTTAGGCTGCAATCCCAAGCGATAAGGAATAAGAGGCCTGTGTTTCCAAAGTGACTTGGTTTCTTGACACCTGATTAACTACGCCACGTTCGACTGCCACCAAGCTATCTCAGCACCCAAAATCTACTTTCATTCCTCCATTTGCAGGCGAACCAGTGAACCACGCGAAGGCATACGGTCGCATCGCGTTCTCGTGCCCGTTCGAGGAGCAGCCAGTCATTGATCAGAAAGTGCAGGAAGCTAAAGAGAAGATCTTGACCCCCTTGATATCACTGGACACCCCTGGGAAGGCCACGGTCAGGGTGATCATCCTGGCTGACCCCGACGATCACGAGATATGTTTCGTGGACGACGAGAGCTTCCGTCAGCTGTCGCAGGTCGACCCAGCGAGTGACGCTGATCTGGATAAGTTCATCAAGGCAGACAAGTCTCGCGCTTAATTTAATTAAGTTTTCAATAGTCGGTCCATAATTTCTGGGTAGGGTGTATGTAAACGAATAGTTTTAAAAATAAAAACATGCTTTTATATTCCTTACTGAATTGTGCAAAAAAATTGTGACCGATACACGTTGAGGAGTTTCCTATCTTAAGCTAATTCTGAGTATCAGAATCAACAGAAGAGTATCAACATTACCTGATAAATGGTCATCATAAAAATACATTGTAATCGGAACTCTCTCTTATAAACTCAATTCAACACCGAAAAAATGCAGTCGTTCTTATTCAGCTTACTACATTAATTACTAAACAATCCAAACTAAGTAACAAACATTTTAAGTTAAATAAAACCTTTAATTAGCAACCACAGACCACTAGCAACTCATATTAAAATGTGATATTTTGACAGTTGCTAGGCAACTAACCTGTGGATTAAGGATAGATAGAATATTGACAACGGCCGTAAGTATCGTCGGAGATAGTAGTAAGCGAAATGTCGTTAAAGAAACTTCTAGGCTGGCAACATCGTGCAGAGGATTTTTTCAAGATTTGTCAGCATTTGGAACGTACTGACGAAACATTACGGTTTTTTTATCATAATAACCGTCTAGTATAATGATACCGTGTATGCCTTCGTTAGCTAATGTTAACCATGTAAAATGTAATATTCCAGATTTTGTTCTCCAATTGTTAGCTTAGAAATTTAGGTTTTTTATTATGGCGAGGATAAGACGCATTTGAATGAATATAGTAGTTTCGTAAAAGTGTTGAGTAAAAATTATCTCAATTATATATATTTGGTTGGATTAATTTCGTAAAATAAATCTTAAAGATATGTAACCCATTGTATGTGTATATACTCCTTAGTACTGATCGTATCCATTTAAATTTGATTAACTACTGATAAAAAGTGGAACTAAAAATTATTTAATACTTAAATTTGGAACGCTTAACTACTGCCGATATTATCTGCTTACCATAGAGTATTTTTTTATTGTATTACTTTATTGTCATCTCTATATTTTGGCCTAGTTTTAAGTTCTGTCCAATGTGATATTACGAATTATACTATCAGTGATTTTAATCTTTCTTTGTTCTCACTAACAACTCCTCAACTTGCCGCTTGTAAAGCACTTATTCCATTATGCTATCAACATTTACACTTAATATTAGATCATGTATGTAATATAGAAATAACAGCTGTTGTATTTTCAGATATACTTAAATAAATAAAAGATATTATTTATACAATATTGTTAATTATTTAACTATCGTAGGGATTTTTTGTTTTAAATGTAATCTTACTAATGTTTTATAATAAAAAGTAGGCAGAGTATTGTTACCAAAGTAATCTGTAAATTCTAATAACTAAGAAAATAAAGTCGAAAATATTGGTTACAATTTATTTGACAGAATGTATCCATTCATTGAAATATGTATAGTAGTTTGAGACCGGTCAATGGATGCAGTGCCAATTTAAAGCCTTATTTGTTAATTTATCATGGACGAAACTATAGATACACATAAGCACAAGATCGCAAAATAAATAACTCAGATTGATACAAAGATATGAAAAGTAATCATATTATTGTATTAAAAGTATTACCAGCAGGGCTAGTAGCTAAAGTCGAGTCTGAGGTAGAGCAGCATTGGTTATAGGTAGGGCGGAAGTAAATATTATAATTGATCTGCCCTCGAAGCACGGGTGCCTAAATCAATACAATGTACATAATAATTATATCACTGACCTCTAGTTTTAGATCTATTGCTACAATTTTTTTTTCAAAGTATGAACAAACAGTTTAATTATAATATAATTTAACTTCGTTTTTGGTATGACGCGACGGCCGTGATTACCAGTATGTAAACATTGTTAAAGGTGTGTGGCGAGTTTACATCGATGCAGACGAAAATAAGTGAGTATCAGTAAGTACTTTGCTTTAAGATGTTCAAATATGCAACAAGCATTTTCCTAAAAATCACCCCGCTAAGTGCAGCGGAATATCGAGAGAGAATATGTAAGTGTACCTACCTTTTTATGGAATTAAAATAGCAAACAAGCAAGCACGACTATCCTACCGCTGCCGCCCATGAAAACTGACCGACCTAGAACAAGAATCAAATGTGGACTAGGATAGTTAGTCAGATTAGGAGACGGTGTTAGAACATTAGGTAGTTGGCTAGTTAGTAAGTATAAGGACAGGGACTGAACTTTTAACTAATAATAAATTAATCTTTCATTAAAATTTTCTATTATTTGTCGCTATATTTTGACTATTTCAGATTGCACACGCACGTAGACACATGGCACACAAGAAAAGCGTATTAAGAAGGCATCTATCCTCCACTGGCGACTGAATAACAACGAGACTCTTACTAACAATTACTAACTGGACCATTACTACATTGAGTTATAATAAGTCAATGTATTACTAACAACAATTAACAGGAATAACTATCCCTATATAACCGTCTGAACTTTTAGTAGGTACCTAAAATGATTTTAAATATCTTTTACATTTATTTTAAATAGTTAAGATTACTTAGATTAATAGGTATATTTTTGTACAATTAGCCATTAAACCCTTTCTGAGATCTTGCTGGAAACATCAATCAATGACCAACAAACTAATAAACTAAGTACCTATAGTAGGTAATAATACAATATGATTACTGTATACCCATTGACATAAATACTATGGACTTAGGGTCTCCTACTAAAATCGCGAAAATAATGTCCCAGTTTGACATCACAAGAATTTAAATGTTTACAAGGTAATTTAAGCACTAAAATCATTACATCACGGTTTCATTTCGATTGCAACAAACACTGATACATCAATGACACCTTATGATACTTCGAGTGCTCAACACACCATAATCACCATATGCAGCTCATAGTGAAATAAAACGCGACTAATAAAGTAATAGAGTAGTGTTTATTTAAAATAATACATTATTTATTTTTATTTTTATTACACATTAATTACATTTTTTAACTGAAACTTTTTTCGGAACGTTATGAATTGGATTCAATGAAACGAAAAAGAGTAATGAAAAAGATACAACTTATGAAATGAAATGAAATGAAATGAAATGAAATGAAATGAAATTTATTCGAAGTTGGTTTTTTACAAACACTTTTCGAAAGTCAATCTACGCCATCGCTTTAACAAATCCCTACCGTGAGTAGTCTTGGAAGAAGAAGCGGCAAGAAACTTCCAAGAAGCTTGGCACAGCTGTGTTTTTTATTCTTCTTATGCCTTTGCCAGTTATGTACATGTCATCTTCTTTAAAATGATCCGAGCATACAACGTAGGCTGCTTTCGGCATAAAATATTCTTCCTCTCGCGATGTAGCAATAATACTTCTCCATGCTTAACAACGTATTGGGTCTAAAGGAAATCTAGAAGAAATATATTTTATTGTACTAAAAAAAATTTAAACATAATCTATTTATATAACATCAACAGCGACTCTATGGAAACTTTTGTTCTATATCTTGCATTTATTCGTTTACTATTGTGCAATCGTGAAATCGTGCAAAATAATTTAAACTAAAGTAATGGATATGTTTATCTCTTTCTGACTACAGTCTGTATAGCGAGAAGACAAAGACAAAGATATATTTTTGATTCTTTTGAGTGATTCTGAGATTTATTTACGAAATTAATTCGATTTAAAATAAAATAGTGTGTATTCGTAGCAAACCAATACTTTAAAAGATAAAACAATATTTTACTTACCGAAAATATGATATACCATCGGCTTTTTTCACTTTACTTGCGTAGTTTTTACACGATTTCAAAATACAATACGGCATCATTGATGTCTAGTTGTCAGCACGGTCAAAAAGTGACTAACGGGGCATTGTTGTTCTACTTGCGTATTGTTGTTGAGTTGGCTCGGACATTTTTTAGCGCGGACCGTGCGTCCATAGTAATATCATATGTCAATGTGTATACCTAACTATTATAACCGAAAACGGGGAAAAATGAGGTAAGGATCGTTTTAAACAAAAAAAATAGCTATTGTCGCAAAATGCCGTGATTTATTGTCTATGGTTTATCAACGGGGAAAATAACCTTGGCAGTACTCTAAAGTAATATGTTATACTTTGTTCCGTGAGCTACTTTTGGAAGTGGAGCTCAATAATTTACGCGACTATATTTTATTTCTACCGAGGGGTTTAAAGCGTGTTCTAAATCTGTGGCAAAGTAATCATGTCGACCAACATAAAGGGTGCTGAGGGTCGGCAGTTCGGCACGCAACTGTTTAACTGGGCTTGCGTGACCTACCACCCAATAAAAGTGTGAATATAGTAGAATTGGTCAAGTCAGAGTCGAAACCGCTAGTTCTGCTCATATACGAGTACCTATAACACAAGGGAACAAATTTCAACTTTTTTTATACAACTGTGAAAATTTTGCATGTTTCGAATTACAATTGCCTAATATAACTAGAAACTGAAAGTGAATTTATTGTAACAGGTCTAAATTTATAGATACGGCGATACTTGGAAAAATGAGAAAATAACATTAAAAAATCGTTCAAACAATTTATATAAATTAAAAGCATAACGAATTTTAACATAATGGCATTAATTTCAAATTGTCCACTGTTATAGAGTATTTGAAGCGTGAATATACAGGTTTTATTTTATTTAGTTAATGACTCTTCTTTTGCGTTTTGTGTGATGTTGAATCTTCTTTTTTGAGGAACCAACAAAAATCTGCCATCATAGCTGGATCGCATCGTCTTTGATATCTTATTTATATTTTTCGTACATCCTGATGAAACCTTTCTCCTTGTTCATCACTCACTGCGTCAAGATTATCAGGAAAAAAGTCTAAATGAGAGTGTAGGAAATGGATTTTCATTTTGATGGTGCACTTGGTACAGGATAGTTTTTCCGTGGGGGATAGGTCGCGATGCTGATGATAAGTTTGGATATTTTATTTATGTTATCCTTCTTAGAGTACCCGGAGACATTTACCGTGAAAAATAGCAATCATTTACATGATTCGAAGGCTCTCGCCACAACATAGGAACTGCGAAAGGCATTTTCTTTTGTTATCCACTTCAAAAGTCCCATGTAACAAGAAATTCAAAACATTTGAGGTGTCCACGACTTCTCAATATCTCCAATCGTAAATCCAAAATAGGAGCAGTAAGCTGCTTTTATCTCTTCTGTATTTTTTTTAGTTTTTTAACTACATAACATCCGCACACGTAGCAAAATTTATTTGGTGGATTTTTACAAGATCTTCTTTGATGGACTAACCATATTTTTATGTGGAAAACGTCTTAACTTAACTATCTAACTTAATTTTATGCAATAACAGAATTAAAACTCGAAATATTGTGAATAATATTTTATGAGAATTTGTTACAAGAGGCTAATGCTAGCGAAATATGAAACTGAATAAAACTTACCTAAATGAGACCTGTCACACCACTTTGATGACTTGATGGGTGAAAGATGAAGGTAGTGCAACAAAAATATATGATTACTGTTCTGGTTGTCAAACCTTTGTTCCCTTGTGTAATTATAGTTATTGTAAAACATTCGAATATAAAATTACCAGAATAGATAATAAAAATCTAGCTATATTAAAATAAAAATATTTTTATCATAATACCTATTACAGCTATTTTATTTTAATTATAAATAATTATTAATAATATTATTAGCGATTTGCGTAGGTATATTTGTAACAAACGCGCATATTAAGTACCATTTTTTTTATTTTCTAGACATCCTATGAACTTTGAGTATTTATCAAAGCTATGATTCACTTGACATAAATATATAAGTAGGTCTTTGATTATATATATAATCAAAGAAGTAGGTAATCATCCATCAAAACAATCATTATAATTATTATAATTAGGTACCTATGGGCATAATTACCCAAACTATGTGGATACCTACTTCTTTTCTTACCTACCTACTATGTGTGGTAAAATAATGTATTTTTAAAGGTTTAGTAGGTAGGTACTAAACCTTTAAAAATCGTAAGCTAGTCGGAATTGTAGCGTGGAAACAAAAGACTAAATGCTATTGATCAAATAAAATGTGGTGAAACTGCGAAAGTGCGACGTAGCGTGATATCGCATAAGTTTCTGCTGAGACAAACGAACTGCTACCTTAAACGTTACATTTGCCTTAGAAATGTGTCCAGAGTTTACCAACAATGGTGTTATGGTTAAGAGTTAAGCTTCTGTACAATAACAAACAATTTAAAAAAAATTAAAATTTTTTTTTAGTACACCTACTATACAGGGTGTAATCGCCTGTGCACACTTAACGATTACATCCTGTATATACACATACTTACTTACGTATAGGAATCCCCTTCTCCATTTAAACGTAACCTGTGCCAAATTTCATACTCGTCCGTCCGCGTAATTTAAGTAAAAAAGGTTACTTACAAAGCTTTTGCTTTCCGTATCAGGTACTTTTAAGTCAGAAAGTGAGAAGAGATGAAAGAGTAGGTACCGAAGAGTAGGCATTGAAGCGCTCATAGCCCCGCGACTCCTGTCGAAAGCAGTTAAAACAAATTTTGTCGTTACCACTTTCTCAACAGCGTAAGCAGTGGAGTACCTCAGTCTTTCTTCCTGAAAAGTTTTCGTTATGAGGACTTCATTGTTACCGAGAATCTATCGTAAGGCCAAAAATATTGGCACTTCCCATTTATTCTGTTTTATATTTGGTATCTAACATTAATTTACCAGATTTGCATAGCTTTAGATGATTATTTTTGCGTTTCATTCATTACGTTTGTATGAACGATTTAATTATATATTATTACTGCGAAACAGTACCTACCTACTGTTTTTAATTTCTCAGGTCGTGCTTTTAAATTAACTAAGTAATTAATAATAACTAATAATCTTATTACTGGAAACTTATCTATGGAAAAGATCTACGAACGGAACTACTTTTGTCTAGGTAGGGTAGGTAACTACTAAGCAAGTAGCGATAACAACATTTATTTATCTCTAAGTCTTAACTATTAGTAACCAGTCTTTTGACCTTATACAAATCAATACCTTTATGTAGGCAATACTGGCAATAGGTACCTACGGAATCAGTAAAGAATCATTTACGAAATACAGTAGTGAAAGTCACGCCATTGGTAAGTTATTACCTTACTTTTAGTTTGCTACCTTAATTCCATAAAAAAGTAAGAAATATCGAAGTTTGTATTATTCCTTGAAATGAGCTTTTTATGGATTAAAGACAGCAAATTTGCATGCAGCTCAATCCTTCCGCTGCCACCCATGACAACTGACCGACCAAGAACAAGACTCAAATAGGGTACAGAATGGTAGGTAAGTCTAGTTAACAGAATAACGTTACTTGGTCAGTTCGTTAGTAGGTATTAAGACTGGGGTAGGGACTTTTATTTGTTGTTAGATATAGTCCAGTTAGTACCCAATAGTTACAGGCTGGTTCGAATTCGCTCACAGATGTAGGTATTGCCAGGTTGCCACCCTTGAAGACTAAGATCGTCTCTAAAAAAGTGTAACCGCATGGTACTAGGTACCGTGGCGGGCGTTGGTACTACCTCAGGCGATCTCTATACAGACCCTATAATCATAGTACAAAAAGCCTGTAATTAAAGCATAGAGTACCTGTTGACTTGAGCTAGTAGGTATTAATTACCAAGAAAAACATGCGACAAAACGTGAAATATGGCTTACGACTTCCTAGAAGAACCAAATGCAATAATTTAAAGGCTTGGATATCCAATTTGTCTATGGAAAACCAGCATAATAATATCGATGGTGTCATAAAAGTTACAATACGTACCCTAAATTTCATTACAAATTTTGATATTTGCCATTTTATGCTTTTCATAGCTGTTTCATAGTATGTTATACGTATATATTATTATAGTATTAATTATTTCTTTATAGAAAAAAAACAAAAATGTTTCAAACTTTGTTAAGTTATAATTCCGTGTACCTACATCTAATAGACGTAGGTAGATGATTTCTCATAACACGTTACTTGCGTACTATTGTCTATTGTCGGGTATTCCCTGAGGTTTTCTCATCACTAAAACAACAGTACCTAATATATAAAAGTCGTGTTTATATATTTTTAATGTTCACGTGTAAATGCGTAAAGTTAAATCAACCCCCCCCCCCCCCCCCCCCGACGTAGCGCCGCGTAGCTGGGTGCCGTAGCCGAACGATCACTCATAGAATTTTGAATTGCTAATATAAAAAATTCCAGTGACTGAAATGCGTGGGCTATAATACTCGTAGTTTCCACCTACTTTAGTATTATCCAGGGTACAAAGTATCGGCCTACGTAGATACT
This sequence comes from Ochlodes sylvanus, assembly GCA_905404295.2. Classification (NCBI taxonomy): domain Eukaryota; kingdom Metazoa; phylum Arthropoda; class Insecta; order Lepidoptera; family Hesperiidae; genus Ochlodes; species Ochlodes sylvanus. The sequence continues at coordinate 4,699,568 of FR990126.1, read as the reverse complement.
CTTAATGTAGGTAGATAAGACAACAAAGAAATCAATACGACTTAGCGAAGCTTACTAATTTTGCTGCTCGCCTCGACAGAGAGCTCTCCTTGCTGTTTTCTCATGAAAATAAACTAGATAATCTGCATAGAATAAATAACTCGTTAATGACCGTAATAAGTGACCTGAAGGTATACCGGAACGTTGTAATCATTGATCGTCCAATAAATCACCGCCTCTTATCTTGACCTCCTAAACGGTAACGGGGCGAATTCATTTCTACGGCAAAATCGCGGCGTCTATCGAACTGGGCGCGAATTATTGGCCGCGGCGTTTCGTCGATTATAGATCGGTGTCCTATCATAAATTTCATGGCAATCGAGGATCGGGCTGATCAATTCTGGCAGGGCTAAGGGCGCGTGCGCGGGCCCGGGAGCGCGGAGCCGCCGCCGCGGCCGCCAGTGCGCGACCCGCCGCCCCTGCCGCGCCATGGCCGCGCCGCGCCGCGACCGCGCCTAGCCCACGTCCCACGCCCACGCGAACTTACACGGGTCGCACTATCTCGCGTTTTCTGCATTCGATATTTCTCGGTACATACAGCACACCGTCAACATTCCCCGTCTAAGTAGCTGGACCCTGCGTCGTTGGTTTCTCATCACCAGTGACAACAACACCGAACGTGTGTTCGGCACTCGACTGTTCTCATGCTCTATTGGTTAGTATCTTTTGCTTCATATTTTTGATTTAAATCTCCGTTATGTAGACGATATTTAATTTACCGGTAGTTGGGTATCTCATTCTTAAGCAGAAGGCGTTCGAGATGAGTGGTTACATAATAGGCGCTGAGCTTTTCAAATCACCTACCTTAGCTGCGAGTAAATCTCGACCTCACTGCCGAGTAATTTTCATTATTGTTTCTACGCAAATGAACTACATGCATACGCGATACGTCAATACGTATTTGTGTATTGTAGTAGTAGTAAATAAAACACACGTTTGTAGATTTGCCCAAACATGACAGAGGCTGTTTTATTATTCTTTTCTTTTCTTAAATTATTTTATTAAGCGTCCTCGGCTTCGCTTTATTAAATCTATACATACCTAATTACCTACCTATGAGTACTCGCATCTGAAACATTGCTGCTCATTTATTACAGGCATTATATATAAATTTTATGTTTATCTCATTTTATCGCTTTAGAAGAGAACATTTGGTGTAATATCAAATAGAGAAAGAGGTTCATTTGTTGCAATACTACTTAAATGCTGTGAAAAACATCATTATCTTTAATTAGTCATTACTTTTCACAGAACCTCAATAATTATACTTTTATCTGTTAACCCGGAAAAAAATGGTTTTGGTCTCTACGTCGATAACCAAGGCTACCTACATAAAAATAAAAATCCAATTGTTTAAAAAAACTTTCAAATGTTTGACATGAATAGTACCTAATTTAGAGAAAATTTTCAATGCATTTTACAGTTGAAGGCATGACTTCAAACTTTATAATATATTTAAGCGTTTTAAATACACCAGTAATCTATATTTGCTTCATTTATTACTTAAATTTTTAAATATTCTTAAATATATAGTTAACCTAAACCTAAGTAGTAGGTACCTATGTGTTACATGTAGAGCTAAAAATGAATATCAGTACCCAGTACTTCTATTGTAATTTCAATTAAATCATAATCTTTCTCATATTATATAATCCATGGAATACAACGTAAATAGCATTTAGTACTTTTTACATGCCTAAACACGTACACAATCTCTGTGACCTTCGAAAGATCCCTAACAATCGCGTCGGTTTGTGACCTAGGCTGATCAATAGGCTGATAGATCGTAAAATGATTAAATCAACGTTGTAATATAATAGTGATTTGGTCACTGCCCCCGCTACGTACAACCGAACAGCCAAGTATTGATTCTAGCAGGTTTGGCAGTAGGTACGCTCCACAGAACAGAGGTACGCTCCGTGAAGCAAGCGACAAAAACGCATTTTTTGTACCTACACGGTACCGATTAACGGACGCGGGCAATGGCGCGATGGTGGGTATTGGTAGCTACTCAGATAATGCTGCTGCTGGCAGGCCCTTTCAGCTACTCCCTGTCTGTCTTTTATATTGACATATTACTAGTATTTTATAATCGATTGTGAAATATTTTTTACAGATTTTAGTTTTACTATCGCAACCAACTACCAAGTTTCCTTAAGCACCTCTGGTGAAAAAAATTACTGATCATAGTTTCAATGTCCATGAATCCAACAATTAACAAAAAAAAATAGGTTTTTTTTTCACTATAAATCTAGACTTATTAGTGTTGTTCAACTGCGAAGATATTCAAGTCTCCTTTATTTAAATTTGTCGTTGAAGAGGCGCAGGGGCCGAGTTAGCGGGGAAGGTGCTAATTGATTCATATCGACGTAAGTAGCACGAAAGACGTAGATATTTATAATCCTCCATGGGCAGAGACGTATTTCTTATAAGGAGTTTCTCGCTATGCGGCGGGGCCAACCAGACCGAGGTAGGAGTTTATATATTTTGACACGGACATTCAGACGATATTAGATTCAGAGTTTCTAAATAAAAAATATTACATAATGTAAAATTGTATTACGTTTACACTTTGGTAATTTTAAATCGATTCCAATTCTTTCGAATTTTCATCCTCTATTTCCCGCGCTGTGAAAGAAGAGTACGTACTTATTCTCTTCGAAAGGTATCCATGGAATAAAATCTAATCTAAAACAAAAATCTAAAAATAAGTTATTTGCGATTTCTATTTTCATTATTTTCTGCCTTTCACATCACAGTGGTTTGACTCTATTTTGACTTATTTGACCCCGCCTCCATACAAAAAGTGGACATCTCCTTTGACAGCTGATGTCGAACTTTTCTCGTGCCACACCAATTTTATTTATTTGTATCATAATAGGTCAACGATTTGTATAGAAGATGTTGTACATGACATAGTCATGATTATTATAACAATATGACCTATCTTTTTATTTATTATAAAACAAAAACATAGCAATAAATAAATTAAAATACAATACAATAATAATTTTACTTTCTCGTGTTATCTCACGTTGGCCACGCTCACCATACGCATATAACATAGGCACACTATACAAACAGGACGCAGTATTTACTAGCATGCACTAAGTAACCAAATACTAAATGCTAACTGGGATTCGGACCCTCAATGGAATCATTATTTCATTTATCTATGACGTACTGTTCCCTACAATTAGGACATGACTTCATAGGATTTGTATATAACATCATTAGATTATATTACACGTAGGATTACCCACAAATTTCATTTCATTTTCTTTCATAAGTACATAAGTTTTTTTTTCATAAGTTTCATAAGTTTCATAGTACCTACCTGATATGGTATCTGCTTTTTCTACATCCACCCAGTGACCCAGGACTAACTTGTGGAGGGAGAATGCCATCAGGCATTAAGTTTTTGCCCTTGTATACCCTAGATTGTGGTAAGCTACACATAACATTGTTTGTTTTATTCTAATCGGATTTTACCAAGTTATGTCAGTTTAAAGAATCACGTCTAACAATTTCCGAATATGTTTACTAGTTCATAATATTTACGATGACGGTTATTAAGTTAGACTTCCAACAATAAAACTGTAAAAACCGGATTAAATTTAATTAAGTGATTAGTACAATCATACAGAGGGACAAAAAACATAAAAAATATAATTTTGGCTTCTATTGGCTCTATAAAGAGCCTACATATTTTCGTAAATATCCCCTATATACCTACAGGCAGAAACAGTTTTAATATATATGATTTAAATAGTAGTATTTAATAGAATTAGATTTTTATCGACGTGATTATCCTATTTGTTTAGATTTCGTACCTAATATTAAAACAAATTTGACAAACGAGGAATAAAATATCAGTGATATTTACTGGAGACGTTGATGTCACCTGCAGAACAGCCAGCTGTCTCCTCAATTAATTACGTATGAACGAGAGGAGCAAGGTTAAACGGCTGCGCATTATCCATTTGATGCCCCTCGAGTGTCGTAACCCACTTATCTCAATTATCTTAAGGTGTTTAAGCCCCCAAAACTCTCCTATGTCTGTAAAATTTACGACTTAGAAGAGATTTTGGCGGGCGGCTCGTTATCTGTTTTATCAGAAGATATTGCTAGTCGCAACGCGGCTGTCGTTCGTGCCCGTTCGTTACACAATATAGCAATTTGTCGAACGCATTCGTATCCCGTGGCGCGCGTTTCCTAGGACAGTATTGATGTCGAACGCAGACTGGGATAATCGTCTAGTGCTCGCCTGAGTGCGGCTACTGTGCCGTCTGAATCGCCGACCGCCCGGCCGCGCGCTCCCAGTACCGAATCAATGGGCTCTATCACGATGACGCACAACACGCGATTTGTTCTGATTCGTTAAGGTTAGTTTATTTCATTCTGCCTGCCACATTCCACTTTTAAAATGTCTTTAGCTGCATAGATTAACGAAAGTAGCTGTTCAAGTTTAGAATGTAATGAGCTCTACATTGTACAATGTGTTTACAAACAATACAATCAAGAATTTTTGTCATGAAGTTTGTTGCAATAAATGTAATATAAATAATTAATTGTACGTGATGTTATTGTATTGTTGTTTTTTTATAAATTAAATTTACAAATATATCAGATAAATATTTTTTCTTAAAAATTTTGATATTTTAACTTTGCACTATTTTGCTACTTGTACAAAAATTAAAATGCACCTATTGTAGTTATGCTCAATATTACTCAATTCCAGAATGTTTATAATTACACGATATATACACGATAAAGTTTTAAAACATTAATTTTTCAGATCAAACTGATCGAAACTGATAAGAAATGACATCGGTTGATGAATTTGTGAACTCATCCGCATGGCTTATCAAGGTATCATAAATTGTACTATTTTAATGTACACGTCTCTTCAAGCTTTGTGTAAAAGATGTCACATTACACATGACGTCAACAGGTATTGATATTTATTTTATTTAGTTTACGTAAAAATGTAAGCAATAGAGAGTACCTGGACTTGAGGTAACTTCACCTTCTTTCAAGCTTGCCCGATATTACGTAAACTAAAATTAGTCTGAGCTATCCCAGGATAGCGACTTACGTGCAAATTATAAATGTACTTAATAATAAAAAGCCACTGATATTGCCTAAAAGTACGGCCGTGGGAAAACCGGAAAGTGTTTCTTATAGAAGTTTCGACTAAGGATTTTGATATACCTATTCGTACATTAATTACATTTTCCTAATATTTAGTTATAGTATACATGAAAATCTACAGGCAGTCCATCTAGCTAAGCATAAAGCGTTGAAATTCATTACAGACATTTTTTTAACAACGGGTATTAAGCCTCATTACTTAAATGCTTTGGCAGCAGTGATAGCCGTGTTGTGTGAACGTTGGATTCTAGAACAGGGGTCATGGGTTTGAATCCAGCAAGCACCCCTAATTTCCAAAAACTATGTGCGTATTAGAAAATAATGATAACTCGCTTCAGTAAACGAAAATAAATAGAAAATATATGTTTAATAAGGTGTAAGTAAGGTATAATCTGTAAGAAGGTACTCTTCGTTGCGAGGTTGTTGAAGAAGTTATTAGCGGTCTGGTTTTTAAATCATATTTTAGTGTGGCACAAATAACAATAAAGGTACAATGATTAGGTAGTAGGTAGGTATAGAATTATAGATACGTAGTACATTGACCGTATGTACCAAATTATCTTCCATTTATCACGGCCAATGTTAAAAGCCCGGCATGGTTTGTTTACGCGTCGCATGTTATTTGATAAATAAGTAATGGCATCCCAGTCAAAGATATTGTAACTATAGATGCGTTACGTTTAAATAACGCGAATTGCACTTTTTAATCCGCTCCGATGACATTATTATAACTATGCATGCGAAAGATTTACGGCGCGGCAATTAGCCGAATTCGTAGTGTAATATCTGCTTCGTTTCTTTTATTTAGGTAGCAAACGAGCATACCGAAACACGAGCGAAAACGAGAAGAATTCTTAAAACATATATGCCAGCAATAACATAAATCTGTAACCTATTTCTCTAATCTTTACCTTTATAAGTTAAACACATAATATATTCCACATTGTTAAGTAGTTCTGTGGATCGTGTTTTCCTAAGCGTTATGAGAAGCGACTAGTAAACAATAAAGCTATACTAGTTATAATTATATCATATAATAATGTACTGTAATGTACTGTATCTGTTACTTAGATTTAAACGGCCTCGAAAATCGTAAATCTCTAGTAAAGTAGAATATAACATAATAATAAAATTATCACCTACAATAATAATATCACGCACGCATTCAAGGGCAAGCCTAGGTTACATTATAGCAGTAATGGCTTAAAGCATATTATGATATAATATTAATATTAATCTACAGTCCCTATTAACGTGAACGTACGTACGAGTATACGTTGATACGTTATACTGGCCAACGAAAGATACGACGTGAGCGTAACATTTTACTATCGCGAGGTAAACACGCATAAATACGAATTTAGAATGTTTACGACTTTAACTCCAAATTCAACCGCAGCATACCTTACATTCTGCAGATACATTTCGAATTAGATTTTCAAAACTATGAATCACGTTAAACGTAAAAGTTGCCAGTCTGCGACAGTCATAGTATTATTTTGTTAAATTAAATGAGTGAATTTATCGATTATGATCTCAATCTGCGACAAATATATTGATGATTAAGTTATTGCACAGGAACTTCTTTAACGGTTTCCTGTCCCTCCTACTTAACTCATTAGATACTTATTCTCATTAGATACATACCTTTCCGAAACGGTAGTAGAAGCACAATATGAACTTCATTTGTGTATGAGTAAAAACGTACATGAAAAAAATAATATTTGATATAGATTTTGTAGATAGATGTAAAACACTTTATATAAAATATATTATATACAATACAATATGTATAAACAGTACCTATAGACAAGTCGTGGCTTCGGACGCTTCAATTTAAAATTTTCAACAATTTAATAGCGGTATAAGCAAACTTAAAATATATCAATCTCTTTATTTCCTATCTATATAAATAAATAAAATTGGAGTGTCTGTTTGTAATATTAATATAACCGCTTTTTATTAAATGCATAATATGTAATATGGATGTATACACGGTGTATATACCAAAATAATATTTTTACAATTTTTGTCTGTCTGTCTGGCTGTTTATTTGAGCTAATCTCTGGAACGGCTGGACCGATTTTGACGGGACTTTCACTGGCAGATTGCTGATGTCATAAAGAGTAACTTAGGCTACTTATATTTTAGATTTTTTTGTTAAAATCCACGCGGAAGAAGTCGCGGGCACAGTTCTTAATTAATAAAATTATATCATCGACAACATTATCGAATCCTCTTCAATCCTTATACCGTGGGAATTTCGAAAGCATAATTATAACCCTTGTCTAGGTACATTAAAAATGAAATTTGTTTGCAGATTTTCTACTTCCTAGCTCCAAGAGCGTTGATGAGTTAGTCAGTTAGTCAGGAAGACAGGTAACGTTAATAAAAAATATTGAAAATAGGTATAGGATATAGGATTGCTATTGGTGGATTTTCGAACGAGTTGCATGGTGGATGGTCGCAGCTTAGAGCATCGCAATTGCTCGATTTATTGGCGTACAAAATACACCTACATATTCTTTTCATAATAAAATTCTTGAACTTTTACTAAATAATACTCGTAGATAATAGCCCCGAAGGCCACGCCCCACTGGAGCTGTCACTGCACTCCGCAAGCTATAAATAAGTAAATCAATGGTATCAACGAATCTACTCGTATCTCGTATTCTACTCCTTACTCGAAAATAGATGCCCTTTCATTCCGAACACAGAGTACTTAATAGTGTTTACTCTGTGAGAGACACTACGATTCCGAATAGACGTACTTTGATGGACACTTCAAGGACACTCAAAAGGAGACATTCAATGTGGCATGGCAATGACATTATAAGTAAAAAGAGGATGGAATATTTTTTGTTAAGATACAAATTTTTTTGTATGTTAAACTTATGTACATAGACAAACACTGTTTGTTTCGTGAGTGATTTTTTCTATATAAGGGATACCTACTATTATTTATATTTGGTCACTCTCCTTTACACTTTCAAATTTCAAGTTTTTTTTGTAAAAAAATATTCGTTTTATATTTATGTAAAAGTAAGAATAATCTAAAATTAACTGCGAAAGGTTTATAAGGAGATTTAATTGCAGCGCTGAGTTATAATAATTATGTAACAAATCAGTTTATTCTTTTTTTGGCAAAGCTTCCGTGACGAGAGGTATTATGGAAATGTGTATGGGCGGAAGTAAATACCCAACTCTAATGTACCTAAAAGTTTGTTGGCTAATAAAAATAAAGAATATTCATAAATTGTATACGTTTAGGAGAAAAATTGACAAACCCAAGATTAAATTTACTCTTCGTTAATTTGATATTCATAGCATTAACATTAGGTAGCTACTACATTATTACAATATTGTTATTATTTTATGTATGAACATTGATGTATTCATGGCATATACATTCTTGTATGATAACACACGACAGCGGGACTCAGTAAGTGGCATGCATCAGTTGACTTATAAATTTTAATGGTCTCATCAACCATACAGGTGAGCTATTACGAGAGGTATTGACGTGCACCACTAGAAAGTTCCAGTGTGCACTGTACTCATGAAATATTAATAGTTTATCGATCTGAAATACGAAGCAATATTCCGTTCTTTGAAATTCTGTCATACTGGCAATATTTCTAAATTAAAAACTCATGCATGATTATGCTGCATATATGTTACACACAGAACGTAAAATATCACTTTATGTCTAGGAACAAAATTACTTTTCAGTATTTCATATTATTCTTTATTTTCTATCTTGTACGTATCATAAACCTGTAGGTATGAATTGATTTTTAGGCTTCTATATTTTTTATCGAAGGTTAGGTATGGATTTGAAAGTTATATTTTTTATTTAGTTGGTCTAGTTAGTTAGTTAGAAATCATTGTTTTTGCTATTGTTTAAACATCTGGGAGGTTATTATTATTAGAAGAAAAATAAAAGGGCAATAATTTTTGATTGCAAAAACAAAATTGGATACCTTTATTATTATTATTTTTTCATTTTTACAAACAATACTCAAGCAGTTTAAAAAAATTAATGGGCAATAAAATTTATGAAATGGGCAGTTGCATAAATAGTTCCGCAGTTCACGGCGAATGGTAGGTACCACTGCCCAAAACTTAAATTAATTTAAAGATGCCATCTTTACAAGCGTCGCTGGCCCAACACTAATAAGGAAACGTATTACTTCAACCAATTGCTCACAGAAGAACCGATGACTTTCGATGTTGATATAATCAATGCAATCCGCTTGACTGACTCGCTACTCAGCCGACTCACACGTGAAGATTGCGTTGTTTATCATCGTTCGTCGTTATGCAGTTTGTGTGTACTTACATCAATCGTAACCGTTGCGTAGTAAGCTCGCGTACAGTGCTCGATAAAATATGGCCAGTCAGAGAAACAAAATAACCTAGTACGTTTTATTGACCTGCTGACAAACGTAAATCAGAGTAGCAATGTTCGGTGTGAAGTGTACCGCAGTCTTCGATAATCACGAAGGTGTTCTAAATGAAGCGAAGACGAGTGTAGTGAGCCACTTCGTGCTTCTTTGGGTGACTTCTGATCATTGTAGGCGTTATAGGCTTTTTTACGCGAGCCAAATGTACGAAGACGTGCGAATTTTAAGGCTTAGTTCCTCACGAAGTTTAGCTAGTAGTCGGGTTAATTCAGCGAGGAATTTGACAAGTAGAGGTATACCAATACCTACTAACAGACTAGCCGCACAATATATAAAAAATTAGGTGTATGACTAGTCTAACACTTAGTTCTTCCCGGAGCTAAAAGACATGCGAAAACTTTTGAAAGAAACTTGACGAGAAAGATGGGCAAAATTTACCTAATCATTAGGTATTACAGATTACAATTTCATCTGGTGCAGAGGTGGCAAAATGTAACCATGATTACGGAATACGATTACATCTGGAGGCAAGGAAATGCCGCCGCTAAGAACGCAACTGTAATCTGTAATCATGACTACATTTTGCCCATCACTGCTTGACGTTGAGGTGGAGGTAATGAGAGGGTGATGGTCGCAGGTGTCGGGGGCGCAGCGCGGGCGCGAGCGGCATGCGGCCCCTGCGGCAGACGCCCATGGAGGTCGGCTAGCGGCGCGCGCGCACCCCCCGCGCCCGCTCGCCGCGCCCCGCCTCACCGACATCATGGAACTTGCGGATGTGCCGCGCCACCGACCTATGGCATTCGATAAGGTAAACAAATCTTTATTACTTTTGAAACTTTATATTTACGAGCTTGTTACGCCGTTTTTTCTACATGATGAAGCCTTTCCGAAGCGGTTGCAGAATTGAAAAATTACGTGTTCCATAGTATTTATGTCAATGGTTCCTTAAGTAATTTTTGATTTGAATTTGAAGTATTTGAACCACCTAAGGGTACCAACCTAATGCTGTCGAATAGGCTATTTGCATTATACATATTTTAATTGTGTTTAAAAATGTTTATAACGTGTAAAATGTGTGTAAGTGTATTTATAAATTGAAGATTTATTTTATAAAGCCGTAAAAAGCTTTAAAATAAAAAATAACTTATTGATGTGACAAAACGAACAACCCGAAGTCCAGCGTATGGCTACAAACTAGCGATGGGCGATTACTACTAAAATTAATCGAATTAGTCGATTGTTCAGTTTATTCGATAAAATTCGATAACAAATGATATTAGTCGATTGAATTATAGACTGGCTGGCGCCAAGGTTGGTTACCATGCGCATGAAGTGTGAACTACTAATTCGTAGTGCATGAGTGCAGTTACTTCTATTTTCGTACTACTAAATAAGTAATTACAAAAGGTATCGACCCTTTTTATATAAAAATCCAAATATACCCACACACTCATTTGTTTATGTAAACAATATACACGCACACTATACACTATCTTATTTATTTTATTGTTTTTTTTTTCTTAATTAGTGGCAGGTCAGGTACACTACTAGTCGAAACGTCGAAAATACGTTACAGAATGTGAACACAAGTTACACTTAACTTTTTCAATGTTTCCTTCTTTTATTTTTACGAAAAAATCCCATACTAAAGATCTTTTAGGCATCGTGTCAAACTGTCATAACCCGCGCGCGTAACCTTGCTCTAATAAAGTTTAATCCAACCAACTAAATAAATTAAAGTGTAAACAAATCGAATAGGTACTTGAAAACAATCGCACGTAGGTACGCACTACGCACAGCGTAAGGCAGTTGATTGAACCTACAGTTAGTCTTTAGCTATTTAGTAGTTCAGTTAGTAGTTTGTCGATTGTTATTCGAATAATCATCCCGTGGAACTACTGAATCGACAATCGAATGCGCAAAGGCACAATTTTTGATTCAGTCGATTGTTTTTTTTGCAACAATCGCCCATCACTACTACAAACACGTAAATGTTTCTATGACCCATTTACAAAGCGAGAGGGACTTTTTAAATTTTACCTTAAATCACATACAGAAAAAAATCAGTCGGACCATTGCTATATAAACTTAAAACACAAATTGAACGTAATATGCAGTTAAGTTACACAATGTTACTTGCCACCAAGTACCTACCTACATGAGTCCATTGGCTCGCTAACCAACCATAACGATGCAGACGTTTACGACCAAACATTGCCTTTTTGCGTGTCCATGGCGTAAGTGAAGCGATGACCTCAATGTCGCAGACATTATCATATAGAACACTACGAGTTTAATGTAGCTCTGATATCCTACGACCTTGCGCGGTTTATCCGTTGAGTATGACGCTTCTTAGAAGCCTTCGCATTACCATCATATGGTGAGGTGCGTCATCACTCTGTTTTTATTATAACAGGATCATAATCATTCTCTATATTATAGAGGAGAGTGAATAGGTTTTTACTTGTGCGATCAACATATTAGTCTTCATCGTTTCTATATCGGTGGAGTTGTAGTCAAACATTATATTATTAAGTAAAAGAACTAAGTAACTATCCCTACTATTAATATTATACCTGAATGAGAAAATAACTCTGTTAGATTTTCACGCTTAATCCGCTGAACCAATTTGGATGAAGTTTGGTATGGAGGAAGTTTGAGACTATAAATGTGTTCCCTTGGGATAATTTTGATGCGAAACATCTATAGGCGAGGGTAAACCTGATTGTTGGCGTGGCGATATAGGCTGTGGCGACGCATCGCCACGCTATATGATGGGTTTTTAAATAAAATATAATCTAAAGCGCCATCTACCATTAAATTGAAAATCTTTATCAAATAACGATCAGTGTGCTTTCCCAAACTCATTAATAGATGACAGTTTTTAAGTAAGGAAATTAAACTGTCATCATTTTCCGGGTCAATTCGTAATATTTATTACATTCTCTATCATAATTAAAGATAAGTCAGTAAACCAATCTGTGAAATATATTTAATACATAGTGCTTTTACATATACGTCACACATTTTACCTACTCGCAACTTTTTTATTTACTTAATGCCCGAAGTCAATATAATAGTTTGCTTACATGTTCGTTGTTGGGTAATCTATGTACGTAACTCTATACCTAAGTATATGAGATTACAAAGTTGCCCGTAATACCGTTCGTTTATTTTGAAGTATGACAGATGGACAAACAGTCAAACCAAATGTCATATCAATAATTAGGTACAAAATTAATTTGATCCTACGTTCATAATAAGTCAATGCTACCTTCTCATAGAAAGATTTCAATGTAGATAATCCTAAGAATGTCTCACGTTATACATCTCAAAAAGTATTTCACTACATAGCATTTTTCGTTCCATTTAAAGATTACGGGGGCGCTAGAAACCTTGTAGTGGGCGGCGAGTGAAATAAGTAGCAGAACCTATGATCTACATAAGAATAGAGTAGCATATATGTATTATGTAACTATAGTTTTAACAAAGTTACTCCAGCTAAAGTCTGTTTTGTAATAATAATTTAACAGACGCTAATATTAAATGCATTTTTTAAATGTTGCCAGCCGTTTTTGTTAAAGCATTTTTCTAGATTCCGGTTAAATTAATCGTAAGAAATTAATATATTTTGCTGGTATTAAAATATTGTATTTTCATGGATTCGGACCAGATGCAGTACGGAACCGGTTTTTAAGGTTCCGTACCTCTAAACAAAAACAGAATTCTTATAAGATCACTTTGTTATCCGTTTCTCCGTCTGTCTGTAAAAACCTTGTTTCTCAGGAGCGCGTGAAGGCTCAAGCTCAAATGAATACTAAATTATCTAATCAGGTGTGCAATCCCATGTTTAATTAAGTACTTTAGTTGGATGAATTGTGTGAGAGATAATATGAAAGAAAGGGGAGTCAGTGTAGAAGGGTGGCACGACATTGGTCAAATTTGATATTCGTCAAATCGGTAGTTCGTCAAATCGTTTTTTTGTCAAATTATGAAATTTGCCAAATACGCTATTCGTCAAGTCCATGTACAGTCGCTGAAAACATGCGTTTTGAATTCACATAACTTACTTGTAGGAACTTATAACTGGAAAAGCCGCCTGTTGTAGGTTCCTATGTACATATGTACATCATTGGCTTCAGCCCATTAATGGCCCACTACTGAGCACGGGTCTCTCCTCATACCTGAGGAGGCCTAAAGCATACTCCACCAAGCTGCTCAAGTGAGGATTGGTGGAAGGGTTAGTGGCCAACCTAAGTGTCGGATTAGTGTAACATTTTGCTGAAATACCTGAAACTTTTGAAAGACTCCCAACTCAATATCTCTCCTCTCCACTCCTCAAACTCTTCTCCACTCCTCAAACCCGCACCTCACCACACCACACCGCGCCTTACCAGCGCGCCACACCTCGCTTCGCTTCACCACACCTCATATCACCACTAACCACACATCCTCAAATCACCACCTGCCGATCCTGCCGGATCAGCAGGAAATGGTTGTTGGAAAGTTGCGAGGAGCACCTCGCAGTTGTTTTAGTAGAGATATAAAATTCCTCCGTTACAATATTTTGATGATGTAATGATGTAAAGAAGCGCTCATGGCCCGGTGATCGACAAAGTTAAGCAACAGCGGGCGCGGTCGGTACTTGGATGGCTGACCGCTAGTGGCAACTTTCTTGGGCGCTTCCGTGCTTCGGAGGGTACTTCGGTTGCCTTCGGGCGGCTTTAGAATTTCCGTCACTTGGGTTGGCCACTAACCCCTCCATCAATCCTCACTGGAGCAGCGTGGTGGATGGAGTACGCTCTAGGCCTCCGCAGGTATGAGGAGAGACCCGTGCTCAGTAGTGAGTCATCAATGGGTTGAAGCCAAGCCCAGCCAATATGAATGTAATAAATGAGTTAATTACAAATAAAAAAAATATCATCAGGCACTTTCATTTTTATAATTGATTATACTTTTATTACTTGACGAATAGCGTATTTGGCAAATTTCATAATTTGACAAAAAAACGATTTGACGAACTACCGATTTGACGAATATCAAATTTGACCAATGTCGTGCCACCCGTGTAGAAGTGACGTCCAATAGGGAAGAATGGAAGCGAAGAACATATTGCGCCGACCCCAAATAAAATTGGGAAATAGGCAGGAAGATGATAAGGAGTAGGTACCTAGTTACATTATATAACTATAGTAAAGACTATGTACAAAAAATAGTAGACACCATATATTTAATAGTAGGTACTATCTAGTATTTTCATACGCGCTTCCACTTTCATTATTGTGATCCGCGCCAGCTCGATACAGGCTTTGTTGCAGCGCTGAGACGGCGAACAATGCACAATGGAGCCTAACAATATCTCCACTATGATTAATATTTTCCGCGAGGAACACTATCAAATGGATTACGTTGATAAATATAGGATTTATATTTATTTATTTGTTCACGGTTTTCATTTCTTATGGTTACATTACTTACTATTTACAATTGAGAATGTGTATAATATGCTTCGGCAATAGCAATAGCGTTATTATTAGTTGCTTCGCGTCTTTGATTCGTTTAAAAATAGATACTTACTTACCATCAATCATAAAACTACGCACGTGTCATTAAATATGCAATAAAAGTATACGTATTTATTTTACTATCGCTCTGATTTTAACACGTGTTACTAAAAAAATATTATGAATGGACGAATACCTACAATGAATTTTTGACAACTTTGCTCATTTCAGGACAGAAATTTGAACAATATTGTTACGTATTATCGCCAAAATACATACCTATTACGCCTATTTTCGAATAACAATGAGTAAATACTTTTTTCATTCGAAAGTCAAATGTTCAGCAAAACGGAATCAAGGGGAGCTAAAGGGCTGAAGTAGGGCGCTCGTTACCGCCGCCGGGCCGGACCGCCCACACAATGCCACGCGCCTCCGTCACGCCACCCGAATGTTAGTGTACAAGCGAAAGCGGAGCGTGGAACGACAGCGGCTTTTAATGTGACGTATAAAAAGGTTATAATTAAATTCCGACATACATGTGACTGGCGGAAAGATGAAAGACGCATATTACTTATTGCTGTAAAGTCTAAATGCAAAGCAATTTTGTCACTGTTCTGTTAACCCTTGAGGAGCTCCCTTGACTGGAGCCTATACCGAGCGTACTATCCGGCCATGCTTGTCATAAAATTTTAATTAAATCTGAACTAAAGGCGTATTCTACATTTCAGAAAAAGTGGTTCAAATTACGCTTGAAAGATTTGACCCACGCTAACTAACAGGACAAGTTAAATAAAAGCTTGTAAAAATTTGAGAGTCACATCTTAATGACTAATTAAATCCTCTGTCCTCGAACTGAATACTTTAAGGTGAATACTACGCAGCCTCTCCGCTAACTTAATTTTCAACGAAGGTGTCATTGTGTATAGCACCCGCTAGCGATTTCCGCATTTTCCGCTCCCCGCACTACTGCCACTGTGTCTGTACCGCTATGCACTCACCCGCGATCCGGCCCGCACCCTTGTTCATTTATATCCAGGGTTGCCAGATGTTCGGTCGTTATCCACTTTTGGCAGAGGTTCCCTAATGGATGGACATTTGCTGTACGATATTTTGACACTGTTCGTCATTACGTATCTAAAGCAAAAATTTGTAATTGTATGATATGGTCAGCATGACAAAGACTGCATACGCATTCGATATTATAATATTGTGAAGACTATAGTGATTATTTTCAATGAAAGACAATTAGCTGGATGATATAATATATTATAGTATACACGATTAGATGTATAATTTTACAATTATTTGTTGGATAAGAACAAAATTTCGTTTCATACGTTATTACTTTCCTTTCTAGATTTATTCTTTTTATTTATCGTACCGTTTGTTTATGGTTAATACGCTTTATTGGGTGCATTCAGATATACCTATTCCACCGACCTGTGGTCGGTGACCTAGTCCTATGCATAATAATAACGGCCAATAGAGAAGAATGGAAGAGAAGAACTTATATTGCGCCGACCCCAAATAAATTTGGGAAATGGGCAGGAAGATGATGATGCATAACACTAATGAAAAATCTATTCTCTATTACATACCATGGCATAAAAAAAAATATTAATAGTTTATTGATGCCAGATTTGACAACATACATACATTTCGAACACACCACATTGTCTTGTCAGTAACTGTGTTTCGGTCAGTAATTGTGGTACGCTTATATAGAGGCGACCAGCTCAGTCCTCAAGGGTAGCAACACATCTGTGACCGAATTAGATAGAGGCTCTTACTAACAATTACAATTACTAACATGACTATTGCTAACAACAAATAGAAGGACTAATTACCACTAATAGTCCCTGCCCCAGTCCTCATACTTAAGTACTAACAAACCAACCAACTAATGTTATAACACCGTCTGCTTAGTGGACTTAGCATCCTAGTCCCCATTTGAGTCTTGTTTTAAGTTGCTCACTACCTATGTTCAGAAGTAAGTACCTACCTACCGAGGCTATAGAACCTATAGCCTCGGTACTTACTTCTAAAAATAGAACAAAAAGGATTGTGTGGTTTTATGAAACCACGGTAAAAGCGAAACTTTTTTTCACATTATAGACATTTAACTAAAAAAATTTGGAATAATATTCCATTAAGGGTATAAAAATCGCTTTATCAATCTTAATTTTATACTTGGAAAATTGGAATGATAATGGGAAATAATAAATGTAGACTATTACATTAAACACTGACAAAAACAAACAAAATAGCGTGGAGCACTGGCACAAATGTATACACCACACGGTCAGCTGCTGCGAACTATAGGCGCCGCCATATTGGACTTGGCTGCTCTGACGAGCGCCTTTCACTCTATCCCTACTCCGCGGCCGACCGTCATGCGACATGCAACACACAGACGAAAAAGTTTGAGACGATGTAATAAAAGTTTCACTTTAATAACTAGAAAATCATAATGTGATTGTAAAAGAAAACTTATCTGAAGCTAAAACAGTCGGCCGTGATTAAAAACGTAGCGAGTGCTATGAAGCGGTATGCCCCTGGGAGGAAACGAGATTGTAAGATGTGACCCGCCCAGCCTCGCCTATCGATCGAGCCTGTGACGTCACCATCTTAGCCTTCGAGTTTCGCCTCCGGGGACAAATCGGCGCGGCGGCGTCGCGGCGCTCAATCTGAAAACATTGCGGTCACGGGTCGACGCACATCTCAAGTTATAGCTCCTAAACACTATCGGCCTTGATCATTGATCGTGTCATCGTCTATAATCGGCACGGGCATCGCGTGCCCGAAAATTGAATACTCACTCGCCTCAATCATGATCACAGACGATCATCGCCGATGACTATGATTCAAATCTCTACAGAAGCGTGCTCGGGGCAAAAAAATTAACGCTAACACACTAATACCCCCGCACTGGGATTTCACCCCTGCTCTAGTATTTTCTGTGGCATGTGGCATGTACATTTTGGCGAGTGGCATGCACAAAAATAATACATCACTTACACCCATGAGCATGACACAAGAACAAATATTTATCTGTCACATAAATATATGTCCCGGCCGGAAATCAAACCCGCGACCCCACGCTTCGCAGGCAGGGCCACTATCAACTAGACTACGATCACTACGATTGTGCTATGACTGCTAATGAATAGTCACAATAAATAAATAGAATATCCTTCCTTACTCACATAATCGCTGAATACATTAGTACTTCGAACGCTACTAACTTTCACCCATATGCTTATTAAATTTCTCTCTGGTACTATCCGACTACAATTATGTAAACAGTGGCAGGGGTATATATTTTTCGACAGATGTGTGATCGCCCTAAGAGCTATACATAGGCACCCCAAGAGGTAATCGTACATACACGACGGCTCACAAATGGAAAATCGATACGAATATGCCGTTAACTCAAGTCAATGCCTATAGGTAAATAATCAATGCCCTAACGAGATTACGTAATGACTGTGTCAATTTAAGCTTTCCATAAATTTTTATTATAATTATAACAAAATATATCATTAACTCATAGGTTTAAATGAAAAAATAGACACGAACACCGACCACACAACACGAATTAAATCATACATGCGAATAGAAAACACGCTAAAATTAATTATAGTTAAAAATACTAAATACCTACGCACAATTTAATTATTATTGTAAACCTAACTAAGAAGTAGAAAATAATATTAAATAATAACTACTTTTATTTTATTGTAAAAAGCGCTTTTATTATAATAACAATCAATGAAGTATTTGCAAGATTAGGGTCAAAAACCCTAAGTCTTTTTACATTAAAATTTATTATTCTTTCAAAATTATTTTCTATTACGGATTACATAGTTAACATAACATGTTAAGTTAATACAAGCGTGTTAAAAAGGGAACGATTATGTTGTTACAGATTTATTCGAAATTCAACCGTAATTCATTCTGTCAAAGGTTTACTTCACATTGACACCATTAACGTACACATTTCATACATCATGTCACATCGTGTCAAACGCATTGTAGTGGGCATGGAGTAACTTATATTACTTACTGTGTGTACCTAATGTTTTATTTATGAATGAATTATTATATAAAAGTAGTAGCTTTCTGCACTCTTTCTCCATCTAAAATTCTAAACTTTTACTGTGCCAAAATATTTTCAACAGTTTTCGTATATGCGTACCTACTAAAGGGCATGTTTCCCAAGGGCATGTAAGGGACATATAGGGAAGCGACGCGAGGGCGGTACCACTAGTACGTAATAATTATTTAAGGTACGCTTGCTATTTGTGAAGTACTTTTAATGGTAGGGGAGAATAGTAGAAAAGTAGAATTTACTCGAGCGTCACAGAGACCTATTGGGTTGCAAAGCTTAGATGATAAGAAGAAAAAAATGTTATATGATATATACCTTTTCATCGGTGGGGGAAGCGGCTATAGATTTTTAAATATGTAAAAAAAAACTGATGCATGGACATCCTCGAGCGCGTCAGATATTGATAGCATCAATGCCCTACATATTTTTTATAATGTACGTATGTTAATCTGACCGTTTGCATGGTGGGGGTGGTTGTATGTAAGGGTTGAAAATGAAAAAAAAAAAAATTTAATCGAGCGCGTCAGATTTTCTAAGGGAGTGTTAAGTGCACCAAAAATAAGCTCTCATTCACTAATCTGACGATTTCGATGGGACGCAAACTCGTGGCCATTCTCATAATATGCAAAAAAAATTCGCCATTTTGACATACTCAAGCGCGTCAGATTAAGATATAGATGGTTCATCTTTATGTTCTAAACGTACTGTCTCATAATCTGACGATTATCTAGAGGGATTCGCCTAATCTGACAAAAAAACGGTTCACCCTAAAGGCCATCCCTGCAATTTCCCGCTAATTCCATTCCTGGGCGCTTAAAATTGTACTTATGACATTTATTTTGAGCTCGCGGAGTTCAAAGAAATAATATTTCTATGCATTTGAGCTCTCCCAGCTCAAAAGTCTGATAGAAGTTTCATGGAACACTATTTTTGGAATTTTCAAACCGCAATAACTTTTGAATGGATCAACCAATTTTCACGCGGTTGGCGGCATTCGACGCAGTTTTATCATCCTCATAAGTAATTTAAAAGTTTTAATTGATCGAACTAAAAATTTCGGAGTAATCCCGAAAAAATACTTTTTGGGGTTTCTTTCGTTCACGATATCTCTCGAACGAATCAACCGATTTTGACCAACTTGGTGGCGATCGACGTGGTTTTTCAAGCTCAAGGGCGGATTAGTTTTTGAAGTTGATCGATAAAGCCGTTTAAAAGTTACATGACAGCAGAAACTAGAGTGGGGACGGAGTGAGAGAGTAATAGATAGAGAAAGAGTGAGAGAGGAATAGAAACGCGGAGAAGGAAATATAGGCATCACGCAGCTGCACGCATTTAACTTTATCGACGATTTTTTTGTTGTTTCGGCTTGCGGAAATCGTCAGATTATATATTTTTCGTTATTCTTGAATTATTTCCTTCAAAATAAAAAAAAAATTAACTACGCTCGAGAATGTCAAGATGACATTTTTTTTTTACAACTTTGCTGCCCTCCCCTTTCTTTACGTCACTCTCAAATTGTCAGATTAGTGGAATATACACTTTTTAGGAGGTAATTAACTCACCCTACCTTAATCTGACGCGCTCGAGAATGTCTGATGATCAATTTTTTTTTACTAATCTGATCCTGTATCCTTCACGGGCGGCCATATATATGGGGCTCATATTTGGTGGTGGTACTTAACCGGGTACAAGGTATCCCCCTGTATATTAATCTGCCGCGCTTCAGTAAATCCAGAAATCCCCTCTTGGGCTCCCCTACCATAAGGAGCACTTCTCCTAAAGCGCGGCTGAGGTCGGACTTCTAAAATAGTTTATTATATAATACTGTACGGAAATTCAAATCTACTTGACACAGTAAACTCGAAACATGTTCAGTAAATTTCTTGCCTCGTGCAAATGCGTGTCGTTGAAAAGAGAGAATTGTGTCAAGTGGAGTTATCGTTGCAGGCTGCGCCCTGCGGTATGAATATATCACAAACAACATTATAATATACATATTATATTATACCACTGATTTTAACACGAATAATCTTATATCCATTATTTTAACACAAGATTATATATTGTAGTTAAGGAAAGTACCTACTATTCTGAAACATCTCGTTTGTATTGCTGGAAAAAATGGTAGAGTCCGGGCAAAATGTCCCAGCTTCGATTGCTAGCCAGAAATTTAAAAATGTTCCTAAATCTCAGAATCTCTGTTCCTGGCCGGGTCAGACATGTTGTACGTTTAATTTTTATTGGGTAATATCTTACCGTTTGGTATCGAAGGGTCCCAGGTAGATTAAGATTCCTCCGAATAAAGCATCAAAATAGTTGGAAAATCCAAAAGTGCACACCTCAAAATTTCATTCATTACAATAAAATTGAGATTATTTGTAAATAATAATTAAACTACATCGAATTATACCGTGAAAAGTAATAGGCTTCTTATTCCTCAAAATACTGAAGCCTATAAAAAAACCCAACTCGATAAGTGAAGTATTTCGCTCGTTATCGTGACCACAAGATACGGGATCCGCACATACATACAGACACACGGACGTCCAAGACAGAACTTTTTTAAACAATTTTTTAATTAGTTTAAATAATAAAAAGAGATTTAAAAATATCATGAGTGTTAAAAATAGAGTTTTTTCTCAAAATTTGTCTGTTATAAATAGACAAATTTTGACTTATAAATTTTTCACTTATAAAAGCAATAAAAAAGTGACATTTTAAGTTGGAGAATCACTCGGTGTGCGTAAATTCTGACAGTAATACCCACCCATACCCACCTCAACGCTTCGCTTATGAGGCGTGCAATAACCATGTATTTTTTTCCGGATTTAGTTGCATGTGATATGTTTTTAAAGAATACATATAGGTCTACTTCTAGTACAGCGACGCGACGGCGTGAGTTAAAAAAAACTAGCGTTCATTTTGACGACCTCTTCACCTTCCCAATGTGACCTTTACACAGAATAACTGTAAACACATGTAAAATTCTCATCCAGATTTGTATTATCTAGAATATAATAGAAGTAGGTAACAGAAATATAATAAAGGAATGTAAATGACATTTTAAATTTGGTTTTTGTTAAATCACAGCCCAACTTGGTTATTACTTATCCTAATAATTAAATAACAATGACTTTCATATACTCATGTTGACAATTTTTCGAGGTTTTAGTAACTAATAGTAAAATATAGTATTACCTAAACGATACGTTATGAAATTAATTTTGATTGATATTATCGGTGTGATATAACCGAGCGTTCAGTATAGAAAAAATCGTGTATTTCATATAAACGATATTCTAACGAGAGGCGTTTGTGCTTAATGGAAATTCCGAGTGAACCGCATACTCGAGCGTACCTCAGCGTCGATCGGCTCCGGAATACAATCTTCTACGTTTATTAGATTTTAAAACCAGAGAGCTCAGGCCTCCCCCGTCTTTATTGATCGGGGATGACGGTGCACCGCCTTTGTCCTCCAAGAGGGTGGTAGAGGAATTGGGTCGGCCGTGCTGCTTCCACAAACCCAGATATATATTCGTTTGTTGGTTTATTTAGTGTACCTAATAGAAACAATTTCTTATAATTAACATATATTTTTAATTAGCTACAATAATTTTTGTGGTTCTAATTGATGTGGTAGAAATTATAGTGTTTTATATCGTTATCGTACCTTCTCGTGCTATCTCATGTTGGACACGCTCACCAGATGTCTATATCGTTTTCTGTTTACGGATCACTTACTTGATAATTTTTAATCGAATTGGTTAGATACATACTTACCCGTTATTGCAGTTTTCACTAGAATCGGTCAATCTGTTTCTCTACTACTACTCGCGATAGTAGTAGGAATATTCCAATGAAATTAATAGCTATGCAACGATCAACGATCCGATCATTATGCCCAGCAAAGCGGGTCCATGACAACTATTTTGGTATAATTATACTATTGACATTGCACGTGCAGGCCTGATAAGTTGACTAACGTCATTGATATTGTACGCCTTATTAAGAGATTGCGCGCACGCACGGGAGACTTTTGTCGCCGTGACTGTTTAATTGACGCTTCCATATCAAAAAAGTTTTGTCACTGTCGCCCTCGTGAGCGCACCCCACTTTGGAAACGCGACGCGACGAAGACAAAAACTTTTATGTCACGCAGACAAATGTCCCCCGTGCGCGCACTCTCTAAGGTGGCCGAAGATATCTTTAGGAGGTACTTCATGTTTCGTACTTAAATGGTTTTAAAACCTTTTCAAAAGATAAAGACTCTTTAAAACCTTTCTGCATTCAGCTATATCTATTATAAAAACCTTCTAAAATTGATAGGTATAGTCCTAAAAAATTATAAATTATAATATCGCCTGATGGCCGAATGATACGACAAAATAGTGACATAATATATATCATGTTGAGGACTGAAATGTTCAATGTTATAACATTTTTCCGCTATCACTGCTGAATTACCTACCTACTTATTGAAGTAAAATACGAATATTTTATGTAACATAATACGTTGCTTTGATAAATTTTAAACATCTAGTAGATATGTAATACACATTAAACGTAGAGGTACCTAAATCACCCATATCAATTTCAATCTCGAGAAAGTGATATTACCTTTTTTATTACTAACTAATATCTACTACCGAATTACTATCCAAGATTTTGTAATTTACGTACGATCAGGCACGTACTAACTAATCAGCAGTACGTAATTGGTGAGGTAAACGAATGCATTGCATATGCAACTCGGTTTTTGCTCCTTAGATTAGTCGAGAAAGCCAATTAATGGATTATTTATTTTCTAATTGGACGGTTATTTACAAGAAATATTTCGCTTTTTGTTACGTTTCACTGATATAGGTTCGTCGTGTTTAAGTTTTTTTTACAGACTGTAAAATTAATACTGGAAGCTGATTTTATGTTTTATCGTTTATTTTCACGTCAAATAAAATGTTTTTTTCCTATCAGTCCTGCAAAATGAATAATTTTGCTATTTATATAAATGTTCCAAAATGGAATTGCAAAAATATAACGGAATTTTTTTGAGATAAAAAAATAATGTATCTAAAATGGAATTCGGAGAATGCGAAGGCAACCGCCGTACATTGTACCTGTTGCGTAATATTAGGGATGGCTCCATACACATAATACCTACATGAATAAAGGATGATTGTCAACCAATAAAGACATGAGCAACCTAGTTTTGAAGGTTCCGTACCCAAAGGGTATCAGACGGAACCCTAATAGTACACCTGCGATGTCTGTCGGTCTATTATTTTTTGCCCACGCACCAATAGATACTCTCGTCGCTTTGTAGTAACAACCCTAGCAATCTCCAACTGAAGCAACGTTTCGCCATCGCCTTATCTGTTACAGGTTACACCACAGGACACAGGTACACTACAATAAAAATTGGCTATCGCACAATTATAGTTGGACCCCTTATCTTGAAAAATTTTCAAACAATATTACAAACATTTAAAACTAAATTTCTTTATAAAATTCAATAGGTTGTTAACCTGAAACTTTTAAACTACGGGATAGAAATTTATCAAGTTCTCAATGATATAAGTTTCAACAACTTTACATTATGATCTTTTTATTTTCAGATGGAAAACTTAATAAAAGAAATGCAAGATCCAGAAACGGGGGTGCCAGTACGAAGTCAAAAACTTTTTCTTAGTGTAATTCCTTCAGCTTTTATGGGTAAGGTTTTCAGTATTACGAGTAGTTTCCAATTCTATGCACTCCTTCTTAAAGCTATGTAATATGGTAATTGTAAAGCCTTGTAAAACTTACCGTTTTCGAGAAAAATCTAAAAAAACCTCAAACTTTGACCTTTGACCCCGAATAACTTTTGAAGCACACATGGGATCGATGGGGATTTTTAACACTTTATTTGTAATGGTAAACCCTAGCTCTCCTAAAAAATTTTGCTTTCCGGGAATTATTGTTATTTGACCACTATTTTTATGTCTAAATTGACCGGACTATTATGGTTAACACTAATTTTGGCCCTAATAAATCAATTCGGTAGTCCCTTCACACTGTATTTTGATAAATAAATTGCACGCTACGGTCACTTTTCTATTACAATATTATTTTAATGTACCCGTATGGCGCAATGGTTCCCATGCTTGACCGCGGTTTCAAGGGTCCTGGGTATGAGTCCCAGGGGGTTAAAACTATACATCAAAATAAAATGTGTATAATTTATTTCTACCTTAATGTCGTGTGAAGTATAAATTTCTGTTTAAGTATTAAAAAATAAATTAACTTAATCCAGTTAGCGGCAGCAAACAGACTGACAGGACTGCACGCTAATTTGTCCAATCAATCAGTCAATTTATTCAATTGTTACTCTCCAGCGGCAGTGTTTAATTAAACCTCGTTAATCGAAGGGGATTTAAACATCCATTTAATCTACCTTTGTCATTGCGGCCCGATCTTTTGTGCGAATTTTATTAGTTACTTTATTAATAAAGTTAACTTTTAACTACATGTTTACTTTTCTTAATTAGTATATCCTATGTCATCAAAAATATAAATTAAAAAACTACCTGCAATCGCAAATTGATTGACCACATGTCAAATCAAGCTAATTATTTCAGTTAGTATTATTATCTTATGTAAGTATATCAGCATCTTTTATTTTATGTAAAAGCTACTAGGAAAGTAAACGCTTAACTTTTTATGAATAATGGCTCGACTTGGCGGAAGCTGCTCCATTCCCCCAAATAAAGACTTATAATTTATATGGCACTGTCGCTGCTGTATTGCCAGGCAATGGCCTGGCATTCAATGCGGCAGTCTGTCCAGTATTGGACATCAAAAGTCAGATGGAGACACGATTTCTTTCAGTATTCAGTAGGGTTGTACCAAAACGAAAGAGATGGCTAAAAGTTGACAGGGCTAGGTCATATACCATGTTTAATCTTCGATGCCTTCATTGTCTTTTTACTTTCAGGTTTTGATCTTATTGAATGGCTTCAGGAACGGTTTTCACTAGACGAATTAGGAGGTAATAGTAAGTAAAAACATATTCATACTAATACTCGTATATTAATTAATGTTACTGCTTAGTTTTATCCGCTTACGTTTCGATATTCACCTTTCAGACCGGACACTGCGTAGATATTACGTTATTTACACATAATTCTTCCCCAAAAAAGTTACCTTATTAGGAGTTCTTTACGGAGTTATTGTATTTTTTAAACTTATACTTATTTAATTTTTCAAGCATAAAAATGTCAAATAATTAATTTTTATTACGTAGATTTTATATTAGTGTAAGTGGAGCAAAATTATTCAGAGGGATTTGGACCGTATTTCTATAGATAAACGCTTTTAAAGACTACTATAAATATTTTGTGACGGTTAAATTGACTTTGTTCAAAGATATTTCAAATTGGCAACCTGCTTAAACTTTGGTTCTTTACCATTGACTTATTATTAGTAATAAGTCAATGTTCTTTACATATAATGACAAATTAAATAATTATTAGATTATGACTAATAAATCAACTTACTCTCAACGCATTTCCCGAAAATCGCTTAGAAATTAGGGAAACGCGTCTAATCCCACACGTCCCGCAGTATTGACCAGTCTGACGACTCCATGCCGACTATGAGTTTATTACACTATATCATTCCAAGTCACTTTTTCATATTCTAATGTACTATTTACGGCGTGATTTTGTTAATGTAGGGTATCAATTAATTAAATGACTTAATGAAGGTTTTTCCTGCTTCAACATACACAATATAATGTGGTGGGTTTTTTGGTATTTACGCAATCACGCTAATTTCTAAGTATTTCATTTGAGATTAATTTAGTTATATATACCGCATGTACACTTATTATTTTTTAAAGTATGGACTTATAGACTCTTCTTTCTCTGTATTTTTGATAAAAGCACATATCCTTAATATTGTAACACCCCAATGAATATTTTCTGTTTCAGACGAAGCATTACATTTAGCAAATCAACTCTGTGCATACGGTTACTTCTTTCCTGTGAACGATTCGAAAAACCTTGTGTTAAAGGATGATTCTTCTCTATATAGATTTCAAGTAAGGGTCAGATCATCTTTACCAAAAGTAGTTTTTATTAAGATTTTCCTTTGTAGTACCTACGAGTACCTACGTAAATATTAGATATTAGGTATGTATGTATGTATGTACCTATTCCTCATTTTAATTTTTTTATTATATTCGTAAGGCATAGTTACTAAAGATAGGTATGGTAGGGTTTGATACCCGCTTGGCTAGCTACCACACTCTTAAAATACTGTGAAATATTTTTGCGTGTTACGTAACGATCACAACGGAGACAGAAACGGGTCCCTTAATTCCTTTTTGGTCAGCGACGCACTTACTTAGGTGACGCTAACGTCCACAGGCGTCGGGGATCATTTACCATCTGGTGGCTCGTATGCTCATTTACGGTCTAGCTACATTAAAAAAATACTGCCAAGGGGGTCATTTGTGTAAGTAGGTAGACTGACTCCAAGCTTGAGACAATCTTTCTCCTTCCAGAGTCCGTATTACTGGCCATGGCAGGGGCCGCGAGTGGGTGGTAGTGGGTCAAGCGCGCCCTCGTTGGGGCCGGATAATGTGGAGTACGCTATCTACCTCGTCAAGCGCACTCTGAGGAACAAACAGCGCCATGGCCTCGAAGAGTATGAGCAGGAAGCGTTGGCTAATCTGAAGAAAACCTTGGCCGCCAAATGGGATTTCATAACAATGCAAGCAGAGGAACAGGTGAGATTGAGTAATAGTAATATGCGATATTTTAGGAATTATTTTTGTACATCTTATTCCCACTTTAGAACGATATCCTAATGTGTGCTACCCCATTCCACCTGTCAACTATAGCCATAATATATTTTAAAGCTATTGTGCATTTTTTGCGTATTTAATTGAAAAAAAAGCAATAACCTGAAAGTGTATGGCTTGACAGATTTGCAAATCTTATTCGATTTTATACATAATTCCGCATAGTTAGACAGTTAAAAATATTGTTACTACTTAAACATCACAACATTAAAAATAATTCAAAATGAAATAAATACTGTTAAGAAAATTTAAACTACAAGTTATTCTTACATTTTGAAAAACATATCCGTTTGACCACAGTATTTGCAACGAAACTTAGTGAAAATTTTGACTGTAAGTTACTAATTTTTTAAGATGTTCCAATTGAAAATACCCATAACGAGTATTTAGCCAATATTAGTTGTAAGGTATTTACGATAACTTATTAACTTAATTAAAATACACAGCGACTGACAAAGTCACAACGCATAGTCTGAACCAGTGGATGTAGTAAAAGCCTAAAAGTTTGTAGGTATTAGGGTTCCGTAAGTAGTGTAAAAGAGCACTAAGAAAGAATAGGTCGATCGCGGGCACTAGCTATTCTTAATATTAAAGTCGTAAATAGTGTAAATAATTTTCAAGCAGCTGGATGGGTCGATACCCATAAAAAATTTAGTTTCTATAGAAATGAATTGCAACACCTGACAACCTGACTTACCAGACCGTATATGAATCATCACTCGATTTACCATAAAAACGAACCATAATTCCTCTGCGTAAATTTATATAGCATGTAACAAACAATGCGAATTTGTTAAGAAATAAGCAATATCTCCAATATTTGGTTAGAGATTAAAAAAATAATCGCTTCACATGACACTTAATTTAAGAGTGAATTTGACTAATCACGGCCACATAACATTTCAGACCGTAATGATCTGTATTAGCGTTACGTAACCCCCAGGTGCGGTTGGCGAAGGAGAGGAAGAAAGGTGACAAGATCGTGAGCGACAGCCAGGAGCGGGCGTACTGGCGGGTGGCGCGCCCGCCGCCCGGCGTGCCCAGCGCGCTGGACCACTGCCCCGTGCCCGTGCGGGCGCGACATCCGAGGCCCAAGCGAAGGACCGTGCACCAGCTGGCGAGAGAGGTGAGGATCTATCTTGCTTTGGCCTTAACGCGAACGAGCAGGGATTAAAGGTTTGAAGGTTGGGCCTGCCAGGTCTGCGAGTGCAGTTAATGCGATAATCACAGCTCACGAAAGGAGCATCAAGATGGAGAGTAAATTATTCCGCGTACCGGAGCCGCCGCTTGAAGAATAAGGACGCGAAGTAAATTAGCAAGAGATATGCTCACCACAATCTACCATACCACCAAAAGCTTCATGGAAATGATTAGATAAGTCAAAAAGTATACCTAATGTGTTTTATGTGAAATATTGATAAAAGTGTTCTTACTTTCTAGATCGAACATCTTAAAGCAAGTTTGGACCGTACGCGAGTGAAGACTTCGATTGCCCTAGACGCCCTCGTGGCGTACTCGGAGACTTTCTACGCGTACGACAACTTTTTCACGCCGCCCCAACCCTCCAACCCTTGGGTCAGCGATGACACGCTCTACTGGCAGATCAACAGCCCTATGTGAGTATCAAGATAAAAACAGTAATTTCATTACGAACGATATGCTTCTCTTCCATCAGATTCCAAAAAAAAAATATGCGCACTTTCTTAAAAATTCTTACCAAATTATTGATATCATTTTAAGAGAATTATACTTATATTTAAGATAAAATTATGAAGATTCCATTTTTTCCAGACACCACAGTATAGATCTATGACCTAAAATCTATATTTACTCCACAACATTTTGCCATATAGCTCCTAGAATTTTCTAATAAAATTACCTTTAGCTCTTGATATTTTCAGCGTGGAGACGCCGAGTGAGAAGCGCGTCCAGCGCTGGGCTCTGTCCATCGAAGAGCTGGTGTCGGACCCCACGGGTTTGCAGGAGTTCACCAGTTTCCTCCGCAAAGAGTACTCGCATGAGAACATTCGCTTCTGGCTTGCGGTCATGGACCTCAGAAGAAGCAGTTCAAAGCAGATATCGAAGAAGCTTGAAGAAATTTATGAGTGAGTCTAAAAATTAAATAAATAACTAAGTAATATGTTTATTGATTTTTGTCCACATAGAGAAGACATTTTTATCACCAAATCGCATTACATTATTCAGTGAGAAAAGTACGAAACACTTAACTTTGGTGACAAACAAAACCGAAAAGTCATTCAAAATAGCCGATCAAGTTTTAAGAAAGTTAGTCTCCCTCACTTGGAGACGGGCTTTTTTTTAAAACGTTCCGCGTTGTCTCTTAAAAAGCCCCAAAATTTCCAGAAAATTAGCCTCATTTAAAAAGAAGAAACAAAAAGAATTTATTGAAGATAATTTACTTAAACATAAATTTGAGTAGGCAGCAATTTTTACGAAAAGGGCTCGCTGGGTGATATCACGGTAGGCCAACAAGTAGTACACAATGTAAAGGAGACGGGATGAACCTTTAAAGCACCTGGAAATAAATCATTTCACATTGTAGGGAATTCCTAAAGCCGGGCGCGCCTTGCGAGATAAACATCGACGGCGCGACTGCCGAGCGCGTGGCAGAGGGCATGCGCAGCGGCTCGCGGTACGCGCTGGACCACGCCGCAGACCACGTGTACGGCCTGCTGCTCAAGAAAGACTGCTACCCGCGGTTCATACGCTCCGACCACTTCCAGCGCCTGCTGTCGGAGGGCAGGAGTGTGTCGCAGAAGAAGGCCAAGTTAGTTTGGGTTATACGTCTACGACATAATAATTTGTAAATTTTTGGTAGGAGTGTAGCGCAGAAGAAGGCCAAGTCTGTTTGGTTTATTCAGTTAGGACGTGTGTGACTTTTGGCTTAATTTGATCGATAAATTACAGGTCTCATTTTTCTGGCTTAGATCTGCACGTGATCGATCGAATGTGGCCCTGAACCACGCTGCCGTGCGCACTGGTAGAATGGTTGAATGGGTTGTCTACCGCCCGAAGGCTTCCAACGTGGCTTTGCTGGTTACACTGAAAGTCATTATTACCTAGGTTGACTGTACACAATGAAAATGCGTTATTACACTACTCGTTAAAGAAAAAGAAAGTACAACTTACATAGTTGTTTATCAGCCGACAAACGAGCAGACGAGCCACTTCATGGTTAGTGGTGACCGTCACCCATGGATAATAATCACCGATATGTTGTCAGCCAAGAAAAAAGGAATTGAAGAGAGTATCGACTGGCTCTTTTAATTCAAGCAAGTTGTGTCATATCAATCTGAGGGATAGTGGACACAAAAAAACCACTAATGCGTTATCGGGCAGGTTCTTCAACTTCGGCGGGCAGGTGAAGAAAAAGCCGGGTGCGAGCGGTGTGACGAGCGGCCCGAGCGGCGCGGGGAGCGGCGCGGGCAGCGGCGGCGCGCTAGCGCGGCGGCGCGGCTCCGACCGCTCGCTCACCGGCTCGGCGCACGAGCTGGCCGTGTGCGCCGCGCAGCCGCCGCGCGCGCCCGAGCCGCCGCCGCACTCGCACTCGCAGTCCAACCTAGCCGATATACCCTTCCGGTAAGCTTAGTAGCGACTTTATACGCGATTGATATACCATTGTTTCTGTTGCCTATGTTACGCTTTTGGTGTGGAAGCATTCATGTTGCGTTTCGTTTGAACTATCAGTTGAGTTGTATTTGATGTTTCTTTCCAAGGGATCCAACAGAGGACGACACGGCGGACGTCCTCCCGTGGGAGTGCTCGTCCCGGGAGAGCGGATACGGCGCACGGCGGCGGCAGGACTCTGCCGCCGACTCCGGCAGCTCCTCCTCCGACGTCAGCACGGCTGTCGTCGGCGAGCGGCGCCGCCTGCCGCAGCAGAGCACGCTTGACGGGGGACTCCGCGGGGCCCCGCCCCCGCTCCGCAGGCTGTCCGCTGTCGAACCGCGCCACCTCGCTCCCCTCGCGTCCCCTCCGCGATCACCGCGCGCTCCGCCGCCTCCCCCGGCGGCGCCGCATCCCACCCCCACCATCAGTGTCAGCTCCGCGCCCGACGACGATTCCGTCGACTCTACCGAGGACCGCCGCTCCCTACCGCAGTCCGAGGAGCCCTCCTCCGTGTTTGCGTCCGCGGACGCGACCCCCACCACCGAAGAGCCGCGTGTCGAAGTGCGGGTGACGCTCGAGCCGGCGGATGAGGATCCGATGGAGGAGGCCACGGCGGTCGAGTCGAAGTCAACGTCCGAGGAGGGCACGCCGGCCCGCCGGGTGCCCTCACGGGAGGAGCCAGCCGCGGAGGACGCGACGGACTCGACTGGCAGCCCGGTGTCGGTCCGCAAGTCGTCCGCGTCGGAGCCGCCGGCGGTGGCACCGCTCGCCGTCGGCGAGGACGTCGGGGTCGACGACGACGTAGAGAAAGTGCCTTCGGTGCCCCCGCAGCGAGTCACGATAGACTCGAAGTCAGCGTCCGAGTCGGACGCGACCCCCCGGCCGCCGCGCGGGCCCGATCCGGCGCCGGCCTCCGAATCGAATATTGTTAAGCGTGTCGCCGAAGCCGGCGAGCGGAAGCCGAGGAACGACATTTGTCCTTGGGAGGACGAGTAAGTACTACTGCATCCGAGGCAACTTTTGTACACTTCTCCGCGAACTTTTTGACCACTCTAATCTACGCTCAATATACACTAAGGAAAATGATCAATCTACGGAAGATTATAAAATAACAACCCCGTGGGGTGACTTAAAAAAATGAGTACAAACATTTGAAATGTAGCCACAGTAGTATTTACTAAAACGCAAAAGTAAAACGTAGGAAACACCGGAAAGGGTTAAATAGAAGGTGTACTCAAGGTCAATGGAACCCCGCTGCATGGGGTTCCTATACCCTGTTTTAATTTAATTTAACCTAACCCAACCCAACTTAATTATTTTATTATGGGGACGATTTAAGCTTCTGTAAATTTATCATTTCCCTTCGTTTTCATTATATCCCTACAACATATAAAATTTAACTCAAAGTGCAGTTTGGAGGGGTTTAAAAGTTTAACGAGCACTATGTAGATTTTGGTAATGCCTCGCGTAGCTCGCACGTCCGACGAGCTTTCGGTAGATGATGAAACAAATAATTTTGCTACATTTTGTGATGTGATAATATAGACATTAGAATGAATTATTTTCGCTCAATTTAATGATACCGTTGGTTTTACAATGTCTACCGAATGCTCTTATAGTTTTAAATACGTGTACGCTTACGTGTAGATTGTGAATTAAGATTATAATTAGACTTACTTTGATTTACTTTATTTTAAACTAAGTATTATCACTAAGTAGTTTTAGAATTCCAAAAATGTATAACTTAGATATGCAGTTACTAATTGCAATATCATCTGCACGAAACATTGCTCGTAATGTTATCCTTACTCTGTTTTACTCACTGTGTGATTCTTTATCAATAAGTACCTACTATACGTCCTCTCAATAAAAAACCTGACCCCTGGCAAAGATGTTTTAACTCTATTGTTTTATGATTTTCTTAATTTATTTTGTACTTATTATAATAAATACACGCATTGATTGTAGATGTTGACTTTTATTGAGTGCTATTTTAAATTACATTGAATATTTCTTATTATACCTACTAATAACTCATTTTTCGTCATCGAGTTGATAACTTCTAAAAATTGTAGTTTAATCAAAAGATTTTTTTGAGCTTATTGAACGAAAAACATTTTTGCAAAAGCATTTCCGGCTCAGTAATGAAAAAATTGTTCCATGGCTGAAGGCATTTGTATGATACGAAATATTTTATCTAATAATGGTTGAATGATTAGCATTATGTCAACACATAAATGCATGATTATTTATGAGATATTGTGATATCTAAACTAATTTCTTAAAATACGGTTATTTTGCCTTATAATTCGGTTCATCGATTTATCATGCCTGCATGATTATCTTTTGAATTTAACCACACAATAATTCTGTAATAAACAGTACCATTAAAATTAATTGAGTATTGTCTTGTGTACTTAGTATTGTCACAGAGTATTTATTTAACTACTCATGTGGTATTGTGTCCGTCCTTGAGTAGTTAAAATATGTCATTATGTGTTACATAATGAATAAGCATGATTTTCCTCTACTGCACAGTATTATTAACTGCTTCACGTAGTTCTTAGATTAAGTAGTTATTAGAAAATTAAATTAGTGGAAATAAAAAAAAATCTTCAAAGTAATATTTTTTTTTCAAGTAAAACTAATTTAATTAAACATAATATATTTCTAATCTTAAAACGAATAGTACCTACCTACTTATCGTGGTATTTCCAATCAATTAAGTATTTAGAATTTCATCGTCGTATATTTGAAACCGGGCTTGGTTTACAAATACTTCAGAAATCTTGAATAAGTAATGTGAACAATTTCAAATGAATTAATATTATTGTAATATTCAATGGTAATTCACGAAATTATTAATTAATTTCGAATCAAATATAATTAATCACACAAAAAACATAACATCTTAACATCTTGTGCCTACGACTAGAAGTATAATGTTAATTATTAATTAACATACTTAACATCCACGATGCCAAACTACTCATAATTAACAAAGTATCCGAAGCGTAGACTTATGTATGTTTCTCTGGTGCTTGTAGTTTATTCCCGAAAACGATTACAATTTGATTTAATGATTTTTTTAATCCCGCTTCAGATTCGTACATCATTTTAAAACATACCTACTTCCAAATGTCTTTGTTTCTTTCTTCAAATTCTTAAAAAAAAAATAAGATATATTTTCGATAGATTGGAATGAGGATTCTATCCCCAACTCGTTATTACTGGGATTAAACGCACAGTTTTTGATCGGATTCAGTATTGGAAGGCGTCCAATCCTCTTTTGTAAACTATTTTTGTTTCTTTTCAGGAATTCCTGTGAGAGTGACACTCCATTTGTTAAAACTTATGCAACGCTCGGATACTTATAATTTTGTAGGCAATTATATCAATAATTAAATAATGTTCATAAGAACGTTAAAATAATTTTTAAATAGATCCTGTGTTTCGATTATTGCAGAGTTAGGGCATTATTGTGTAATTATATGAATATTTTGAAGTAAATGATCGTTAATTATTAGAAAATTATGTGTTTTATTGAATTACCGATATCGAAAACCATAAACTAAGACGCATCAGTAATTGCTCCCATGTAGGTATTTGTAATGCAAACAGCAAGCAGCAAAGGTAAGTAGGTACCTACCACGGAAACGGCCAAGACGGAAGCTAATTTTCAAAGTACTTTAAACCCTGTTGATGGTATTCCACCGCCTTCGTATTTATCTCCTCAGTCTCGTCAGGGAAGACCATACGATTCTCGTCTGCCATCTTTCTAAAATAAATATTATTGATTATTTGCTGTCCTAAGCCAAGTCCCTTTCTTATCCAATTGATATTGACACAGGAGTGGGTAAGGGATAGGAAAGGATCACTTACTTCGGTCACAAAGCTTCGGTGAAGGAAAACACCGTGAGGAGACCTGCACACCTGAGAGTTCTCCATAATGCTCTCAAAGTGTGTGTGAAGTCCACCAATCCGCACTTGGCCAGCGTTGTGAACTATGGCCTGTACCCCTCACGTTGTGTTAGGAGACCCGTGCCCAGCAGTGTGACAGTTATGGGTTGTGATGATAACAGATTTGTACCACAAGTGCGATTTGAAAATGAAATTGATATAGTGCCTGATATATATAAATGGAGAGCAATATTTAATCCCAGGTTTACCGAAGCGAAGTGAGGGTACGATACACGTTAAAGCTTTAATATTACATACATTTTCAAGTTCGATTTTTACCGACTTACACTTTCGTTACTCACTTGTAACACAAAACTAATAACTAAATAATAATAGACAAATTAGGTTGGTATTTGAGAACAAAAATACGATCTTTTAGTAGGTACTTATTTAATATAGCGTTTATAATTTAGACAAACAATTCCAATCACACATACTTAAGTATAAAATCCACAAAAATATCTATGATACGTAGGTAAAATTAATCTTTCTTATCTTTCTTATTACTTTAAACGAGCAATTCTTGTATATATATATATATACTTATATAATCAGAATCTCGGAATCGGCTCCAACGATTTTCATGACATTTAGTATATGGGGGGTTTTGGGGGGGGCGATAAATCGATCTAGCTAGGAATCATTTTTAGAAAATGTCATTTTATTCGTGTTTTTGTAGTCCCAATTTAAACTGAAAAATATGACACTTCCTGACATCTATTGGCGAATAATAATACTACTATACTAATACTAAATGCTTTAACGACACAACAGCAGATGGCGTTGTTAAGTAACACGAAGTCAATGAGTGTTTGCTTTGAGGTTAGACTGAGAAAATCAATTGTTTATTTATATTATTTGTGTCTTCTTAATATTATTATTAGTACTTAAATGTAATTTCCAAAAAACACAATTTATAAAAAAAAATACCGAGCAAAGCTCGGTCATCCATCTAGTTACATATTATACATATAGCTAATCTATTCAATTGGAATTGGAATATAAGAGTAGATATTTTACATTAATTTATAAGAATATTTAAAAATTTGTAACACTGCGCGTAATTTTAGAAACCGCCGTTTAAAGTGTTTTAACCAGTTTTAACGCTGTTTTATGTGTGTTAAAGGAAAGTTAAGTGACATAATTAATTAATTTATATTTTATAGGCGTTTTCCTAGTCACGGTTTATGTAAAGCTGCCATTATTACAGATACTATAACAAAACAAGAACATGTAATATAACCTAAAATCTTAAAATCAACGAACCCTAACAGAATCGCACCTTGTAAATGAAGATGGTAAGGTGTAATTTACCAATGAATACAGACAGAGTTAGTTAATACTTAATACACAAAAGAGAATGACATGTAATTTGACAATGTTATTAAAAGACCTCTCGGCATACACCATCCTCTCCTCTCTTGAAACCGGGGGGGCAGTTGGGGGGTGCTGTGATCATGTTCCTAACTTGAATGGTTGGGGGTTCGTCAGCACTGTCAGGCTCGCCACTTTTCTCTTCAACCTTTGTTTGGTCTTCCAACGCTTTCGCCTTTATCTCCTCAGCCTCATCAGGAAACACCATACGATTCTCGTCTGCCATCTTTCTGAAATACATAAGGTTTATTTAGTGTGGTTTAATCCATAAAACTGAAAGGAGAAATGAAAATGTCTGATTACATTACAGAGGTTAATAGTAAATCCATAGAAATCTACAATTGAATCTACGATACCATTATAAATTATTATAATCCATAAACCTACAATGAAAAAAAGGTATACAATGGAGTTATACTGTTTAAAAACTAAACATTATATTACTTTGCTTTTGTTCAATTTTCACATCCTGTTTCGTATATGGTGCGGTATACCTAGCTACGTTTTTATTCAAACCTGTTTCGTTTCTTAGCTTCATTTTGTATTAAAAAACGTACCTTACCGTACCGTACCGTACCGTTACCGTACTTGTGCAATTATTTCATAATCCTTTTTAAAAACAAACGAATCAAGGTAGAATAATATTTTCATTATATTAGTAGAAATTCAGTTACTTTTGTGTCTGCCATGTACCTACTAAAACACCGTACAGAAATGAAATTAATTGTCGGTAATGTTACGGCGAAACGGAAAGTGTACATATATACTCGTATATACCTAAGTAGATAAGTATTGTAAGTATTGGTGTTTATGTTACGGAAATAGATATGATATATATTGTGTATACACACTCTTGGTATTTTTTATTGCAAAGAAGATAAAGGTATTGTATCTTGTGATATTGCTATACATAAACCACAAAATACAAAGCATCTTCGTAATATGCATTTATTTAAATACACCAGTAGGATATAATCTTATATAATCGATATCGGATGAGGTTAAAAACTCAATTAATAGGTGCGCATATTTCAAACAGAATACAAACAAAATTTACCTTGACTTTTACACAACGCCGGTTATTATTGTGTAAAGATAGGTACACGTACACACTACAACGTCAGAGCAACAGTGCAACTGGACTGGCACTTGGCAGTCGGACCGAAGAGCTTATATATTGAACTACGAAGTATGTATCTAGTTTGAGTATCGGCCACTTATCGTTAAGTATAGGAGACGATTGCGGCCCACGTCACTATGAATCACTGAATCAACTAAAACTCCCTCGCAAACATGAATATTTCAGTTTCCCGAAATTCTATGACACCGATCGCATTGAGGACATAATTTTTTGAACTTAATGTAATAAATAATCGCTGCTTACCATAAGGTGGGATTGTAGTCAAGCATTAACTTGTAAAAAAACTAAAAAAAATACTGTGCCTTTTTTGTCTTTATTTTTTTATTGCTAAATAGTTATATGTCAATGGAATTGAAGCTGTTATTTTGACGACCGTGCTGTAGCTGCATCCGTTGTCGCTGTGTGCCAAAAAGAAATTCCGTTTTTTATTTCCAGTCGAAAGAGATTAAAATATCGATCTTCCGTTTCTTTTTTATAGGAAATCTTATTAAAACTTCGTAGGTATTTTACCGAGACCCTTCATCCACAATTAGATATGTCCAATCTATCCTCTGGTTACCTGCATATTGCGTAATTAAATTTCCTGTAAAATATTTATATTTTTCGTTACATTTATGACCATAGAGTCAGCGGCAGTACACAGGATAACATAATTATTCCACGTAAAACCAGTACTTACCTACCTACTGATATCAGGTAGAAGAGTTGCTGCCGATGTGTGGTTGGGATGACCTGGGGAAATACCGCTTAGCTGAAATTCGAAGGGACAAAAATTTAATAGGTGACTGGACAGGGAAGCCTATGTCCAAGAACATAATTATTTCGAAAGTCTGATGGATCGATGAAGACAATGTCCCCAAATCCCAAGTCACTGATTATTTTATATACGATTTAATCAATAAGTCAATGGATTTCATACAATATTTATTATAATTATTACATTAAATACGATTTACAAGTTTTATTAATGAAATCTGTTTAGGTACACTCATACTTACGAATATTTCGTTATTTATATGTATCTAATAATTATTTGATTTAAAGTAGGTATCTTTTAGCAAAGATATTTTCTTGATGAATGGCAGGAAACAAATTGTTAGTATGACTGTTGTCAAAGCAGACGTTTATAAATCTGCGCACTGTTATGTCATTATTTGGAATATTTTTAATCGCAACAAATTTTATCGAAAGGCACAAGCTTACGTTGTCAAAAATTATAAAAGAATTTTGGGTGTTATTAACTAATATAAAGTCGATACTTTGCGCAATATGGTTCATATATTTGTATAATTCTTTTAGTGAGTTTGAAATGCTTAGGAGCGTTAGTTTAGAAAAGGTTATTTTCATTTATACATTTCACTTAACCAACTTGTTCATTTATTAAAAGTAATTTAAATGAATATATTGCACAGATAACTGCTCCGGAGTTAGTTTCAAATGCAGCCAAAACTTCGTTCGATCGAAATCCACCTGAGTAAGCAGAAGAAATCTTTCAAATGACTTATTATATAACTTAGTTAGATATTGTAGAAAATGTAAATACTTTAGTAAAGTATCATTTAATTGACTCATGTTTCGCAACAGATGTCATGAATACGAATAAGAATGCTGTGTTTTATTGAATAAAAAATGAGTTAATGGAATGACAGCTTACCAATTTGTTTATAGGAAAAATCATTGACAATAATAATATGTAAATTTCTATAAACATCATTGATAAAAGGTGTTTTTACTTAATTAAAAGTAGGTACATACTTTCAATAAAACCCCGAACCTCCACGCTTTTTTTACTCAGTAAGATGGTGGTATCCAGCAAGCTGAACTTCATCCCCACCACCAGACAAGGTCCTGCCTCGGTCGCCATTTCTATGTCTAACAACGTTCCTTGTTTCAGAAACATATCGAAGCTAAAAAAACGCTGTCGCTCGAGGTGTAGCAATATTCTCGAGCGCTACCACATCACCATTAAACCTAAACTCCTAAAGAGCAGCTCTCTCTCTGATCTGAATAATATCAGTGACTCTTGTGAGTGCCGATCGATAGTACGTTTGTTTCTTTCTCCATATCTGTTGTTTTTTTACCGTTAATGCTGTAATGCCAGGTATCTCTTCTCGTGTTACTTAGACGAGATTCAGAGAATTCTCTTCCAGTTCTCCATTAAGTAGTTAAGCTTCTGAAACTGTTATCCCGATAAGTTAGTGAGATATTTTTTTATCGGCTCAACTTAACCTCCGAAGTACGGAAGCGCTGAAGACATGTTGTTACTAGAGGTCACCCACTCAAATACCGGATGCGACTGGTTGCGGCCTTTCCAATATTTTATTCAATCTTAATCTCTGGATAACAGTTGGTTCAGTAATAATAACTAACACTAACGTATATCACTTTTAGTCAGGTGCTACGTAACTAACTGAGAACGGTCACAAGTCGTTTGCTTAGGTTATGTGTACTTCCTAATTTGTGTAGAGATTGTACTTTATGTAAATTAGAGGTCTTAAAGGAGTTTAATTTATTTTGAACATTCGAATCGAATCATAATCCGATCGCATAATATAAGTAAG
The DNA here is from genome assembly GCA_905404295.2 of Ochlodes sylvanus. NCBI lineage: Eukaryota > Metazoa > Arthropoda > Insecta > Lepidoptera > Hesperiidae > Ochlodes > Ochlodes sylvanus. Next base: position 4,658,846 of record FR990126.1, on the reverse strand, counting down.
CACGTTACAACTTATTAATGTTTCAGCTTTCGATTATTTAGATAACAAAAACAGTTTAATAAATAATATAAACTTAAAATCATTTTATGAAAGTTCAGGAGATAATATTGAAAGATACTACGGAGAACTGTTACTACGAGCCCCATACATGTCTTGGAACTTTAAAGGAAAGTAAGTAATAATACAACCTGATTATTTTAACTTTAATTGTGAAATTTCTCTTCTGTTAATCGTAAACACACGCGCGTACCCACACAAGGATTCCCAGGTTTACGTGTGGGATGGACATAATTATAATTATGATTTTAAACTGATATCATCGCGGACAAACATTTGCCCTCCCAATATGCCCTCCAAAGTACAAATTCAAGAAATTTTGTCACTAGACCCCGCCCATCCCGCTACCATCCGCGCCAGCAGTTGCTTAACTCTGTCAACCATTTACGATTGACACAAGCCGCTGGGCTATAAACGCTTGTCTGATATAATTGTACCTATTCCTATTTTATTAATGACAGAAAACCGAAGAAAAATTCTAGGTCAAAGTACATGGCAGACTTCATCGAGCCATATGCAATAGATAACACATCGTCCTATGTAGAAGACACGAGGTAAGTTGTTCTTGTAGTATTTATTTATGCTATTTGTTGATTTAATAGCAGTGAGATTAAATATAATTATAATTTTAGCATCTGCAGCGGTGACGATAACATCAACGAAAAAATTTCATTTCCATTTAAATCTACTCCCAGTGGAAACCTAAAAGTACAGTCTAATCAGGTAATACATGCAATTATGTTTAAAATTCCTATTAATGGCCAAGTTGTATATACTACACGAGCTTAGGAAACTCTCCAACTCCAACTTCCATTCCTAGGCTTAGTCCCCTGCTCGTAGGGCTGCTGTAGCTCTTATTTGAGGTCCATAGTATGGTCTCTTTCTACCATTAGTTTAATCACAACGGTACTCGTACATGGTAAAAAGATTGTTTATCTGACTGGCTACCTTCTACTAAAAACCACTGGATGATTTTCTATTTAAATGTTGAAGAGCCACTTCACAAGTCCCTTAATCTAGTCTTCTTGGTACAGTACCAAATACTTCAGTGTTTGCTTGAAACTAAATGCCTACTCGTTTGCAAGCTAAAAATATTGAGTAGTTATACAAAATAAAATTATTCCAAAGTTATAACAAGAATTTACATATATAATTTCAGGTGGTTTTTCAATCTGCAACAGTTGGTGTACTTCTAGCTGATCCCACTCAAGCTAAAGTAAAGGTTAAAATCAAAGGAAATACTGGCGAAGCAGAGAATGGTCCGGAGTTAAATTTAATTGTTGGTAACACATTTGTGTTTTGTTTTAGAAGCGTCTCCTTAGACTATTCCTATGATATACTTTTGTATGGAGTAAGCTTTACATAGAAGTGTACTATGCAGAACAGTTTCGAAAACTTAGTCATACTTAATTACCATTGTTGCTCCATATTTATATTCTGTATTTCCTTTTCTATTAAAGTACCTATTCAGTAAGTATTTACTTACGAAATGCAAGTTTATATCACCTTCGACCTATTTCAGGATATGGCATGTGAATCCGAATCACAGATACAATACGAACGACGGGAAACTGTAAATTGCCCAACACAAGGAAGGAACATGCATGCTTATCACAAAAGCGTTAATTCCAAAGTCGGCACCAAAGCGGAAGAGCAACCAAATCTCACCAGCCTCGGCTACACTACTGCAGAACCTGTTGATTGGACGAGAGTGCAGTTGCCGAAGAAACAGGACTTGTTTCAAGAATTTTATCGCCGAGTTCACAACTACATGTAAAGATTATGAAATAACTTAGAAATAATTAAGACTGAATACTTCAATTGCATCTTGATGGAATAGTTTGACACATTTTTGACATAGTCTGTACACAAAATGTGTCAAACTATTGTCGATTACGACGCAATTGATTGAAACATTTATAAATTAATAACATTGATATTATAATCCTTACGCGAAGCCCTACCTTCAAGCAGGATGGTCGGCTACTGTCTTCTGTCAGTATTTGAAGCCACCCCAGTACGATAATGATTAATAATTTCCTTTTAGCAACACCGATATGATAATTAATATTGGCCATGAAAAATTCCACTGTCATCGCATGGTACTTCAAGTTTATTCGTCATTCTTCGAACGCAATACTAAAAGAGAGATAGAATTGCCTATAGTAAGTGATTAGCCCTTTTGAGACTCCCAATCAGATTTGATATTTAAGTATTAAAATTTCTTCTTATGCTTTCTGTATATGACCTCTACCTAAGATTTGGATTTATTTCAGATAAATTACATAATGTACTTACTTAGCTAAATTAAAACAATATGTAACTCTAATAATAACCATAGTTTTACTACTCCCTTTATCTTGTTATTTTTTGTAAACTCGATAATGGACCAGGCAAACGAATTTTTTTTTACACGTCAAATAAATCTATAAAAAATTACAAGAAAAACTGTGTTTTTACTTTTTCCATATCTCAATAAATGGCTGAGATATTAACGATCAAAGTGCGTATTTACGGACGTTGGTTTTTTTAAAAACGCAGGCGGGCGGTCACTACTCGATGACGTCATCTCTCAGTAGTCGCGCGTAGTTGATAGGGATTTTTGACCGAAATGTTAATTTAAACTCAAGTAAAGCCGCGAGCAAACCTTAGTTATCAATAATAAAATAACATATATAATTCACATACTATCTACTACATCTATGCAAAATTTCAAGTCTGTATCTATAGAAATAAGAAAGTTATAGATTTTTGAACTGCATAGACCCATATTTTCTATACTTTCGCCGTATCGCGCTCGCGGCCGAGCCACGTCGTGACGTCATAGCGTAAGCGCGGAAATTCAAAAAAGGGCTTGAACTTCTCGTCTTTATAACTTCGGAAATACTGCATGTATTGAAGTGAAATAAAAAGTTATGTAATGTATATGACCTAAGCTCGGATTTTAGGTGTATTTGATAGTAATATTTTGACCCTTTTGCCTTCTCCATTACGTATAGTAGCAGTAGTTCGGCCGTTAGTCCGGTATAACAAACTCGTGGTACATTAAATTTCTATTTAATTTTTAGGACCGCGTGAAACCTGATGCGTTTCAGACAATCTATGAGTGGATGATCCTGAGCTGCCAAGACAGCAACAAGATTTTAAGACGTGACAATGTATTAGACTTGTTTTGCGCCGCACAATACCTCGCCGTCAAAGGTAGCCATACAGAATAACAAATCTTAATATACCTATATGTATATATTTCTTATGTGCGTGTGTATGTAATTGAACTCCTCCTAAACGGCTGTACCGATTTGGTTGAAATTTTTTGTATCTTCAGGTGGATCTGAGAATGCTTTAGATTCACAATTGCACCCGGTAGGTGGCGATATGTCACCAAATTTGTTCATTAAAATAGTTCAGTTATAATTGCTTCATATCACTGATATATTTATATGGTCTATGTTGTTTTTACCTGATGATCAAATGTTTACACATCTATTTAATAATAATATGTACCTACCTGGATAACTGCTTACCCACATTCTAGAATCAACCTTGAAATATTTTTTACGTATTTCGGTTGCTACGTCGGAGAGATACTTAGTAATAAGCGGCTTCCTCGATTCCAGATTGGCTATCAGTGAATTGCATTTTGATTTCACGAATTGCCACCATCCATCCAACCACCATCCACCCACCATCCACCCACCATCCACCACCATCGCTCAGAATCCAAAAGCACCGAAATTTATTGACGATTCTAATTTATTAGTTTAATTTCTTTCAAGACAGATTTAGAAGATCAATGCTGGGCATTTATCGCTAACGAAACTCTATTTACTGAAGATACAGCTTTTGCTCTGTATAGAGAAGCACGAACTAAGGGAGTCTCTGTCGTTATGGATTTGATGGTAAGACGATTACCTTTTATGGAAATAAATACTATGTAAGACGTGATGAAAGCATGAGTGGTCTTGTACTTAAATTAAATATAAGCATTGCAATGTTTCTCAAAGTTGGATTAGAAGCCCTTTTATCTTATCGATTATCGATTTTCGATTACTTGTATGGTATATTGGCTTCTATTTACTAGCGCATTACTGCAGGGTGTAGGTCCATAATTAAAAGGGACTTTGTAGGCATCATTCAAGGTGTAGACGAGAGAGAGGTGCCTTTAGTTAATGGTACAAACTCGTATCCACTGTTCTAAAGAGAGAAATACAGATGTGTCCGAACATTATTTACAACTGAACTCTGTTTTTTAGGTTCCCCGAATCATGAGATTCTTCTTACCGCTAGTCGCCTCCAAAGACTTCGTCGAATTGGATTTAGGAGAACTCATGACATTCCTCAAGTCGAACTATATTTGCGTTACAAGGTAAAAACGTGCAATAAACACAACATCGATGACTATTTGTTTAAAGTACTTAGTGGTTATTTTAACTTCCTGTATTTCCAGAAACATGTAATCATAATTCGTCGAGGGTTCGGCGATATCTCTAGAAATAGAATAACATTTGATGTTTATATTGTGATAACCGTATCTTATAGGTGTACTCGGATATTATCATAAATCGATATACTATGCTATTGTAATAGATAAGTCGAACAAACCCGTTACCAATACGTTTTTTCTTTTTTAGATGTAATTGAATCAATGAACGTTATTTCATGTGTCAGCTAAACCGTCTTAGCTATTTTAAGAAAATAAAACAAATCCAAGAATTTTGGTTTCACCATGAAGCCAACATTTTTGTTTTTTCTTTACTAGTAAACCCCTAGCTTAGCCCTAGCTTCGCTTCGGGAAACCTGTCCCTTTAGTATCCAAGTCCAAAATTGTTTGCGAAAAATTTTAATACTCGTATATTATACATAATATAAACTTTCCTCTTGAATCATTCTATCTATTAATTTTAATTGTTTTGCATAGGTAGTAGTATAGTACTACCGCCCGCCACGGTACTTAGTAGGTACCATTTCTACCGTGTAATAATTGTTTTAACAGCAATTGTGTTCCGGATAGAAAGGTGTGGAGCCGGCTACACTTTTTAGAGGCGACCATCTCAGTCCTTAAGCGTAGCAACACATCTGTGACCGAATTATAACGAGACTCTTACTAACATTTACTAACTGGACTATTACTAACAATAACTAACAGGACTAACATTCACTAACAGTCCCTGTCCCAGTCCTCATACTTACAAACTAACCAACTAATGTTCTAACACCGTCAACTAACCGGACTAACTATCCCAGTCCCCATATCAATCTTGTTCTAAGTCGGTCACAGTTGTCATGGGCGACAGTGGAAGGTGGTGCTGCATGCTCGTTTGCTATCTTAGAACAAAATACATCGACTTTGTTCATCGTCATTATGCACACGTATCCTTCTTTCACCAGCGAGATCGAGGTGTTGATGGCAGGTGTGCGATGGCTGCACGGCGACTGGCAGTCCCGGAGTCGATACACCATAGACGTGATGCAATGCGTCCGATTTGGACTCATTTCGCCTTGGCAGCTGGTGGACATCAAGCGGAACCCCGACAATGCTGAGATACTGGAGATCGTGAACGAACCAGAGGTGCAGCAAATGGTGGACGATGGTTTGGCGTAAGTACAGTATGTTAGTTTACGACATGTAGGTGTTAAGATTTTGGCAGCTTGGGATAGAACAAGCTTGAGACTACAAATGACGCGGTCAAGCCTTGTGATGGATATGGTTTTGCTGAAATGTATAAATCCTGTTTATTTTCTATTCTAGGCGAATTCAAATAATCCTGAAAGTTTTTTCGTGATTATGATGTCCTACTTATGTAACTTTAAAGACTTTAAATATTTTAATATCTCGTCATCTTGTGTCATCACTCTTCTTCGTCTTATTTATGTGTAGGTATTGTTATACATATTTATATAAGTATGTTTTTGTATGTACTTTGTATGTACTTTTCTTTTGTATGTACACCCAACCCTAATTTCTTCCAGAAAAGTTTTTTGTCATACCGTTGGGTTGTCTGGAAGAAATGGCTCGTAAGCGATAGGGCCACCCATTGTTTAATTAAAAAATGTATATCGTTACCTATGTCTATGTTACGATGTGCAATCAATAAAGAGTATGAATATAATAAATCAAATAAACATTTAACGAATATAAGGCAAGCTTAAATATTTAAAATAAATCTGGAAATTTCGAAAAATAAGCAACTCTAATCGACAACACGAAAGAAAACTATGCGTATAATTTCAATTTACTAACTCCAAAGTCGTGATGAATCCCTCCAAAGGTTGAGTTACTCGTCCTGTCATTTCATATAATAATAAAAATAACTTATAGTATCAGCACAAAACGAAGGCCCCTATGACGTTTACTTGACGTCTGTCCGATCATCAAGTTTCGTATAAATTATTACATAAATTTGAAGGAGCAAATTGCTGTTCTTCATTGTCAATAGTGATGTGCAAAAAGTCATAAAATTTATTGAATGTATAACTTAGGACCCAAAGTAAATTAATTACCTGGATATTGAAACAATATATTATATATATTTAAATATTATGGACTAATGCGGGACCATATAAACAAAGTATATGGTACCACGAACAAATTCCTCCATTGAAATCAGGAGCACCAAGGCTTCACCGATAATTTTTCATACATAGAATTTATTTATTGACATTCTGTGTATTATGGACTGTGGCGGCCTTGGTTAACCATTCATGTTCTAAGAAGAAGCCATCTGGCTCAGTGGTTCTGTGAAATTTAACCTAAAACGCAACATGTTTGGAATTAACAATCCAAATGCTTTACACTCTGAGCTATGCATGTAAGAATCTAGAATATAAACAAATTATCTTGCCAAATTACCTCCACGTGTTAATGTTGCATCTAATTTTGTAACTATCCAACACACAAATTCAGCATTCTAAATAATACTGAATTAGGTGTATACACGTTTCTGTGCATGCCTTAAATTTTTTAGATATTTTATTATCGTACCTAGAATAAAGACTGATTAGCGTATTAATATTTCAATAATAATAATTTATATTTCAATACGGTGAACCATTTCAGAATTGCGCTCTAACGTTTCAGATATGTCATAATAAAGTACTGGTACGGCAACAACTCGAACAACTACTACCATTGGATCGACGTGCTTGGTCTCACGGAACCCGCTGAGAGGAACTGGATTGGAGATGAGAAGGTTAGCTTTTCGAGTGTTTAGTGCCAGATAAACACGGGTATCTGTCCCGTACAGGCTTTGAGCACCCGCTGTTATAGATAATACATACTTGTATAGAATATTCAATAGTTAAAAAACCTAAATGACAAAATTTAGGCTAGTACCTATTATTAAGACACATGATGGCATTTTATAAGTACTATTATATGAATGTATACCTACGTAAGAAAAAATCATTTATGAATTAAAGTTATCACATTTTTGTGAAGAGGAACAATAAAAAATATTATTTTTATTATTACTATTTCCATATGCTATCGTAGATTAGAAGAGGTTGCAAAGGTCGTACCTAACAGTATTAGGGCGCGAACCAACCGCAGCGCACGGAGAAGCTATACGCGTGTGCATTAAACACACGTAGACGTTCGGTTTGCAAGAAAATGTATTGTTATCCCAAAGCAACCCGCGAATACGCTACGCAAGAAATGTCAAATGTAAAACAAAACAGCCCACGCAGCTTAAATACGCCGCGTACCCGTGTATAGCGTGCGCTGCGGTTGGTGCGCGCCTTTACAGTCTCCTGCAATCAAATTTATATTTGAGTGGTTGTAAATAACCGTCGGGAAACAAAATAATGAAGTTGAATTTAACTGTCCTCTATAATATCAGAACCACGTGACGTATCAAGAGTTCCTGAAGTACCTGGAACAGTTCACGGTGCCAAAGGATCAGATGTTCCAACAGATGGCCATGATGCAGTCGCCGCGGCGGAACGACGACAATATGCGCGGTACTCTGGTCATCTTTTATATTCATTTCTGTTTTTGTGCCCAAACGAAATGCACTCGCTTAGTTATACATGAGATGGAGATCTTCTAGCTTTTGGTCTCATTTTCATCATCCATCCGTCCTTGAGTCCAAGGTTGTGTAGCAAGCGATCGTTTCGGGATTTTTTAATTAACAGCGAAAAGGTTACTACATCAGTCTCTAATGATGGAGATTGCTTCTATACCACCCAGTTTAATGCAAGGTATAGATGTGATAAAGCCAATGAAATAGTATCTAATAAATTGTAATACACCTTTTCGGATTAATCATTTCAATTAAGTCAACCATGACTTACAACATGATTGTATGCAACATTGCTTAGAAAATGATTGATTAGTACACAAAGGACAAGTTTGTCTCTAAAGGATTGTCCAGCGGAAGTCACGTTTTGGACAAATTCAACATGAGCGAAAGAGACAAAACACGGATTTCACGCGACCCCAAATCCACTGGTGACGTCATGCGGATACGCGTCAAACGTCAATGTCGTCAATGCTGCGTATCACGAACGTCGTTAGGTAAATAAAAGCGTGGCCGTAACTCAACATACACCTAAGAAATACGTTATCTTTATTGCTCTTAATACCCAGGAAAAAATTTAGATGACATCAGCTGGCAAAGAGAAACTTTTAAATCCCCTAGCCAAAGGTACGAAATCCCAAACACTGTTCTGATTCAAAAAAACTAGAGCATTCTAGTTAGATTATAGCGAATTTATTAAGAATGCGGAAGACGACCTTTTGAACGGAGTTAGTGAACCGGTAAACTGATGCAGATTACTTGATTTCCGTCACTAAGGCCGAGACATTTACAGAACATTTCACGTTTAAAAAAGGTGAGTGGTAGCAAACTCAAACTCAAACTCAAATCATTTATTTCATGTAGGTATGATACATACACTTATGAACGTCAATTTTTTGCATTTACCACCGTTTCGCTAAGGTGCCTTTATATATTGATTTTTTAAATCTTTGAGGAGAAAAAGAAACGGCGAAAGAAACTCCTCGGCACATCTTTTAAAAAATAATGCTGACCAAGAGTTTGGAAAACCCTCCTATCGTGACCGAGTATCATCGGGATAAAACTAGGTGGAGGGACCTTCGCACAGTTTTCATTGTTCAGTGGGAGTGGGGGAGGTTGGCTTGGACCCGAGAATAGACGGAGCCTTTCACCACAAACGATGATTTCTTCATATAATCCAATGAATTATCACTAAAATTAATCATCTAGTAACTTAGTAATTATTCCTCAGGTAGTATACGTGGAATGGATAGTGACAAAATGAGAAGACCGAAAATGGACTTTCCCTTGCCTGCCACCCTGAAAGGTCTAAGTGGGGACAAAGAAAAATTGCCGACTATGAGTGAATTTTTCGAAAATAGACGCAAGGTTTGGTTTATGAAATTACTAAGTATAAAACTATGAAGTATAAAAATGTGGGACTTATTATCTTCGAGCGATAGTTACCTCAGGTACCTTGCAATTATCTTCTGTGCACGTCGCACGTCGTATTTTTATTTGTTTTTCATCCATACCTTACATTATTACAAATTTTATAGCGATATTATGATAATTTTATTTACTCAGCCTGGACTGTATAATTGACAGACCGATGAGTTCACTATCGAATATTATAGGAAACTTTCAAGAATATCATTGCTTGTATTAATTCGATAAATTATTTTATATTTGTTGCATAAACTCATACTGTTCACGTGTATGTTAAGTGATTTTAAAAATATATGATTTATCTTCTAATAGTCATTATTCCCAATGTGTTTTTAATGTTTGCCATATAATTTTATTGCTCGTGTAATGCACAGTGTTTATGTTTTAGGTTAAAGAAGGCAGCCAATGTCATTCACCTAATCGTTCCTCTCCGGTCCACGAGGCAGCGGTACTGCCGCACTCGACTCAACAGGAGCGAAAAAAGAGCCCAGAGTTGGAACAAAAACATAATCATGCCGAGGTCATTGATCTATATTATGTTATTGCGACATTTTTTATGTAGTTGCGCAAGAGTGTGATTCGGGAGGCACCAATACTGCGAAGCTGCCTCTTGTTGAGATCGGTTTCTATAACCTATCTATCCCTTACTGCCTGTAAGAGACCATAATAGTAGCTGCGATTGAATTTTTGCATTTTGACAGTCAATTTTAAGCAGACATTACTTTAACTAAGGATAGCTACTATTAACAATCTTTTATCAAAGGTAGGAAAGATAAGTAGGTTAGTTAAATAAATAAATAACGCTACACACGCATAGCCCCACACTAGGATGCCCTGTGTCGTGGGTGCCATGGATAACACACAAGACAAGAACACACACACCCAGACCAAGGACGGAAATTTAAATTCATCATTCAAATTTCCGCCTCGCTGGGAATCGAACCCAGGACCCTCGGAACGGCGATCCGGCGTGTTAACCATTGCGCCATCCGGGTCAAGTTAAGAAACAAAGGGTAATTAACAGAGGATAATAATTGTAGATTATATGTACATAGGTATATAGATATAATTATGTATATGAATTGTTTTAACCGACTGGTAGTTTATTTAGCAAAATAATTCCACGGTTGCTACGTCTTGATTTCAATGGCTATTACAGTTATCAATTCCTTGGAAGATTTATTATATTTCCCTTGTACCTACGTGTATCAATTACTGTGTCCAATTCAGCATACGTCTTCATCCTCGTCGAGTAGAATGAAATGATTGCTTCCACCCATTAATGGCCCAATACAGGATACGTATCTCGCGTCACCAGTGACGAGGCCTAGAGCATACCTACTCCAACAAGCTGCTCCAGCTCGGATTTGTGGAAGGGTTAGTGGCCAACCCAAGAGTCGGAAGTATTTACGCCTTCCGACATGGCTTAACGACAGCCATGTAACGATAATAACCGGTGCCCTCTGAATCACGGAACCGCTTAAGACTTTTTTAACACTAGCGGTCACCCATCCATCTACCGACAGCGTCCGTAGTTGCTTAAACCAATCGACCATTAAGCCTCGACCCAATGAGGTATGAACTATGAGGTCTATGAGCGCTTCACAAATATGATAAATGATTCAAATTTCATAGATTACTTCCCTTTGTACCTATAGTGTGCAACAATCGCGAGGACAATGCGGTGTGCCGGAAAGGAAACATGCACTTGTAATAAATATGTGTACATACCAACGTACATACATACTAAGTTTTTCGTAAATTATCTCGGAGATTGATGCAAAGTAAATAATACAATGTATGTACACACAACAACATGCCAAGTAATGTCTGCTACTAATAAATCTTTGATAATACGAGTATGTAACTGTATCCTGTTAGGAGTGCCCCCTCAAACTACACTAATAAATAGTTACTAGAGTCGCTAAGAATACTTAAAACAGTACCTTAACTTTTAGGAAGCGAAAAGACCTTCCCCTCCGGCGCCTCAACAGCCGTACCGGCAACAAACTCAACAAGTTCACACTTGCACTTTACATCACAGAAACGTAATTATTTGTTTTTTTTTTACCATTATGTATATTTTTTCTGAAATTGTAAATAAGTAGTAAATGCGGTGTAAGTGACATCATCCATCCTTGACTCCAAGCCAGTCCTCTGTTCATTGTACACCTACTGAACAATTTTCCTTTTGAATTTTAAAGTAAGATTTTAAATTATTTTTATTTAATTTTATTAGGTTCCGTTTATACTTCATTATTTTATTACAATTATTTGAGTTTAGTTCCTATTTTAAAATTATTTTTAAATTTAATTTAATTAGTAGGTACCTACAAAAGCAACAAGTCATTAATTAATATATTAAGCACGCTGTGGTTACCTGATAATATCAGTTAGGCAGTATCCACAACCGAATCTGTATTTTAGAATTTAATTGTTGTCTGTATCATATGTTGGTAATCCATCTAAATAATGTGGGGTTTTTCCTGATTTCTTTACCTTTTACCTTTCTGATTGCTTTACCTTCTCAGGAGTTGAGGCCTACGCCGGCGGAGAAGTCCGTAGAGGTTCTAAAATCAACGACCAGTGGGTCCAGCAGCGAAACTATGGTGACCAGCGCTACGGACAATGTTAGTCTGTCTCGTTGTTTGTAAACCCTGTAGTATAAGGCCCGTATTCGATTACCGGGTGGAATAGACTTGGTATTTCTAACAAAATTTGATGATTTAATTTGATTTGATGTTAATATCTTTGTCGCCCACTACAAGAAATTCTAGTATAGTCATGGTAGGTATTTGTTTGTATAATAAGATGCACTACTTTTTAATAAAGTTTTTTCTGTCTCAAACTCTCAACGTAATAACCACAAAAAATCATGCGGTTTCGCAGCGAGAACATCATCATGACATGGTGAAAATCGTATCAGATGCTGTTGCCACGTGAACCTAAGAATCGTGTATTGTATCTTGTCTGTAATTGAAGCGAGAAGCAGTTGATCTACTACCAGTAGATACACTATGCAATTATTTTACTTTCAGAATACGTCAGTAGGGAGACATGGGGAGAGACGGACCAGCTTAGCGGCGAGCTACCTGGCGGCTGCTACAGCATCCTTAGCTAAAAAGTATGTTGAAACGTGTTGGCTCACTACTCATCACAGGTCATTCACCTCGGATAAGTCCGTAAAACCTCAAGTCTCTGTCGCCTCTTTTGACCTATTACTTATTTATTCTAGACCACCCCAGTACGGCTAACGGTGGCCAACTAGTTTTGTGTAAGGTTTGACGAGTGAATTATGAATATAAAATGTTCAATGATTATGCCAGGGAGACCCACAGTCCTCCGCGCGTCAACGCTCCGTCGGGGACCACCGGCCGCTCGGAGCAAGCCCAGCAAGTGACGATACCTTCACAAAACACTATTAACAGTCCTCAGATTTCATTATTCAATCATTCTAAGGAGTCCTTTGCGAGGATAAACATGTAACTATTTTCTATTAGTTTTAATAAATAATATACGCTAACCAACTCATATCCCCCACTAGGAGTTAGGATACCCTATGTTGCGGGTGGTATGGACAACTTAAAATTAAATGAGACATCACCCATGACTGAGAGCCAAAAATTATCTAGCACATTAATATCTATCCCAGCCTAGAATAAAAGCCGGGAAACCTCGCTCTTCATACATGATCACTGCCAACTAGGCTACTGGATCGTCAACTTTCTTTACATACAAGCAGTAATAACTTAGTCGTTTAAACGTCTTTCTCCCGCACGAGTGACTCGAGTTCGAATCCAGCGTTATGAAGAAATTTATCATCGCTTTCTTCGGTGGCGAAAAATATCATAAGATAACCTGCATCCTTGAGAATTATCCAGTTTATCTGAGATTAAATTAGTTTTTCAAGGTGCATCAGCTCGGCCAAGAAGCGCCAGCATGACAGATCTATGGCTTTAGCCCTACACATTGTGAAAAGATACCAGAGTCCAACATTCGGGCAGAGCAGGGTTGTGATGTTGATGATTTTAGATTTTGAATCTGTTACAACGTCTCTTTTATTATTCCATTAGTAGAGCTCCCTGGCTTCGCTTCAGAACAAGTAGGTACGCCTTACATTTACAAATATGTAGCTCCCTAATACGAAAGAGCTTTAATAAAATCTCTGTCCATTTTCATTTATCATCTCACAGGAACAAATTATCTACGTCGGTCCTGGGCCCGTCGAACAAGACGTACATGGCGGAGAAGTCGCTGTTCAACTGGGATCGCGAGACGGTGCTGGTGTTCGGTGGTATCGATCCCCACACGCCTTACGGATTGGCCGGCAATAAGGGGGATAGTATTTATAGGTAGCTACACTGTAACATTCATTATAACTGATATTAAGTTTTCGTCAATCTTGTCTGGTCAATCGCCACTCTCTTACTTGAATCAGCCGTAAAACGTCTCGTCGCGTTCCAGTTGAAAGCTTGAGGCCTTTCTATCTTTTCTCTTTTATTTGGTCGGCAACGCTCCGGTGACGCCTTTGGTGTTGCTGAATTCCACATGGTGTACGATGGTGATGGCGATGGTGACCGCTTACTTTCATGTGGCTTTTATACTCGTTCAGCAGCTACATCCGTGGGCTTATACATATCTACTATATGCTGTGACAATATATTATTATTATCTAAGTCTATGACCAGCTTGAAATCTGACCACTAGTGGCATTTATACCATAACTGAAAGATATGGGCTTTGGCAGAAGCCTTTAGGCTACACGTAGATTTACCTATATAGATAAACCAACAATATAAATGAATTTCAGGTTTGATCCGGTCACGAACGCGTGGGAATTCGTGCATTGTCTACCTGAACCTCGTCATCATCACTCCGTGGCGTTTCTTAGAGGAAGAGTGTATCTTGTTGGTAAATCTTTCCTTGATAATAATAAAATTTTACTTGATTAGGTTCTACGGAATCGCACCTTTACCCACCACATAATTTTAAAGTTATCATCATCAAGTAATTTGCAGGTGGCGCAGACCCTCGCGACGACGACCTGCGTGGTAAGTCGGTGGTGGTATCGACGGTGTGGAGCTTCGAGCCCGTGGAGCGGTCTTGGTACAGCGAGGCTGGTCTCGCGGTGCCCAGAAAGAACTTCGGCTTGGTCGTGCATCGCAAGGCCTTGTATGCTATCGGGGGTCAAGATAAGAAGGGCAGGTGGGCAACCGCTTTTAGAACTAAAATGGTCTTCTTCAGACGAAATTGTAGAGAAACACCGTTTGCTTATTCGAAGTTACAAACATGATGTATTTTCGTTGATAAATCAGTGTCTTGTTTTTAAAGTGAGGCTTCGGCAAGTTAACCAATGTCAGAGTAAGAAAAAATAGAACTTATTAATATTTCCCACATTATTTAGGTATGGTTAGCAACCAAAACAATTTTAAGGTCCCCATTTAAGTACTACCTACTAGGTATATCTAAGTACTGTTGATTTGGTCCAAACAAACTTCTAGAATAATGTTAAGACCTTTAAATGTTCTTAACTCTTTAGGCAAAAACTATGTATTCAACTATTTTCATGTTCTTAAATCAACCCTGCTGGAGAGAAAATATAAATCAAGCGACATTTCAAAATTAGTTTGAATTTTGAAATCGTTGATTTATTTGTATTATTTGTTCTTACATAACACAATTAGTTACATAACATAATAATATAAAAACCACATTAAGTTTAGAAGGCTCTCGAAGCTTCGCGTGGAACCGTTGCAGGGTGCTCCGGTCGGTGGAGCGGTTCGATCCGAAGACGAGCAGCTGGTGCGAGGTGCGCGCAATGGGCGCTCCGCGGACGGCGGTGGCCGCGGTCAAGTACCGCGAGTACATCTGGGTGGCTGGCGGGATGACCGGCGAGAAACGGCGACCCGTCTGCAACACCGTCGAGTGCTACAACTCTGAGACTAACGAGTGTGTACTGCTTTAGAACTAGCTAAGACTTTAGTTTGCTAAGATGCAACCTCGTCGTTGTCTTCGAATATTACATACGAGTATAATGTCTCTTTGGGATGTAAGAATAGTGCAACTTGCTCAACAACGGATGAAGCTATTTGTGTACCACCCTATTAATACCCATCGCTGGTAGTCTTGCATGATGGTAGGATTTTTTACCCCGCACATTTTGATATTGTAATAAAATATATTGCACATTGGATGTTTTTCCAGGTGGACTCAAATCCACAACCTACGATTCCCGAGGTGCTTCGCGACGCTGTTCGCTATGAACGACAAGTTGTACATAATCGGCGGCGCTGGAAAGATCTCCGAAAAAGTTAGTGGGGTTCAACATACGAGTAGATTCTTATCCAATTATATTTAAAACGCTAACACACTCATACGCCTGCAATAGTATTTCCTGTGCCGCGGACGCATGGACAACACAAATAACAGATCGTTAACACCATGACTCAATAATAAATAATTATCTGTCTCATTAATATCAGTCCGGCTGGGAATCGAATCCGAGACTCCTCATTTTGCAGGCAGGGACACTACCAACTGGATTACAGGTTGGTCACATTGAAGGAACTAAAACGAAACCTGAATAAAATCTTGACATTAGTTACATAGGTTAACGTAGTGGAACTACACCAACTATCCTATAATTTTCTTATTAGTAGGTTGTCATCACGTTACTCTTTGGGAAACATGATATTTAGGTTTATGAACACTAACCGCAAACAAAACATTTTGTTATTCGTTTTTAGCAGGCGTTTAATACTTAAACATTTTTAACTCGCCTAAACAGTAAACTACGTGCAGGAATTTTTAGGTTGCCTCGCATAGACAGGCCGTCTGCTAGAGTTTATTCCATTCCATACTATGTATGATGCAAGGCAGCAAAACCACACAGATGTATAAAGTATACCTACTTTAAAGGGTTTGTAAGATAGTGAAGTAAGTAAGTAAAATACAGACGATGCAAACGAGCGCTAAAAGAACGCCAAACAAGCCGCTACTCCCTTAATGGTTTGTCAGATCTCAGATAGCAGTTGTGTCAAAACTGACGTGATCGACATGGTTCCGTTTCATGATCATCAGCTCATTACAGTTTTTCTTAGTCGGCGGGTTTTTAACTTTTAAATTTATAATAATGTTTCTCACAGGACAAGACGCCGAGTAGTGTGAGCGCCATCGACGTGTGGGACTGGCGGGAGCGGCAGTGGAAGCTGGAGACGGAGCTATCCATCCCGCGCCACGGACACGCGCTCGCCTACCTCGGGACACAGATCATCATAATTGGTTAGTTCAGTTTTTTAGAAAGCACCTAATTGGTGAAATTATTCTTTATAATAAAGTAAATAAGTTTCACTTCAATAATATTTATATTTTCTCTGTACAGGCGGTGTAACGACGATATACATGCGAGCTCTCAACAACGTGGAGTCGTTCTGCTGCGAGCGCGGCGCGTGGATCCGCGGCGTCGCGACGCTGCCGTCGCCGCTGTCCGGCCACAGCGCCGTCACGCTGCCACCGGCCTCACTCATGTAGCGACCCCATCCGCTCTACCACCACCTCCACTCATCTCACTATGGAGGTAAACAGGTAGGGACAAGGGCAGATGCACCCTTCTGGGCCTCGGATGAAGTACCTACGGTTTTTGTACCTTCCTCCTTGTTAATCCGATTTGTCCCTCCTGGATCAGGGGCTTTACCTCTCCCCCTGGATCAGGGTACGCCCATGTCTCGCACCTCACGTAACCACACCTCATCAGGATTATGATGTAAATAAAATTTATTTCTACTGATATTAAATTAGCCGTCTGCAAGAAATCATTAGGGTATGACGTCATGCTGCTTTGTTATTTGTTGGTTGTATTTAATGTTATTTATATAAATTATGTCCAAAATAAGTGTTTAGTTCAATATTATACGTTTTTGGAGAAATGTGTCCGTTTAAAAATAATTTATTTATTGTTATGTTGAAACTATTAAACATATTTAATAAATTAATGTGTAAATCAAATTGTTATTAAATTATAGCAGGAGATATCAAACACAGTCTAAATAATTATTTCTAAGTAATTTTTATTTATTCTAAATGTATAGGATTAAAAATTGACACAACAAATATAATATACATACTTAAAGCTAATATCACGATTAATAGGTACATTCTTAAACTTAATATACAATGACATGATTATTATAACATACTCATAGCAGACAAATTTATTCCGACACACGCATACGCTAACTTCATTCATAATACTAGTAATAGGTTTCAAGTCAATGAGGTATGTTGATTTCCCTAAAACCAAACCTCCCGACAAATACCCTGGTAGTCCAGTTTGAAGCCATCCTCGCAGGGGTCGTAAGATTTGAAGAATAAGATGCTATGGTGAGGAGACAACTTTTTGGGCGCAATGTTTATGATTTCCTGAAACAAAGATAAAAAACAAAACAATAAAATTAGTGTTTAAATTAAACTTGTTTCATAGTTGTAAGTACGCAGGCCATAGTAACACGTAGACCATAGTTGTATGTAGACCATAGTAGTAGTTGTCCATAATTGCACGTAGGTAGACCATTATTGGCGTATAACACTGGGTGGAGTTACTTATTGGTAAACTCGAGCGGTATGGAGAACTCTTGCAACAAAGCGTAACAATATCGTTATTAAAATAAACAATATTGTTTAGTATGCAGTAGTAGGTATATAAGATAAGTATCAATCAATATTTTTTATCAGTAGGTATTATCATTATTTGTGTTGTAAATATGTTGATGTATATTGATTCCTATAAGATCGAACATTGACAATAGATAACCGCCAAATGTCGGTTGTTTGTTGGGATCGATAATAATCCAAGTGCCTATAGTTTAAAATTTTTGCAAATCTTTCCGTAAATTTTTGCAAATGGATTTTTAGCTTTAAAGTACCACACAGCAAGTACGACGGTACTACTACTATATTGAAGGGGTAGTATCAAACCCTACAAAGAGGTGAGACCTGACGACATTGCTTCGTCCGTTGTTCAACAGGCTAGATCACGAGTAGAGGAAGTCGACTTGGCCTCAAGATTGGATGGAGCTTGCATCTCAAATGATGATGACTATAGCAAGTAACGGAGATTCAATTAACTACAAAGCTATAACGTTACACCTGGCAGGATATAATAGATCACATTTAACTCACAGTTTCCGTCGCATCACGGTCGTTGTTTAACGTAATGACACCTTCCTCCGCCACCTCTGACCATTGATCCTTTCTCGGGTGTACATGCCTCGCCTCGCCCAGTACTGCTAGAACGAAGACCAGAGCGACCGCTATCTTCAACGACATAACGATGGATAAACGTGACACTTGTGAATATTTCCAAATAGTTCCAGCGATCCTTGTTGCCGCAATATGTGTACTGATACCGCAACACCGCGCCTTGCTTTTAAATATTGAACATTGTTATCATATTACGCGAACGTCACGCGACTAGGGTTCATGTTAAGGCGGGTGCCAGGCAGGCTGGGAGTCAGGTTATGACGCAAAAGCCGCATATGTTGCATTGTGGTTATTTAGAAAACAGTCGATTCGTTGTAAAGTAACTTTGCGTTAATGACGCAATTTCAGCACGTCACTCGTAATTGGTTTGTGTTCGAAATAAACAAACCGCTTCTTTGTACGACCATGCGAGGCGACCAGTCCTCGATTCCATGGATTTTATGTGACGGTACAAAGTAGTAAAATTGCCATCGGGTTTTAGTTTTTTCTTATTGACCTGATTAGCTGGTTAAAGAACAATTTTCCAAATTCAAACTTACTTATCAGCTTACAAACATGTGTGTAGCTACGAGTAATTTACAGTTCAGTATTTTCATTTCCATTGATCAAGAAAACTAGTGAATTGAATTCAACCAGTACATTGATAGAGTTTAAAATCTGTTGATTGATGCATGCATACCTACATATAAACATGTGCCACTGTGTTCGGATCTTTTTATTCTCAAATTTTAACATCTAAACATTGAATCTGGTAATCTGAGTCATCATAACGATATTGTTTGCGTTACGTGCGAACTGAAGATCTGCGGTTTACCCGAAACGTGTTTACGCCAATCTCTACATATTCTTGGGAATCGTTAACACAAATATACGAATAATTACAACTGTTGTATTCCGTGTTTATCGTTTTTATAATCAATAAGCTAAACTAAATGTAAATCTGTCTCTAAGTTCAAAGCATTGATGAATAAAAGCGTATTAAGAGGAAATGCTACGGGTCATTTTTCCATACAAACGTTCTCGACTAATCCCTCGCTGGTTTTTGACTCTAGATCAATAATTTTTTCACACAAGAATAATATCATCATTATCTATGTCGGTACGTTTTGATTTTTTTGATATTTTTGTTTTCAAAAGTTTTAACCTACTTCAAACAGCGCTTAAAACGGCCAAATAAATATGCCGCAAACGAACGCCTAGTACACAAATTATATAATAATTAGCACAAAAAGCTAAACGGTCCGACACAGAATATCTCCTTCCCATTCAATTTACAAAATTTCGTTAAGATTGCTTTAGTTTTGGCGGGGGGATTAGTCGAGAACGGAACCTCGATTTTGATGATTTTTGCCTCGGGTTTTTACACTGAGCTGCAGTTGTCCCTATCGCACTGACATACACGCCGCTCGCAAGCGCGACAGAGATATTGAGTGAAAAAATCCCAAATTTGAAAAAGGGTTCGCGTGGTATTTCCTCTTAAAAATATGCTGCAATTATAAAACTTCCAACATTATTTAGGTCAATAGCCGACAAATGTAAATAAGAGCCATCAGATTGTAAATGTGACCACTTACAACCGTCGCCCATGAACATCAGTAATACGGAATATCAAAGGCATCACCGATGTATTGCTGGCAAAAAACTAGAAGGGAGAAGGAAGAGCTGGAAAAGGAAAAAAAGGAACCAATCTTTTTCATAGATTATTGTTAAGGCTAGCTTCATCCATTGAGGACTTTCTAGTCCCAATTCGTGGTGGCTGTGCCGATTGAATAGTGAGACCGAAGGGTGATATTACCTACTCTTAAAGTAATTGTATGAGTTAATTTCACCATAAAGAATCTTACATACTTGTACAGGTTGTGTGAGCATCCAAAAAGTTCGTAGGAATGCAGAAAAATTGACGAAATATTTTTACTAAGTGTGCCTAGTGCCTACGTGAGTAGCTTCATGAACTTATCTTAAAATATTGACTGGTTCGGTGTGCGTGCCCTAGAGCTGACGCGCATGGAATTACCTACGTACATTATGTACCTAAATCTTATCAAAATGCATCGTCGTATCCCTTTTATTTCGTTCCATTTCACAAACAAATCTCATAGGTTCAGCAAATCAATGTAAATTTTCCTTAATTCTGTTTTCGATTGAATAATGAATAATCTTGTCACCTTGATTGATAAGAGGAAGATATATTTTTGCGACTCAATCATACATACGATAGTATTGTTTACAATCAAAATGTAAAGTTTACTGTTGTGCAGGTAGTGTTTAATATAATTACTACACGATTACGTCATAGTTTCATAATAAAATCTGTAAAAATATAGCAGTCATAAGCAGATCATTTGATGTTTATGTAGAAAGGAACATATTTCATCACATTGCTTCGTCAAATATTTTTTGTTCTCTCTTTTGCCTCCTTGACTGTGACCCCGTGCCCCTGCCTGCCGACTGGCCTCAGGTTATATTTCCGACCAGAGCAGACTAATCGTGTCTTTTGTTTTTCTTTGACATTGAAACTAAGAGGATCTTAATGAGTGTGGGAATTAATTAAAATAAAATTTGTCGTCGTGTCATTTATGTTTATCTCTTATAAGTTAATAATGAAGCCAGTGGGATTCATTTACTATGGTGCTATCAGCGATCACGGTGCACTGCAGGTTAGAACCCAGCACTTCCCCGGCCGGACAGGTGGAGTTAACTGCAACAAATACACTGTTGTTATCAACATAATTCGGTCACCAATGTATTGCTACTCTTGAGGACTAAGATATTCGCCTTTAAAAAAGTGTAACCGGCGCCACACCTTTCTAACCGGAACACAATTGCAGTTAAAACATTGAGTACACGGTATTAATGTTACTAAGTACCGTGGCGGGCGGTCGTTTTTATCCCGGTCGAATTCTACAGGCTTTTTCACCCATTAACTAATAAAATTATTATTATATTATTTAAGGACAATAACTGATAAACAAGCAGATAGAGTACGTCACCTCCACTCATGGACAGCCCCCACCCATTACAGCGACGTCACCGACACGTTACCAGTCAAAACGGAAGCGAACAACGAATATTCTCTGTATGTGCTATAGAAAAACAAACAACTTTTACTTAGAAAAGTTTTTATTACATACATATACTTATCCCAGGTGTTGAATATATTAATAATGCAATAAATAACCAGTAAGAACCGGGTATAATTACGTTTTACTTTTATATAATTACGATACACTTGACACGTAAAACAAAAAATACTTTCAGTGTTTTAACTCAATTTTCAATGACCTTAAAACCAATTATTTCTTATATTCCTCCAATATGACAGATTCCTGCCATTCTGTTTCGCGATTATAATATGGCAAAGGTACTTGGTAATCTTGAAGCAAGTTTTGCTGGTATCCTCGGGTAATTTTGGGTGTACACTGTAAATATATGGGTACCGAGAGACCATAAGATGTCGGGAAATATGCCGTTACACGCTCAGTACTTTGTAAGGGCACTTGAAGTTGTTCTGGAACCAAAGACGCGTCACGGAAGAACGGATCATCCATTGTTGGCAACATGTTGTTAATTATAGCATCGTGTTCCAATTGCTCAAGAATGTTTTCATCTGATCTTTGGTTTCTCCCTGGATGTGCGTTTAACATGGAGTCGTCGCTTTGTAGATTAAACATATTGGGACTATCATTCGAAATATCCATCTCGTCAAAAACAATTCCATTTAGAGGTCGTACTAACTGTCCAAATGTAAAGGGCAGGCCGGCGTAAGGAGGCGTTGACATTGAGTTCTCTTCAAGATTTTCCGCTGGGTTTTGAATGTCCTGTGCTACGTATTTTATCAAGTGGTTTTGTAACTCATCTTCATGAATCATGGGCACTTCGTTAATTACAACATTGTTTGTTCCATCGCTTGGTTCACAAATAACCTTATTAACAATTAATTTAAATAGAAGAAACAACAAAAACAATACATAACGCTTCATTTTGTACACTTAACTGATGAAGTTTTGTATTATAAATACTAAAGTCTAAGTATTAATAATTGCGAGTAACTTCCATTCAGCATTATCATATTACATTCATACTCAGCAGTTTTTGCAATGTTTTGCTATTTGATTACATAAATTTATTATTTTATTGGTTCATTCAAACACACGAGACAGTTAAATATTAAGTTCAGCAAATTAAACAAGTACGATAATCTTCTTCTTCTCTTATATATAAAAATGTATCGCTGATTATGTTGCTAAGCGCAAATCTCGAGAACAGCTGAACCGATTTCGCTAATTATTTTTTTATAGTACCTATTCCTTAAAGTACGAGGATGGTTCTTACGGAGAGAAAATTTTAAAAAATTGCCTTTACTACCATACTACAAAGTTTAAGTGTCAGTGGAGGGGTTCCGGGAAGGTGTCCCGAATAACAGAATAAGCACTAAAAAAATAAAAAATTAAAGAATCGACTGTTAGACGGTACGCAGTTCTCCGGGTCAGCTAGTTACATATACATTATAGTTGAGTGTACGAAGCTCTACCTTCCCTAGAGTCCTAGTACACCTTGTTATAGAGGTCAGATTCGTTTTACGCTTTGGTATGGTGCTTGACGGTATGGTAGTTAGATTTTTTATTTGTTTGGATAGCCACTACCTACTTATTATATTGACAACATAGTAGCCCAGTTGGTAGACATCGGGTCTGCGAAGGAAATGGATCCCGGTTTCGATTCCTGGCTGCGGCAAACATTTATGTGACAGAAATGTTGGTTCTTAGGTCTTTAGGATTGTCTTATTGTAGTATTCTCAAACAAAGTTTCATGCTTTTGGGTTAGGCTTTATCTTGCCTGTCCGTCAGTAAGTAGGTTAACACTATTACCTATTCTAAGATTAGGAGCACCGATTGTATTATTACATTGAAGTAGGTATGTAAAAGGATAGGAAGAAAAACAAAATTGAATACAATTAAATATTATTTTTATTTCATTTTTTCGAATACAAACATACTAAAGTTTCATTTACCATTATTCATATACCTCTTTTGTGATGTCTTACGCATTGCAGACTTATTTTAACAATACCATCGTTCAGGGATCACTTTATAAAAACAGCACTATTGTTTTGTTTTCACAATCACTTTAGATATTTGGTCCAGGGGCGTATGGCGTTCATTCAACTTCAGTTCATCTGTTTCTACGCCCCGCTTTTTAAGAAAATTTAAATCCTCTGATCTGTAAGCTGGGGCGCTGTATGAGTTATGTGTCTTAGCGAGACTACCAGACACAACCGAAGGTGAACAGCTCAGCAGGATAGGAACAGCACAATTTCCTAAATTAGCATTCGGGAACACTCCCACTGCAGATCCACCGTAAGATGATCCCCCTCCAGATCCATATGAAGGAGACAACCCAGGTCCGTATGAAGATCTATACGCGCCGTGATTATGAGCCCATTGGCTAGAGCCAGTGCGCTCCAGAGCCATTTTCGATGTGCCTCTCATTTGCATTAAGGAACTTGGCTGCATTGTGTTATCTATATTTGATTTCTCATGCATCATCATGTTATGACCATTATTTCTTGACATTAATGTGTCATGAGCATGCAAATGATCAAAACCGGTGTTCATGGGCGATAACTGATGGTCATGAATACTTTTCGATTGTGTCCATTGTTGTGGCGCCCGTAGTTGCTCATTGAGAGTCAAATGTTGGTGATCGTGCATTGAGCTACTTCTTAATGGATTTAGTTGCTCAATATTGAAGTGTTGTGAACTTCCATCCATCCTCATATTGTCTAAATGAGCCCGATGAACTGGTAATGGGTCATGCAATTCTGTTGGCGTGGAATCTATGTTATGAACAGTTTTTAATCTTTTCTCTAGACCACTGTTGCCATGTAAATCATCTGTTGTTCTAAATGGCATTAATTCTTGAACATTTGTTTGTTCTACAAAATCCTGAGGAGAATTAATTTGAACATTTAAATTTGGCTCGTCATTGTTGAACATAGAGGCCATTTTCAGGTGTGGAGTAATGTTATGAGAGTTATCACTGAAATGCATCATGGTTTTCAAGTGCTCAGAATTTGGGTGAACCTCTGGTACATTTAATCGCTCATGTAATTCTTGTTTTTCATTCTTCATCATTTGGTTTTTATCTGTTAGAGATGATTGGTGATGAGCCAAATGGTGTGAATCTTCAATAAAATCCATATTGTTTAGAAGCTCTTTGTGAAAATCAGATGTAGCTCTTACAATAGCTTGGTCACTATTACCATGGTTATCATCATGATTTTTAAAGTGGGATTTTTCATTCTCTGTCTTTTGATCTAGCTTTGATATAGTTGATCTTTGTGTGTCCATATTAATATCATCTTCACTTTTTATATTGTGTGTCATGGCTTTCTGTGGTCCCATTTGCATTTGTGTTGAGTGCTGCAGATCCATATGTTCTAAATCTTTTTTATTATCATCAGTTTTTACGGCTTCCCGATTGATAAACTCTGTGCCTTTTGTTCTCTGTTCTAAGTTGTCGTGATGTAAATGTACTTTATTGTTGTCATTATGCGCAGTAGTATCTACATGATTTACTCCTTGCATCAGTTGATGGTTTTCGTGTGATAGCTTTGCGTCTGAATGTCCTGCTTGAATACCAGAAGAAGAGTTGTCATCACTTGATTTCACTAATTCGGTATCATCAAAGTTATTTCTATTTAGTTTATCTGCCAAATTTAAATCGTTTCCTTTCGTTTCCATGAGTTTTGACTTATCATCTTTACTTTCTATAGCTCGATCTTTAGTTTCTTGGACTTCAGCATCATCATTTTTTTCTGTCATCTCCTTTTGACCTGTGGGGTTTTCTTGGTTTTGTTGGCTACCCTCATTAACTGTACTGGCCTTTATTAAACTGTCACTATGAATTTCCAATTTTCGATTTTTGTCTTGAACTATTGAAGTAATGCCATCTTCCACTTCATTATTTGATCTAAGTGGAGTATCGATGTCTTCTATTATAGTTGTAGATTGTTTGTTTGTATCATTTAAGTCGTTAGTGTTAAAGTTCCTGAACTTCTTTTGTTTTGATTCATCTTCGTCTTCTGTATTTTTAAAATTGTCCTCTAAATTCTTTCCTGTTTCAACATTATTATGAAGATGTATAGCTTCTTTCCATTGAATTCTTCTTTCTTCGTCAGATTTCTCTGTTTTCAAATGTGTTTTTGAACTTTCGTCATTAGTAGTCATACCAGAATCGAAGTTTTTGAACTTCCTATGAATATGTTCCAATGCCTGTCTCACCTTTCCAATATCGTGATGTAGTTGGGTGTCTGACCCAAGAGCTGTATGTCTATGCTTATTGCTTTCTGCACATTCATCTTCCATTCTCTGTAAATCCCTCTCAAACGTGTGGACTGCTTCTTTTGCTACATTAATACTGTGTACCAT
Source organism: Ochlodes sylvanus (assembly GCA_905404295.2). Lineage (NCBI taxonomy): Eukaryota > Metazoa > Arthropoda > Insecta > Lepidoptera > Hesperiidae > Ochlodes > Ochlodes sylvanus. The sequence continues at coordinate 4,632,655 of FR990126.1, read as the reverse complement.
TTCTCTTTCGGATATTTCATGGGGATGGTCCATTGAAGCGCTCTTTATTTTATCCTTCGAATCATTATCTTCGCATAACTTGAATTTCATTTGTTTTCTGCATTTCTCTTGTGAATCCGTTTGAGGTCGCTCTTCATCTGAATCACGATAAACATGGTACCCAATTTTTTTCTTTACAATAATGGGTTTCTTGAAGCCGCTGAATGTTCTTGCATCGAGATTACTTGATCCTGCATTGTTTACATCTTGATCCAAGGTGTGGTTTTCTAAGTGTTCTGGTATTTGATCTGTTTCGTGTGTTGTAGATTTCTTCTCTCGTTGCGTTATTGTGAAATCCTGTGGCGAAAGGCGAGTACTATCTGCATGATCTTCAAATGCTGGCGCCGCAATGGCGATAGTCACCAAGGCAGATAGTACTGCCTGTGTCTTCATTGTAGATTAGAGTTTGATTGATAATCAGATCAATCTTCGTACTGTATTTATACTAAATTAATCCTCTAACGTAATACACTGCGGAGAGAAAATAAAACGTGCCTCACAATGCTTTTACTCACGTGCTGAAGTAAGGCCGGCCGCTTCTCAGTATTCTATGTATTTAAGACTTGCATCGTACCGCGAGTTTACCTATACATTCATTTATTGAAACAAAATAAAACTAGTAATTAAAGGCATACAGCCCAGGCATGCAGCCCAGGCATACAGCCCATACAGCTCATGTGTTTACATAATATATGGTTTGTGTACACATTGCGTTTGGCTGACTCCAAATCATTAATGACCCGCTACTGAGCATGCTCTCTCAAGCTCAAACTATACTCCACCATGCCGCTCCATTAAGGATTGTTGGCCAATCCAAGTGTCCGAAGTTTGCCCGAAGGCATGGTTTTGCCGACTGTTATCTAACGATAACAACCAGGACCACAGCTTTACGTGCCCTGCGAAGCACGGAAACGCTCAAAAAGTTTTTGCCACCAGCGGTCACCCATCCGATTACCGACCGTGCCTATTAGCAGGTACGGTCGGTAATTGGATGGTGATGATGATGATGGTGATGATAAAATGGGCTTAACGCGGTCGAACACTTAGGATCGACGCAGGCCGACTGGCTTTGCATTATTTTATTAGTATGTAATATTTGTTTGTATGTAATACACCATAAAAAGTTAAAAACGAAGTACAAACATTAAATTATACTTAGTAAGTTATAGAAGTACATAAATTAATATTACTTAGGCGCAATCAGACAGACATTCAAGGCAAAAATTTACGAAAGTATATGTATTCAGTAGCCCAGTTGCTAGAGAGCCCATCTGTACTCAAGTCTAAGGTTCAATTACCGGTAAGGAAACAGATAAGTTTTCGAGTGATGGGTATCAGTGATATTCTATTTCTGTTTTATCATGCCACTCAATAGGAATCCTAATACGACTTTGTTAGTGTGTTAGGAAATATAAGTTCTTGAAAGAGTACGTGTTGAGGAAAATGTATAAATTTACACAATAACAAGAAATTATTTATCAGTAAATGTAAGAAAATCAATTATTTAGCTATCACCAATCGTTCGATATATTATTATAGAATTTCATACGTGCACATTTACTACGAGTTGTACAGGAAAAGTGATTATAATCACGTAGCCTTAGGTATAGATGGTTTATTGATGAAAAAATGTAAAAATAGTAAAGGTTGTATGGAATAAATCGCTGTTTAGCGATATGACCGCCTTTTGTACACTGTGCCTAATGTAAGCTGCTCTCAATGTTTTCTTGTCTGTGCAGGCTAATAGTTCCTAAGTTTTCATCACCACCCATGGTCATCAATATCACCAAAGCATCACCGATGCGTTGCTAATAAATACCTATATAACAGGTATTATTTAACATTAGTGAAGACGAACCAAAAAAGTCAATTTCTCATTTGTAATCAATATACCTACTTATATAAAACTCTTCCGTTATGATCTCGCCGTGACCATGATCCAAACAATTGGTCGAAATGTTAGAGTCAGGCGAGCCCCCGACCATCAGGGAGGTGGCTGACCGCGACTAAGAGCATGCTTACGGATAACGAAAGGACCCCCCCCCCTCCTAAGGAAGTCCCCCCCCCCTTACCCCCACCGGGAGATACTAGCTCTCCTGAGTAAACACGCCCGGGTGAAAAGGACATGCTTGAGACCCGCAGATCCTTCGCACCCACTCCCCTGCAAAGAGCGCGACAGCGAAGGATGACATGTAGTAGTAGTAGTAGTAATATCGTTATAAATAAAAAAAAATTGAGAACCCGTTACAGTTAAAATGGTTACATTGAATTACCCATACCAAAATACGGATTTCAGCCTTATTTTCTGCTTATAGTATTTAAATAGTTTAGCCGCGGTCGGACACATGAACATGGCGAAACTATAAGGGCTCCTACTTACCTACTACGGAACCCTAAATAGAGGAACAAAGTTTTTTCTTCACTTTTTGGACATAATAGATACTGAATTTTCAATAGGCTCACCTCTCATCACACGGTAGTATCTTTATTTTTTGTAGACTACTGACATCAATGTCGAACATGTCGATGGACGGCGGCGGCGGTGACCATTCACCTCATCATCAGTGTCACATCATCATGAGGTGCGCCATTTGAAAACAATTGAAAAAGGAGTAAAATAATTTTTTTTTTAGAGAATTGCCACCCATTGAGATATTACGTACCTACCTACTAATACTAATATAGTATCAATTGGAACCACCTGGTTTTTGACATCATATTATAGCAGAAGATAAACGGGACTTGAATAAGCATTCTTCCGATATCTCGGCACTCAATCTATAGTAGGTACCTACTAATATAATAAAGAGTTTTGTTTGTTTGAACGCGATAATGAGAAGGCAATAAGACTACAATTTTTTAGTTAGCCTTAATCATTTATTCTACCGAAGCGAAGCGAGAGGGTATTACTAGTGATAACATACGAATAGTCAAGATGAATCAGCCCTCGAATAGTGTGATGATGATGACATATCCTGTCCTAGCCATAGGACACTCATACACAGCAGTATTACAAGAAAGATACAGCAAAAGGGCTTTTCCGAGAATCAAATCAATGTCAAATACCAAAACTTACTATAGGAGCGCATTGTTTGCTCTAAAACGTTTTCAAAACATTTCCTCTTAAAGCACGTAGTGGCGTTCTATGGATATTGAACGGGAACTCACGTACTACATTGTTAGCAAAATTAAAATCCGTCGTTATCGATGAATGAAGCTAGCGATTGCAAAGACCGATTGGATCTCACGTTCAGTGCCTGATTGTAAGATACGACTACACGTGTAAATGTTAGGATGTATTAAGCACTAGTTTTATGACAACTTATCAGGCGGCGTGTCTCATGTTGACGCAAAAAGCGGAAAGGCTGTAACCCACAAAATAGACAATGTTCGCCAGCACCCAATAAACTTTTGAGATTCGTAGATTTTTTCCGTATTTTCAAATAAAAAAATTGTCGTAGGTGTGGGTTACAAGTTACAACGTTGCAACTTTTTTGAGTCGATCTCTTCAACTCGCCAAGCTGTAGTAAAACCACCTTCAACGTCGCTACTCCTGAGCTTGCGAGAGGAAAAATGAGTTGGTAGATTGACTGAATGATCGAGACATTTAACAAAAAATAATTAAAATATGGACTTTCATTTCCACATCATTAGATCTGATGATTGATGAATTCTATTAATTTTAAATATTGTATATACTTTTTTATTACTATTCATTTATTTATTTATTTTAGCTTTATTGCCCACATTATAAAAATTACGGTACAAATTGCATTCTCTACCAGCCAGGATATAATATTTATAGTATTATGTGTAGTTAAAAACGCCTACTTAAAATTATATTCGCAGGGTAGAACTCGACTTTTAGCTAACCCTATTCCGAAACTTGCGCAAGAAAATTCTCCACTCCGTAATCCACAAGTTTGATTCATCTACTGTCGACTAAGAGGAATTGATAGTGTTGTAATCTGCATTTGTAATAAATTCTACCGACTTGCATGCCACTGATATGCAGAATGAACGGGCGTGGGAGATAGCACAGACCCTTGGGGAACGCCAACATGTATCGATTTCATACAGTCGTTTACGACCTTAATTATATAAAAACTGTAACCGAACAAAGTCTCTACATGAAAGATATTTGCATAAAACTGTTAGATAGGTACAAGATTATAAACGTAATAGATTCCATGACGAAACATGTTAACAGAATTTTTGTCTATTTTGTCTGCGTATAGTCTGTTCCCGCAAATGTCAGAAATGGCTTTACGATTGGATTTGGATGCTATTTTCATGTAGCAAAGTACTTATGTTTGATATTTAATGTTGGTTTAAATTCGTCAACTTTACAAATAAAAATATAATTTTACGTGTAGCAAAAGCAACGACTTTGGGTGTGGGTTTTAAGATAGGTTTCTCGAAGTGAAGCGAGTGCAGTTACTGGCAGGTAATAAACAACATATTTTAGGTAACTCTGCATATGCGTAGGTAACTACTACCAACATTTCCCAATAAAATTCATCAGTGATATTAAAAAATATCCAAAAGTTTATCTCTAATGAGTCAATGACAATTTTATTAATAAGTGTAGTTTTAGTGGTGGTAGGTACTTTAACGTTAAATTTATTTCAAATTATTACAGAACAAGTATAATAAAACAATTGTTATGTAAAATAAATTTGTATTAATAAATAATAACACATTTCTTATGATATTTATTACATTTATCGTCACTGGTGTTTATCGCCTATTGTTTTAGAACTTAACGGAGAATGTTCCGATGAAAGGTGTGCCTTGTCGTGGTGCTCTTCTGCCTCGTCATGGTGGACCTGGTCTTCTACGTCGCGGTACGCGCCGGTATTGTAGTTATTGTAATAGGGTTGCGACTTCACTATCCTTCCATGCGCTATAGAAGGCGAGCAGCTCACTAGAAGGGGCACACTGCAGCCTCCAACATTCGTGTTCGAAAACACCCCAACTACGGGACCGGGAGCACCGGCTTGACCTGCGTTAATTACCGGGGCAGCTCCGTACGATGATCTAGCCATCGGCATCTGGTCAAATTGGATCTGGTTCATGTCTGAAAACGCCAACGTTTCCTGCTCGTTTTCTGGCTCCTCCTCATTCCGGTAGTAACGGTGCGCGTACGGTGAAGGCGCATAGCCGTGATGTGCAGGTATTGCGTGGTACGCAGCATGGCCGTAGTACGGTGGGGCAGCACCATACGCCGGTATTGCCGCAGCGGGGACTTGTGCATACGCCGCAGACGAAGCCGCGGCGCAGGGACTCGCATATGCGGTGCCGTAGTTGGACCGCTTTGCAGGATAACCTTCTTGAAGTCTGTTTAACTCCGTCCTATCGAACAACTCCTGTTGCCAGTCTCTGTACGCCCCATCGCTGGCTGACGGGGCGGCGACAGCAGCAGTCACTACTATGCACACGAGAAGAATTATCGCCATTGTCAAGACAACTGGGATGTAACAGATCCGACGTTAATATTTATACATATTTACGCAATCGACGTTCAATTCGTCAAAATAAAAACATCGGCATTGCCAACTTAGAATTCGCTGATTCTGATGACACTGGCCTGAATATTTCTGCTAAATACAGATTTGGAATCATGTTAAGAATATAACAAGAAAATGCGATAATGCAATTCGGTTTGTTAAATCAACGAACGTGAAATTTCTTGTTTTATGTTTAACTAGCTGTGCCCCCGACTTGCATGCATCGTGTATACATCCATAATAATATGCATTTAGTAAAAAGCGGTTATTATAATATTACAAACAGACACTCCAATTTTCTTTATTTGTATAGATGTATTTGCATTTGTATTCTTTATTTGTATGGATTTACCTACTCATTTCGTCTGTTAAACATTGTCCCGAAACTTTATACCTACTTCTTTTTTAAGGTATTCTTGTATTTAAACAACTTTGTTATTACCTAATGCTTATCTTCAGGATAGGGTAGGACTAGGGTAGGTTCCGTGAAATTATGACATCTACGTCTTTCATCTTCTTTGCAAAGCACTACGTGATGCAAGTTATGATATTTTTTATATAAATAGTAGTCCATAGACGAGCTGACAATACACTTCTTGATAAATGGTCACCCTCGAACATGGACATTAGTAACACCAAACACAGCACTGATCTGTTGTCGATCAAAAGCAAGCCGGTGACACCATTAACACTGACTTTTGGACACTGCGACCAAAACATGTAAAAACATCTATTTCTCGGTTGATATTAAAATGAGCTCTGATAGCCTAGTGGTCCTCGTTGGACTCCCGAACAGGGAGGCCTGGGTTCGAATCCTTCACGGACCTCTAATTTTACGTCTAATGATGTGCGTATTAGAAATTCGGTGAAGAAAAACATCGTGAGGAAACCTGCCCACATTAGTTCTTCACAATATTCGCCATAAATGTAGCCCACCCGCATTTAACATAATTATGTGGTAGGTGCCTGAGAATTATATTTCTGGGAGGAAACCCCGTGCCCAGTTAAATAAACAAGTGATAACACACACATCACAAAGGCCCACCCACGACTCGTGTGCAAATAATTAACAATTTGTCTCGGTTGGGACTTGAACCCGGGCGCTTACAGTAGGGTCTCTAGCTCTGCCAACGGGTTTTCGAAAGCTGTCGGGATCTAATTTGTGAGACAATTGTTATAATATTTAGTTGACGTGATGAAACTGTAAAAATCACAATTCGATGTATTTCTAAAAGTAACCATTGTAAGTAACTCGAATGAAGTGTAGAGTTTCAACACGTGTGATATTTACGTTTCCTTTTTTCGATTTACGACTTTTATACTTATATATAACACAGATACAATTTGTGTGTGTAAAAAAAATAATGTTTTAAATGTGTAAGCAATCTTTATAAAAAATAATGTTCCCTGGGTCGCGGGTGGAATGGAAAATACAAATTAGAAATAACCAACACCCAATCCCGAGAACAAACATTAATCTGTCACATTAATTTTTGCCCCCGCAGGGAATCGGATCCGGGAACTCTGGATTCGAAGGTAGGGTTACTACCAACTAGGCTACGGGGTCGTGAATTATAACTTATATTGAATTTAATTTCCATTTGACGTAACAACGAGGAAATGTCCAGTTGTCCATCGAACGTGACAACAAAATGACATGATTTTAAAAATGCATACATGCAAAATTGTTTAGCGTTATGTGTTATGCATTATTCCGATTCAGCGCAATCGTGACTTCCAAGTACAGTTTATGCGTCAACAATATCAAATTCGAGATGTTTACGGCTGTTTGATATAAGGAAACCATAAAATGTCACGCGCCGTAACAATTTTCTGCACAATGAGAAACCCTTTCACGTCCGTTTTGCTGAACATAAGGATGAGATTTCACTTTTTAGGGTTCCGTACTCAAAGAGTACCAATGGGACCGTCTATCTGTCACAGGGCTTTCTTTATCTCTTGAACGCGAATAGGTATTACAATTAAAATTTTCGCAGACTTTTGTATTACTTCTAGAGGTTCCCCATACAAATTTTTGTTGCCGTAAATACTGCAGGGGGTTGTTATGGAATCCATCGTGAGCAAATCTGAGTCGCAATAGGCTGATTTTTTTACCTTTTCTAGTAGTCCATTGTTAAGGAAAGATCTAGAAACTATCTATGACTGCTAAACAAAGACCTTCCGTAACCTACGTCACTCTGACTAAAATCTGAATAAGGGCAGCTTGTGGCGAGCTGTTGGTCAGTAGCGACACCATGGACCCGAGGGAACCCCCTGTTCATTATTATCAATTGGTGGAGCGGAGATTGAGGAACAGGCCCCACCTATGTACTTGCCTAAACCGGCCGGCCAGAGTGGAGTCGTTAGAGCTATGTGTATGCTCGGGGGTAGAAGTTTCTAATGGCGTAATAGCGCGGTAATCCGCTCATGGGGGTTTAACATTGGATCGTGAAATCGGTGCCGCACCGCTCTACACCCCTAGCTGCTCATGCCAATGTTGCCCCCAGGCATATGCCACTTTACGGAGGCCCATCTAATGAGCATCAAGTCACCACCTGCCGCATTATCAGTTCTTATACAATTGATTGGCAGGTGTCCATAGTAGGTATGTACCTATTCCATAGCCCTTTCACCAGTCCCTCGTATAGCCTATTTACCTTGTAGTTTCCTGTTCTATAATAGTTGCTGTGCACACGCCGGAGACTATCTTCGGTTGTATCAAATTGGAGGTGTAGAAAAGAGCTATTCTAAATGTAGCGGGTATACCCGCTGTCATGGATATATTGTACCACCTCCATAACCTCTGTCTTTTTCAAATTCAAATCGTATTTCAGTAGTGTGATTTGTGGTACATACCAAAGCTGTCCATGGGCGATTGTGACCAGTTACCATCAGGTGGCTCGTCTGCTCGTTTGTCGGCTGATAACATAAAAATAAAATTAAAATATGTCTGACACCTTGGCGTTACGTATGAGCATAATTATGCGACTGTAACCACTAAGCATCTTTAAATCCATCCGCTTTGTTATAAGGTACGAATATAAAAAAACATTAAATTAAGTACTTAAAATGAGTATTGAATACGATAGACTTACCCGGACAGTTTTGCACCATGATGCAATTTTTGCTGACCTCGTCGCGGACGTACTCAGCGGAGCATCTGCATCCAACATGACATTCCCACTTCGAGGAGCAAAGACTTTTACTGTTATACAAAAGCTTGATATTTACGCAGGTTATAGGACATCTCCAGCCGCATAACGAGTACTCCTCATTTTCATGAAAACAGACCGACGTTCTATATGCAACTTTATTTCCAAAGCACAATATCAAAAATAAAATATAAAGCATCACATCGATATGCGATTACGAGTATAGGGTTACAATGTGAGACTGTTATCGACGATCGTTTTTTATTTCTTTTCAATATTTCCATCTAAATACTTACCTAGTAGAAATAAGTGTTAGATTTGTTATATTACAGTTTATTATGACATTAAAATGACCTAAGTTTTAACACTTTTAATCCTTAGTCTCGGTGGATGAGCGTCTACAGGTACGCCGCTCATCCACCCAAACACAGATCTAGAACCAAGTATCCTAGCGACCGGCGAATGTGAATGTGTTTATCAATAACTTATTTTTATTTAAAAAAATGTGCTTTCCCTTGACTATTTTCAATCATTTTCATTGGACCTTCAAATACACAGCATGTCGTCATACATAGTTGTTTTCAAACGAATCTTGAAGCCATCCATAGTTTGGTGCTAATCTGCAATCCGTATTTGAATCCTGTTCATTTTCATTTTTATTGGTAAGGACAGTGTAAATTTTAAGTAGTATTTTTTTACGTGTCGTCGATATCAGTTCAGTATTTTTCAGTTTTTTTCCTTCAGTAATTTTTCGCGTATCTAAATGCTTCGATATTGGTAAAGATAAGAACTTACTCTATCTACATATTATAAACGTGTTGAGCGATTTACTTTTTATCTTCGAAACGTGTGCTAAGGGAAGGTTCACAATCTCGTATCAAGATATAGCACTGTTCGCTATCGTTTCATGTAAATGCGATGCTATATAAAAGCAGAATGATCCCCTTATATGTCATCGTAAGTTCACGATCCAAGTTTTATACAATAACCAAACGTCATTATGTGGAAGGGAATTTCAAAACTTCTTTTTCTATCACTAACGATTTCCAGGATAAGAGGACTTTTGGCATGGCCTGGAAATCAACTTCATCCTGTGCAGGGGCTGTATGTGAAGCCTTCCGTTGATGGCACCACTGGAGACTTATACGTGGCAGCGACTGAGGACCACGGTGTGGACGCTCATTGGCTCACCGACCAACCAATCAACTTCCTGCCAACTGCTGCTGCTACAGAAACAAAGCTTAGCAAGTTGCCCGTGTCTTTAAGCTCAAGTTTCTCTAAGACATCCTCGCCCCATGAAGAATCTGTGACTACGCAGAAACGAGCAGTCATTACGAGCCCTCAATTCAAATACACTTACGCGTTACCATCGAGCGAAGGAAGCCCCCTCGCACCATATCCCTACGTAGCTGTACCGGTGGCTGCGTCTCCAGAGTCCCCACCACCGTGCACTACCGAAAACACGCAGATAGCCCCGAGCTACCCCCACTTCTCTCCATATCACTATTTTTACCCGCAAATAATGGCAACTGTCGCTAATGCTGTAACGGCTACGAATGATGTGAGTAACGAAAATGGATCCATCCAAAGCCAAACTTCACCATATTGGTCCGGGTACACTTATCCATATCAATATGTGATGGTGGACCCTACGTCGTGGTTACATGGACAAGCGAGCACCCCTACTCCCTCTGAAACAACTACGAACGAGTAAGGTACAATAAACAGTACTTACCTACAAATAAAATTAATTTAATTATGTATTAAGGTATGTATTTAGAAAGTACCTACTTATTGATCAAATAGACCAATGACACACTTATTGATCAAGTAGACAGTGTTATATCTTAGTTATTTATTGTAATTTATTAATGGTACCAATCTAATATACTTATATGAAAAATAGTTTAATAAATAAATAATAATAATAAATAAATTACTGAAATAAAAATACTCTGTACTTTTATTCTATCTGCCTAAAATACCAATCAAAGAATACCATACCATAACAAAATTAGTGTTTGTATAGTAGTTACGGCCGGCGGTTCTTGGCCGCCCTGAACTTTGTTCGGATCGCTGCGCAGAAGTCAATTTTAGGGTCGAAATGGTGGCAAGACGCGCGGGGTGTCACTTTGAGCATTGTTTGTTTCAGTCACACGCTCAGTGTTCGTGTCGCTATCTCTCTCTAAAGTACAATACCTGCGCACTATATCCGAAAACCTAACTTCAGAGCGGCCTAGAACCGTCGGCAGTATTATTAACGCCTCATTGAGATACTCGGCCATATTAAATGCTTTATTTTATTAAAAACATAAATGAGATAAAACTACGCAAAACTTAAACCACAAAACTTAGAGAGTAAGATTCTACATAGAGGGCATAATTACTAAATTACATAAATTACGTATTAATTATCTATGAAATGTACGTCAAGTTTTCACGTCAACGTCAAATACGTCAATGTCAATTCGTAAAATGTCCTTCCTTTTCACTTCAAAAAATCAACAAAGTGGAGTTCGTGGATCGTAAGCATGATAAAAATGCGAAATTATAATTAATAATAGATTTTAGGCGAAGGATAAATATTTCTTTGCATTTAAATTCGAAGACATAAATACACAATGGTGTCTAAAAAGAAGAAGAAGGTTTGTACAAATTATAATTATGCCATGATAAGTTGAAAAACACGTGTGTCATGTTATAACCACAAATATTTTAATTTATAGTATTCATCGGGCGAGGGAGCCCAATTTATGACACGCAAAGCAGCGTTAAAAAAGTTGCAGTTATCTTTGAAGGATTTTAGACGTATATGCATTCTCAAAGGAATTTACCCAAGAGAACCGCGCAATAGGAAGAGAGCTCAAAAGGGTGCAGGTGGTATCAAGACGCTTTATCATACGAAAGACATAAAATATCTGCTCCACGAACCTATAATATGGAAACTTCGAGACCTAAAAGTTGGTAATGTTTTAATTGTAAATTATAAAGTAGCTATATTAACTAAGAATTGTCATGACCATAATAACATCCTTGCATTTCAGGTTTATCAGCAAAAAATCCGCAAAGCACGAGCGATGCGAGAATATGGACGAGTGAGAAAATATTTCAGAGACTATCCTGACATGAACATAGATCACATCGTAAAAGAAAGATATCCAACATTTGTAGATGCCTTGCGAGATCTGGACGATTGCCTTACCCTTTGCTTCCTATTTAGTACTTTCCCATCGTTGAAAAGGGTACCGAGAGATCAGTCGCTGCTATGTAGAAGACTCACAGTAGAATTCATGCATGCAGTAATAGCTGCCAAGGCTCTTCGCAAAGTATTTGTGTCACTCAAAGGTTTCTACTACCAGGCTGAGATTGAAGGGCAGACCATAACATGGATTGTGCCTCATCACTTTTCATTTCAGGTTAAATCATGTTATTTATTTATTATTTGTTTCAAAAAGGCTATATAGCTATAAAATTATGATATATTTTTAATTTAATGTAGACTGTAAGTTTAAATGTTTTTTGTTTTTTTACAGCCACACAGCAAAGATGAAGTGGATTTTAAAATAATGTCAACATTTGTTGAATTCTATGTGACAATGCTTGGATTTGTTAATTTCAAGTTATACCATTCCCTCAATCTGGTTTATCCTCCAAAATTAACAGCCGGCTTCAATTCAGATTCAGAGAAAGATCTTGTTGATGAACAAGCATATGTTGCGGAAAGAATAGCTGCCATGAATATCTCGTTGGCTAGAATAGCAGGAACAAATGAGATAGAAGAGTCTCCTGAAATTGATATTTTCCCTACTGAAGGTGAAGATCCCCAAAAGTTGGAGGAAGCCAAATTGGAAGCAGAAAAAGTGAAAAAATTAAAAACCATGTTCAAAGGTCTTAAATTCTTCATCAACAGAGAAGTGCCCAGGGAGCCATTGGTTTTCATAATTCGCTGCTTCGGTGGTGAAGTGTCCTGGGACCGGGACCACTTTGTTGGAGCCACATTTGATGAGACGGATGAATCTATTGCCTACCAGATCGTTGACAGGCCTAGTTTGGAGAAACAGTACCTGTCCCGTTATTACATACAACCGCAATGGGTATTTGACAGTGTCAATGCTAGAAACTTGCTGCCCATCAATAACTATCTTATTGGTGCTGTGTTGCCACCGCATTTGTCGCCATTTAGTGATAAGACTAAGGACCAGGTGTACATACCTCCAGAGGAAAGAGCCCTGAATGATCCTAATTTCAAACCACTGAGTAAGTTCAGATACACTCTTAAGACTAAACGCCCATAATAAAAAAAAATGGATGCTATCCGAATGCGCTTATTAGTGGTACCTATTTGGTACTTGCCTCAAATTTACCTTTTTGAATAAGATGCTACATCTGATAATTTGAATCGATTTTGTACCTTAAAATATAAAGCAAATTAAATATTTTTTATACATTGAATAATTGTTAAACTACATAAATATTGATTGATATTTTTATAACATGTCATTTTAGTGTATTGTTAATTTTATGTTTTTAATAATCTCTAACTACAGATGATGATGAAGACCCATCTGACGGAGACATAGAAGAAGCCAGTGATGAAGATGCTAATGATGAAAAGGAGGAAGAAGAGGAAGATGCAGAACAGGCTCTGACTAAGCAGTACCAACAGGAAGTCGATGAGGACTCGACATCTGATGAGGAAGATGACGTGGATTCAGAGAAAAAGAAGCTTGCTAAAGAAAAGGTCAGTTGTAATGTAATATTTAACTGCATTCACCTAAATATTGTTCAATTTAGAAATAGAAATAGTATTTCCACTTTCCACATGTAATTTAAAAATCCATTTATTACACAGTAAGTCCGACCAACAACAGACAAGCAATCTGATTGTAAGTGGTCACAAATCATCCACGGGCATAAGTACAATAGGTATTAGGTACCTATGTATTGTCAGCAATATGCTGTGCATTATTTCTGCCTCCATATAACCTGTTGAATTGTTTCATTACAGAAAAAGGAAATGGCAGTAACCACTGGAGTGCCCCATAAGGAGAATCCTTATCAAAAGCAAATAGAAGATAAACAAGCATTCAGACTGCGAGAGAAACTTGTACGAAAGAAGCACAGAAATCTATACAAGAGCATGAAGGCTGGACAGGAGGTCCGCAAGAAAGAAATTTGGCTGCTCAGAAAGAAGCGACGACTGCACGATGAGAAGAACAAAGAAGAAAAGAAAGCAGCAAAAAAGAAGCAGAAAATGCAAGCATTGGAGTCTGCATTGTCATAATAACATAAAGTTTGATAAAATGATTATTACAGTGTTGAAAGAAAAATAACAAATAATTTTTCTTTGTACAATAAATCCTTCAATTACTAATGCGGTAATAAACAACAAACATTTTATTCATCCACCATGAAGCCTTTTATTTTAGTAAGTACTAAACCCGGAGCCTCGTCGGAAAATTGTCCCTTAGTATCGCAAAATAAACACTAACGCGCGTGAAAATAAATTTGAGCGCGGGTTTCATACCGATGACGGGACTTGATGCACCGGCCACGCGTCGCGTCCCCTGGCGCTCACTGTTGCCATACCCATACCCATACTACCCATGCGAAGCCGAGGTGGGTTGTTAAATATAAAAACATATTTGCTATAAATGACATTTATTACTATTATAGTAAAACAGCCTTCCATGTAAACATACATTAATTATTTGGGTTTAGCAGTATTTTATCAGAATTCAACAAAATCAACAGCATATTAATACATAAAATACATGTCATTTGCTCATGTTAAATTTATTTAGAGTATATTTTACAACCTAAGCAAGTCTTTTCCTAGATACATTTGAATTACCTACTAATTTTGCGTCTTTGAGAAATAACAGCCAGACACCGTAATTATCAAAACTTTGAAATGAATTTTTATTCTACATAAGTCAACAAGTAATATAATACAAATAAATAACAGATTTAGGTTATTTCAATAACTAATCGTAACACAAAACAACTGTAGTTACATATTTTGTTGAATTAACATTTACAACAGTAAGTTCTCAATATTTTTAATTAGAATCAGAATCACTGTCCTCTCCAGTATCACTTTCTTCAAGCTCGGGCATGGGAAAACGGAGGATTGCGGCTATCCCGGTGAGCTGGTCCAACTCTGTTAACAATAACGTTGAACGCCATGATGAATATACGCAGACGCAATGATGAAATTAAACAAGATGAATCTACATGTATTGTTTTACTTAGTTATTGATAATTAAAATACTCACGTTCACCAGAGACATGCATGCTTGAGAATATTCTGACATCTGCACCATTTTCCCTCGCAGAATCAACAATAGCTACATATTCTTTCCTTTGAAGGATATCTTGACATCTGGAAGTAATTTGATGAAATGGCTTTAAATAATAGCATAAATTTATTGACTTCCTAACATAGTCTGTATTAAAGTGATCTTAGAATATAATCTCAGTGTGAAAAGTCTAGCTTAACATCATAATATCCCCAATAGGTTTGCTTTGTATCCAGTAGAACAGCGGGTACGGCACTCGGTTCTCGACCGCAGTATCGCCATGAATCGAAATCTATTCATCTATCTATCACGTGACAAAAAGTAATAATTTTGCCTTGTTTCTATTTTTGATGAAAAACTATTAAACCTGCAGTAGGTACTTAAACACTTATAGCGCTAGACAGGGTAATTATGAGACACCTGATATTTCGGGTATAAGCAAAACATCTATGAAACAACTTAAAGCTTTAAATATAAATCTTATTTCAGTTTAAAACAACCCTTATTAGTTAATGCATCACATCCAAAAAAAAATATTTTAATATCTCATCATGAATGTTTTTTTTTTTTGTTTGTTTGAATGTTTTGATTTTTTACACCAGAATGAAGCTAGACTGCTTTGTGGTCTATTTTTAATGAATGTTTTCATTTTTTGAGGGTAACATTTATATTAACATTTGATAAACTGATGATTACCTGAATAATTTATCAGATATCATGAGCGTCTCAATGGCCATTGCTTCATTGGCCCTTTCAACATGCTTTTTCCCATAAAACGCCTTAGCCGGTTCTAGTTGCAGCATTGTATAGAAACTTTCCAACAATTTCACTTCACTGGCTGCCTTTGTATCTGAAATCTTTGCCATTACAGATGGTTCTTGAAGAACCTCTGTAATTAACACATAACATATTTTTATTCAATTAACTTAATCCATAAAGGGTGTAACTAAACATACATTGGATTTATTGCCTGCAATAACATTTCTAAATCTCTAGCCATAATAAATATGAGGTAACAAATATGACTCAATTATTCCCAATCTCTGTATTTAACTAATAGTTAAACCAATTGGTTGTTAATGTAGTTTGTTAAAAACTTTTCATTTAGGAACACTTTAGTTACGCCTTGTAGATAGTTCTACAATCAATTAACAAAACAAATTGTTTTTCGAGTATTATGAAGCGGGTATTTATGATCTGCAGGGAAATTATGTAATGTGAAAGCAAATTAATGATTATTCTCATTATAGTAACTTTTTTTACTATAATATTATAAAACACTATATATAACACAAATTAAAATATTACCTTTTAGAGAATGCTTGAAACCAGATGATGCTTTGACAAGTAAAAACTTTCCTTTATTTTCAATAAGCAGTTTGATATCAGTCTTTATAGCCTGTTGCATCATGTAATCAAAAAATTGGTCCTTGACGAAACCTGGAGAGGCAATGATTATGCATTTCACCACATTGAAGTCTATGTGCCTCAAGATTCCTTGCATTACTGCATCATAGAATTTATTTAGACCCTGTAATAGAATGGAAGTTGGAATGAATTTCAGAAAATGCCTAATGTTAAATTGTTCATTGTCATTGTAAAACTAAAATGTGAATCATAACTAAACTGGAGGCATAATACTTACTGTTAACATTTTTTAAAAAAACACAAACAGTGGTTCTCCCATGTCTGCTATGTAAACAATGAGATAATGAAAATACTAGAGTTATAGAAATCCCTTTGATCCATTTACCACTTACCATCCGGAACTAGCAAAATAGTATTTGAGCAGTATCTTTTTTTTATATGATGTTAAGTTAATCCTTGACAACAATCCCACCTAATGTTAAGTGGCAATGATGTCCAAAGATGGTTAGCGTATTAACTAAGTAATATACAAAAGTAATTACCTTCTCGTGTTGCTGTACAAAACCTTTCCTTTTTCTTGGAATTGTAACATCAATTTTAGATCTCACTAATGTCATTGATGGAGTTATCAGACACAAGTGTGCTAAGCCTTCTTGCATCACAACAGCAGCAACATCAGATGTAGCTGCTGGGTCACAGGCCATGTCAACACGCTCCAATGCAACCGAGTCCCACAGGACTTTTTGTAAAACAAACTTTCTGTTCAACTCCAAATCCAAGGTATGATATGCTCCCATCTGAAAATATAAAAAAACATTGCATTCGCTGATGTTTGCGCAGATCGACTTGTAAACAACATGTAATGGCACAAGTACCATGAAATTTTACACACAAGTTCCTAATATAGCATAACAAAGCATTAAGACAAGGATTTTTAAAAATTCATCTTGATGATGATCTTGATCATGAGTATCTTATTTATCGTTATGAAGGGTTTAATCCCCAAACTCCTGCATGAATAGTCGAATGTTTTTGCAGTTTTTAATAAAGCAAAGTCATTTACAAGGAAGGTTCGGGTGTATAAGATAAACAACAAATATTTGAAAAGTAAAAGAAAATCATCATTCATTATTTGTATAAATTCATAACACCCAAAACAGAGAATTTTAGTGCTGGGTAAGCATTTTTATTAAAAACAAAGTCCATCCACCATAGACTTGTTTACATACTTAAATTAATTCATCTTACCTTGACATACTGGTTCTCCACTATGTTTCGACCCTTCAACCGCAACACACATGCTTGTGTATCGAAGTCTATGTTCTCTACTCTGATGGTAAGAGTAGTTCGTACGCGGTTACTAGTTGACGAGCCAGTAGAGGACTCGGTTTGAACCTTGCGGACGGTGGACGCGGTGACGACGTCCCCTTCAGCGATGAGATTGTAGGCGTGCCACATATCCTCAGGTTCTTCAGACACCAGACCGATACTCCTAAGTACAAGTTTAACTGTTAATTTTACGAAATCACATACCTGCTATGAACTTTACAAGTTAGTTCCATTATAAACTCACCCGCAGCCATCTTTTTCGATATTCCGATGCACTAGTTTCATTTTGATATAAATGAATTACTTTTCGGTGCCCATATTAGAAACAATATTGTACTTTTACTCATACAAAAGTCTAAAACCTGAGTATTCGTAGACACATCACATCACAGTAGACCCACGATAAGTAGGTACCAACCAAGTACGACAACATCAAGAAAAACAAGTCGACATTCGACAAGACAACTCAAAACTCAGTGACAGAACTGACTTTTTTTTTTTTTTTTTGGGGATTTTATGACCTGGTATTTAAAACCTTTAGGTCAGCTCTTATTTTCCATAGCTCATTCATAGGCGTAATATTACGCCTATGAGCACATTCAATTAAATTGTTTTAATTGTATTCTTGATGTATTTGTAGATATGCTTGTAATTAAGTTCGTCTTGTAGCAATTGTTTTAATGGCGGCGGGCGGGACAATAAATCACACTTATTTTCAACATCACTAAGTTCACTGGCCAACACTAGTCTGTCGATTAAAAATTTTTGACAATCAAAGATAATGTGCTCCATAGTTCCATCACTTGAATTACAATATGAACAGTTTTTATTCGCAATAATGCCGAGTCGAGCAAGGTGTGACGGTGCAGTATTATGACCAAAACGCAGTCTATTTATGATAGTAATAAACTCTCTAGTAGCATCTTCCATTCGATGATACCAAGGTCTTGCAGGTAAGCTTTCTTGTATGCTTCCATACCATTTTCCTTTCGTATCTTGATCTTTCTTCCACATTTCTAACCACAACTTTTGAATATTCTGGTCAATACATTGCAAGTAATCGGACATAGGAACATACATTGTATGTCTAACGTCAACAGCATTAACTCCTTCATATGCAGTTTTATCAGCCATTTCATTGCCAGAGATACCTTTGTGGGAAGGCACCCATAGAAAGAAAACTTGGATATTTTTAATGTGATAGTGGTGAATTATTTGTTTAATGAAGTAAAGGATATAATTGGACTTGAATTTAACTGTGAGGGTAGTTAAAGCTGTTATCAAGCTCAAGGAATCAGAAATTATTAAAAAATATTTAATGTTATTGATTTCACGAATACGCATTAATGCCTGATACACTGCATATGCTTCTGCCGTAAATATAGAGCAGGGTTCATGCAGAATAAAGCTTGAAGAAAATTTTGCTTGTGGATCATATAGAGCAGCATGTACATAATCACTTGCTTTGCTCCCATCAGTGTAGATGACATAGTATTTTGTATTTTCCTCTAAAAATTTAAGCATTTCTGAATTATTGTTTATTGTCTGTTGAACTACATTAATTGGATGTGAAATACACTGATAAGAGAAAGAGTAACATGGCCATGGATACTGTTTTCTAATTTTAGATAAACTATTGTCTATTTCCAGAAATATATCGGACAGTGTTGGAGAATTGCCGCATAGTAGACCTTGTGCTGTTGTTAATGGTCTTCTTGGGGATCTATTTATATAAGGTACAATTTTGTTTATTACTTGAGTGTTATTTGATGCCAGTAATTTGAGACAGTATCTTTCAGCAAGTAAGATTCGTCTCAAAATCAAAGGCATCACTTTTGTCTCAACTTCCATGGCCCTTATGGGAGTCGAGCACATAGCACCAGATATTATTCTTAAAGCTTTATTCTGCAATATGTCTAATTTATTTACATGAGAACTATTCATATAAGCGAGTGAACTATAATCTAAGTGACTTCTAACAATACTTTTATACAATATAGACAATATTTTAGGGTCTGCACCCCATGTTACACCACAAAGTGATCTAATAACATTTAGTCCTATGTGAGCATTTTTGGATACATATTTAATATGTTCTTCAAAAGTTAGTTTTTGGTCCAGTATTATTCCTAAAAATTTCTTTGAATTGACTCTATTTATAATTTCATTATTGTAAATAATATTTGAATTTGAGGCTTCATTACCAAAAAACATAGCACTACTTTTAGAGGGGTTAATTTTCAAATGTAAATGATTGTTATAATATTGTAATAGTTGAAGTAAGGATTTGTTCATATTATCTATTGCAATCTCTAAGTTGTAATTACTACTATATAATACAATGTCATCAGCAAATTGTAAAATATTTATATCCTTATTATTTACATATTTACAAATCTCACTTGTGTATATATTGTACAGTAATGGAGATAATGTGGCACCTTGCATTGTACCTCTTGAGGCACATTTGGGTCCATATAAAATATTGTTATGCCTAGCATAGATTGTCCTGTTGCTCAAAAAATTATAAATCCATTCACATAAGTGCCCGGGCACACCTAACCTAGACATGACTTGAACTAGTATGCCAGGATCAACACTGTCAAAAGCACTTTGAACGTCTAGGAATACGCAAACAGTATTTAATTTTCTATGTTTTGCATTTTTCAGGTCAGAGATTAAACAGGTGAAACTGTCTGCACTACTACGTCCTCTACGGAAGCCATTTTGTATATGTGGAATTAAACACTTGGATTCAACATACCAATCAAGACGGACTTTCACCATATTTTCGAATATTTTACCAAGACAGGATGACAAGGAAATTGGTCTATAAGAACTAGCAAACTCAGGAGATTTGTCGGGCTTAAGTATTGGGACAACACACTGTGTTTTCCATGACTGTGGAATAACTTTATTACGCCAAAGCAAATTGAGGATTTTAAGAAACAACTTTTGGGCAAATACATCTAAGTTTTTAATTATAATGTAGGGATAATCATCTAAGCCAGGAGTTGTATTTCGTCTAGACTGTAAACTTGTTAAAAATTCAGACCATGAAAATGGATCTAATAAAAATTTAGAATTTGGGTTATCATTGTTAATTTCAAAAAGAATGTTCAGTTGATCTACTTCAATTAAATTGTTATTATCTGATAATTTATCCAAAAGTGGAGATATAAACTCATCTGTATATGATTTATTCTTAGGTCTTATGCCTTTAAACATTTTTAATAAATTCCAAATTTTACTTATGGGAGTATTTCTATTAAAAGTGTTACACAAGTTATTCCATCCAATTTTTTTCTGTTCTGAAATTGTTCTCTTTTTCTGGGCATCTTTTCTTTTGTAATTAATGTAATTCTCAATAGTAGGCTCTTTTCTATATAGTTTTAGTGCATTATATGAAGCAATAACACTTTGTTCGCATATACTATTCCACCAAGGAGATGGTGGTCTGCTTATGAAAGTGTTTGTTTTAGTGAGCTTTGGAATTGACATTTCTTTAAGAGTATCTAAATGAGAACAGAAATTATTATAAGTTGAAATAGGATCATGTGATTGAAGTACCAAATCATTAAACATTGTTTTTGAAAGAGCTGTGTATGTTGCCCAGTCAGCTTTTTTATATATGAACCTATCTACAGGTGAATTGAGATGATATTTATCTATATTTAATGAAATCTCTGTTATTGTTGGATAATGGTAACTTCCCATTGTGTCATCATGTACAGACCATTCACATAGTGGTGCGAGGCTGCCACTGATGAAGCTTACATCAATGGCAGAAGGAGTTTGTCTAGGGCGATTTACAGTTGTAGGTCTACCATCATTTAAAATACACAAATCTAAGTCATCAATTAAATTAAATAAATCCTGACCTCTACCTTTGGTTGACTGACAACCAAATGCAATATGATGAGCATTAAAATCACCACTCATAAATATGGGCTTTGGCAGATCATTAATAATGTAACGGAGTCTATTAATTCGTATTCGCCCACTTGAAGGTGGACAGTATACACAGAGAATTGTTAAACTACTATGTCCAGTTGATACAGACACAGCAACTGTTTGAATGTCTTCATAAAATCTGGTATTTAATATATTATACTTAAGGTATGGTTTAATCAGAATTGCAACTCCATTATGTGCATTGTTTGAATTTTTATTGTAAATGTTATATCCTGGTATTTTAAAATTATTATCTTTGAACCATGTCTCATTAAGAAGGCAAATATCAATATTATGTTGTTTTAAAAATTGAATTAATAAAGGTTTTTTACTATTTGCACTTTGAATGTTATACTGAGCGATACGTAGCTTGGATTGTGTAGGACTAGGCCCAACACAATCCATTATGTTAAGTTTTTTAATAATGCATCTTTAATAGTTTTAATATTAGTGGGTGTACTGTCATCTTTATTGGCTAATTCCACCAACGTCTGCACTAGGGCCATAAGTACATCGTTGTTGGAAATTATTTGAGATTTAAGGTCTTCCTTAGAATTAACTATTTTAACTTTATTTACATCTCGTACAGACTTATTTACAGAGGTATTTACAGACTTATTTACAATAACATTACTATTTACAGGTTGTGGTTTTGGTGGTGGGAGTGTAGGGAAATCTGTTCCATTGATGGCGACCTGTTTTTTTAAGGCGGCACTTGCATAAGATATGTTGTTTTTCTTTTCTATAATCTTCTTAGTTTTAATCGGACATAATCTAGATATCGCGAGATGAGGCCCACTACAATTTATACAGCTGATTTCTGTTGGTTTATCACATTCCTTATACAAGTGTTCACCTCCACAAATACTACATCTTTGTTTACCATTACAAATCTTTGCTGAATGATTAAATTTAAAACACCTATAGCACTGTAGTAATGGTGGAATGTATTCAAAAACTCTGTACGAGAATAGATCATATTGTACATTATTAGGCAGTACATTAGATAAGAAAGTGATGCTTACAGTCTGCAATGGAATGCGCTCTTGTCCTACTTTCTTTGAAAACCTTCTTATTGCCACTATTTCATATGTTGAAGAAAGTCTTGTGTAAAGTTCTTTGTTAGATATATTCGCTGGAACAAATCTGATGATGCCGGTTTTTTCAATTTGCGCTGCCGGTATGAACGCCTTCATGTCATATTTTGTGAGGAAAGTTGTGTTATTAATGAAGTTATTGGCCGTATTATATTGCTTGAAGATAACTGCAATTTTATTGGCATTCACCCTCTGAATACCCGTCACACCTTTTATGTCCATTGCGAAAATATGGTTTAAGTAAGTAGGGCTCTTGTTGCCCAACCTATCGTCGCTTGTGGATTCCACATACACTTTAAAGTCTGTGTTGGTTGAGTTTTCCGGATATAGTCTTTTGTAATTCGGTTTGTAATAAGGGAGATATGCATCTCGCTCATCGCCGCAGTCCAATCGTCCAGAGCCTACGCCTCCTCCTTCATCCGTAGGCCGTGGCCGTTTTATTGAGGTGGGCGGGTGAGACCCGCCCCCCTCGTTTACGTCCATTGCTATTGCGCTTTTCAGCAGCTAATAGCAAAATTTTAAGTCACTTTAACTAAAAAAAACCACTACATAGAGGAAAATTTTAAAATTAAAGTAGAAAGACAACCGCGCTTTTTCAAGGTTCCCGCCAGAATCACAGAACTGACTGACAGAAGAGAACAGATAAAAGATTGTGTTTTAAACTGACAACTGTCACGTTTTAATTTTAGGAAAAAAAAAAAAAAACAGGTTACAATAATACACCGTATTACCATAGCATACCATTCGTTTTTGCCATCTCTTCATTAACGTCCTATATATAAGTTACTCTATGATTAACGTTTCGTAGATCTTGCCTAGCAGCAGTCAATAGCAACATGGTATTGCTATTATAGAAAAAATATTTTTAATATTACTAATAATAAACGCAGAAAAATTATATTAAAACACGGTTGATAAAATTAAATACTTTTACTTTCAGTAGTTAAGGAATTTATTACTTCATACTGAATTATTAGCACCTTTTCTGATAATAGCTAACTTAATTTTATTATATGAACAAGCCAGCAATGTAATGTCAAATGTTTATCGTCCAAACCCGCTCACTATTCAATGTATTCTTCAGTTAAGTTACATTTTTCGTATTGTGTTGTGTTCAACGTCTGAGAGAATGAACTTGTAATATTCTCTTTCGTGTTTTGCTAAGTGTTTTGCTGGTGTTTCCAGAACAATTTTTATGTTTAATACGAGTTACGTTTCGTATGTAATACCTTGGGATTTGTTGATAATTTGATATAGTGAGTTTAGTGTGAGCGTATTACGTGTAGTGATAACGTTGTCAAGCCCAGCTGGGTCCGACGCGAGAAGCGGTAAAATTTCGCGTGTTTTTCTAAGTCACGGATAGCACTTTTTGTGCTCTAGTTCCTCGCTCAAGGTATGCAGTTATATTTTTCTTCTTCAGCTTACTCCGGCGGGTAAGGCTTGCAGTTTAATCGTAATATAAAAAATAATTACAGTCCACAAAACGAATGATACACTTGCCTTTTAATTGTTATTGCAACCGTTGTGTGCAATAATTTTTAATTAAGCGATATTTTTAAACAAAATTTTATTTACACAACGTATGTTTGCGTCGTGGCCGTGATCCAGATTGCGCGTCTTCTCAATGCGCGGGAACTTGCGATATTTTTAGTTTATTAGTCGTGGGATTATTTGAGTCGCGTCGCGTTTCTTGTTTTCGCCTTGATTACGGTATAAATCTAAAATAGCTGTTTTTCAGCGTCGTAATTATGGGTTCGTAGTCGGTTTATCATTGTACAAACGGAAAGTGTGAGAAGTGTATAAAAATGAGTGATAAACAAGGAAGTGAGGCTGCGGACCCTCCGCCTGCACCGTCGTCGACATCTTCGGATGCCGCATCTTCGGTCAGCACAACAGCTTCCACCGTGCCAAAATCTGAACATGCAAGACCTTCAACCCTTCCGAAACCATCAGGACTGAAGCCTCCATCGAAGATTGGCCGGCTTTGCTCCAACTCATCCCCAAAGCCAGCGGTTCCCATCTCCCCGAGAACTGGTGAGTTGAATATAAATTGTTAAATTTTTCATATGTTTATTTATTTGTTTATTCGTAATTTGGCATGATATTAGTTAAACGGTATTATTACAAACTGCAATTGACAAGTAGCATTTTGCCAGAACAAAGTGTATTGATGATGCACTTTTAAATTTATCATGACTTTAAATGTATTTGAAAGCATTTAATTGTAAAAAATGTTAAGATATACCGTATTATTGCTGATGTCCAATAATCATTTTCCTCAATTCATTTTAAACTTATCAAAGAACAAAAATATATTAAATAACAAATATTTGATTAAAGGTAAATGAGACCCAACTTTAACCAAAATTGAAAAAAAATATTAGGCTTATTTGAGCATTAGTAATATAAATAATCGTTGACTTGAAATGTCTACAACATATCGCTTGTATTTGTTTCTTGCATCATAAATGTTCTGCAACTGCATTCTACTATTAAGGACATTTTAGGTCAATTGATGCACACCTTATACCACTTAAACCTTATACCACCAGACTACAATTTTTTTATTGATATAAGGTTATCTGATTTACAGGAAAGATATATGAGAAAACCTATTATTTGGGACCTTTAATATTGTTAGAATTTTTGTCTGTGCATTTATCGCCAATGTTATGGTCTTAACCAATTTGGATGCAACTTTTACTAATGTATTATGATTAAATTCACTTAACATTTAGTGTTTGAATTATTTCAATCGGTTCATAAATAAAAAAAAGTAATGTCACTTTAAAGAGTTGCGTCTAACAATTTTCGTGTGTGGGGTGCTAAGGGGCGGTTTACCGCAGAGAAATGAGGGAGGGTTTACTAGTTTACGAATATGAGTCATATTGATTAATAATTTTCTTAATAACTTGTCTATTGAACCCAACCACAAAAAGTGCGTATGTAAGTGCGAGGATGTAAAGAAAATATCAGCAATTGAGATTAATCATAAACACGTTTTTTAAACGATAAAATGTTAGAAAAAAGTCGCACAATCTAATCTAGGAGGCATCTCTAATAATCTATAAGCTCGATTAGCCTCGATCACGCTTGCGTATATGCGTATGCGTGTTCCTCTTAATCACTGAGTATCTTTGTTCTAAATGCATAAGTATTTGTCATAAAAATGTAATATTGAAAAGTATCTCTTTTGTCTTATGTGTTGAATAAAAGTAAAAATCTTCAAATCAAGAATTTTCTTTTTGACCGTACTTGAGGAATTTATTTTAAATTATTTGTTTACATTATAGATTAGTAGGTTAGTTATAAACACATTAGCAGTCAACAATCTAGGTACTTAAAGGTCCTCGTAATTCAGGAGATCTGGAACATACAGCGAGACGCTGCTCTGTGGAAGGATTACTGGCGAAAACAAATGCCGTAATTCTTATAGGTACTAATGTACTATTATAGTATTCTTATAATACTCGAAACCTTTAACAACTGCAAGCCAAAGTGTTAACTTCGATTTACAGCTATCCATAGCGCCTACAGATGTGCGTAAGAAATTTAGCCAATAGGGGCTCCAACTCACAACCGCGTTCAGTTGCTCAACTACTTATTAATCAGGCTAATAATTTCTACTTAGTATTCATTACAGTACGCTTCGTGAGGTCTTGATAACATTTTAAAATTACAATTGTGGTTAGATACTTAGAATGTATTCATTTATAAAATTACATTTAATAGCAGGTAACAAAATGATTGTAACCACTTATGGCTTATGCTCAAGTTAGATCATCCTTGCTTATTTATAACGAAGATGATGTAATAAAAATTATGTGACCTCTATCCAGTGCCGCTTGTCATCAAAACAAAAGTTGATTCTCGAAGAAGCTGCCTTCGAGAGTTGAATATAAACCAGTATTGTAATGACCTAAACATTAACAGTTTGAGCGTATTCGATTTTTCGACCTATAGTTCGCGTGATGAGTAACCCCTTCTAGGTTTTCCTATTGTATTTACACAAGTACTACAACGCGTTGCAGATACAAACCAGTATATCCGGTCTTGAGTAACCTATTTAAATGTTACATGCGGAAGATCATAGCTAGATTACACAAAAATGAAATTTGGATCTCAGGTTCCGAGTCAAGCAAGCAACAAAATTTTTGCAAAATTACAAACGAAATTCCTTACAACTATGAGGTGATAAATGTGAAGACTATCTATCAATGCGATTTGACCATGAACTATTATAACATTGGCCCACTCAATGTGAAAGGAGACGTATGCCTTTTAACCAGTCACAAATTGTGATGATGAATGTCCATTTTAAACTACTAACTAGGTACTATAATATATTTTATTTATTTGTTTTAAGTTACTGGTTTCTCAAATGTCATTTTGTCAATATACGAGTACCTTAACAGAAATAATACCCTTGTACATATAGATATAAATTGATGTATTTTAATATTGAGATTCAGAATCATTTATTCACATAGGTAGTTATCACTGAAACTCTTATGAACGTAATTTTTTTTATTCTACCGCGTTGAATAACTCGAAACGCTGTTTCCTATTGCTTGAACTAGCGTATTAAAATTGCGAAAGTGTGTTTATTTGTTTGTTATTGGTTGTTCTCCACGTGGAAATGGAGCAAGGGATCTAAATTTTAAAGCACGTTTTAGTCAGCACTTAATTTATTTCTTAATTTTTATTTATACACACTTTATGAGTTTCCCGAAGCGAAAGGCGCGGCGGGCGGGTTCACTAATAACGATATAAACACGACCGCATCTGTTAAGTCATTCAGTAATTACGCGTTCACCAACTTATATGTCCAATCAACCATTATAATTATACATACGTATGTACTGTACGACTGTATGAATTTAAAAATAAAGATATATCTAAAAATTTCTCGTAACGATGTCACGAATACAAGCTCCTGCTTCAGCGTTCTGCGGTTTACCTAAAAAATCGAACGCGAAAACATGACCGCTATAAAAAACTATGTCTAAAAGCGAAAGTGGAATTTTTACTTTTATATTAATGATCCCAGCAAATGTTACAGACGAGTTTCACGCGAAACTATCCAATGGTAACTTTTTGTATCCGCAGCACCAACTTGGTTAAATCCACGATTTCACCTCATTATGGTTATTTTGGCTGTGGCTACGTATTACGTGATTTTTAATTCTTGTTAAAACCTTTAACGTCATTCCGTTTAAGATCAACACTCGCAAAAGGATTTTATTGAATACTTAGTTTGATTTAATTTTGCTGACAAAAATGTGTGAAAATTAAATGCAAGTTCTGGTTGTCTGACTTATATGTATAAAAAAAGAAGCCGAATCACGTCTCAGAGATACGAAACTCGAAAAAACGATCCTTGCGTGCTGTTAATGTATATATCTCAGAATATTTTTCGTTTCTGATTTTATGACACATATGTATGTTTATCCAAAAAAGTAGCCGAAAATTAATTAATTTATGGTTTACCTGGTCTACTTCTTTACTAAATTTTATAAGTACAATAAAATATAAATGATTTATATCGCAAGACTTTCCAAAAAATTTACAAAGTGAGATAATGTCGGTTGCCTATTTTAGCTGCTGCGTTCATTTTGCAACATTCACATTATTTTACGACGTTTTGTATTCTCCGTTAACTCACTTGACTTTCCTTTCGTACTGACGTCATTATTATTTAGCAAACATATATTATGTTGGTGGCAAAAAATGATAACCTGTTATGACTGTAACAGTACCGGTCCAGATACGACCTTCGTGTTAAGTCGTAGAACTATCGATACCGTTAGTTCATAGTTGATTGTTATATAGCTAACAGGGAAGGCGTTATTTATTTATGTTTAATTGCTATTAATTGTTTGAATTATTTAAGTAAACTACGAAATTAGCTGATAGTTAATAATTGTGTTTAACGACTTTATTGCAGCAATTTATTATAACTTGCATAGATTAAGTCGTATAGGTATTAGGTACTTAATGCCAGTAATTTTATTGTTGACGAGAGAATTTGTTTAAACTTCGCTGCTCCAGTGTGGATTGGTTAAAGTAGTGTTGAAAATCTCACGATAATAACGCCAAATGTAAGTATACGTGTAGGGTAGAAGTTTATAAAAATTTACCTCCATATTCTCCATCAACTTATTATCGTTTGGTGCGGTGAATATTAATACATGGTAAAAATAAGGCCACTAAACTAATTTATCAATGTAATCAATGCGTCATGAACGCATGGTAATATTTTATTCAGCAATTGTAATTAATAATTCATTAATAACTTTAATTAACAATAAATTGTAATAGTTTGTATAATATTCTCATGCATTCATTTCAATTGTATTTACGAGTACGGTTGACGCGCGCAATGCGCACATTGTCACGAGTTTGGCCCCAGATATAATCGTGCAAAGATGCGGGTTAGTTTCGCAATGGGGTCTAATCCCTAGGCAACGCTTTCAAGGTAGCCTATTTGCAATTCAATGTAGGTAGGCATTCGAATTGATTACGATGTGTATTCCATTTATTTTTCTTCGTTGAATGGCCGAAGTCGTGAACCGAAAATAAAAGCGATCGTGTATCGTTGGAGGTAATCGATCCGTCCTCTATTGTCCGAAGATAATTTACTTTCTCAGCGTATGAGCATGGAGCATGCCTCACTAATTCATCCGATGATACGGAGTAATGCGGACTGAACTCATACTCGCGGCTGATTTATTAATGTCATGGCCGACTTCGTATTTCTGTCAGCAGCACCAACAAGACGAAAGCTGAAATACAAAGGACAACAAACACGAAACTGTCGGCGCATTAATGTCATTAATGGCCTATTGGTTTCAGTACTGGTTTCCTGCTTGGGGGACGTGGGGTCAAAGTCTGCCCAAATGTGTAATAAATTATATCAATGATTTGCGTGTTTCAAATTTATTATCGCATGAGCAAACCTGTATATCATTTACTTAAGTACCAGTACTTTCTTTCTTCTGTCTTCTTTCTTCTTCTTTTCTTGGCCGCGAACGCATCGGCGTTTGGTGTTTCTGATGTCCATGGGCGACGGTGAGAAGACTTCAGATGGCCCCTTCCCCTCTGTCAGCTATTTGCATAACATTCAAAAAACTCATCAGTGAACTCAAAATTGTATTTTTTATGTTTTAAAGTTGTGTGGAGTATAACAAAGAGTGGTAAAAGAAATCAGAACCCAACAGGTGGTCATAACCAGAAGTTTATGTTGGTTCTATTCTCCTCTTTCATGTCTCACTTTCCGCTTTCTTTCACGGCCGGTTGTTTCTGATGTCCGTGCGCGACGTTGACCAATAACCATGAGGTGGCTCGTCTGATCTGAAATAAAAACTAATCATGTTGTGTACAATCAGTTGTTATGTCTCATCGCTTACGGCAGCGTTGGTACCCCATAACTGTAACCTGCAAACTACCGCACGATATGATAAGTGGAAGTGCGTTGTGGCAGTCGATAACCTTACTTACACTACTTATTAACGCAAATTATATGTGTTGTAACTACGTAGGCACATTAATTTAGTGTCAAGTATTTTCCCTGTAAGTGGATGATTATATAAAACCGGATCTTAAGTAACGGAGGCTTTTTTTTAAATTGCTGTTCTAACGCACGCGTTTTCAATAGTTTTGCAATTTGTTATAAGTTTAATAGTTAATTCATTTAATTATTCAGTATACATTTTGCAAACCATATAATAATTAAAATGATATAGTTAACAAATTTGTTCACTAATTTCTCTAAAATGTCAAAAAAAAACAATTAAGTTTATTAAGCACCTTAAAGTAAAATCACGTTTCTTATGATAAAGAATAAACATTCTAAAAATACCTTAGCACGATTAATTATTTTGTCATGTACTAAATATAACGTTAAAGGCGGATTTGAACCCGCTCCTCCGGAGTGGGCGATCGATTTTCCCAGCCGTTGCATATTTAATCAATAGTAATTAAAACACACCTACTGCGCCTACTCATGCACAATGTTGTAATACCTACTCATGCTGTTTTATTACTGGGTGCAGTTTGTTGTTAAATAAGGCATTTGCATCACACGGTCCCACATGCTATTCTAGAAGCTGGCCAAGGATATTTTTTGGTTCTTAGTGCCAATGGTTCCCGAACAAACGGGGCTGACGTCTGCTGACTGATATTTTTAACGATTTATTATTTATTAATTTTTTAAACTTTATTGACCACAATAAAATATTACGGTACAATTGGCAAGCTTAATGTTAAATGCATGTTAACAAAGAACGATCTTGTAGCCCGGGTGGTAGTAATAGCGTCAAACCATCAATGGGCCAATTCAGGGCGCGGGTCTCTCCTGATTATTGGGGACCTAGAGCATGCTCCCCCACGCTGCTCCAGTGCACATTGGTGGAGGGGTTAGTGGCCAACCTAAGGATCGGAAGTTTTCGTGCCGCCGAAGGCCTCCGACGCGGCTTAACGACTGTTATGTAATGATGACAACCGGGAACGACTGCTTTGTGCCATCCGAAGCACTGAAGTGTTGAAGAATTTTTGCCACTATCGGTCATAGGTGGTGGCAATACTGGCTATTAACCCAAGGATTCGGCTTCCCGCCCGAGACAGACATTTACGAGTTTTTAAAATGTAAATAGAAACGAACAGCGAGCTAATTATTGGTAACTAGTCATCGTCCACAATCATTGTAGGTAAAAGACATCCAGAGCCAAGACCGGCCAGGAAAGAAAGTGTAAGAAATAATCTCTCTCTAGTCTTGGTATTTGATTATGTCTTAATTGTGTGTTGGCTGTGCATGTACTCCTTCCTCAATACAGGGTATTCTGGTTCGGAGAGGTGACTTAATTTTTATTTTATTGAGCGGTCCAAGGTCCAACGTCAGTTTAATGCCGACGATCACCTCACTCTTCATGACTGCAATAAAAATACACACTTTATTTTGTTGTTGTCCTTTTTACTATATCCGGCAACACTTTCTAGTGTGGGCTCTGTTATTACTAGCAATGCCAAATTTGGATTTGAAATCTCGGTCGCACTCGGAACATAACAGACTATTGTGGTGATACACGATAGAAAGGCTTAGGTCGACATTTGCGAATTGAAGATTGTCGAGGTATAAAATGTAGGATCAGGAGCCCAATTCTCGTTTTGTAGAGATAATCTCTAAGTTTTCCATATCTCTACTGTGTCAATCTCTACGAGACATGTTGGCAAAATCTCTATTGTATCCAAAAACGTCATTCTGGGCCACAATAGAGATTTTATCTTTCGACATTACCATTAGACATATGAAATTTACGTTCCGTTTTCTAGACTACAGCGACGCTAAGTCAACAAAACACGACTACACGTAAAAAAAGGTTTTACAGTACTCAAATCATATAAAAGCATAAAACAATCACTATATTTTTCATTCTAAACTATCTTTGAATAGTTATAATTTATTTACTTTGATATTGCAGTTAAAAACCATTATAACAAAAAGACTAAGCGTCGCATACCGTATAACGAAACATTCATGGCAGTAGTATGTTTAGCTATCTGTGGCATCTGCCGCATTTAGGCATCTCTGCATTCTGTCATGTCAATGTCAACTTGTCAAGCGAATGTTTGTTTATTAATTTGATATTGATGAATTTGATGTTTACATTATAAATAATATTCATTTTGACTTATATACATGTTTGCTTTGCTGTTTGCATAGATTTTTGAGTTTGTTCTAGTTGTTTTAAGCCCATAACAGGGGCTGCGGCTGTGTCCGCTGCAGTACCCACTACATCGCAATTTGACAAACACCTGTGGGCCAAGGACATGAACATACGTTTTACAAACAAGTTTTCTAATTTAATAGGAGAAAAAATGTATCCATTATCAATTTATCACTGAGAGAACCAATACGAAAACCTTTCATTATAAATCAAAGTCTTAAAGACGAAAACGAACTGTCAATAAAATTTGATTTTGTGAACATCAACATTTCACATGTCAATCTCGAACGACAACTGTACAACTTGTACAGTGATTGGTCAAAATTTGCGTTGTACAGTAGAACGCAAATATTGACCAATCACAATTGGTCAAAATGCAAGACATTTCAATCTCGAACGCTGCGGACCACACGTTGCATGTCGAAAGAAAAGGCTCAGAGATATCTCTAATGTGACATCCCGAGAATAAGGAAATTGGGTGTCATTAGAGATCCACCATGTTTTTCAGAGATATCTCTGTTAGAGATGCATCTCTAAGAAATGAGAATTGGGCTCCTGAAAGTACGTTTAATCGTAAAACAACAAACTAAAGAACAAACGAACGCTCACTGCACTGAATATCTCATGTTGCAGGTGACATCATAAACAGCCGAGACCCAAGAACAAATATTTGTCTTCATACAATATAATATAACCAATATATGATTGGACCAGTGTGACCGAGACACGAGAAGCACCAGCTTGCAAATAAAAAAATAATCATCCAAATCGGTTCATCTAGTCGAAAGTTCTGCGGTAACAAAAATAAAAACTGACCAACTGAGCTATTGGGTTGTCAATATATTTGTCTTGTACCTACTCTACATTTATCTTTCCGGACGGCTTGCAAATTGCAGTTTATTCATTTGAACGATCAAATGGGATTGAAATGTTCCACTGACAACGCTAACGAAGTTTGACAGTCATTAAATCGTATTTTAATGATAGCTACTCCCTCGTATCTGGTAACAGATAATTAAACTTGACATCTCGCTAAATAACTACGTAGTTAGCCCTCAGAAGCATATTATTCGCTAGATGAAGAAAATATTGCTATGGTTTATTGGGAATAAATGATTGACTTTAAAGCAAATTCTTTGAAGGACGACGAATCAACTGCTTGGGTGTCCTGGGTTCGAATTTTGCCGTAGGTACTGCTAGTTTTATGAAGTTTTAGGCGTATGCAATAATAATCTGATTGATTGAAAGAAACATGGTGCGAAAGGCAGTAGAGAGCGTATCGTTCTGTAAGGTGCGAAGTTAATCAACCCGTACTTGGTCGTCTTGGTGGAGTGGCCTTCAGTCCAGGTCGACTTCATTGCGATTCAATTATAGCAAAATATATTTTTTTTGCGTCTTCAACTACTCACGGATGAAACAGCAACCTACCTATAAAATTGGTACCCTAGCGTACCTAATGTTAAGTAGTCGCCGTCGCTTAAGACATATTTAGTACACCAGACACTTAATTACTATGTTGCCCTAAAGAAAAGTTCTTTTAGACCTTTTTTGATTAAACCTCTTTTAAAAGTAAATTATACTTATGTTATACTTATATGCATATGAGAATACAACTGCTAATAGAAGCAAACACAAGATAAACAGTTGTTTACAATCTCGTCGGCTCATCACATGCGGTTTTATAATAGTGCCTAATGAAGAAAGACGTGTAGGCGTCATTTCATACCACATATGAATAGGTACAAGTAAACAGCGTCATTCCGACGCGGGAACGTTCCAACGAGATCCTAGATCATAATGGAGAAGGCAAAAGGGTCAAAATATTACTATCAAATACACCTAAAATCCGAGCTTAGGTCATATACATTACATAACTTTTTATTTCACTTCAATACATGCAGTATTTCCGAAGTTATAAAGACGAGAAGTTCAAGCCCTTTTTTGAATTTCCGCGCTTACGCTATGACGTCACGACGTGGCTCGGCCGCGAGCATGATACGGCGCAAGTATAGAAAATATGGGTCTATGCAGTTCAAAAATCTATAACTTTCTTATTTCTATAGATACAGACTTGAAATTTTGCATAGATGTAGTAGATAGTATGTGAATTATATATGTTATTTTATTATTGATAACTAAGGTTTGCTCGCGGCTTTACTTGAGTTTAAATTAACATTTCGGTCAAAAATCCCTATCAACTACGCGCGACTACTGAGAGATGACGTCATCGAGTAGTGACCGCCCGCCTGCGTTTTTAAAAAAACCAACGTCCGTAAATACGCACTTTGATCGTTAATATCTCAGCCATTTATTGAGATATGGAAAAAGTAAAAACACAGTATTTCTTGTAATTTTTTATAGATTTATTTGACGTGTAAAAAAAAATTCGTTTGCCTGGTCCATTATATTATCTTAGGCCTTGTCTATGATGTTGTATTATGAAAGCTATTTTCGTTATTATTTTGATTATTATGTTTTCATCTCTTTTAATAATAAAATGGTTGATTTCAAAAACAGTTTCTATTTAACATTTATATTAATTTCTGATCCACTTCTAGAAAATTCCTCCTTTCAACACATTTTTGATAACGTAATTTCATGTAAAATTGCAATTATATGATACGTTTATTTTTTATTACACTTTTAAGTAATCGGTAAAGTACTTAATTAGTTATATCCACTTGAATTTGGCTTCTCATCTTATTACACAGTGAACTCAATTCGTGATACTATGTAATGTACTTAGCAGTTCAGCGATTCTATCTTTCTCTACCCCGATACATTATTAATCAATACAGCGTTTACTTTGGCCATTGTTCTCATTGTGTTACATTGTAACTAATTAGGCGCTTGTTGTGTAATTCTAATATCCAATTATTGAATCGATCTAATACGACCTAGGTCTGCTCCACTAAAGAAGGGCCCAACTTCATTTCTGTGGAACAGATATTTGCATGACTTTCTCAGTTCTACGTAGAATGTTTCATGATACCTACAAAACAAATAGTATTACGAGGCATGTGTGAATTGTTATTAATTACTATTTAAAATATTTATATACACCCTCAGCATGTATAAAACCACTTTGTATGATTGTTATTTTAGTTATAACATTTCCGCGAATGACAATGAGTGAAGGAAGAAATTCTATTACGTATAAAATTTCTTTTATATTTATAACAAATTAAAACACTGTAGGAAGCAAATATCAAGGTCTTTGAAGCGGAGGTATTTTGACGTGACAACGTCTTATAATTCGATAGAGCCGGTGGCACGCATGAAAAAACATGACTCATGCGTCGTTACCGTCGTTACCGTAACGGCGTAGCAATCGGCCTTTGCGTTCGGCAGCGTCCGACATCCGTCTCCCTCCTACTTGAGTGAGCGATGCGTCTGCGTGGACAGCTGCTATACTATAGTACATTTATATGTTTTGATCGAGTATCAAGTGCAGTGAAAAGTGAATGTAGTGTCAATTGTTTATAGCAACGATAATTACAGCGATAAAGGTAATGATTCTTTCGATATTAATTATATATTCAGTGATATATTGTCGAATATTCGTGCTTTCGTCATTAAAATGAATAGCATCGGTCCGCTAGTGCAGCGATTGTAGGTTATGCTATAATTGACATTGACAAATCTATTAAACAAATGAAATTAAAATTTTCTTTTGAAAAATGCTACCATTCCATCAGTATTTTCTTAAGACGTTGTCACGTTCAACTATCGTCAGTAAACCGACTTTACAGACAACCGATTTTTTACTTTCATTTTTATTAAGGTTTATTATAACAATACTATTAGTTTAGTGTATAGTTAGACTGTCAAGTGCCATAAAATTATAAGGCTGTATTTTCGCTAGATCCTGACAGAAATGTTATGGATTTATTCAAAGAGCACCAGATACGAATCAGTCAGCAATACAGATTAATGGCTGCCTGATTAACGGCGGTAACATTCACAGTTTTGATTATCTTACCTGATAAACACCTGCTCTAGGTTTCTAGACAGCCCTAGAATATATTGCTTTATTAGTTGTAAGATTAATGTAGGTACATTCGTATTAATTAATTTTCAATAAACGCCTTTTGGAATTCCTTAAATATGATAAGAAGTTTACACGCTAATTTTTATAGTACTTAATCGATATTTGCAGTACAACAAATTTGTTCTTGTAACTTTAAACATTTGTTGAAGAAACAGGTCCTTGTAACTACCAGTTAAAACATTCAACAGTGTCTATGTATCTATATGATATGATACTATAGATAATATACATATTTATCCAATGTTTATTATTCAATGTGATTTCTTGAAACCTCCACTCCACTAATCATTCCTGGAGCAGCGTGGTGTTTGCTCTATTCCGCCTATTAGAAAGATACGAATATGTGCTTAGAATAACCAATCACCTAGCCCAGTATTAGGTTGAAAATATGGTTGGAATTTGAACGGCAGAAACAATTTTCATTATTAGATTTAAGAGCAAACAAAGCCACAATCGACAATAAATGCAGCGATCGTTCACTCGTCTAACCTTGGCCTATGAGCCCGCTGCACGCACGCGATCTGTGGCTGGCCAGCACAAACAGTCCTGGAAAGTCGATATCCATGACTTTAAATGATAATTATATTACATTATATGCATAATAGAACGATTGTCGCAAAAACGGTCAAGCAAGCGGTTTATTTAAGTTGTATTTATATTTCCTTGCAAAAATCTGCACAGGTGGAACTTGTTTTGGTATGGACCCACCACCCGCCCTTATCTCCACTTAGGTTTATACCATCACAACTTATTCCAATAGTACACGACACGTGTTTCGCCCCAAAACAGAGCATCATCAGGTGATGACTCTACAACGGTTGGCTGTCGAGACCACCCGTTCCACCTCGATATAAGTCAAATTTCAGCTTCTTGCGGTCAGTAGTTGCGGCTGTGCGTTGTCTGCCAGTCACTCAGTAACGCAAGAGTTTTAATATATTGATTGATTATTGATAACAAAAATACCTGCAACTTTGAAACCATATGAGAGAAATCTACTATTTCGTAGAGTTGCTTAGACTAAGCTTTAACCTTTAAAATAGACGCATCATTGCACTGTATCCATGACATTTATAGGTTAATATGAATACATAATGTTATGCTTCGGTAAAGGAATGTTTCATCTGGCAATAAAAGGGACATTTAATCTTAAATACATAAGATATATGTATTAAATATAAACACAATACGTAGTCGTATTGATAGACGCAGTCGTATAATACGACTGAGTCTATCAAAAATGCGATCTCTTCATCTCATTCACGCGACCTTTGAGGTAAAGAAAGAACAGCTGTACGGACG
Organism: Ochlodes sylvanus; assembly: GCA_905404295.2. Lineage (NCBI taxonomy): Eukaryota > Metazoa > Arthropoda > Insecta > Lepidoptera > Hesperiidae > Ochlodes > Ochlodes sylvanus. Next base: position 4,594,829 of record FR990126.1, on the reverse strand, counting down.
CTTATACCTATTGTTGTTTTTAGGTATATTAAACTTTATATAAATAAACTTTATTGATCACATTAAATATAATAAAGGTTAAAAATTAGACTTAAAAAGACATACATGAAATGCGCCTTTGAATAAAATTTGAATGAGGCATACATAATTATGACACTTACTTAGAGGTACATGGACTTACTTTTTAAGTAATATAAATATGATACAACAGTAATAACAGCAAAGCTAAATGCACAGAATTTGCAATAATAACATGAAAATTCAAATGGCATACCTGCCTAATATTTAATTGCAACCAGTCAGCCTTGGAATCGACTGCGTTCAACGATCGAATGTTATCGACGTGCGGGCATGATATTTGCGATCGCAGACAAATACCGGCCGCGTGTTTATGTTGTTTTATTAGTAAACACGCAAACATTTGCCAACAGTGTCAACCTGGTAGTAACGTAGACAGCGGTTACATGTGAGAAAATATTTGATTACATTAAATTCCAACTTTGTGCCTTGAGAACTACAATGATCTTGAGAATAGTGCATCTTGGTTCATTAACTGATATCTAAATTATAATTATAATAAATCTGTTGTAAAATTAGAAAACAGTTCTGCAAAGAACTAAACACAATACTCAAATACATTGTAGTTAATCTACTCAATACTAGATGACGCCACTAGAATCAGATTGTAAAATAACGGCGGAGTTATGGCGGGAAAGCGACAATGTCACATAACCCTTAAAATTATTACCCGTTAGTGTACGTTAGAAAAACTACGCGAGCTCTCACAAATCTCAGCTTTTTTCTAGTATAATGTAGTATATTATTTAAATTGGAATATGTATCCGATTTTAATAGGTTTGATCTAATTTAAAAATGAAATTAATGGTCTTCTGTTATCGGTATGTAATTATCATTTCACCCAGCAGGGCTACAATACAAAATTTAATTCGATAAACGAATTACAAAAATTTATTTTATTTCATTTTAGAAATGTTGCTAATCTTACAAGGAAGGCGAGCTCTGTTAGCTGGTTTTCATAAAAACTTGTTTCAGTTACGTTTGTAAACATCTATTTAAGAGGAAATTCTTTTAAAAGTACTCCGTACTCAAACAGAAAATGCTAGGACTTAAATTAGGTACGTACGTATTTAAATAGGATACGATACGCGAACGGGATGCTACAGATGAAACGTAAATACGGATAGGTATAGAGATGCGAATTTGGCAGACGGTTGGTTCCCTCTTACCATTCAGGACTACAACGAGCGAGCAGCCTCAACTGCATTTGCTAAAACCAACCTTTCATCGAACAAAATAGGATTAGATTTAGCATGTTGCATCAATCGCGTACTCGTATGCGACAAATTGATTATGCGGGAAACGAGGAGGGTGAGACAAATCTCAACACCTCTCGAAATATCTACAATCACGACTACTAAACGACAAAACATGCTTGCATCCTATGAATAATAATATGTTATTATTCGTAGCTTGCATCACAATACCCAACATTGTGATGTAAAAAATCCATAAAAACATAAGAAACGTAAACAAATTGAGTCATGACGAGATTGTATAGGTACCCATTATTACGTTTTAGAAACAGTAACAACATGAATAACTCCAAATGTCAAGAAAACTATTCCGATGTCAGTTCGATCCAAGGTTGCTGCTCAGCTAGTGATATCATTCACATATTTAGATGTATATGACCACTGCGATCGAATTTAGTCTTAATATTTAATCCTACAGTTGTACGGTTCCTTTTGCGCGGTAAATGCAGCTAGAGTTATGTCGCGTTCGATATGCTACGTTAAAAGGCTGTTCGTTTTGACAAATTGAAGTCCTTGCACTCCTTGCATGAATTCGTTTCTTTTATTTTGTTTGTCTTACTTGGCTTCAACCCAATAACGGTCTACTGCGAGGCTGAGATAATAATATTTGGAAATTAAGGCCTGATGCCTTAGAATAATTTTATTGTTACTCTTAACCTGGAGTTCCCTTTATCACTCCGTTTCAATGCAGATTGGTGAGGTGGAAGCGGCAAACCCAAATGTCTGAAATTCCTTGAGTACTTCAATCAAAATTGTTGCTTGAAAACTGAAAACTAATCTAAGAACGAAAACTAAGTAATGAAATAAAACTATTTCCCCCAAATTCCTGTCACAGGATGCAAGGCATATCAAACTTGAACAATTTAAGTAAGTCTCCGCAAGCAGTACGAGTAATTGCAACTATCGAAGTTATTTAGCTTGGTCGTCAAGGTACCGTTCTATTGCGTGCGCAAGGTGCCCTTTCCTCGGTTATTGTTCGCTCGCTACATGTAACATGTAAGTAACATCCTGCTCTTTCACCAGACACCGGATTTCGTCCGCGAGTGATCCGATATTCCTGCAACTCGAGTAGGTGTGTTGAAATCGTTTGTGGAAAGTGTTCCGGACTGCCGCCCGCCGTCTGCGCATGCGGGGAAAATGTACTTACTTAGCTGTATCTATTTCTATTTACTTTCAAGACGTATCCTATGTTATCTACTGTCGCTAATGTGAGCGTTTTTAATGTCCAATATCCATATTCGGAATGCTCCGTTAAGTTCATGGAACATTTAGTTATTGAATTAATAATATTGTCGTTGCGTCTGGTATTAAAAAAAACGATGGTACTCGCTAGTCACTTCTAGTTTATTCCGAGAAATAATTATATCATATGACTGTTCTGCTTTGAGCACAACAACATCTACAAACAATAACGTCACACCTTTGATATATAATCAAAGCGTCACACATAAAATTGAGTAACTTATGTTTCTGAACAACAATTTATTTAATCCAATAGTAAAGTGAAACTAAAAGAATAATTTGTTTCGCATGTGGTCCAATATTTACAGTATTGTTTTCAACGTACCTGTCATATAAAATAATAAAACTACGTACATATAGTTTTGTTTGCCAATCACCAGTGGGCAAACATTGAGTGTTCGATGAGTGTACGTGACTTTGGTTGAGCAATATCGTCAGCAGTCACACGCCGGTGAACAACAGTCAAAACAAACACCGAAACCGAACAATCTCACGGTAACATGATATCTTAATTTCGACCTGCGCTTGTCAAATGCTGAATTATTACGTGTCACGGGACAATAATATCGCCATCGTAACTCGTAACTCAGTTCCTGAACTTCCGCGAAAACAATAAACCTGCTTTATTATCGTATTTATTTGCGTGTATTGACTTCATTGTTCTTTATAGCTCGATGACTTACGGGCTACGGCTGAATCGACTTACACTTTACTTTCGGTTTGTACATAAGTGATCGACCAAGTTAAGCTATTTCGGAAAGGGTTCTATAAGTACGGTAATTAGGATGGGTGTCACATGGCGTGGATAGTGTCAAAGCTTCTTGAAGGCTTCTATACTTTATCGGCAATGTAAGATCGACGATGGGGGTAATGTTATCGTTAGATAGATGTTATGTGGAGCGAGAACATCCGAAAACATCGACGCGATGTACACTTTGATTCGACATTAGAGTAAGCCACTAGCCCCTCCGCTGTACTACACAGGAGTGTATGGTACACCGTAATGGAGTAGGTAAGCTCTAGTGGAGTACCACTGTAAGCCGCTAATGAGTTTTAAGCCTGTTTACATACATACATGGCAGACACTTGTAATCTGTGATGTCTACGTACGGCGGGACTAAAATCAATAGCCACAACATCGTTTTAGGCTTTCAGCTTTGTTCTTTTTACATTCTAAAACCATTCATATGTATTAATAGGGTAGGGGTTGCAATGAGACTGGGGGAGGCACGATAACACCGCGGTGCACTTACTTCCCTTCTGATTTATTTTCACGCGTCAACGCTCGCAATATTTTTGTATACTCTAGTCTATACATATACATCATTATATCAAATTAATATAATTTGCATAACATACATGTATAGTATATGCATAACATAAAAAGAGATTCCTTAGTGGCGTAAAAGCTAGACGCCCGCTCGGAAGGACTGACATGAATTCGTCAATTTTCATCCATAATAATGGATGAAAATTGACGAATACTGACAGCCAGTAAAAAATATTTTTCGTAATAACGAAAAATATTTTTTACTGGCTGTCAGTATAAGAATCCTTATTTTACTGGATTAGAAGATAATTTTAATGTTATTTAATAAAATGCTTCTTATAACATTTTTTTGTAATCAGTAATTAATTCAAAGTGGATGAAATTTTGAACTACCTAAATGGAACATTAGATTTTCATATTTTATGCATGCGGACAGCAAAAAGGGTAGTTAAACTCTACCAAATTCGCAAAAGAGAATTCCGACCACATACACTCACACATTTAAACAGGTTTTCTATATTTGTTGCAAAGGAAATTGCACCGATTTTATGACATAACCCTATATTTGTGCCTACCATTTAACTACCTACCTGCCTCTTGTGGCGATGAAAAATAGTCTTCAATTTAATTGTTCGTTAACTGTGATGCAACTTAATTGAATGGAATTGTTTTATTTTTTCTGTGTAATAACTTTAATGGTGCTGGTTATTTCTCAATAGTGAATGATAGTTTTGATATTATGAAATTCATATTCATTTCGTAATTAAAATGATTTTCCAATGTCTTATTGAAAAAGAGCAAGCTTTTTATACCTATAGAGATAAGGGAAAATATTTTTAATTTGTAGTATTTTGCATTTATAATAATAATTATACAATTTGCTTACACAAACATCCAAAATACATAAGCCTCGTTGTAGGCAGTCTGCAATTACATTTTATTTATCCATTTCTATCATCTACCGACGCTAGATCTATCTAAAAAGTAGCTCACAGCTGATACATGATACAGATGGCTTCCTCAAAAAATATTACCATCTACATCAATAATTTTCGACGATTATCCCAGAAAGTGAAATGATTAAGCGCTGTTTAGTTCAATAAACTAACCTTTTCGAAATTGCTGGTGTACGGAACCACACTTCACTATTCTTTTACAATTTTCATTGTGAGAGCGGGCCCGGGCCCAATGGCCCAATGACCGTTATCGCGTTATCAGATCGTTGTTACGATGACTATGTAATTACATTTTAGAGAAAGAGCGAAACATGAGAACATGCTAATAAAGAATAATAATAATTCTCTTGATGCAATTAGTCTCCATTTTTAATTATGTTGCCTAATTGGTGCTTTAAGATATTTGAGCCCCGTCGGTCTGGCCACGAACGGCTACGTGCCTTCCGCTGTAAACTCGAGCCGTGACTCAAAGATTGTTTGGATTCCAATTTATCGGTCGTTGCTCCGCAGGGTTAATACCAATAATTCCAATAATTCAATAACGATCATCTAGTTCTCCACGGACCATGAATCGATTATTGTATTCGTTACCTAATGTAATGAAAGAGCTCGTATGTCGTCAATATCGTATCATATAAAGCCGCTGATTGTAGAAAGCATACGAATAGGCAACAGTGATGGAATTTAGGATGATGTCAACGTTAACAGTTCAGTGTATAAAATCTAATGTGTTTACTTCTTTGTATAATGTTATGTTTTCACTATGCTAACTTTAAACATAAAAAAACAATACTTAGCGAAAGTTGGAGGTTAGAAATGTGCTATTCTGTTATCGGTTAAGTCTATAATCGACTGTCTACTAGGCTAATATCTAAATTATACTAATATTACTTGTATACTTCTAAACTGTATTTTAATAATGATATTATTCTAGATTCAGTCGCTTCAAAAAGGAGCTTGAAGCTATGGTTCAAAGGAACGGCTAAACAAACTTAAGATAGAGGCGAGGCTTAAGGAAAATTTTCGTTTCAGAAAGCCTTTAAGCCATTAGGAAAATTTCCAGCATAAACTGTTTGATGTCTTACCTCTAAACGAAGTTTCTTTGCATCCGCATGTACCAATTAATTAAAACGCAACGGTTTCTTTGAAGCCTTCGTTTAAAGTTTTAATCAGCATTACGGTGAAAGGAGTTATGAACTTTATTGTGTTACAGATTACATTGTTGCGTAACGTATTGGATCGTTTGAATCAATCTGTTGAGTTCAAAATTTAGTGAATGTAAATTGACTTTTGTTAGTTAAGTTACTTGTTAATGTGGTGAAAGGTTTCCTGACGTTAGTCGCTGTGGACAGTCAATTTGTCTTTCCAGATAAGCACAAAGAGCTTAAACTCAACTCAGTCCTTACAAAGACGAATGCCCAGCGCGATGCGATTCAGTCGGTCTTAAGATATCTCGACCTCGTTCACTTTCTTTGACCTGGCAGAAATCGTACGACGACCAGCGTCAACTGCACAAAATAGAAATGTATTGAAATTCATTTTCACAAAACGAAAGTCATTACTTATTCTTCGGTCGTCGGCTGTATTGTCGCAAACTTGTACATTATCATGTCTATTTAGGTGCGCAATAAGCGAACGATGAAAACGTTTCGTTGCATTTTTAAAGATATCTTGAAATAATTGTTTAATAATGGTACAAACTTGTACCATAACTAACTATGCAATTGTGATACGATTTTTTACTTCAAATCCACACCGTTTAGTTTACACGAAATACGAGATAAAATTTTTAAATTGGTACAGAAAACATTGAGTACACACTTGGAATACCTCAAAAGCATAGAACCCCGTCAAACTTTCTGACTTGGTCAGTTTTTGACGTGACTTGCGATGTTAAATAAATAATTGTCAGTTGCTGATGAAGGAAAACATCGTTAGAGAACTGGCACAATTGAGTTCTCCGTAATGCGCTCAAAGTGTATAAAGTGAGCTAATCCGCAATTATCCATCGTGGACACAACCTGTACCCTCACAATGGGAGAGGAAACCCGCGACCAACACTGGCACAGTTGTAGATTACGGTGATACTTACAATGATGATGTGGTCTCAGATAAGCGGCATTGCTTGATTCACAAAGTGTGTAGGTATTCTGTTATCTGCGCGCTGATAACATTATCTTATCGTTCATATTTATGTGGATCCATATAGACTCTTGGGTCAGTGCTCGAGGGAGATTTATGGTTGCGTACAAATTGCGGATTCGTTACGTTTATGCTAGGGATGCCCTAAAATCCCTGCTTGGGACTGTAGATTATTCTATAATTATTTTGATGATGAAGAGTATTTTAAGAAATTCATGCGCATTGCATAATACGTGTCCATGTTTATTCATTTTATTTTAAGTGTTTAATTAAACAATATTTATTTTATTAATTAAACCAATACCTACAGTGTGATACTTATCAATATGTATAAGATACTTACTTACTTATTCAAATAGTATGATCATGATGAGCATTGTTATAAATTAAGTGAATATTAAACATTTTATCGGTAGCTCGGTTGGTATGTCAACAGTCAGACAAAAACAAATGTCTAAAAGATTTTATTGAATTTCGTAATGCGTTACGGGATAAGAAATTCAATTTCGCTAAAATTGTCGGGAAATAGCTAATTTCACATTCCACTGAAATTCCCGCCCTGGAGCAGGGGCGGCGCGGCGGGCGGCCGGTACAACATAAACAGAAGTGTCCTATCAGAGGCGTGCGACGCCGCAACCGCCGCGAGTCGAGCAGCGAGTACTACGATACGCCACGGTACGGCAGTGCACATTCGACGAGCGAACGAAACGCGCGTACTGAACCGGCTCACGTTTTGCCACTTCGAAGCTTCCCTGACCAATCTCAATAACATTACGGCATCTTTAACACGAAGCTCATAGAAGAATCGGGAGCGACAGACCGAAAAACAAACTCAAATTCCAAAAGGGTTCTAATTTCAAAATGCCGGTCGAAACGAAAATAAGCTTTTCCGGTAAGTGTTAATTCTTCTTAATTTTAAAATGGTTCTTAATTTTAAAATGGTTAATTAATTTATGCAACTTGTCGAGTTAGTGGTAAAGTGTTATTTGTTTTATGTGACCTGTTTTCTTTCATCCCGTTTAATACGGTCAACGTTGATGAACGGTTAAATTCGCCGCATCCTCATAACATTTGGACATTTGGGACAGGAACATCGTAAATGTAGACTAAATAGCCAATGTAGTATTTACTCGTACAGGATAAAGTGTTTATTTCTGCGGATGTAATAACGCAACTGATACCAATTTAAATTATCGGTAGCATGTAAAATATATTCATTATTTAATATTTTGCTAGTAAGCCTCATGCATGCTATTGTATGATGTAGAAACTTTAAAAATCCTAAATTTAAATTCCGAACAATACTCATGAAAAAAAATTAATTATGCCAACAGGGGAACCGCATAAAAAATCACTTCATATATAAATAATAAAATCAAAGTGGTCAATTCCACCTGAATTATAAAATCCTGAATTCACTGTGCCTATTCAAGCTTACTAACAGTGCCTAGATTTATGTAGCATAGCTACCCAAAAGGATGTACAAGAGTTCAGCCTTCTCCGGCACTAACAAATTGAGAAATCACGCTAAATATTCATTACGTCAAATAAATAATAGTCGGTGATTATTCTAATCGTAAACGGAGTGGTACCACGTAGGTATATGATATTTGCTAAGCTATTGATTCATGTTATAGAATAATCCTACGCTAGGTAACCTGCCACTAAATAGCCTGTCATTTGCACTTCATTAACACTATTACAGATATTTATCTAATAACATGCCAGCACAGCCTTCTCTGTTTATGGTGATTCTTTATGGTCAGCGAAACAAATTCGTCATAATTTGCCCCGATCGATGATTTAATGTCGATCGTAATGCGAACAAGTGCAAATTCAAACCGCTAGATGAGTTCGCAATTCGCGGTTTAATTTATGTTATACCTGTGTCAGTATTGGTCTCGGGCTTGCGATTTGTGACTACGAATTGATTAATTGAGTTTATTTTTAGATCAATATTATTTACTCCACGCAACCTTTCTAATTCTAAACCTTCATTGAAGATTACTTGGTCAACTTAATGGATGTCTTTTAATTAATCAATGTGCCCTTGTCCGTAACGAGCGACCAGTGAGTTCTCGACAAACGACAATCGCGCAACTTTTGCCTTATATTGTGCAGGATCTTTAAATTCCATTCGCTTATTCTGAGTCGTGTTATCGTGACTGTTACGGGCACAAATATCTGTAAGTGACGTGTTACGCAACTCCGCGGTATTACTAGAATTTTCCATAATTTGAATAACAATGGTTGTTTAGTACGTTGAAATCTATTTGTTTCACTGCTGGACATGTCTTCTACAGCTATAGTGTATGTCATGGTATGACAAGAACAATATAGTCGTTAATGTTTCATTACCCTCTAGGTATTATACATTTTTTAATAAGTTTAGACATTAAACATCTTTACATAATATTATGAAGAACTCTTGATACGTACAATTTTATTTCGTGCCAAAACACTAATATTACTTGTTAATTAGTATTAAATATTTGTAATAAATCTAACATTATCTTTCTATAACAGAAAGTGGCAGAATAAGAGCACATTTATAATCTGTTGAGTAATTACTACTACCAATAACAACTTGGTTATGATTTAAGTAATCATTCTGAATCTATACAACGAATACAAATATAAGCAGATTTTAACAATCTCAATACGGTTTCCAGAGCTTTTTATCTTTGCGACGTGTAAATATTTAGATGAAAAATAAACAAAGTAGTTTATGAATATTAAATAAAGCGGCCTGATAAAGTTAAATATTTATTGCTATGAGAACTGACCGAAGTGGCAACATTTGATTTAATTCTCAGGAATTATAAAAAGGCATCACAATTTGAGATTCGTAAACTTGTTTTTTTTTTCTAAGTTGCAAGTGAATGAACTCCAAGAATATTAAAAAGAAGAGGTTTACGACGGCGTCCGTGAGAAGTCATTTTAATATAAACCCGGAAAATACATAGGTGTGGAGACAGGTTGTGAGTGGATCTGAGAGGGAAAATAAGTTATTTATTAAAGTTACTTTTACTTGTTAAAGACAAGAAGGAACAGTGGGACAGTATTAAGCAAATGTATACTAGCTAAGTTTTGAAGCAGTAAGATAAAATTTATCGCAGTTAACTCTTTCGATTAACTCGTTTACTTTCAATGATTGAATATTAATTGTTTTTATCAATATACCGTAGACAGCACCGAAGTTAAAAAAAAATACTGGAAAATAAGACCGTAAGAAATCTGGAAAATAAATTGGACAATTCAATCGGAAGGAGTAGCAACAAATATTTCCCAACTTGAAGCCAAACTTATATGGGCTTGGAGATTTATGACAGTATCAAAGTCAAGTCAACTCGCTTTCGAATTAAATAACAGTATATTGGGTATGCATCATCGCGTATGCGTCACCATTTCTTGTGGCCTTATCATCTAAGATCATAGGTTCCATTTGGCTCTATCATTTGTTTAGTCAGTCTTCATTATGTCACTTCGTCTCATCTTCACATAGTCCCATTTTCTTTTCGAAATACCTCCTCTTGAATTACGTTCATATACAATACTGTTCTCAACGCAAATTTAATAAATAGGTAAATCATTATTATAAAATGATTTTAATTATTTATTAAATGTTATTTTATTTTTACCTACACAATTAACGCATTTATAAAGTAAGTACTTGATAATGACCTGTGAATGAAAGAGTTAAGTTTTTTGTATTGTAACTGTCCTATGCGTGCCTGTTGGCTTTTACTTAAAATATCATTAATCAACGTCGCAATAACTAAAGTTGCGTAACGTTTCAGTATTTATAAGCCGAGACTGTATCGCTGGGGATTATGGAGGCGTTCCACCCCGTAGACCACCCCCTTTGAACGTCCAATATAAGAGTGTAACATAGAGTCCACTCTCGCCGACTTAATAGCTAATTTAATAAGAATTATTTGTGTAAAGTAATTTCCACGCGCTTTCCCACAGACAGGTTTCTTGAACGTTTTTACCACATATAAAGTACATTAGTGACATTGCATTACCATTATAACAGCCTGCGGTAATTCTACTTATGACCATTAGTAGTTTCTATCGTTATACCTGTTTGATGAGTCGGTGACTTAGTAATGACCCTATTGATCAAAGGGTCACAAGTTCGCTTCCCAGCCGAAGCAGACATTTGATATAGACATATTTGTTATTAGCTCTTGCGATTGTTAATCATTAATTTGATTATCTCCTTGCAAAACGCAATGCAGTATCATATTGCCCGATAGTATATGAGCGTTGTATTTACCCGACTACGGCGAAACCAAAAGGAGGGTTAGGATTCCAGCCTAATTTTAATTATTATTAGAAGTGTCTTGATGGAGCGAACGTTATAGGAATGCGATGGAACGCTAAAGTCATAGTCATAAGTTGCCATGTTGGATAGGTATCAAATTAAAGGGCTTAATTAGCACATTTCAAATACTTATTTATTTTTCAACACGAATTTTACTTACTCATTATTTACATTTTGTTTATGACTGTAGTCTCGTACATTTTAAAGGTTAAGCAACACTATGTGCACGAGTAAGAGTGGCTATTAGTCATATCGATTCTTGTTTTAGTTAGGGTATCGCTATCAGTTCACCAAGCGCCATTATTGCGAGCGGTCGGCCGTGACCCCCGGTCTAGTGCACTTATAATGCTTAGCCGGTGTACTGTCTCTGGCAGGCCACGCTATACGGTACCCAGCACACTTAACCTTGTTTGGCACGTAACCATAACTGCATCCTAACCTTGCGGGACTTCGACCAGAAACAATACGCCGCCGCCGATGCGCATGCGACGATGCGTCTGCTCTAACGATTGTTGGTGTATGCCATGAAACTAGTAAGAGCCGGTGAGGCTAGTGTTGCATGCTGCATGCTATATGCTAAGTGAGCGGTACAGATACGGGCTTTGTCGACGCAATAAACCTCTACACATAGCCTTGTTTAAATTAGAATCTGTTCGTGAAAACTTGTGGTGTGCGTTGCATAAATATTACTACTGGTAAACCCTTCGATCGGAAACCTTATTCCTTACGTTTGCAAAATAGTTATTACCTACTCAGAATCACAAGTCACACCGTTATTGCGCTCTGAACTATACGAGTAAGAAGCGCCAATTTGTTTAAAATGTCCTAAGTCGTTATTTAGCCCTTCTACTATCTCCATACCAAAAACACGTCGATCCGTTGCTCCGTTTTGACATGAAAGGACAAATAAAGATTACACTTCGCATTTATAAAACTTATAATAATAAGTAACATAGTACGGATTGTATGGGTACTCACGATGTTTATATTGTACGCTCTATATATTTTGGTCATGGTATAAGCAATGTTTAGCAGTATAATGTACTCAATCAACGATAAGTGGAGTTCAAAATCAGTTATACAAGTAACTACACAAGTACACACTATTCAGTCATTATAGGTCACTTGAAATAGTACCTAAATAGTAACACGTATATTACGTAACAGTCAGTTTTTTGCTCACTATCAAAGCGATCAAATAAAATATCTGCCACGTTGGCATTTCATATCGAAAGTAATACCTAACACTCACTTAAACGACGATAGCATTTAACTTTGTGTAACACCAATTTCCGTGTGGGCTTTAACCGGTTATAAATTTCATAGTTACTATGAACTTGCATGCCTGTTTATTGTAATCAGGGTTGTGTAATATTAATTCATTTCTCAGCGTATAATATTGTCACAGCCAAATACATTTCGTACAAAATAAAATGCGCACTCTTTTGGCGATTTGCAATGTAGGCCGCGCCGCGTTTCTTTTGGCAACTAGCGTATCGACTCGAAAGTATATGGCTTAACATCTCACGATTAAGTATTTCGCGTAAGCACTAGTAGACAGTGATAGATTGTGGCGAGTTAACCTATTTTCAACTTACGAAATATTAAAATTGTTTTGTTAGCTGGACTTAAAAAATTACTAATATTAAATCTAAAGTTTTTAGGTTGTCACCATTGATTTTTTATGGATTTAAGGTAGCAACGAGCACGAAGTACCACCCTTCTGCTGCCAACCATGACAACTGTGACTCGACTGACTTGCCTGTGACACAGAACAAGACTCAAATCGGGACTAGGCTTTTTTAGGCTAGTTAGCAAAGAATGATTATGATGACGTTTATTACGAATTTTAGTTGTTTAGTTCGTTAGTACATATAAGGACTGGGGCAGGGACTGTTAGTACTTTTAGTTGTTGTTAGTAGTAGTCCATTTAGTAAGACTCTCGTTTTGATTCCATCATAGATGTGTTGCTACCCTTGGGAACTAGGATGGTCGCCTCTTAAAAAGTGGACCGTACATTAAATGTATTTTGTAGGCGACTTCGTTATAACGAATTTGTATGTTCTATGTTCTGTAGTTTGATGTAGAGATGTTTATGCGTAGTAACATAATACAGTAATTTAACGGCCAACGGAAGGCCAAGTTTACAGCAAGGATAAACCTTCAAACTTTACATAATACGAACTACATCGACCTCGGATCGCTTAACTAACGAGCGAGGAATAATTTTACGGTGGTGCGGTTAGGAAAGATGATTTAACACCTTGTACAAGGTTGGTCGGACGCGATGATTTAAACGAAACGTGTCACCAAAGTTCCTGTCGCGCATTTAATATTTACGTTTGAACTGACGACTTCCCGTCTCTTATCCTTATCGGAGATGCGCTCGTCGCGTTGGAATTGCTCAATTACACGACTTGGCATTGTTGTCGGTCAGCCGTGGCGAAACTGCAGAACAGGTGTAGCCTGCGAGCGATTTACGTGACTGTCTTGCGCGATGAATTAATGCACCGTCGAGTCCAATCAACAATTACAACTCGGCAACATGCAAAAATCTACTCGACAAACAGATCCACAACCTGCAGGCTTATTATGAATGAAGTGATGATTTGTAAGTTTATGAAGAAGATTAATGATGTGCACTGTGTAATATTTTGTCAATTTTAAATTCTATTTCAGATTATACAGTGAGCAATTTCGGAGATAATGATGTGATGGCAGAAAAACAGTCTTAGTTTGATTTGTACTGATAGTAATGTTTGAATTGTTCACACGAAATTTAAAACATCTCGTGGTTGTGTCTATTCGCGACAGAAATAAATTAGAAGCAATTTATTATTAAGTTATTCGAGTGGATAGATTTCCAAAGTAGTTTTTTACGAGACTCTATCTAATTGCAGTAATCGTTGATTGCGGCGCCGCTGTCAAGTGTCACTTCAATCGCTGCTCATTATATTCGCAGTAGCTTACATTTAGCTTAAGCACGATACTCATCGGCGCCGTATTATGTTCTCGTCTCTAACAATGCCCGATCAAAATATTTATAGCTCCTACCTCTACCGATGTTGTCGCCACAATAAATTAATCACATCGCCACCTTGGACTCCGGCATCGATTTCATACGATGTAGTGACAGCAGTTCTTTTCAAGCGTAGCGAACCGAACCAAATGTGTCTCGGTGATCAGTCGTGAATCAGTGGCTCGGTTTACATTCCATGTTAAAAGGAAACTAGGATGTTTGTGCGAAGGGACCTTCCCACAGGAAGTGGTATACGTAGTAACCAAAGCCACAATTTTTTTCGAACAATAAAAACTGGAGTATAAGACAAGATCAATTTAAGGAAATAAAAAATCTTTCGATTTTTAGAGACAAAAGCATTCCATTTTTACGTAACACACCTACATAGTTTAGTTCACTAAATGGATGTTTAAAAACCGGTGATTAATATTATAATCAACTTTATCTTCATTAACGTTATAGCATCCAGCAAGATAAATCTATAAATCACGTTTAGTCACACATACTTACGTCACATTTAACAGCCATCATTTATGTTGACGTGCGCACCAACCAGTACTTTTTGCTAACGGCGCCATGTCATGTCCTTTAAAAAACTTGTTTTTGTTAGTAAATTGCCAGTTATAGCCGCAAGTGCGATATCTGCGACTTGTACTGAATTCCAAATGAATATTATTCTAATCTATTCATACGCACCATGGTGAGATTCAGGAATATAAAATACAGCTCTCAAAACAGGATGTTTTTCAGTAACGTTCTAGCCCCGGTAGATAAGCTCTACTTTACATATTTGTCTTTCATTTTAGGCATTCAGCTAGTTTAATACTAAAACATTGGGGCCAGAGAATTCTAAGGTGGCTATTAGAATCTCATGTATTTTAAAGATAAAATTTCCTGTCGTGCCAGAAAAACAAGACTTTTTGGAACAAACAGCAATCATGACGTAGCGAATGATTTTCGATGTCTTTAGTTTTATAATTGACACTTCCTATTACGAATCACTTTTATCGGTGATACCTTGAGTAGATAGCCAATTTAAATTATGCTTCGTGTAATTGAAATTCATGAATGCTCAGCGTTACGTAAATCAGTCGGGTAATTATCCACTTTAAAAAAAATGACCGACCAAAGCCTGGTTAGATACCCTCACATTTTCAGATTTATGACTGAAATTTTGGCTATGATCCAAATATGGAGGACGGGGTTCATGCAATGCTATAGACTTTTATGTTATTTATAAACGTCTGCATTGACGCCGGCTTGTCTAGACCATGCTTTATTGAATATTCCCTGTGTTCCGCCCATTCCGAGTACTTTGTCACCGATACCACGTGATATTGTGCATGCGACTGTAATTACATAAACTAGAAGCTAGCTCCGTAAATGCCACTTAGACTTAGGCCTCATTTACATGATACCAGTTTCTTGCCTGTTGCATACAATAAAAATTTCTTATGCAATTATTGTATTACATTTTATTGAATTTTCTCTGCATTTGCAAACATGAGTGCAGTGAGTGAGAGTGTCTTGATCGTTGCTGCTCTTCATAAGCACGAAATATTGAGAAAACAACGTAAAAATATAAATTATTGCTCTTGCATGTACAAGAAAATGGTATCATGTAAATGAGGCTTTAGACTATACATTCTATGTACTAAGGCAATTGCTTGTATATTTTAACAATTATATAGGTACTTTAGTATTACAATAATAGGTACAGTTACGTCTGTAATGATTCTTTGTATTTTTCGTAGAGTATTTTAAATCATAGAGGTGTTTTTCAAAGCATTAAAACGTTTATCGCACATTTTTTATTACTTTGTTGTGTTTTAGCAACGTCAATCATTGTCGATTATCAATTTAATTCCTTTATCATAATAATTCCTATAATTTGAATCATCTTAACATGTTTTTAATAACAAACGATTATTGGTTGCGTTACATCAATATTTATGTACAAAAATCCTTTCCTTACATGAATCCCTGCATAATAACATCGACAACCTGTTGATATTGTATATAATGTGTAGTATAATTAATGGTTAAACAAACTTACCTTGTGACGTTTGACCATAATTAAATGAGTCGTTACATCCGAAGAGATTTAATATTCACCAAGTAGTACACTCTTCAATGTACTGGCATCGAACACAATTTAAGAGTATGAAATAAAAAATAAACACTCGCACACCTCAGCTGTCACGTCTCGTCGATTGTCATTCTTTAGAGAAAAAAAAATAAATAAATTCGCAATATTAGGGTTTAATTTTTGATTAATTAAAAAATAGAGGGAGGGAGGGACTTTAAATCTCTTCGGATGTAACGACTCATTTAATTATGGTCAAACGTCACAAGGTAAGTTTGTTTAACCATTAATTATACTTCGTCGTTACATCCTCGAGATTTAATATTCACCAAGTAGATGTTAAGAGAGTTTATTGCGAATTAAAACATAATAATTATGTAAATAATCATATCTATAATTGAGTAATTAAATGATAACAATTAGCTAAATTAAAATCAACAATTATAAATTGCTTCTGCAAAGGCACTTTCATCGTCATCTCTACAGAGAGGCTGGTTGTAGAACTTTGCAAACACTAATGAGTTCCCTGTCCACCCCGCACATTTTCGAATTATATCAACTGACACACCATTACGATGAGCTGCAGACGTGGCCGCGTGTCGGGTACTGTGTGCGGAAAAAACTCTAGTATCCACGCCACTGCTGGCCATGACCTCCTTAATCCACCTACTAATGGTAGCAGCGCAAGCGTTATGGATCGGCTTCCTATTAGTCAAGAAAAGTCGATCAGATTTCAACGTACTCCTAAGGTGGTCAGTCCTCTGTAGATACGACGAAAGTGCACTTGCCGGACAAACTTCTTTTTTATTTGGAAAAAAGGGTATTACTATACGAGGCATTTCTCGACCAGGTGCTGATGTTTTTGTTATCTGTGTTACCACAATTTCTATACTTGTCTCACTTATAGCAATGTCAGCCCTTCTCACCAAAGACAACGTCTGGACTCGTTGTCCCGAAGACAATGCGATCAGAGTTGCAGTTTTCTTAGAAATTCGATTTATTTCCAGACTCTCATTAGGATACAAATTAGCTAAGTGATCTAGAACTAAATTCGGGTCCCAAGTACAAATATATTTAGGAAAGGATGGTCGTCTTTTGAAGACTCCTTTCAAAAACCGTACAATGTAATCGTTTTCTCCAAAGAGTTTTCCAAAAAGTAACGATAACGCCGAACGGCAAGTATTTAAACTAGAATAATTGGCACCATTCATAAATTGCTCTGTAAAGAAATCTAATATAATTGGAATGTTTAAACAAAGGTAATCAATATTCTTACTATTACAATATAACCACCATTTTTTTAACGATACGTTGTATTGCTTAAGGGAATTTGGTGATAACGACGACAACATAATATCTATAGTTTGCGGTTTAAGTTGCCGTCTTAAGTAAGCTGCCCTGATAACTTGCAGGATACCAGGGTAAGAGTTCTCCAAAGCGGGTGAGGTTCTCTGGAAGGAGATAATAATAATTGGCTATTAGGGTGCAAATACAGCGGGGGACTACAGGCTAATTTCAAAAAAAGTGGGTACCACGGTTGTCCTGGCCAGTATGGGACCACCATTATACCCTCTGCTTCATCATCAATGATCTTTCGCAAGGACTTCAAAATCAATGAAAATGGCGGAAACGCGTAAAAGTAAAAAGGTTTCCAATCTAAAGTAAAACAATCAATATTAAAGGCCGATGGATCTCGTTTCCAAGATATATACCGGGAGCACTTAGCATTTAACCTTGAAGCAAAAAAATCAATATCTGGTTGACCGAAACTTCTTACAATTTGCTTAAATGCTTTTGACGATAAATCCCATTCCGTATCAATATTAACACGTCTTGACTCCTGGTCAGCTTCAAAATTTTCTTTAGATTTAATATAAGAAGCAAATAAAATAAGTTGTCTTTCCTCGCACCACTGCCATATCTCACGTGTGATGTCATTTAAGTACTTATATTGGACTCCACCCATTCTATTTATATAGGAAATAGCTACTGTATTGTCGATTCGTAACAAAATATCTGTGTTTGTACATTCATTAGCAAAACACTTAAGACCCAAGAATGCTGCCTTCAATTCAAGAAAATTGATATGAAGTTTTGATTCTAAATTACTCCAAAACCCGTGTGTACGCTCATTATTACACATCGCGCCCCAGCCTGTCAAAGAAGCATCTGAGAAAATCTCTAGGGCAAAATTATCTTTATAAATTTTACTATTAGCAGACATAATGTGGTCAATCCACCATTTAAAGTCTGGTTGCAAATATTCTTTCAGACACATTTGGCTGTCATAATCGTCATGTGCTTCCCGTAACGCTAACAATTTTTCAGTTTCGAAACGTTTTGTGTAGACCCAACCGTATGGAATTGCCGGACAGGCTGATGTTAGAACACCTATAAATTTGGCAAATTCCCTTATGGTTAAGAAGGTTCTTTTTGAAATATCTTTAACAAAATTTAAAATTTTTTCACGTTTCGAAAAAGGTAAACCTAAAGTCATATTGATGGAGTTTAACTCGTATCCTAAAAATATTCGTATTTGCTCCGGTACCAACTTGCTCTTATTATCATTTATTATGAATCCCAGGTATTCTAATAGCCTTTTACATTCAATGACATAATTAAGACAGTCCTCTCGGGATTGTCCGAAACATAGGATATCATCTAGATATACCACTATGAGGTACCCTTTTTGCCTAAGAAAGGTTATAACCGGCTTAAGCAATTTCGTAAACACATAAGGTGCTGAGCAGAGACCAAACGGAAGACACTGAAATTCATATGTTATATTCATAAATGAGAACCGTAAGTATTTTCTACAGGAAGATTTTATTGAAACTAAAAAATATGCATCTTTAAGATCGATGGTTGCCATAAAACAAAATGGTGATATTAGCTTAAGTGCGGTCCGAATGTCCTCCATTTTAAAGTGGTGAGTAATAATAAATTTATTGAGCATCTTTAAGTTTAGGATAAAACGAGATGTACCATCACTTTTTGGAATCAAAAAGATTTTTGATAAAAATTGACCTGGGATGTTTTCACACGTTATAATTGCACCGGAATTACATAACTTAGTAATTTCTAAAATTATTTTTTGTTCATCAGAAAAACTAAAATTATTGTTAAGCGGTGTAACTTGTTGAGTTACATGTCTTTGAAAAGGGATATCATAACCATTTACAATATCTAATATGACAGGATCATTCGTTATAGACTCCCATTGCTTACTGAATAGTTTTAGCCTACCAGCTGGCTGAATTACCTCTATCGGGTCTTGTTCAACGGCATCTTGTCCGTAGCCTTGGTTGGGGCTTGGTAACGACTGAATTGTCTCCTGGGGCTCTGATACATGGGTCGATGTTTGGCTCCTGTCGGTTTGCCCCCACGCTGAGCCAAGCGAAGTGGGCCTCTCATGTTTCCCGGCGGAGCTGTATATCGTTTCACCGAAATATTATCCTTTGGGTCAGGTCTTTTAACTTGTAGACCTGACTTTTCAGCAGTCTTAGAAGCTTTTATTCTTTCTCCTAAGCCTTCCCCAAAGAGGAATTTATCTCTCTTCACCTCTTGGATAATGCTTAAAAATTTTTTATCCAAAGAGGGGTTAATGAGCTTAATTCTGTTGACCGTACTTTCAAAGTGAAGGTCAAGAAATATTTGGTTTATCTCTGATAATTTTTTTATCATTTCCACTTTGTCTATGTCTCTATCAATAAGCAAAGATACCAAATTAGCAATTTCAGCTATTCCTAAGCCCATATGTTGTTGTGCCCTTTCCAAGCGTTTGTCTCTGTTTCTAGCTGAATCTGTAAGAACAGCGGCAATTTCTGGATTCAGCTTAGGTGCTTTCACCAGCTGAAAATTCTCGGGCACCAAGATCTTGTCTATTAACTTTAACTTGAGCTCCTTATCGAGTCCTTCAGTCAGTATACGCCCCCAAAGTTCAGAGACCTTTTCTTGTATCGGCGGCCCAAGTACTTCTGGTTTGCCTTTAGCAACACCAAGGGCTGCCAAGATGTCTGTCGGTAGATCCGCCGTCGAAGGCACCTCAACAACAGGTGCAGATGAACACGATGGTTCATCACTTATAACAGTTGCATAAGGAGGATGTTCAACAGCAGGTTCATGCTCAGGCGAAGGCTCCATGATCACAGAACGAAGCCTAACATCTTGCACTGATTGATCAGAGTCTGGTACTAGATGTAGCTCGGAGCTACTGCTGTATCTACGCTCCTTAGAATATGCTCTCGAACCGTCTTTCTCTGTAAAAGAGAATAATTATAGTTGGTCATGATCCCGTCATGACACTAAACTATATTTGTGACTGTAATCTCGTTACAGTACTAATAATACCATAGCATCGACTACAATCTCGTTATAGTACTAGCTAATCAAGTTCCTTCGACTGTAATCTCGTTACAGTACTAATTAATAAAGGAAGAAAAAAGTATCTATTACATTTAATTTTGCAAATTTATCTATGCAACTCCGTATTAACATTATCAGTAAACAGATTGATTCCTTTATTGAGATATCTCAATACTAGTTTTTGCGAAAAAACAAAAGGTGACTTACCCGCACTTGACGTACTACGATTGTCATGATCTCTGAGACGCGCTTCTAAGCGTCTAATTTTATTTTTAATACGTTCCCTAGAACGTGATTTGTGTTTGCGTTTACCCATTACGCACAAGTAAATAAAAAATCTGAAATAACACTACAAAAACCACTAAATATAGTCACTGTAAGGTATTACTGTGATACGATGCCCGCACAAAGAAAGCGAATGACAATCGACGAGACGTGACAGCTGAGGTGTGCGAGTGTTTATTTTTTATTTCATACTCTTAAATTGTGTTCGATGCCAGTACATTGAAGAGTGTACTACTTGGTGAATATTAAATCTCGAGGATGTAACGACGAAGTATAATTTTTATTCGATTAGTTTCTTGATGAACCTGGTTAGGTCTTTTGGAATTCTTAACAAACAGTTATGTTGAAGGGTTCTCTGTTTGTCGCTTTGATATAAAAGTGGAATTGTGGTGCTACGTAATAACTTATACAAGATAAAAAAAAAAGCAAGTAGCTACTCCCAACGACGACGTGAAGTTGGGAATCGACTCTAGCTTGCACTAAACATAAGTTATGCATTACATATTTTATGTAGTTCCAATGATAGTTATCGCTTATGCTGCAGTTTTAAATAAGTAGGTAACTACATAGTTATGTACAAGTGTGTTGTACATTAGTAACCATAACATAACGGTATTTAGCGACTGATATCATAGTTTGGCTGTTATAGATAAAATTATATGTTCAGGACGATAAGAATCCACTCCAAGAAATGATGAATAGGTTCGAGTAAGTAATAATTGCAAAGCTTATCTCGGTAACGGTTTCACTTTGATTTATACCATTTTGCAGCCTTGGCGATCTAGGTCTATAGGGACTACAGGATATTGGATTGGTTCGCTCCATTATCACCAGATGCTTTATGATTAAACTCTTCATTACAATTGTTTTTGCCGCTCTATTAAATTGTCACTGCATACTGTCATGTAGTATATAAATACTGCCACACAGTATTTAAAACAGTATCTGTGTGTTAAAATATACATTTATCCGGTTTTTAACGTTATATTGTGTATAGGTTAATCAACTAGAAAGGTTTTTGGGGTAAACATGAAAAATTTACTATTTCTTTTGTTAGGTAAGTATTTTAATACTTTAGTTTATTTTATTCCGTGTGTAATTTTTTTTTAAGTAAAGCGATGGCTTAGGTCATATACCAATTTAAATCTTAAAGAAGTAAAAAACACGACTATACTATGATTGTCGTAGATCTACATGACAGATAAATTATTAGAGTTAATTACTTTTGATATATCAGATATTTCAACTGATTACATTAATCATGTTATTATCTATCACATTTCTTATCTGTGCGTACATAGACTGCGATAGTAAGAACATTATAAGGAAAGAATTGTCTAATCACGGTTATCGTAAAAAAAATGTTGTAACAGGTAATATCTTCTTAAACTTTATCTTTGTTCATACTAATTTTCATTTAATAGAATAGAATAGAATTTAAGTTATAGGTAATTATTATGATAAAAATTGTAGTGTAATTGAAAAAACTTTTTGCAACTTTTCGTTTACAAACTTTGCAGTGTTGGGTAGGTACATTGTACGACAGTTAGTTGTAGTGAGTAATATGCTCTTCAACTGTAACGACACTTCGTAACTACCGATGCATTATTTAAGATTAATAACCCTCCGTCGCTTTGCCTTTGCTTTTTCTCGCATTTAAAGATAGTACCTGCAACTGAAACTATTTGTAACGCTTTGTGTATTGTGTCATTTTTTTTTTCATATCGAGCAGCAAAAGAATTCAGACTACGGCAATAACGTGATACGTAGTAGATAATTGTTTCTATGAAATAAGTAGGTAAGTATCTACTAATTCATTTAATCTTCATAGTAAGCAATAAATCAATTGACATAACGGCGGCTTATAAGATTCTTTTGTAATTTTGTTATTATATTTATGGAATCTCAAACTAGTATGTCGAATACTTCGAATAAATTGTATCCGGATGTAGCGTTGCGTGTCAGCCCGCAATTCGCAATTTATTCATGCGCACGAGATGAAAAGAGATGTGAAATCTCATGTGTTTTGGCATTTCACACTTCTGATTGTTAAATCTTATTGTTTCCAATATTCTTTTCATTCGACTTATGCTTTAGTATGATTATAAATATTTTATGCGAATACCTATAACACAAAATATACCTAACAAAGTACAAGAAATAGATTAAGGAAAGCTTATTTCGCTTTAAATGTGTTGCCCCGTATTGCAAAAATAGGCGTGTTAAGTATGTAGGATCCATAGCTCCTAAAACCATTTGCATTAAGTTTTTTTTTTGTTTGAAAGATGACTTAATCCAGAGATATAACCTATGATTGAAGTAAATCTATTTAGAGCTGTTTAAAGATCATTAGTTCTTTTCTAGCTGGTCTGATCGATTCAAAATTTGTTATTTTGTGTCCAAAATGAACCATAACACAGTATTCCTGACCTGTTGTTGCAGCAACGTCTGGAATCAACAAGATACCCAACTCCTTACCAAGTTACAGCAGACGTACCGTGTTAGATTTTGTTGGAATAGTCCCAATGAGTAGTTTAACTTTGTAAAGGTTTTTCTTTTTTAATTTTAAATTTATTGTTAAATACGAATTTAAAACTAAATTATTATAATTAAGTAAGTAATTTTGTTTTGTAATAATAATTTAATTAATGCTTGTTGCGTCATAATATATACAAAGTCATAATACAAGACACGTACTTTAACCACGTGATAATAAACATTAATATTTCTTAAACGCATTCTTGCTTCAACTGCTTACTTTCTACCATATAAACTTGAAGTAGAATTTACAGAGTGCATTCTGTTACACTCAAGACTTCCTTGTTTATTGCTCGATGCAAAGGCGTGAACTCAAATACTGCCTGCAGTGCCTACTGTTTATACAGACTCACCTTAACATAAATTTAAACGTTTATAGAATAATAGTCCGCCTGCGCGATTCATTTTAATTTGTCGAATATCGACAGGCAGGACGTTGACGCTAATGGTTACGATTATTTGATTCACACGATTCGTTGTGTTACTTGGTTTGAAGCTAGCTGCCCACTACAATATGAAGTACAGTACTACAGTATGAAATCTCGTAGATGGCCTTAGGATTAGGACTTACTCTACTGCTCCAGTGCGGTTTGATAGCAGGGTAAGGATCTGCGTACGTCGGTTACTTTCAAAACATGGTATAGTTCTAGAAGTTCCCGGAATCTCCTACATTTAAAGCAAGTTATTATTTTAGTTATTTAACTATAGTCATTAGTCTAATTTATTAGTTAGGTATATGTACAATTTTAAGATATTAACATAAAAAAATTACAATAATATACACGTTTAATATCAAACCCATACAGGAAAAACAGATTTTTTTATATACCTACTGCGTTTTATACATACAACACACGACTTTTCAATGGAATTATTTAAATATTGTCAAGGATTTGAAACACAATAACCCGTGGCTCAGTAACAATTCCTTTTATCTCGTGTTACTATATTCTTTTATCTAATCTGTGGCAATTCGCACCGTAAATAGTGTAGTGCGACTAGGGCTATTATGGCACGTCAAGATTTGTCTTGACATTATCAGAGTTTTAAGGAAACACGAAGCAGATTTTTTAACATGTTTGCCTTACCTTCGATTATCTTTAGGTTTACAAAGGTTGTGTTGGTGATAAAAATGTACGTAATAAACATTTCAACAACAACAAAAAATACCTTATTTTCCATCGTTGTACTTTATATTCACCCCAGCTACACAAATGAGGGTTGAGGCAAAGGCTCGGAACGTTTTATATAAATCGGCCAATTTGTCTGGATATTTTAATTTGTAGTTATGGTAGCCCTACGAGTAACGGTCGTAATAGTTTCGTGATGCTAAGATTTGCAGTCTAGTGATTTGTATGACACAAATATATTTATACATTTGCAGTTACAGCTTCGAACAATACACTGTTTAATCTATAGAACCATTTAACTACTAATCAGTCTAATCACATTGTTTTTGGAATTTAGTTCTTTGTGATTAGTTAGGTCATAAAATGTAAAAAAAAAACTTTAAATAGTAAGTACCTATGCAAATAATTATATCATACTTAGCTGATTTAGTTTGCTGTGGGTAAAATCCCCGTAAACTCCTGTTTAGATTTTTTTTAATCTTTTTAGAATTATGTCCGGATTTCTCTCAGACTTGGGTACTATCTCACCCTTACTCACAATGCTTATCTTAACTTTATCTCGGACTCTGGAACTTATAGTGGAAAGCGTTAAATAAGTTTTAAAATACATGTATAGGTTAGTCAAATAAAATATTTTAAACTTGCAAAATTATTACTTTGAATATTGATTTCGTAAAGGAAACGAGGAAAAAATTTAAACAAAAACGACTCACCTTAAAATGTGCTGAAAACATACAAATATACCAATGATTCATTACAATAAATGATAGCGGGATTTGCAAACTAGGCATTCGTTGTTAAAAATAATATGTAGAGTTGATCTTTAAGTAATGTAACGAGTCCAATAGCTACTGCACCAAAAATTCTAAACCGCGATAACCATTCGACCAGAAAATGTTATCACTATTATCCACCAACTGTATGAAATTCACTTTATCTTGACTACGCCTTCTTAGTGTTGTTGAATTTTTTGCTTGTCTTTTCAACTTGTTTATTCTACAAAGTGTCGTTTTTACTGTGAAGATAAGAGGTATTCTGGTTGGATGTTGTATTATACTTTGTACTGCGGTGACTTATCTTACGTCACTGTCGCCTCAAAACATTCGCAAATTGAAGGTGATTACCGTTTGGGAATCCCAGCCGCGTCAACGGAATACATTTGCTACACCATTCCAGTGTTATTTCTACAATTTCATTCAGATCATGATTCAGTTAACCTTGTAACACATTAATATTCCCTTTCATTGTACTACTTATCGATGTGTGTCACTGACCACTTTATATAGGCGGGGTTTTTCTTTAATTAACCTTATATCATCTAACGTGACAGATGATGGTATCGTCTGATATGGTTCGTCATAATTAATTATGCTGGTTTCACCGCGGTCAAAATGATTATTTTTTCGTAAACACTATTTTCATTCATGTGCATTATGATTATTATCAGCATAAAACGTAACACGCTTTCCTGTTTTGCAACGGAATTATCTTGTAGTAGATACTTAGTTTTTATATTCACTAGAAGCGATTCTGTAAAGTTGATACGCCAAACAGGTATAAACAATGTTGCCGTCATGCTTGACACTTTTATCTGCCGTATATACACAGTTGGCGGGGTCCTCGCTTCGTCTATTTACGTACACATGCCATCCTGTATGTCGTAAGAGCACCTGAGTCACCTTTACGTACTCGCAACATCACTTCGGCTTCACAAGAGATTTGCTTAAGCCCCTCTTGACTGAAAAATGCGACCCTCCAAGCGTTAAGGACTATTCTCTATTCAAATTTTGCTTTTCCTCGCTTCATGCTGCGTATTGTCCTTTGTGTTGGCTGAGAGTGCTTCATTCTATCTATCGTCGGGTAGGTATGTTAACGTACAATTTTTGAATTAGTACTCAATAGATTAAAGTAAGATAACCCGTTTTCATTACGACAATGAGTGATAAGTACCTTTATAGAAAAAAATTAATAAGGGCAACACGAAGTACTATGTATGTCAACAAGCAATTATTCTTGAACGTTCGATATAGTATGATGCTAGTGATAAAGAGTAACTAGGTATAATCGGACAGTGATAAGTGTTCGTGGTTACGGCATGAGACATTTCGTGCTAACTGTAAATTTTATGTAGTGACTGAAGGTTCTCTCTCGTTTCTTAAGCTTCTTACGGGCTGGTTACATTTATCATTGCCTCGGATAACAATCTGGGCGGTATTTCTGCAGGCGTGAGAAACAAAGACAACTGTTAGAGCGCGCTACTCTTCGTGACCGGTTCACATCTACTGCCTTGCCTCATTTATCCTCTCAATAATGCCCATAACGTGAAATAGCGAACAGGAGCTTTATTCGTGCATTCGAATAATGCTCGTGGTTGTAGCAATTGCGTACCTCATCAGCTTTTTGTGTAACACGTTTTAACGGCATACGTCTTTGCCTTTTTGTTATTGTTGTTAGATAACAACACTCTTATTTTATTTATTTGTATAGATAGATATCTATACAAATAAATAAAATAAGAGTGTCTGTTTGTAATATTAAAATAACCGCTTTTTACTAAATGCATAATTATGGATGTTTACATGTATATACATACATACATTTGTTACAATTTTTGTTTGTCTGTCCGTCTGTCTGTTTGTTCCGGCTTATCTCTGGAATGGCTGGACCGATTTTGTCGCGACTTTCACTGGCAGATAGCTGATGTAATAAGGAGTAACTTTTAATATTTAGTATTGAATAACTTTTTGTTAAATTCCACGCGAACCAAGTTGCGGGCACAGCTACTCTTTAATTTCTTATGTTTACATATAAATGCTGTTATTAGTTATTAAAATTATGATACTGTCCGAGTGTGTGGGTATTTCAGAATTTGGTTTTTGTTCATTGCAAAATCAATTGCCGTGAATAGCGAGGGCTGGTTACTTGGTATTTACGCTTTATGCATAGTTTGCTCAACTGCTTCCGTTTACCTCATCTACGAGTGCGTAATTAATGTAGAAACCGTAAAGGTATGGTAATCTATTTGCTCCAATTTGGTTGAACTTTGATTAATGGTCAGTTTTTTTCGTAACTATGTATAATTCATGTAAAATTCCTTACTTTACCTTGTATAGCAGGGATTGAGCCATGAGACGAATATCTAATAAATTCTGTTGCGATTCACATACTTAATATTTTTTTACGACAAAGCCGATGATAATAATTATGTTATGCTATAATTTATTCTTTATTTTTATAATTCTCTATCTTCTCTTATAGCATCTAATTGACATTGTTACCGCTACACTAATAGTAATAGCGTTGCGTAACAATATTTCGAGTAATACCTATTTGATTTTATTACGTTCAAGCATGCTATGGTGTGGGGAATAACACTATTTGTGTTGTTGCTGCTGGATTGCAATAGCAACTAACCTTTAAATTAATTGTGTGTTTGAATACAGGGCTTATTTTTGGATGATGTAGTTATGTTAATTAATGTCAATATAACACACATCGATAGCTTAATAAATCATCATGATACTCTTTAGAACGAATTGATTGATTGCAAAGTACAGTACTTGACAATTTTTCAATGACATTCATAGCGCAGGTCATCACAATAGATTGCAGTACTAAGTCTTTTGATTAAATTGGTGTTTGATACAATTTTATCCAATTTGTTCACATGGTTTTCATGTAACTTAATGCGATTTCAGGATTTTGAAAATCATTCTTTTAGGACAAAAAATAAAGAACATAGAGATAAAAATATTTTTGTAAAACCTTCGCTTCAGTAAAACCTTCCTTATATATTAACCACATCCTAAATAATTGCTATTATTACAAGAATTTTATAAATCGAAATAGCATCTCCTTCTGAGCTCTTTGATATAATATCCTTTTAATAAGCAAGATCCGTCTTCGTGTTCCAGTGTTCTTATCTTATTAAATTTCTGGTCTTGTCCATAACCTACTCTTCCATCTGTTCGGAAATCGTATTTGGACAACTCTCGTAAATAAACGACAATGGGATTGAAAGTCGTCTTTGTCGAAGCTGAATTAAAAAAAACATTTTCGATCACATTACGCTTAATTGACTTTTAAAGTACACATTTTAACTTAAATGAGAATATCATTGATGTTAAAACGTGTATACGGTCCGGTGTCCGGTGAACGCAAATACAGCAATATAATTGAATATATGTGCAGTAATCACTTTCGGATCAATTATCAGCATTGAATGCAAGTGTCGATTACAATTAGCATTCATAATGCGTTGCTCGCGCACTCATTACCAGCCGTCGGCGAAGCCACGCGACGTGGCCGGAGTGTCGAGCGTGCCTTACCGGGCCCTAAGGGCGACGGTGATTATGACTTGAATTATTCAAATGATCCATCGATTACTGTTATCCTTAGATGATTTAAGGCACGACCGACCCCGTTAGACGGCTTAAATGGGAAATTTAAAATGTCGTTAATTTGTGAATTGATTTGTCTATTTTTACTATGTGTTTAATAAAATGTTAACGGTTACTGACAAATAGCGAATAATCTAAACCAGTAGAACTAGAAATACTTTACTGAAACTTTTTACAAGGGTTCCTTAAATAGCGTTGGGGAACACTAGTATAGAATAAGCATCCGTAAGAGGTAAAATAGGAGATAGGTAGATGTTTGTATGAGGTATAGTAATAATATATCCGCTTTCAAAACCGTGGGCATCACGATTATGCCCGTTTCTATCGTGATAACGCAGAAACAACGTGTAGTTGAGCATTTTTGTCGTTTTGCATTTTGTCGACCATTTTAAGCTTACAGCGGTTTGGAAGTGATCGATACTATGACAATTATCCTCACGTCTATGCTATTTATGATAGAAAATATTTTGAACAATTTTCCATAATATGGTCCGGGATCCCCAGTACATTATTTTTACTTGATTACTATCAAGCTAATTTTCCGTGAGTAGCTTAATTTTGATGAGACGCTCAACAATTTCTGAACGAAAAATCTCGATTGTGCGAGGGGTCATGGGTGTTAGTGATGTGTAATTTGTGTTGTCCATGCCACCTGCGATATACTTAAGCGAGTTAAAAATATACTCGTATATGTATATGCTAGGCAACTGCGTATTTAGCTTGTGGATGACAAGCTTGGTGGTTGGCTTACTCAATGCAAAAATGGCACATTTCATGTTTAATAACATTTTTTGAAGGACAGCGCATGATTATGGTAGCCTCTGTAAATTACGTCATAACTGTCGGTTTATTGCGTGGGTTGGAAAAAAATGTGTAGATTTCCATAAATTGCAAAAACAGTTTAGCTGACGATGTTCCTTAAGGCAAGAACTATTACTTCCCATCACGTGGTATGGTTATCAATAACATTAATATTGATTAATGAGAAGTGTTCCATTGTTTGCTAATTGAAACATGAAATTTAATAGCGGCCACTTTGTCGCAATAATTTAATGTATTTCATTACCATTGCCCGTATGTCGTATTAAACAATACATAATAAATTTTGAGGTAACGAATGCGTAATAAACGATCCCTCAAGTGCAACAAGGCCCCAAATTCTGGTAAGTATCAGTTACAATTATGGCGAGGTTGATCTTTCGGATTCCCTTTAATTCGGTTACACCATTTTAAGTTGAGAATAACGCAAATATGGCGCGATCAGTCCTTATTATCATTTGCCTGCGTACACAAATTATCGGTAACTGTTTATACGATAATGCTTTATTATTATGCTTGGAACAGCATTGTCTCTTTAAACACTTATGACTCATGCGATTCTCGTTAAATTTACTCTTCGTTCAGGTAAATACGTAATAGTTACATTCCCAATATTTCGACTGGTGCTTGGTAAGTCATACCTTAAACGTATTTGCCATTGAGTCTTTCATGTGTTTGAACAATTGTAGATTAGCTATTATTTACCAAGAGGTGTCCAACATTTGTTAGGATCGCGGCAGTTAGTTGTGTGGAGCCAACTCGGTCAAAGCAATTATTTTCGTTCACTGTTACTGGACCACGGATTTAATCCTGTAACTAAAACATCTGTGGCTAGTCTAATTATACATTGTACGGTACTGATCGCTTTATTTAGGAACTTTGTTGAGTTCGAAGTAGTGTGGGAACTGGATGTGAGCTCATAGCCTTTTATAGAGGAAAATAGATAGTGAACCTTATGGCAAAATTTCATGAACATTTCAGTGAATTTCCGTGTTTCGTAGGACGTGTCCTACGTTACTACGTGTAGTGAATTCGCGTGTGTTGTTGTTGAAAATGGAACGAAATTGAAACGAGAAAATATTTGGTAAACATAATTAAAAAAATATAGGATCCATTTCTATAAGAAATATGTTGTATTATGATAATTATTTTAATTCTGAATAGCTAGATAGATCTCCGATGTGTTGCCGGTTAAAGAAGAAACAGATAATCCGTGCTTTTTTTTCTACTTCCCACTCATTTATTAACCGCGTAAGTATCTTAACTAAGTCAAATTCACTTAACCGTGTAATTGCCGTAGAGAATTGCATCTGGCCTGCAACGTTGCACCAATTGACGGCCAACCACCGGCCGACTTAAAAACGAACCACGCAATTGTCCTTAATTGTCTAATTAGTCTATTCACCGGTCAAGAAAGTAGAATATCGTACTATACCCATGATTAATACTACACGCTCGCCATTCATAAACTGAATGGATAAAATAGTATTTCTTATCACACACGAATGACACGAAGTTATGAAAGATCAGAACGCATTTTGGTCTGGATTTAACTATTGACTTGGATGGGACAAATAAGGAACCCGATATATTTTTAGATTTTGATTAAAAGTTTTCAGTATGGTAAACATATTATCATGATAGGATAACATGGAAATAAGAGAACAATGCTGTCTTAAATATTCGACGAGTAACAAAACATCTTACGAATATCAAATTTATAAGCACTCATGATAAAAATATCACTATCGATCAGTATAGCAATGCACGCTCTCAGCGATCATGACTGGCATGATCAGACAGGGCAGGGCAAGCTTACAATACCAGCTAACAAGCAACTGAGTCATGAACCTTTTGTTCCTCATACCAAACCATTACTCTCTTTGTGCTAAGGTAGAAATAGGATTCTGGATACTTATAAACACCGCATTGCAAATTCCTAACTATCATAAACGTTTCCTTTAAGGCTGAAGGTCCGAGACAATTCTTTTCTTACATTGGTGGTGGTTACCTAAGCATCATCGATTTACACGCAAAAACCTACATAGATATCAATGATAAATTATTTATTAATAACTTCACGTCCCACTAACACAGTATAGGTATACCTAAGCAACTTATAGGTACACAGATTACTCATTTTATTTATCAATGCAGTGAGTTCACGCAATCAGTACAAATCGGACCATTGTATTACATTGTTAAGAGTGTTAAGACTTCGTAGATATGCATTGTGAGAAACCTCATCAACTGCAGTGTAAATCAAAAAGGTGTGCATCAATTATCTCAATGTTCTGTCGTGGTTTTCGTGTCTTCCAACTGTTCACACGTTTATATTGCGAAACTCCATCTAAAACCCGTATATAAATTGCAAACAATTCTCGGTGTCACAAAACATTATCTCGCTCAATTTGCCTTCAATTCTCCTCGACTTTTTCTCGTGTATGTGTCCCATTATCACTCGTTTTATATTCGCGTAATGCATACTTGTTTTTTGTAAGCATGTTTTTTATTTGTTTGCTTTACGTGTATTTATTTTGTTGTCGTAGACGGCAGTTCCTCGGACGCACTGAGAAAGCTGAGTGACGACTCGTCAAGAAAACATTTATCAGGTAAGTTTCATGTTTGTCGACAAGAAACGAGCTAAAAACTGTATGTTATTTTGCATGTATGTAAGCAGTAAGCACTGAGCGAGCATGACTGTGCTTTTACTTTGTACAAACCCTCGCACACCATCACAGCATTTTGTACCTGTGAAGTAATAATGTGTCACCTTTTCACCTTCCTATCATGCTTTTGCACGTGGAGCAGATCTGATCGAAGCAGACGAGGACGAGGTCAGCAGCAGCTTGCCAGACAGGCGCCCGTCATACCGCAAGGCATCTAGTAAGTCATGCACCATCAACATACGCATTAGTACAATGGATCTTAATTTAGTTGATGTCTATCGGCGATCTTATACACTAACTAACTAACGTAGTATACGATAACACGATGAAAAACGAAGATTGCCGAGAGTCGTTACTAATGTAGACGCATTGTAATTTTATTATTAATTATTGTAAAATAATGTAATTATCTTAATTGTATAGTACATAGAGGTGGAGGAGCTTATTAGAGTTGTAATGTAAAATCGCATGCGCACGATAGAGGTGATGGAATGAAATGCGTTCGCATGCTACACTGGCCACTACTGCCTACTACGAGAACTACGCGTTTGAACTACACCAAAGACTAAAAAAAATTGTAACAAACAATTTAAATAAAACTAAACATTACTTGACGACAAATCTCTACGCATGTAGTAACTACTTAATAAATCTGATAACGGAATGCATATTAGGTACCTATACATAATTTCGAAACAAATAATATTTTCGAAGTAAATAGTAAACTTACAACTAACCTACTTACGTGAATATTTTTTATTATAATAATAACCAAGAACTTTTATGGCGTTTTTGTTCGCCAGATGATGGGAGGAGGCAGTAGCCCACGCGAGTGAGCGCCCGTCAGAATTTTGTTTGCAATTAGTATTATTGTCTTCTCAATAATAGCATAACAATAGTTTTTATTGTTAATCACTTCCGCTGATGAATTCAATCAATACTTAATTGTTATACGACTTACCTTTTACATTTGCACGTCATTGAAATACATTTACATAAAGTCAAATTCTCAAACATGAAGTAAGTCAACATGGAACTCGAGAGCATGCGTGTGCGCATTAGTGCAAGTGCGAGTAGTGGCTAATCCTTGTGTGTGTGTCAATGTGTGTGTGGCAGCCGGCAGCACGTTGAGTGGGGTGTCGATGGAGGCGCTATGGGAGAAGCATGCGCGCCGGCTCAGCGAGGCCGGCCTCAGGCGGTCCTCAGGTAAGGCACCGTACAATATTACAGGCGATGGATGGATGTTACGCTCCAAGGTTCTACGACAAACGAGCCCAGCTTATAAGTATCCAATGTGTGACAATCGCCAAAACCTAAGACATGCAGGACACAAATTGCCACAATCATCATTGATATCTAATCGATTTTTCTAAGAATACGAGTATAATACAGTCATCATGTTATGAAACGGAGCAAGATTTAAAAATCCTCAACACATTAATCTGTTTTTACATGTTTTAGGAAAAATCCTTACATTTCTTGCATCTAAAGCAACTACAATCATATTAGAAACATTTCAAAAGTAAATTGGTATCAATCGTGTTGATATATGAATTTAATTACTGTTACTGGTTTCGCGGTTATAAATCACATGTAAGCGGGAAGCGCGGTCGTGATTGTCGTGGAATTCTTGGGCAAAAACGTTACGTGTTTCACTGTTATCATGATCGCTTGCAAGTCATGCATCCTGTACTGTATGTCGGCTCACGTTGCTTTAGAGCAATTTGTAGTGCGCTATGTTTGGTGTACATGCTATTATGCTTGACTCCTGAGGTGATTGCAATGCACTTTAAATAAGAATCAAATTTCTAATAACTGTCTTCAAGTTGTTGTCTTGTCCCTACAAAAGTCAAATGCAGTTTGTCTGTTCGTCACCAAAGCGAAAGTTCTTATTCTAAAGTAACGTAACAATATGCAAACCGGAATGCAAATGGCCTCTTGATGGCCGTTGCACTTGCACATCGCCGTATTCAAGTCGTGCACATCGTGAAATATGCATCGAGAATAGGGAATGGGACGAGGATATCCATATTCATTGGGCTATAACTTTGTCCGTCTTTAGATTGTCACTTTCATCAGACGTTTTCTCTACTTAGATTTGCAGGGTGTTTTTGTAGTTTGTTACATGTTTTTTCTTACACTAATTGAATGTAATGTATTACAGATCACAGTGTAGTGTTGACGGAAGACACAGACAGCTTTATAATCGGTGAACGAGTTTGGGTGGGTGGCACTAAGCCCGGGCAGATAGCCTATATTGGAGAAACACAATTCGCGCCCGGAGACTGGGCAGGCATTGTTCTTGATGATCCTATCGGTAAATAAATAATGTCATATTACAAAACAATACCCACATATGTTTCTATAACAAGTACTCGTAAGGAGACAAATGATTCAACTGTTTCCAGGCAAAAACGATGGTTCAGTAGCAGGGGTGCGATATTTCCAGTGTCCGGAAAAGCGAGGCGTGTTCTCTAGACTTACTCGATTGACCCGTGAGCCCATTATCTCCCACGCCCCGCACGATGCCTCGCCGGTTTCCGATGCCGGGAGTGTGTTCGAGCGACCACCCTCCGGCAGCGCTAGACCCAGGCGTACTCTTTCTCCAAATGGTAGCGTTCGAAGTTTTGTCAGCAGTAAAATGAGTGAGTGATAGCATTAAAAAAAATTGTGACATTAAAATATTCAGACCAATAGATAATTTATTCTGTAAATTTTAGATGCTTCCGTTTCAACGACTGTAAACGGTGAACTCCGAATGGGAGACCGTGTCATTGTTTCGAGTAGCAGAGGCAGCAAAGCTGGCACCCTTCGCTACGTTGGTGTCACTGAGTTCGCATCCGGAGTATGGGCGGGAGTTGAACTCGACGATCCCCTGGGAAAAAATGATGGCTCAGTCGATGGCAAGAGGTATAAATTCGCTTCTTTCGGAGGACCAGGCTCTCATAAAGGAAAGCTGGCTCTAAAGTTGGTCGTTTAACGTCTTAAAGTTAGCTAGACTACTATATTTTCAGATACTTCGAGTGCGCACCTCGCTTCGGACTATTCGCACCGATCTCGAAGGTGTCTCGCTCCCCGTCGAACCGCAAGCCAGGCGCGTGCGCGATCCACAGCAACGGGCGCGCTACCCCGCTCCGTCGGTCCAACTCGCGCGAGTCGCTCACGTCCCTGGGAACATCGATCGCTTCGTCCCGCGCGGGGGTGAGACTCGGGGTGACGTCGCTGGGTGCTCAGGTAGGCTAGCCCCGCGCGCGCTCGGCCGAGCCCCGACCGCCTCGGTCCCCGAAACCAGTGCGGCCCCACCGCAGCGCGCCCAGCCTGCTTGACAAGACCTTGCTCGTCAAACACGTTGAGTACGACCGCTGCGCCATTATCGCTCTGCCGCAGCCGAAGGTCTACTACGACATAATATTTAGAAACGCGAAAAAGGACGCGGTGATCCCTCGGCAGTTGAACGAAACGCTGCCCAAGTCTTGGAGATGCTCGGAGAGCGTTATGAGTTTCGAGTGTCGGTCGGAGCGATCGCGGCGCAGCGTGTCGAGCGGCAGCAGCGGGCAGTCCGGTCAGTCCGGGCCGTCCCGGCCGCGGTCGGTGGGCAGCGAGGTGGTGCGGTGGGGGGGCCGGCCGGGTGCCGTGACGAGGGCCAGCCGGGGCCCGGCTACGGACGTGTTCGTTGACTTGCCGCCGTCGCGCACTCACTTCTCGGGCTTCGGGAAAAGCTACCATTTCTCTTGCGTGTCGCCATTTCAGTTCACTTATCCGTATGTCGTATACATTTGAATACCGCTGTTCCTAATACTCATCTCATCAGTTTCCTTGTAATCGCCTTAGAGTACACAAATTTACTGGCTACGTATAAACAGTCCAATTTAAGCGTTCCTACACTGTCCATAGAAGAAGGTACACGTATACTATACATTTAAGGAGTCCGTTAGTGAGCTGTGATATTCTTATCGAAATCTATCAATAGTAAATATTATTATCAGCATTTGCATTTCCATACCATATTACCGTTGCACCACATTACATTTTATTACATCAGACTGTGCTATTATACCTTTCATATACATTTAGTAGCGTTATCAATCAGATTAATTGCACTATATTTTACAAATAAATACGTACTTACAATTATCTTGTAGGGTCACTTTAAGTCACCTCTCAGAAGTAACAAAAATCTTGCCAATATTTATGTACGAGTAGTTGCTATCCACAATTATTATAATATTGAAACAGTCGATTAATATGTAACTAATAGATATTTATTTTAAGTGAAGACATAATGGCGCACGCAAGAGTGATGGTAGGTAAGTGTAGTGTTCGCTTGTCGTTGCATGAGCAATTTGATTTTTTTTTTTTGGTCTGTAGCTGGCACCCTTTGGTTTGGCCCTTGTGTTAATTAATTTATATTTATTTTTAATACATTTTATTTTTCTGATTCACTATTTAGTTCAATCATCCGTTAGTTCGCTTATGGGTGAATTGTTTTAAGCATTCGTGTAGTATTTACATACCTATGCAACCGAAGAAAATTGGTGGTGTATCCGTATCGTAACGCATTCGATTTAATAAATAAAAGAGACGAGAAGAGACTTCCTTTTTGATACATTTTTGATTTTAATCTTTTTTCTTCATATGCATAGAATTTATATATCATATTTTATAATCGTATTCGCTTACGAGGCTTGTCTCAAAATTTTCGTAAGACTGCAATATTTTATAGTATCTATTTTTATGCCTATTTTATTTCTTTGACTGTGATATTATTTTTAGATACTTCTATATTATCCGTAATAGATGTTAGATCTCAATTTGCTAGTATTCTTCATAGATCCCACTTATCTAAAGATTAAATTTACTGCAAACCCGCAATGTTGGTTGTTGCTAGATTATGGGTATTTTGCCAAAGATACAGTATTAATTAACTATTATGGAAAGATCTTACGTTTACTAATTTTACTATCTTCAGAACAATTTATAGATATTATAGTTAGATCAGAACCAATTCCATCAGTCACATATTTCACTACATTAGTTGTTACGAGCACCGCCTAAGTAATAGAAGTACAACAACATTATTAGGTTACAATTAGAGCTTCTTAGTTTACAAGTACTCGACAGGTTAAGTATCTGTTATATTGATACATCACATGTCGATGCGCATGCTAATGTTTTTCATAATAATTTGCATAATACTGCTGCACGGTGTACTAAAATGTTGGCAGAACCATTTTATCTTTCAAGTATGTTAGACGTGTCTAACCTATGTTGAATGTTTGTTACTCTTTCGTCTATTTTAACTCGTTCAACATAGCGTTATAATGTCGTATGAACGATACGGCTTGCGATTCGATCAAATCTTACATCGATTGGATCTATGTCTTGATTTATTTACATGAGACATCTTAATTCCAAGATTTTTTATAACTCGTTGTATGTTTCCCTTTCATTGATATTACCATACATTTTCGTAGTGTTTTTTACACACACTACATTTATACATATGCATCACTTGTTGCAGCAGCTATTGATACTACATCGTTTATTTCATAATTATTAGCATTAGCTGCTAATATATCATTAGCTGCTAATTGAATCCTTTCTCATGCATCAGTTGAATTCAGTTTAGAAATATATTCATCAACTTTGCCCCCGTCGTCAACATTTACATCATCGTATATCGTTTGTCATCATCGCAAGTCGTATCGCCGACGCCAGCGTCCAGTAGTTAGTACACCCGGCGGTGGGAATTGAGTGCGTTAACGCGTGTTGTGTTCCCCATGCGTGTTTCCCGCACTGTCACTAACGGCACGGCAGCGCGTTGGCGGTCCGCGGGCATCGTCCACCCCGGTCTCAGCGAAGAACGCCCTCCAGGTACAGTATCCGACCATCGCCGCGCGGTAGGTTAACTTCGCGGGCGTTGACGTGGGCCTCGCGTCAAAAATACTTCGTCATGGGGAATATGTAATTCAGCATTGGGAAAGCCTTATTTAAAAATCTATCAATTCAATTTTATTGAAGTTCCGTCTATAGGGGTTTTTAAGTCCATTTCTGAAAATAGGATTGTAGATGATATTAAATACTAGTAAATCTTATTATTTATTCAACCTTGTTCCTTTGAAAGGAATCTTGCATGTTAATGCTAATTTTATTAATTCATTCCTATGCAAATAAATCAAAAGGAAATGTGACGTAACTGACGTGATTCTTTTTATAGTATCGATGACGTGTTCACCACCTACACCAAATATCTGCTTAAGCTTGACACCACCTGTTAAGTTGTTATAAGAGAT
Organism: Ochlodes sylvanus; assembly: GCA_905404295.2. NCBI lineage: Eukaryota > Metazoa > Arthropoda > Insecta > Lepidoptera > Hesperiidae > Ochlodes > Ochlodes sylvanus. The sequence goes on along the minus strand of FR990126.1, from coordinate 4,555,951 downwards.
GTATTACAAGTTCCCCGAGGCGAAGCCATATACAAAGTATGACAGTCTGCAGCTAAACTCCAGTTTCAATGGGGTCGATAACTGCAGTCTGCCATTGCCAATTTTTGAGGTTTGGCACACGTTTGAACGTCGATGTGAACTAACTACCGAGCGGCTGTATGGGGCGTCCATTTATTAATTGCATCTGAAGTTCAAATGTTAAAAATTTACTCTGTAATGCCATCGAATGATTTTAATTGTCTTTATTGTTAACTAAAATTTTAACATTTTAATTCTTTTAATTACTTTATATAAGACTTATTTCAAGCTCTGTATTGCGATTACGAACTTAATTTATGTTAGTTAAGAGACTTATGTCAACACCGCGCACATTATAGTACAAAAGTCAGTTGTTTTTAATCATGTTCCAAAACACACCTGGTAGATTATATACGAGTTCAACAATAAGTATTTCATTAGGATCAGAGAAGACATAGCGTTACATCATTTATGTCAGAGGCAAAACTGTGATATTGTTCGCTTTTATAACTTTCACGTATTTATTTTACATACTATATATAACTTTATTGTAATTTCGGTGCGATGTTGTGTTTTTAATTATTTTTGTAGTGTAATTTGATATTTATTTGTAATGTTTTATTGATTAACAAAATACCAGTGCCTGCAAGATTGATGATATTCATAACTTTTAAGTACTCACTCCAACGCAATCATTCCTTTGTTAGTGTTAAATATAATCGTACTTTAATTATATTTCTATCAGTTAATACTGCTCGTAGAGTAACTTAGGCTTAATATTATTAATAAATAATTAAACTTAACTAAGTAAGGTACGTGAATAATGTTTTGAATAACGGACCGATGAATGACGAGTTTTAATAAATTGTAACTTGAAAAATTGTGTCTTATTATCCTTTACTCCTTGTAAATGTATTTTGCGTATAATAAATTGACTATAAAAACTAATTTGTTGTGTTTTATTGCACTAATACTGCTGTAAATTGGCTTGTGAAGTCGTGACTGCACGCTGGGATGTACATAGATTTTCCTCAATTTAAATGCCTGCGAAGGTACAACGCATGTATTTGTAATGGTTTAGAATGTTTTCTTTACAATTTAATAAATAGTAACATACATGGAGTGCGTTGTAAATTAATGACAAAAGTTATTGGTACTTTCACAGGTAACACGAATGACTAATTAAACCAATAAAACCTGATGTATAAAAGTAATACCTATAATATGTTAGGGTGACGCATAATATTCATATAACGGAGGACAAAATGTTTGGCTTAATCGATAAGTGCGTAAATTGGCATTATTGAAATGGTGAAATATTTAGGGCCAGTTTCACCGGTTACGGATAAAGTTCCGGATAGCCCTAGGAATTTATCTGCCACTTAGTGACTTAACAGTTGACGGAGCGGCAACGTCGCTTTTTTGCGTTTCGTTACTACTGCGTAAATTATTGTCATTTGAAAATTATTTTGAAAACTGAATTAATAAAATACTTTTTGTTCAAAATAATCCAATTAGACTTTTTTTAATATTTTCAAGTATAATTTTATCATTATAGAACGAAAATAGTAGGATTCATAATAATATGATTTATTACAGTTCAAATTCCTAATGTGTTATAGAAACGCCACTTGAAACATTTTTTTATCCGTCAAATAACGCCTAACAGCCACTTGGAACTGGCAGATAGCTTAACCAACACTTTTCTCTGTCACTTCTATCAGATTACCTGAGATGCCAAAAGTTGTAGTTTATCTGGGAGTTGAGTTCCTAGGGCTATCCGGAACTTTATCCGGAACCGGTGAAACTGGCCCTTAGAATTCATAACTTCTAATAATAAAGCTAATTCTGTTGAAGCAAGTTGTTTCAAATATGCTCGTGTTCAGATTAAGTAAGTGCTAAAAATACTTCCAAATGAGGAGTTGTCTTAATCTTTACTTAACGTACTGACAGCATTCTTATAGAACAGTTGTTTTGTTATCTGTTGCCCCCCTGCCACTAACTGGGTGGTCTGTGCCAATTATTATTACCTTATCTTTTAGCGCAGTAAATTCCGAATTATTGACGTATTATGTTATTTGTAGTAGTTAACTAGATGGATGACCGAGCTTTGCTCGGTTTTTTTTATAAATTGTGTTTTTTGACTTCGTGTTACTTAACAACGCCATCTGCTGTTGTGTCGTTAAAGCAATTAGTTGCTCACAAAAAGTATTATTATTCGCCAATAGATGTCAGGAAGACTCATATTTTTCAGTTTAAATTGGGACTACAAAAACACGCATAAAATGACATTTTCTAAAAATGATTCCTAGCTAGATCGATTTATCGCCCCCGAAACCCCCTATATACTAAATTTCATGAAAATCGTTGGAGCCGATTCCGAGATTCCAATTATATATATACAAGAATTGCTCATTTAAAGATATAAGATAAGTAAAAATAAAATAAGTGGATTAGGATAATGTTACTATTCCCTGTTGATTTTTACCAACCCAAAAAGGAGCGAGGGTTTCTAATCGTATTAATATTTTCGTACTGGTTTTTTTCGTTTAATATTGTCGTTATTGGTAGCACTTTAATGTACTTATATCCAATTAGATTTTAATTTTTTCTGCATTTAAATTGAATTCACACAAGACATTATTTATTACAAAACGTCAAGCGTTTTAGGCAACTACGGGCATCTAAAAATAAGGCTTACTCGTCTGTGGGATAATTAAGATTTATGGGCTCTCCCTATCGGTAACCGATCGATTCTTTAAGCTTTCTATAAACTGTAGGTACGCCAAAGTGAAGCTAGTAGATATTACTGCTTGAGAAAGATCATTAGAAAATATTACATGTTTTACTTAGTAGAGAAACGTATTATATTATAATTACAAGTAGTAAAATAAGTAATTAAAGTATATAATGGTATGGTAAACATTACGCACCATTAAAAACTATTTGTAAGTGTGGTCGAGAATTTGCCAGTGACAGTGCATAATAATGTTAGTTTATTTTATCAATTGAGCTTGGATTATGACCTTCTTACAATACAATAAATAAATAAAGAAAAGACCTTATTATACTTATATCTATTATATATATCCCTTTAATTATCATACGTCTCAACTTTACAAACCTATTTACTACCGTTTACTACTACTACTAGCGTTTGTATATTATTGATATAAAACATCACACAATGCATTGCTGTATAAAAGTAATTACGTATTGTATATATATCGAATATAATGACAACACAGAGAGGTGGGTGTAAAAGGTGGCAAATTATAGGTAATGGGTACGTAGATAGCGGGAACAACTCCCATTACGGGACGGCGTAATTGGATGGGTGTGGAAACCAACGGTGCAATTGGAGATCGCACAATGCAAGTATTGCTTCGCTTCGATCTACTGACTGCCCTGACTGCTCTTGCATCAAGGAGCTATGGCATAATGGTATAAGTATATTGGCTGTTGATAGGCATCCTAATGCAATAGTAAAATGCAATTTCATCGGAGGGGTGTAGAAACCAAGAGTGATACAGAAGGCCTCAAATTGCAAGTCAGTTGCTTTTCTTCCTTCTAACTTTTCCGAAGACTCTATGGAACAATTTTATACATTGCAAATGCATAAATATCATTAATAATTGAAGTCGGGCTGTTCAGTAAAGTTTTACTTAGGTACATATCTCTATTCTTTTTTTGTAACGCGGGACACGTTACAGATGTTTGTGTCGCATTATGAACGTCACACTGAAAGTTGAATTATTCCTGCCACGTGTTCCCTTGTTTGTCACAAGGAAAACTACAGACAAAAATAGTCTTAGACTTACAAATAAACTCATAATGCGGTCGTTGCCTTGTTTTGATATCGGCGCCAAATTTGGCAAATGAATACCTTTTATGTATGACGATGGTAGTCTAGTCTTCAAAGTACATATATTTATTTTCGTAAATACACGATTGTAAAGTTTCCATTAGATCAATCAAATTGGTCTAGCACGCTAGTCGTTTATTTATTCTGAAATTAGCAAATACACCTACTCTTGGTTATCGCGCAGTATTGAAAGATTTGGAACATTTCAATAAAAATTGGACCGTCATACGGAAAAAAATTTTCGCCGGGTCGTCTCCCCAATGTCGAAGCACTCTAAGCACCCCTTTGACAAGGTATTGAGTCAATAATATAGACGTGAAGTTCTTAAGTAGGTGCCTATATCACAGAATACTACTATGTATTTATTACCTAATAAGTATATTACGTACTTTGTATATTATAAAATTTGTAATATCATAAAATAATATAAAAATTCTGCATAAATTAACGATAAATATAAAATTTGTGTGAACAATGTGTGGGCTACAGTCAAATATAATTGACCTCTATTGGCAAAGTTCACAAGAAGTTCAATTCCCACTGGTGCAGTCGAAACCACATGCCGCATGATATTTTAATATCAAGTAAATAAACTGCCGTTCCTTATTATTAAAAAAAAAACCAGTTGTTGAGACTTATTATTACAATTTCCGAACCTAGATTTTACAACTGCAAATCCGTAAGTAGAGCCACTTGATGGTACTCTCGGCTAGGGTTACTCACGGTGGTTAGCGAACCCCTACTAATACTGATAATAATAAGCAAGGGTTTAAATTGTGTCTAAGGATACGCGTATATATTTTACAACATTTCTTGACATGGCGGTAGAACGGCAGCATATTTTGCAAATATTAGCCGATATAATACAATTAATACAGCATTTTTTCATTTTTGTTAATAATATGATAGATTTAAATATTTCCCTACTGCTAGTTTTTAAAGTGTAGGCAACTTCATACTGCTAAAATGTATTTTTCTCACATTCTATTTAAAGTTGTTTTATAATGTAAGAAGCTACGAAGAACTATAGAGTTAGTGTACTTCGTCATTGGGATAAAAGAGGTTCGCAGTCGTTAAAAAAATAAAAAGGCATAGTCCTGCCCTAAGCATTCTCAAATGTAATTTATTAATTGGGGAGAGACGCGCGCCCCGCAATTATGATGTAGATTGACCAAATGTAGGTATACATAATATTATATCTACCTGCGACTTTTACTTAAAAGACGTCTTTATTACAGTGTGGGTAGAGAAGTAATCTTTTTACGTTCTAAATCTGTTTACCAACAACGTCATCTCGTAGTAGGTATATGTAGCTGGTCATAATCACGTAGGCATTTATGTTGTATAATGTATACCAACAGGTTGACATACCTACACGATGTAGGTATTAGTAACGAGCACATGATCGATGTAATGATTATTTATAAGCAAAAGTAATTAACTCGTTTTCATAGTTACGTATTAAAAATTAGGGATTATTATAATTATAATTTAATCCGGAAATCCGGTAAATGTAGTGAAGCTTTTTGCGAATTTCCGCATCAGAGCCGTTCAAATTCCGACTGTCAAATGTGGTCAAATGTTCGGGTTAGAATGCGTTACTTTCTTATCTGTGGTATTAATTCGGTGCCAGGGATGGTGACGTTTAATATATTGATCGTAGCTTTTAAAACCGTAGAGCATCTATGACAGAATAAAGGTATAGTACCACCTGCGCGACCAGGTATAGATTATTTTCCACCTACTATTTAATTACCATATCTGCGGCTCGCGCGACTCCTAAACCTTTCAAAATATACCTAGTTGATGATTGCCATTTATTTATTCCAAAAACGTTTATGAATAGCTCGGATACTCCGTATTTGGTGAACTACTATTTGGTACTATGTTACAACATAATAGGTGTATCTAATATTTCGGAGTTCGCTGCAGGTGTACAAAACCTTAAACATATAGCATTATGATATTTGCCATCCGCTAATTAATATTTAATAAAACTTTCGCTGCGGATTACGTACATATACGTCGGGTTTTATTCCATAGAAATTTACGACCGCTTCAGCAAACGTCTTAAGTAATATTACAAATTAATATTATTGGTATTATAAACGCAGATAGTATTTTTCAACTGTCAATTTCAAATAAATAAAAAACATTCGAACATTTTTTATGATAATCCTTAACTTCACCTCCCTTTAGTTTCCGATTTGAATATACGAAAATAGACTAAAAATGTGCAAAACATATTTTAAAAAATTAAATTTTTTAACCTATTACATTACAGTAACCATGAAATAAACTCGAAATGCCTTAAAAATAATTAGTGAAGAATTTGTAAAAGTGTAATATTATGTCTAAATATTTTAAATACATCTGAATCCTTCGCGTGTTTTATTTCCGTAGTGTGCACAGACGATTGCGTAAGGTAGACCGGGTTCTTCACTTCACAGTCACACCCCAGGCATAAGAAAATCGATACAACGCCCACAGGACTGCAAAAACATAAGCAGACGTTCCTACCTACTTACTGCAGATAGCTCCATGCGGATACCTTGCAATTTTTTTATTGTCATAAACTAATTCACGTTTTAATAACTGAACCATAATCAAGTAGTGTGTATTAGGAGTAAGAGATCTTATTTAACAATTTGCATTAACTATATAAAAGCAACACCGCTTTGCAAATCACACTAGGCAGCTACTGCCAAACTGCTTTTTTGTTGATGCTACATGCTAATATGCTATGGTATGATGATATACCACTAAAGCATTGAAAAGACTACAATATCTAGACGTACTGTAGCTATGTAGGTAACAGCTAAGTACTTACGTATATAAATTGTAGAGAAACAGTGCGCTAAACGTACTCGTACATCTGCAGTACTCCTGCATTGCTTTATTCAAGTTATTCTCTATTGAACCAACTACCTCAAGGTCGGGTAAACATACAAATGTGGCCCGTAGTTCCTATTTCGATTAACATTAAAATAGTTTATTTGGCAATTGTTAAGTGTGTATTTACCCAGTCTCTATTGAATTTGCACAGCATTGGATACAGATAAATATGTTTGAGAGGTACATTTTGTAATTTTCATTTGAAGTGTCACTCTTAGCAAGATCGCAAATGCCAGGCGTAACTACGCAGTAATAATGAAGCAATAATGTTAGGAGCGTAGTTATTAGTGCATCATATGCCCATGAGATTATTATTTTACGCTTTCCATAAGTTCCTATTCGCTCTTAATTGCTTGTAAGCAACTCCATTCCTTTAAGCACGATATTATAGAAAATTTACGTGAAGATCTTTGTCCGTACCGTATGCTAGGGAAGTTTACAAAATAAGGATAGTACACCTTACGCCACAATCTCCAAATCTGATCGTCTCTGATCTGATCTTCGATCGATCTGGTCGTTTAGTGGTGGGATTGAAACCGGGCTGGCTGGCTACCACTTTTTCGCTCCAGTCAGCCGCTAAACGACTTGTCTCGTGTTCCGGCTTGAGCTAAAGAGCCAGTATTTTCTCTCTCTTCTCTTTCTTCTTTCGCGGCGCACAAAGCATAGAGACGATGAAGACCACTCACCATCAGGTGGCTCGTTTGTTCGCTTGTCTACTAACATAAACGGGTACCTAGTATAATTCTATAAACAATATGACATACTCGTATACCGCCAACTTACCTACGCCGATGTTTGGCTTAGCAATTCAAGATCACATTGACAAGTAATTTTAACTTTAATATTGATAGCGGTTATTTTGCCTTATTGAAATAACTATGAATCAAACACTTAAACCTTACCGGAAACTTACCGGAATTTTACAGAACAGCGACTAATTAATGCTTAAAGTAAACTAAAAAAGCTGATGATGATGTTTAAACTAAAAGTCCTTACATTTACATAATATTCTACTACCTAAAAAATTTTTAATTAGATAAACTTAAATAATATACACAAAACCTAAAACTAAAAAGTTAAAAAATAACATAATAACTAAAAAATATTATTAAAAGGAGTCCCTTTAGGCAAGGTTCCGAAGATACTGGCAGCGTTCCCCCTTTGAATAGCTAGGCTAATTCTTTGTCCGAGGTAGCTGCCAGCTCTTCGGTCTCCTGTGATGTCGACTAACCTTTTTGCTATTTCCTTAAAAAGTTTAATAGCACTAGGACCCCACGGACCAAGGGTCTCGACACCGAATGGGACAAAATCGTATTCGGAGCCTAGACCCCGGTATTTCGATGGTTTAAATTACAGATGAAATGTAATCATTTTAACTTTTACAATGAAAGCATACGAGTATAATGAAGAATGTCTTTAGTCTTTAGGAAAAGTGACCTTGTGTCGGGATTAAACATATTATCTATCAGGGTTAGTAATGGAGAGGCACACTGGGAGGCGACACCCGACGTACGAGAGCCACAGATATCGCGTGTGAACGCACCGGTGCTTCTGATCAATCCCTGCCCCTAACCCTCAGGGATTACCTACTCTCTAAAGATAAACTATAGTGATATCGGGGAATAGCGTGTGTGTTTGTCTGTTTGTGTGTGTGTGTGTGTGTGTGTGTGTGTGAATAACGTGTAAACATATAAAATAGGTACTCAGAAGATTTGTTGACCACTCTAAATCTCTTACCTAAAGAAAAATCCTTCAATTTCCTGATTTTAACAAAATATACTTATCACGAACATAGAGTTGAGATAACACTTACTCAGACACTAAAGAAAAATTATAAACAAGCAAGACCCGTGGAAAACATTTATTTGCCGCATAAATATCTGCATTGGCTGGTATATTGCATAAAATGCAGTTTCGTTTCGCATAAAAGGCAGTTTCGTTATCAAGTAAGCCATGATTTGCTGATCTACTCTACAGGTCATCACTAAATCAGTTCCGCTCAAGTTTAGTATGGTAGGTATAAAATTTGTAATTAGTTTTAAGCACTATTTTACAAAAGATGTGCCTAGGACTTTTCTTTCGCTGTTTATTTTTCTCCTCGAAAATTTAAAATCTAAAATTCAATATTTAAAGTCACCCTAGTGAAACGGTGGCAGGTAAATGCAAAAAAATGACGTTCATAGGTATATTTAAAAATACCTATGTACATTAAATAAATGATTTGAGTTAAAATAAAAAAATCAGCCGATTAAAATTCTGTGAAAATTTGAACCGTCTACCTATTTCCGTTGAAGAGATAAAGCCCGGTGAGTGACAGACAGACAGACAACGGAGGCATATTAATTGGGTTCCGTTATTTACGATTTTGGTACGGAACCCTAAAAATATTTTGCGACTTGTGACTAATATTTCATTTTAAATAATGCTACAAGGATACCAACGTAGGTGTTGAATAAGCATGTATTTAATCATCGAAAGTGATTTGTTACGTGTCTATTGACAGTGTGTGCCTCCGAGCTATCGATTTGAATTAAGTTGCGTCTTCATTCGGTTTCGTTTAAACAGGTCTGCTGAACGTCAAGTGTTAATGTTCTAAAAATACACAGTTCGACCTAATTGGTTAAAATTTAACATTCAACTTATGCTCTTGCTCTTGGGCTATGTAACCTAATAGTGCTTTTGTCAGACGCTTTAAAGCACTATGCACACTCTCTCTTGAGTACTCTAGAGAGAGTGTGCATAATGCTTTCGCACTTGTGGAGCTTTAAAGCGTCTGACAAAAGTTTTGGCCCATGGAAAGTGTCTGACACTTATGGATACTATTTAAGAATAATATTCTACAAAACATAATTATATAAAAATCAGCTATGTGAAAATAACTGAAGTAGCTCTTATTTTTAGCTGCCTTTCTTACCTGGGACCTGCCCAGGTGTCCCGAGGTGAGCTTCCACAAGCACGCATGTATTCAAAGAACATGGACGCTAATGAGAACCTAAGGTTTCATCAATATGAAAATAAGTTATGGCAGATCGCTCTGGGCTCTTGGACTAGTTGTTATATTCTATACCTATTCAAATCGACGAACCATTAAATTCTACAGTGTGATAATACAATGACCATGACAGATGACATCTAAAGCAGAAGAAAGAATCCTCCGGATAACTACTCAAGAATCTTTCAGCACCATGAAGAGATACCAGTATGGAAGAAGAATTACCTACTACTCTTATTTCTTATTTAAGTTATATGTTACATAATAATTACTTAAAACCAAAGTAATAGCTTCGTAACACTGTGCAGAACTTAGCTTAGTTAAGTCTGATGAAAACCAAAGTAATAGCCTTATAACACTGTGTAGAACTTAGCTTAGTTAAGTCTGTTGCGTAGTTAGGTATTCACAATATACCGAGTTGTAACGGAATGTACCTAATGTAAGGTGTATTGTGGAACATGATTAATGATCGCATTACTCATACCGTATGACTTAATTTTAAGAAAAATAAATTCAAAACAACTACGCCATTTGTTATTTGTCGCGTGGCTGGTCAGTTATAGGCATTGTAATGTGTAATTTCTTTAAAAGTCCAATGAAACATTACGTAATCGGATCGGACAGGCGCGTTTTCTTTTTTATTTTACGAGGATAGTACCTAATCTAGGCAACTAAATAACGACTATGCATCAAACTCAAAGTGGATGGAGCAACTTAAGTACGTCTTAAAATCGTATTGTATCTTGTGATCCAAATGTACAACCTTAGTCTACCCTTTAAGTTGACTTGACTTAGTACATCACTACTAGTAGGTAGAAAGATACATTAAAATATTTTTTTATTTCTACCCTACAAAGATCCTTTGTATGTAGTGTTTTAGCTAAATAACGTAGCCATTTTGCATCGCTTTGAGTGTTATTATGTGATTTACGAAGTTCTCTGTATTTAGGTATCTATCAACGTAATTCATACGATGCTTATAAAAGTTATTTAATTAATTTTGTATTTCAACCCTTTTCTATCCATAATAAGTATGTCATGTCAAGCCTGTATCCGTATGACAATTTACTCAAATTTATTATAGAAGATGAGTCACATCTAGCTTGATATAACGCTATTGGTTGACAGCACAGCCTAAAGTGGAAGTGCAGCCAGGGGGTAACAAGGGGGATAAAAGTCGTACCTAAGCACATTAAATCGATCGTAGTCGAAACTATTATTAACATGAGGTAGTAGATACTATCATCATCACAACCCATAACTGTCCCACTGCTGGGCACGGGTCTCCTCTCACAGTGTGAGGGGTATAGGCCATAGTCCACCACGCTGGCCAAGTGCGGATTGGTGGACTTCACATACCTTTGAGAACATTATGGAGAACTCTCAGGTGTGCAGGTTTCCTCACGATGTTTTCCTTCACCGAAGCAAGTGATAATTAAATTTTAATACGCACATAATTTTTGCAAATTAGTGGTGCGTGCGGGGTTTGAACCCGGACTCTCCGGTTCGGCAGTCCAACGTTCAACCACACGGCTATCACTGCTTTAGATACTATACCTATTTGCTGTAGATACTATACCTACTTATATTTCCATTTCAGTATCTCATACTAGTATACCTTAGGGAAAATGTTGTATATTTTGTTGGTATGTTGTTACGTTATAAGAGTATGTCGATGATGTGCAGGAGTTGTTGAGAGAGAAACAACTTCATCTGGAGCGGCTGATGAGGGAGCGAGAGCTGGAACGTGCGGAAGTGGCCAAGGTGTCGCTGCAGGTGGAGCGCGCCGAGAGCGCCCTCTCGCAGGTTAAGAAGGAAGCTACGCAGGTTAATTACTTTATTTTTGTATTTAGCATAGGTTGTCTGGAAAAGATGGCTAATTAGGTGATAAGATTAGGTACCTAACTTAGGTACCTATATTTTCAACACTTGTACTCATTTCTGTGTAGTAATTTATCGGTATAACGTTTTGGTGTAATAAAAAGGATTTTGTTGATGTCGTTGTAATAATACAAACTAAATTTACAATAATGATATCATCAATAATTTGTGTCTTTGGATTTACACCTGTTACATATTGGGCGGCTTGAAGCGCGGACTATCATTTTATACAATCATAATAAATAAAAATGTCTGTGCGTGCTAATCTCGGAAATCACTCTATGTCAATCCTTTCAAAAAACGATATGTCAATTTATGTTCCAGGCGAGCACAGAAAATGCGAAACTCAAAGCGGAGTTGGACAGACTCAACAAGATGTTGGAAGACGAACGGCAGAAGGTTGAGGATCTCATGTTCCGGAATGAGGAGGAGAATATCAACAAGGAGGACTATAACGTAATACTTCTCTCGTACTCTCTTATCTTCTCCTGAACTTACAAAAACTTACTTAGAAGCGTATAGTCAAGTCAGTTATAGACTGAAAACAGTTTTTTTACATAATCTGTGAGTGACGTTTGATATACGTATGAAGATTAACTTGTACGATAATAAAGAAGTTTGAAAAGGTCAATTGTAGAACAAAGCTATGTACTTAAGTAGTTAGTTATAATGTAATGTATAAATAATACAGCTTGGTTATTTGTAGTAAGTAGTACTTATTTGTATAGCTAGATAATTCAAGTAATTTAATGTAATTTTTTTTATTTCAGAAATACAAAGAAGCCATGGAGGTAAGTTTTGATTATCATTAATTTTTTGCTTGTACGTTATGTGTATATTTGTAACGCTCAAATTGTTGCGAAATGAGTTAAAGTATATTACAATTTACAAAACATTGATACTAGACTAGTTAATTAAACGAATGAAAAACAAAACAAAAAAAAATTTTAGGAGACGGTTAATTTTAAAATACAAACCGGGCATAAGTAGAAGATAACAAAAACTTAACGCAACGCATATTCATATCTCCGCACTAGGATTACCGGTGTCGCGGGGGCATGGACAACAGTCGATTTTCCACTTAATTACATAACTGGATGTCTCCAACAGCGAGAGCTGGCGTCCCGCGAGCAGCAGATCAGGTCGCTGGAGGCGGAGGCGGCGCTGCAGACGGCGCGCGCGGCGGCCACGGCCGGCGCCCTGCGCGCGCTCGCCGACCAGCGCGCCGCCGACATGGCCGCCGCCGCTGACCAACACAGGGACGAGCTCGCCGCTGCGCAGAGTGAGTCATCATCGTCGCAACTCATAACTTCCCCACTGCTGGGCAACTCACAATGTGACGGGTACAGGCATTAGTCCACCACGCTGCTCCAATGCGGATTGGTGAAGTGCTGAAAGTATTTACGAATTGTAGTTACGAACTCTGTATGTACGAACTGTAGTGTTCCTATAGTAGATAATATTGAATCATTGTTTTTTAAGCTCTTAAATCACGATATGGTTCTTATTTATCTGCCGTCTTTCCTCATCATTCTAGTAACTAGACAATAGTTAGGTCAGTGCAGATTGAAAATTAACCAAAATGAATTACTAACTAAACATTGATTACACAATCTAATAAAAATTAACAGTACTGCTATTGTTTTAGATCCTCTAAGACCAACGATTATTTTTACTTACAGCTCTGTCATCAGAACTCCAGAAATTGCTCGACGAAGCTTATGCACTCCTTAAAGAAAAGGAATGTGAAAAAGATTCTTTGGGCAAAAGCATGTCAGATGAACTATCTCGAGTCAAAATGGAATCTGAAAAAGCACTAACTGAAGCAAAGACAAAATTAGCTATAGCCCAAACTGAATTCGAAACCCAAATGTCTGTTTTAACAGCAAAGTTGCAATTGGCCGAATCAAAACTAGATACCGAGAAACAAATCGTGGAAAAGCTGAATAAAGAAAACAGTCAAATAATAATTGATCTCAATACCAAAGTTACTCAGCTGCAAGCGGCACTCGACGACAAGTCTCTTGAATTAAACAAAGGTATGTTAAACTTAATAGACCGTTTAGTTATTTATAGAGATTAAACTTTTCGTTGATAAAACATTATTTATTTTTTCAGTGTTGGGCGCAAGTAAAGAACATGAAGTCAATTTAAATAAAGAAATAACGAAATTGAAAATGGAACTAAGTGCTAAACTATTAGATATTGAACAACTGGAAGATTCTAAAAAGAAAAATGAAGCAACTTGCAAGCTTCTCCAAGAGGAAATCTCTCAAGTAAAAGATGAGTTGACTAATAAAATAAATGAATATGAAAGTTTTCTAAATGAAGCTTCACAACAAGATGAGATAAACAAATCAGAAATATTAAAATTACAACAGGCTCTAAATACAAAGACGAAGGAATATGAACGACTTCTCAACGAATCTAGCTCTTCCACGAATTCTAATGAGAAATTAGTTAGTGAATATAAGCAAAGAATCCATGAACGGGATAAGGAAATCATAAAGTTAAAAGATGATTTTGAGCAAGCAACAGCCAATTTCAATATTAAACATAGTAAAATTGCTGAAGAACATAAGAAAGAAATTGAAGATCGTAATTCAAAAATAGAACAATTAATGAAAGAAATTGAAACCCATAAACAGGCATTAGATCAAAGTAAATTTGAACTTGATTCCCTCAATAATCAGTTTACGATTAACGCAGATGAATTAAATTCATTAAAACAAGAAAATGAAAAGCTCAAAGATACCATTGCTGAACTTACTAAAATCAACAATGCCCTGAAAGAAAACATCTCTGCGATGGAATTGAATATAGGTGAACTTAAACGTCAGCTTAAAAGCACTATAGAGAAATGTGAAGAATTACAAAGCTCCAAAGACAAAATTGAATCAGAATATATGAATTTAACCGGACAGGCAACAGATTCTAATGAACAATTCAATAAACTATCTCAACATTTAAAAGAAACAGAAAAGGAACTTCAAGATCTGAGAGATAAACATAGAGAAGCGTCTAATAACCATGGTAGAATAGAACAAGAGTTAAAACAAAAGTTATATAAATTAGAAGAAGCATTTTCCAATGAACGTGGACAGTTAGTAAGTTCAGTTAATGACAATATAGAAAAACATCAAGCTAGTGAAAGTAAAATCAAGGACCTGGAAGCACGAACTACACAAACAATAAACCGAATTAGAGAACTAGAAACACAAAATGATAGATTACTTGATGAAAATTCTATATTGAAAAACGAAATCGAAAGTCTTAAGGTAAAAGAGCAAGAATTAAATAGCGAATACGATTCAATACGTAAAAAGCTTGAAGTCGATATAGATAGATACAAGCAAGAAATATCGGTATTGAAGGCTGAGGGCGCAACGTCAGAAGTTAAACTAATGGAAAAGGTAGATCAATTAACCGAAGCCCAAAATGACTTAAATAATAAATTAGAAGAAGCTAGAAAACACGAAGACTCATTACAAAAAATATTAGATGATATGAATACTCAGATGAAAAATCAGAAAATTCAACATGAAAAGGAAATAACACAATATCAAACACAATTGGATGCATTTGGTAGTGAAATTGGTGATCTAAAAACTCAAGAAAGTAAATTAAACTCCTTATTAGAAGAAAAACAAATTAACATTAAAGAACTTGCATTAAAAGTGGAAATGTTACAAGTTGACGTAAAGTCTCACGAGGAAATGGTATCAGAAAAAGACCGCCAGTTAATGCAAGTTAATGAAGAATTGAACAAAGCAATTGAGAGCAAAAATAAATTTGAAGAACAATTAAATACCAATCAGTTACAAACCTCGGCGCTAAAACAAAAATACGAAACACTCATGAGTAATTCTTCAACAGAAGAGTCCTTACTTAGAGAGCATCTGAGTAATTTAGAGTCACTTAGGACAGAAATGGCTGCGTTAGTTAATGAAAAGTCATTATTAGAAACTAAATTTAATGAAACGTCAAATGAATTAAGTAAAATTAAAACTGAGTATGAAAATGCAATTACTAATTTAAATGTCCATATTGCTGAAAATAGTAATTATAAGAAACTTTTAGAAGATAAAGAAAGTCAAATAAAACTTCAAAAAGATAAATGCGAAGCGGACTCTAATAAATTGAGTCTTTTGGAAAATGAATTAGACAAGCTCAGAGAAAGCTTAGACAATAAAAATAAAGAAATCACTGAAAAAGAACAGACTATAAACACTAAAAATGATGCATTAAATTCTGAATATAACGAATTACAAGAACGCGTTAAATCACTTGAAAACGAAAATAAAGATATTAAAGATAAGTATAATAAGGAAGTAGGATATTTTACAAACACGTCTAATTCATTACAAAGCCGTATAACAGAACAGGAAAAACAGATTGAAGAGCTTGAAATTTCCAAAGTTAAAGTGACAGAACTTCAGCAATTGCTAGTTAAGGCGGAAAGCGATATAAAGCAATTAACGAATATAAATGACGGCCAAAAATTGAACTACGAAGATCTTAACAAACAACTACAAGCCCAGTTTGACGATTATAAAAAGGAAAGTAAGAGTGTCCGTCATGAACTTAAGAATAAACTTAAAGATTATGAGAAAGAATTGAATGATTCGAGAGAAAAGATTAAGACTGAAATTGAGAAACAGAGTGAGCTACAGCAAAAGCTTAACACAGCTGAAAGTAATGTATTAGATCTCTCACAAAAATTAGAGTTATTGACTGTGCAGCAAACAACTAATATTACTAAGGATGAAAAGTTAGAAAAATTAACATTAGAATTACAAGCCACTAGACAGGCACACTCGGCAGCGTTAGCTAGTTGTGAAAAGATAATAATTGAATTGAAATCAGACGTTGAACACAAAACGAATGATCTGCGAACGAAAGACGAGTTTATAAGAAGACTACAACAAGATCTCAAGGTACCGTATTCATGTTCGGAAATGTATTCTTTAGACCCGTATTTGTAATATAGGATTTTAGTCCTAATTTATAATAATATATTTGCAGAATTATCAAGCGAAAGCGGAGGTAGCTGAGAGGGAGAAAGCTATTTTAGAAAAGAATATAACAAATAGTGGCCAAACTATAAAAGATAAGAACGACAATAGCCCCTCTATGGGTGTATTAGGGCAAGGAGATACAGCTACGCATAAGTAAGTAAAGTTATATTGAAGAGGAACACATATGAATAAAAACAATTAAGTATGTATTCAAAAATAAAGCTAAGACCCCAGAACATTAACTCATATAATGAAATATCGACACTTACCCCTCACTATAAATTTGTGCCAATACTTGGCAACAATTTGATTATACTATTAAATAATTATTGATATTGAGTACACGTATGGCGTAATGGTTACCATGTCGGAATATTAAAGGTTCCTGGGTTTGATTTCCAGCGACGTCAAAATTTAAATGATGACTTTTAATTTCTGTTCTCGGTCTGAGCAATGAAAAAAGAAAGCAAAATTTGACTGTCTTACTTCTCGCACGTTAGTGAAAAAAGAAGTAGATATTTCACTAACGTGCGAGAAGTAAGACAGTCAAATTTTGCTAACTGTCCCGCTCATGTAGCATTTCTAATATTTATTTATATTTATTATTGTAATTGTGTGCAGGGCTCAAGAAGAGCAAGAGGTGATCGAGGGACAGGTGAGCTTCCTGAACTCCGTGATCGTGGACATGCAGCGCAAGAACGAGCAGCTGATGGCGCGCGTGCACGCGCTCGAGAGCGGCTCCGAGCCCGAGCCGCCGCTCTTGTGAGTCTTGATACTGCTGTCTTATTAACTGTTATCTGTCTGTCTATAGCCTATCGATATAATATTGTGACCAGAGATCCGCAAAATGTTAACGTGATTACAGATTACATCTGGGGGCACGAAAATACCAACCCACCTTTTTACGAAACATTTAGTCGTATTTGCAATTCCCTCCTAGTTTGGGCCTGTTGTACGTGTTATACGTCAACTGCTAAAAATAAAAATTCGACCATAAACTACACGAAATAAAGCTTATATTCAAGTTGAGTTTATGTACCTAATCCTAAAGTTATTTTTTCGATAGGATATCTTGTCGGTTCGATTTCTGAAGTCAGTGTTTAATTATTACTAACAACAACTACCAGGACTAACATTCACTAACAGTCCCTGTCCCAGTCCTCATACTTACAAACTAACCAACTAACACCGTCACCTAACCGGAGTTACTATCCCAGTCCCCATATGAGTTTTGTTCTAAGTCGGTCACAGTTGTCATGGGCGGCAGCGGAAGGTGGTGCTGCATGCTCGTTTGTTGCCTTAAATCAATAAAAAAAAATTGTTTTTTTTTAACATGGCATTCTTGTTTGTTTCTAATATTGTTGTGTTGTACTCAGTAACGGTCGCAAAGCGCGCGCGGCAGCGCCGCGACTGTTCTGCGATATCTGCGACGTGTTCGACGCGCACGACACGGACGAGTGCCCGCGGCAGGCCGCCGCCGCGCCGCCCGCGCCGCGCCGCGCGCCGCCGCCGCCGAGGCCCTACTGCGATATCTGTGAAGGTATGAGCCACCGTAGCCGTCTATCAGCTTTGTGAGTCCACTGCTGGACAATTCTAATTTTTAAAATTAAGTTTCTATAAATTATGAACTTTCAGTTTCTCTTACTAGCATAGCAATGTACAATGACAATGTATATTGTAATTTTACATCAACATCTGATTCTAATGTCCATAACGAGTCCCAATTACTATGCATTACTTGTAGGTACTGTAAATATACTATGTTACATATTGTAATTTTTCATACTAAATGTCATGACATGTCATGCATTTTTATCTAGTATGTAAACTTAAATTGCAACAATTTATGATCTTTTTTTTGTTCTTGTTACAGTATTTGGCCACTCAACTGAGAACTGTGATGAAGAGGAAACATTTTAAAATTTAGTATCTATTTATTACACTTAGCATAATGTTACCATTGTTGTTGTTATTTGTTTCAATGGGGTATTATTTATTATTGCCTGCCAATACCGTGGTGGTAACTTGTTTGGTAGTTATTGATGTTTAATTAGACAATGTTTTGTAAATAAGTATCAACCCTTTTTATTTATACAATAAGTTTTGATTATAGCATGTTACATTTAAAGCAATCAGGGGTACGGATATGTTTTTCATATGCATTATCTGGATATAATACATATTGAGAAAATTTTGTAGGCACAAATTTAATACATTTCCATCACAATCATGTTTTAAAAATATTTTGCCTAATCACTAATATACACAGAATTCTTAAACACCAATGGATTAGTTTTTTTTTAAATAATAAAATTGTTAAAAAATATAGTTGTTTTATTTAATGGGTGTGTTAAGATTAAATAAGCAAAAGTAAATATAATCTGTTTATTGCATGAGAACAAAATTACATATCAATTACATAATGTCTTATTACTATTGACTGCAGTTCATTATAAACATTTTGTTAACTTATTCACAATGATTTCTTTACTTCGCTGAAAACAATCTCAATCCAAGCCATCCTTTTTCTCCTTTATTGCTTCCTGAAACAGCAATGTCTGTTAAGTAAACATAGATAACTAACTAACTAAATAACTAGCACCTACAGTATCATTTCTTTGCTTGTTAGCATAAACATACCACCGTAAAGTTACCTGCAAACTATTATTTTTATGTGGATAGTCAACAAATATGCAGGCATGCCACTTGATGGTACATGGTTACTATCATCCCTAGACATCTGATCTGGGATCAGTAATACCAAAGGCAACAATGATGCATTGTCAGCTTAGAAGGAAGTAAAAATGAAATTAAGAGCTCACTAATTCCCAACTGGAATATGCCAAGTCATTTGGCAGCAGAATCAAGCAAGTTACTGTATTTTGGTACGACTAGACTTTTGACACTTTCTTTTGAACTTCTTTTCTATTGTAAAAAATCTTCATATGAAGTATAAAGTCATTTAACAGAAATGAATTGACAGTAAATGTGATTAAATGCAAGTAAAACCATGTTCAATTTCATAGCACAATCATACCTTAAACCTCTCCTCAAAAAGCGATAACTCTGAAGTCAGGTCCGTAATAGCATTCATGAATGCTTCTTGGGGAGTGTAGTCTGATGTAGTTTGGATGCGCAATACAAACTTATGCTCAAGTGGATGTGGCAATTTATATCCTGCAAACAACACTTTGGGATCCTTCAGGAGCTGACTGTAATGAACAACATAGTATATTGTCAACATAATAAATTTAAAGATGGAATTTCTAGAAAGTACTTGACCATTTTCTCTGATATACACATCGTAATTTGTCAACAGATTAATCTATGCAACAATATTAAAGGATAAATGTTAGGAGCTTGGCAAGGATAACTTATGTACATATTATATATTACCAACATATCCATATACTTTTTGGCAACCCACAATTAATGTAATTTTTCACTTTTATAATGAATAATGGAGACAGAAGACTGCTCATATATTTCTGTGCTACATATTAAGTAAGATACATCAAAAAGTCTTAACAGTTTACAGATCTGATCAGTTGGTTTGTTAACACATTTGCGGAGTGTTAGTCACATGAAAAGGACACTTTTTTTGTGTGATCTTTCCAACTGTCATAGAATCTGTTTTTTATATTATTGTTTGTTGCTATTTGACAGTGAACGCAAGAGCAGTTGACGTGTTACATTATATGTGTTTCACCCTTCAAATTTTTACAAGGAATGCTTGAGCAGATGTCGGCTATAGCATGTTCAACATGAGATGGTAGTTAAACTCGTATGCGTGTCCATATTTATATGTTAAGAACTTTATCTTAGTAAATAAATTAAGTCAGAGAGTGACTTACAATATGAGTGACCTAACTCAATGGCAATAAAGAGTAGAAAAAGAGATGACTTTCCTTACCCGATGAACTCACACTGCTATGAGATTTGTTGACCTATCTCAACACAATTACAGGTGCTTGATCTAATTAGTATGAATTATATAGCTACAATATTTTGTTTCTCAAAAAGTGAAAATATTTGTAACACAACTCACTGTCTAATCATGTTGCCTAAAGTGTGATCTTCTCTATTGACGGTAAATATAGCGGCGTTTGTTACTTTGGTATCGTCTTCCTTTTGAACTCTGTGAATACATAAAAAATTAATTACTCTTTACTTTGTTTACACTATGTCATTAAAGTGTGAAAACAATACTCACTTCTTTTCTCCATCATACAGAAGAAATGATTCGAATGTTGGAGGCGCGTTCATATTTTAAACGGTATCTTTACAATGTGAAAACAAACCACTCGAAATTTAAAGTAATTTGAACAGAAACTAATAACTTTTAATTCCTGATTAGCCTGTAATTCTAGTATTAGCCTGTAATGTAATGTAACCAACGAAATAAGTTTTTCTTTCCTTTTATTCGTTGAATCTAACTGTAATTTGTCATTGTCAAATGCTAATGTCAAATGCAAAATTAATGTTGCCCGCTATTTTTGAGAGCTGTTCAGCTGTTTCAACATTCCGGTTATTTCCATCGTAAAAAATCTATTTGTTTTACCGATTAGATAAGTACAATATTGGTCTTAAATTACAATATTAATAATGTTGAAAAATTACTACCAAAAACATTCAGACATTCTTCTAAAATGGCAAATTTTCCGACCGAAAAAGCCAAAGCTAAGCAATCCGTGCGTTCATTGCTTTGGTTTCAAAAGTTATATTTTGATAATAATATTAAATTGTAAAAAAAAAGGAAACAAGCGAACGGCGAAGCCATAATAATAATACGGCAGTATGCGTATACGATAAGGATTAAAGACATAAGTAGTAAAAGTAGTTCGAGATCTAGTTAACTTTTTAGAATTAATTGTAAAAACTAGAAAAGTAATTTACTTTCACCTTTCAGTACCAATATTGGGATAGGATAAGGATACTTTGTGAACCTTGTTATGCTAATTGACTTGCTGCTTGTTAGAAGATTACAATTTTATAATTATTATGTAGTACAGTAGTAATAGTAGTCTGTACTCTGTAACTCTGTAGTACCTAGTAGCTAGCTAGTAGGTAGTCTTCAACTCTTCACTTCAATTCAAGTCTTCAGTTCTTCACTCTTCAATCTTCATAGACAATTAGACTAGGGATGCTCGATGAACATCGATGTTCGATGATCATCGATGTTGACAGCAAAAACATCGATGTTTTAACATCGATGTGGGTATACGAAAAACATCGTGACATCGATGTTAACGAAATCAATCATCGATGTTGGCTCACGGACTCACGCACCACCAATGCAACTTACGTTACGAAACAAATTATGTCTTCTATGAACGCATCCACAAATCAGATTTATTAAACTTCTGAACGCGTATTCAATCACTGCGCACCGGTCCTTCCCTTCGTTCAATCTTTGTCGTCTCGCTCGTTCACGCTCTCTCAATGTTGATAAAAATTTATGTTGTGCGTGCGTCGGCTGTTTTAATTTACTCATTTACTATCATTTGATAGTTCTACTATCGTGCGTATAAAGTTACATGGAATACAACAATATGTAAGTTTTTATTGATTGATTTCTAAATATTGAATTTATCTGTGTTTTTTCTGTGCATGCAAAACGAAATTGTTCTTTTTTAAGGTTCTAATAGTCTCGCGCAAGTATATCGTATTTGAATGTATCGTGCATAGACAATTTATCTCACTTTTTTACGGCTGTGGTGTGGATGCTTGCTGTTTTGGTTGAATTGAAAATTGTATATTATAGTGACAAAACATTTGATTTTGTGTACTTTTCAATGAATATTTTTGCATGGTCTGTTTATCTGAGTTCATTATGAATTTTATTTACACTTAATTGTATATTTTCAGGGATACAGAAACAGAATTAAAATTGCCGCCATCAACGTCATCCGAAAGACTGTTTTTTTATAAAAGTTCGTAAAAGCTGGCTCTCCTCTTTATCAACAAAGAAATAGACTAAAAGGTTCTTCTTTATCAAAATTACTTTTCCTTTAGTCAATTGATAAAAAATACTGGAACATGTAATATTTTGTAGTGTTTCCTAATAAATTTAGAACGATTTCAGTGTATTTTATTTCTTTGTCAATTATTAATGCAAAAATCATCGATGTTATCCAACATCGATGTTCGGTTTTCGATAAATATCGAATATCGATGTTGGGCTTTCGATTATGACATCGATGTTTTTCTAATATCGATCATCCCTAAATTAGACACAGTGTTGCCAACCCAAATTTTAGAAAAGTGGTAGATAGACAGCAAAAAATCGGTAGAATTAGGTAGATCTACCGATTTTTACCTAAGTAGGTACTCAGGGCCGCCTCTACCCGTATTATTAGCACCCGCGTGCAATAACTTTTTGTAGCGAACCAACGCATGAACGCAAAAACGCCAACAACCAAGCGGATTAGCGGACCGAATCAAACAGATAACGACCGACGGATGCCGAAGTGACAAGTGTCAATAAATAGTTATTAAAATAAATAGTTTCAAAACATGGTATTGAGAACTGATAACTAGTTGCGTTTCGTTATCGCAAATACGCGTACCGTACCGACCCACCGCTAGTAGACAGGTAGACTAAGACCGAAATCGGTAGATCTAGATCTACCGGAAAGTTGGTAGATCTGGCATCACTGATTAGACATATCCATAATTAAATTTAATTATTAATATTTCGAGTTATTTTAACGCAAAAGGGGATGAAGCCTTTCGCCGTACAAAAATAGATGGTAAGTGGTCACCTGCCTTTTCAGACAGCCGACGCGTTGCAATAAAGTTAGTAGTATGGCGTTACTTATACAAACTCCAAGATAAAATCGTTAGCGTGATTCAGAAAGAATAACAACGCCATCTAGTTATATAGGTATGTAATAACTGGTTACAATCAGTAGAATACTTACAGCACAGTAGAATACTTTAAACGTATGCGTCACCGGATAAATGATTATGAATTCTAATACTACGGGATATGTAATAAATAATACGGGAGTTGTGTAAATATAAATTTTCTTTGCTATGTATTTTTGCTCACCTGTAATTTGTAAGGCGAATTCATACTAAGTGCATCGAAATAACCTGACATTTTTTATTTGGATTTTCTCTGATATCACAAGGACTTGGTACTTGGTACCAGTACCTACTTACTGTTGTAATTTTTGCAACAATAATTTTATAATACTCCGTACTTAGGTAAATAATCTCCTATAAAATTATCAAATTGCAAAAGTTCATTAAAAATTTATTTGCAGCGCTGTTGTATGTGTATTGTAAGGATAGGATTTAAATAAGTAAGTTTTACATAAAAATGTGCAATAAAAAACAAAATTACAGCAGAAAACACCGTTTATTTTATAATTATGAGAGAATTTCAGATTGATAACCTACAATACAGAATATGACTATAAAACCAATCTATTTCGAATTTTACAAGTTGTCCAGAAACTCACTGTTTAATTCGTAATGTAATATTTTAACCACAATTTATGATAGTATTTTAATCAGTGTTCCTTTACAAGAAGATTACAAGAATTTTGACATTCAATTGGATTACGATTTTAAATACATGTTTTGTAATACTTATCCATAATAATTATTATACGTAGGTACAATGAAGTAATTTGTAGAACCATACTAGTTAATCTATTTCAACACTTTTAACTAAATATGTATAAAATAACACAGATTTTAAAGAAAAGAGGCAGAAGGATGTTTCATTTCATCGAGTAAGTCAACAAAGCAACTACGAAATGAAATAAAGAACACAATTCGACGAACTACCTGTATGCGAAGGAAATTACAGTAGGAAATAATTTATAATTAGGTAACAAGTATAAGAAATAATATGCGCGGGAGGTAGACCAAGGTACGAAACCGAAATACAAAGATCCAATTCCTACTCATAATAATATTTTTTAAGTACCTACATTTAAGTAATGAACATAAATATTGGCTTCACTCGCAATTTCCGCTATTATACCATCCATTCTTTTAATCTGTGTAAAATAACGAAACTTTAAAATAACTGATAGACTATAATTTCAATGTTTCACATCATCCAATGCCAAGCAACATCAAATAGTTTGAGAGAACAAAGCACAATTTGTTTGTTAAAATTTATGAAGATTAATCTACGAATCGAAAGTCTAGCGACTCTACTGAAAAACCATAAATATTAGCCCGAGTTATTCGATATGAAAGCTACTCGGCACCAAACCGCGGTGACGCGTCACCAAATCACCGGACGCTCGTCCAGCCCTAAGGGCGTTCACACGCGGAAAACGTTAAGCGTTGTAACGTTTCCTACAAAGTTGCGGTACTTATGCAACTGCAAATATCACATTTTGACTTCACCGTGTTTACGGCACTCCGATGTTGCGTATATTAGTTTTACATTAAAGATTATACTAAGAGGAGATAAATCGACGGTTGACTAAACATTGCAAACAATAGACATTACTTTTGTCAAGTATCATTATAATTTTAACCAGTGTCAAGGGAAGACGTTTATATCGAAATTCTTTGTCCTGTAGGATAACAAGACTTATATTTGTATCTTCGTTGTCCTATAAATTCATTAAGATTGAATATAGGTAGAATATAATTTCCTATAGCACTAAGTCATTGTTTCTCCCTTTCACTACTGGCTTCAAAATAAATAAATTACATACGCACGAAAATAAAAAGGTCAATAAATATCTGGTCATTAAATATGAATAATAAATAAAGAAGAATAAAAATTAAAGCATTATAATAAGCTGAATAAATTCCACTATTATTTCGGTTTACTTTAACACTTACTATCTATTAACTGTTAATGTAATAAAACGCTATGAGAATTGACACATAAGTATATAAACTATACTAATCGTGTACTTATACAAAATTAGCAATCCATTAACAGTATGCATGCTATTGATTATGAAAATATCTATGTTACGACAAAGATTGAAATTTTGGAAAGCGCTAGGTGCCAAAATCGCGGCGAACGCTCTAAGCGTCACGCGCCGCCAACGACCCGCAACTGCGCCCTCCACGAATATTCAATTTGAACACGAGAACGTCACTTATATTATAGATATACTAATAACAGAAGAATACAACTGCAATATTATATTAATATTATCGGAATATCAAGAGATCATCGAAAGCTGACTAGAAGTCGGTAATGCCTACACTAACATTTTACAGCGAGTACGCGCGCCGCCCTTGAGTTGTGCGAATGTGATCCCGGCGGGAGCCGCGTTGCGAATAACTACCATTAATGTTACTTGGTGTCAGGTACGCAGCCTCGCTTCGAGACTTACAATATACTTACACTATAAATAAGACGATTCAAGATGCATCTAGCGAGTGTCAGCGTTTCGTAGAATAAACACGAGACAGGAGGCGCGATCAGGGCGTGCCGGATCAAGCTAGACAATTGACTGGCGAGTGGAACATGCTGCCGATCTCACTTTATAATGGAAGCTACGGAGAAAAAGGTATCACCTAATTTCTCTACCTTTACGAAGGCATCTAGATGAAAACCTACTCTTAAGGATAAAAATCTAATTACGCTATAAATGTTAAAATTAACATTGCTTTATGTCCTTACATACGGGTTCGCTCACGAGCGCAGCGGGTCTAGCGAGCGCACTGTTGTCTTTCTTCGACTCGTAAACGTACAATTTTAGTAACATGCCATCTCTACAATTTGAACCCCTTTGCAAGTATTAATTATTATTATATTATAAGAAAATTCTAATTAATATTAATACGTTGGTGCTTCAATTGTCGAGCGATATAAGTCTACGACGTATTATGTAATACGAACACAAAAGAATCACGATAGAAATCTAACCATTCTATCGCCGAAGACTCCGGTGAGTAGGTATTTTAATTTATTAAAAAATTTACCCTAGCTAAAACGGCTACTATATTTTACTGTACAACGAAGGGCGTCTTAATAGTTATGAAAACTAAATTATAACAAGTATATAATTTTCAGCCATCCGACGATGGACTGGATCGAAAGCGACAAAATCGTAAGTAAGACTGCATCACTATTACATCGTAAACTCTCACAGATTATTAACGTTACACACAATAACAATTAATTTATTATAATATATAATAATGTTAAAGTTAACTAAACAACAACTGCAACTACTATCACACATTCGAAATTTTAAAACAATTTTACAAATTGTAATCAAATATCGTTATTGCTACGGCGACGGCACACGGCGCGATATGCTCCCGGAGGCTAGACGCGAGCCCCGGGCTTCCGGCCACTCTGGCCCACTGCGACTACCATACGTAGCCAAAGACCAAAACCTCTATATGGATCACCACTTAGCCAATATAACATGATGCGTTCAAAACACTAGTTCGAAACGCAGAATACTGATATAAGACTCACAGTATAGATACGTGTAGATTTTTATTATCCGGTACGTCCTACTATTCTATTTAATAACAACGTTGATCGACAACTCTGCGATAACGTTGAATCGACAATATTTTATACGAGGAGATTGAGAATACATACATAAAATCTTATTTCTGGACGACGATACAACAGAAGCTATTCATTTTGCTTAGCCAACATTATTGAAAAATTTCATACGAATACATGTCTAAGCCCACTGGTTTACTTCTATGATGTTACCCAATACAGAAAACAGAATGCCCGCAGCGGATACTTGAAAAGGTCAGAAAAGATCGATTATATAGATATTTGTATGCATCAACTACTTTAAATATGAACTAACTATAGTTGTGGATAACTGTTATCTAAAAACGTTTTGTTTAATACGCGTCATCATCTTTGTGCAACTTTTTTAAATAATAACAAATGGGAGTAAAAAATATTATAATTTAAAAGTACTAAGAAAATAATAAAAATATTTTGCACTGCAGCTTTACACTAGGTTTTCTATAATGATCTTATGTTGTCGTGAAATATACTCGCGGTTATGTTTTATGTTCAAAAAATGTTGCACAAAGCGTGAGGAACGCCTGCGAGGCCACCAGCAATAAACAAGTAACCTACTAATAATTCCATTTTAAAATTGGAATAAACGATACATTTCATAATTCTGACAGTTTGATACGTTGATCAACTTCAACAAGATAGACTTACAATTCAGCTAAACTCGATTGGAACGATAAACATCAAAATAAACAAGTATTACTATATCGAACGATATAGTTATTCTAGTATCGAAATGTTTAAAACGGTAACAGGTGTGTGTTTGCGGCGGTTGGCTCGGCCGGTGGGTGGTCGTTGCCAGGCAGGATACAGGCACCAAATAAACGCAAATTTGTTTTCTTCTTTGACAGTCCTGTAAAGTCACAATATAAGGTGTAGTTTGCAGTACCAAAGTAAGCTTTATAAGGCAATTTTAATATGTAAATATTATTACTTACGATTTACTCGAAATCGAACCTTATTGTAGACCAAGCCTGAGTGTGGAAACTAACTATATAACCAACCTCGAATAAACGTGTATGTTATTTATAATTTCTGAATAATTTCGGTATGCTCAAATCGTTGGAAGAACTACGTGACAGATAATTATGGTATATGTTATACGCAGATACACTGGATCACAGAGCAGCACTTCTACGGTGAAACCATACTTTGCCCTATCCCCCCGAAGCTAATAACACGCATAGAATTAAATTAACTTATGCAAATATTTTAAATAACTGCAACTTAATCTACGTACTTATATATAAAAATACATTGACGTGATCTGTCCCACATTATGAAGCAATAAGTCGTTTACATATACATAAGGACATTAAGGACTGAATCCCTCAATCAGAATTTATTTGACATTATTTTCTATTTAAAACTATTTGTAACTATTACCTGCAGGTACCTATCGTTAGTCGTTTATATTCGACTATGACTTTTTCTAGCTAGGAATCGTTAACGAAGGTAAAAGTACGGTAAATCTACATACCATTACCGCGATTAAAGTAAAAGCGAGCAATTTTTAGTGCTGTTTGGCAATATTAAACAATATCGTCGTATTGATGCCACATATCAACTGATTATAATTTTGGTTTGTGTCTTGTTGAAAGTGTCTTGTCGTCTAAAGAGTGTCAACGTTTGTACACCGCCTAAATTATTTTGCGCAACAAAAGGAATAACGTCGAATACTTCGATGTCCTTTTTTATAATCAAGTAGGTATCCTTTATTCTCTGTCATCAATTTTATGACATGGACAATCGAACTATTAATGTACTTTTATTGTTTAGTTTCAATTTAAATGTGTTTAGTTTCAGTTTAAGTAGGTATTTTAGATTTTGGGCGCGAAAATTATAAATTATTAGTTAAAGAAGCCGTGATTTTTTAGGTTTAGGTACCCGCATTGTAGAAACTTAAATGGGACTAATGTTACATAGTAAAAAAGGCATTTAGCACTATATTGAATTATTGACTTGGCTGCGTTAGCATTGTAATTTTACCAATCGATACTTGAGGCTAAAAGATCTATAGGATGCGGCTGTGTTATAAGAAATGTAAAACCTATAATAAAAACGAAATCTCTATTATTACGAATTATTGATTTACCGTGCGTTAGTGCGTGCATTAGTGTACAAAATTCAACAATTAATACATTTGATTTGTGACTTATGTACATAATTATGTCTCTGTCTCTCATATCTCTGTACTTACCTATGTATGTATAAAGTAATTTTTGAAAATATAGTTATTAGGGTAACTTCTAAAAAATGTTTCGTATCTATATTTAGTTTTAGTTGGTATCAAAATTATTTATCATCTGTAATTAGTTTTAAACATTTATTTGAGTACTACTGTATAGTTCTTAAGCTTCAATTACTTTTATTTTTATTGCAATTATAATTTTCTCCTTTTATGGAAAAAAGAGAAATTAGGAAGAGAGAAATTCACTTGAACCAAGCGTAAATCTAGCCAATGAGAGGTTTTATTGGGTGTAAAGTTACATTAATACCTACTTTACCTAGTTGATGTAATTATTTTCCAGATTAAAATTAAGCAATAAACCTCTTTAAGTAAAGAATTACTTTTGTCGTCATACAAAAAATCGTAAGCTAAAACTTAATAAGCTTTCTGTTAATGCATGCCGGTGCAAAACGCATATTCGATCAGAAATTGTGTTTAAAAAATATTGTGCACGTAATTAAATTGATATGGTGTTATATTATAATTTGGAATCATTCAAAAATGCAATTGTGCTATGAGGTCATGAGTATTGTGTTTGATCATAATGATAATGCGGTACATGGAACATGATTATGTAATGCCATAGGCACTCGTTTTATGTGCCCTCATGTAAGTATAAAAAATCCTACTGCATTTAATATGAAAAATAAAAAACCGTTTCATAGGTGATAAAAAAAAGATTTTACATAAGTAGGTACTTGATTAATCAATTAGGCTTTAAAAAATTTAAAATTTTTTGAACGCAAATTTTATTATTTACAGTTATATTACTATAACATACCTATATCATTAGCATCTAGCCCAAAATCATTAATTCTATAAACGCTTAATATTAGCACACTGGCTTGCAATATGTAATTACTTACTTTGTATTCTAAATCTTGGTATATATTTCTATATTATATTATCTTAATATATATTACATGTAACTTACAACTAGCTAACTACAATACGATTATGTAAAGAATGATTATGCTCGTGTTTCTAAAATGTTATTACGACTCGCCGTACGCTTATGATGTTGCCGCATGCAAATTTACCGAACCCCAATTAAAATTCCATGCCACGACTACGGCCAAATCATTAATTTAGATCACAATTGTCGTTTCGCAGGCGATCACGTCTGTCGGCGACCGAGCAGCAAGCGTTATGATACATTACATCGGAATCGATCACATTACTTCATCTACGCGATATTTGATACAAAAAGTTCTAACTATGGATGCGGTCTATTAAAGGCCATAGAGTTGCGCGTCAAACCTGCCCCCTTCACCCGTTTAGAAGAACGTGTTATAGACGTAGCCAGTCGCAATCAGGCCGAGCACGAGCAGGCACAGCATAATCATTATCTTCTTCTGCACAATGGACAAACACGACACACATTAGTAACTAGTTGTAGCCGGCGGGCCCCGCGGACTCCGGCGCAACGCCCCAGCGACCCACATCCGTGTAGGACCCAGTTAATAATGCTTACACATTTGACCATTTAAATAATGAACCGCGGAATTCTTCCTCGCTTTGTTAGTTGTTAGTTACGACCGACCCATCGGCAATACCGCGGCAACAGGCATTATGGGGAAAATAACATCACTACAATCAGGCCGTCATAAGTACATTCAATGTTAAATGTTAATTAGGTACTATAAATTTTCTATTTCAACAATTAATACGAAAATATTGGTAAACTAAACCCAACGTTTAAAATACTTGAGATTTTGCCTCTAAAACCGAAGCGAATGGAACCTGATCTGTGTGTCAATTAAAAATAACGTACGTTACGTACCTAGGTCATCATCACAACCCAACGTAACGTACGTTAAAAATTGACACCCAGAGACAGTGGCATTATTTTCCCCTCCTGTCCAGCCGTCGGAACTATGCCGGGCGGTCGAGACCAACCGGACTAATACAACGTGCAAACATTGAATCGTAACTGGATGCTACCGGTCGTAATACCGGGGGCGATACGACATCGAGATGAGAACTGCCGTCGGATGGCACGATACGTTCCCGAGCGGAGTCCGCCGGCCCGCCAACGGCGCATTACCTTTGAGCAGTGCGGGCCCCGCGCTCACATGAAGGTTGAGGACACGTAGCCCACGACGACCAGCCCCAGTATGAGCAGACACACTAGGATCATGATCTTCTTCTGTTGACGTGTGGCATGCAACAGTACGCTTTAAACTCGTCCGCGCGCTAACGTCTCTCACTACACACGATGACTCATCGACTTCGGGACACGCGCCCGTCCCAAACTCAAACTGTGCGTCATTTGCCTCCGTCGTTTAAAAAAGGAATAGAAAAAAAAAGAAATAAATGGAAATAAAATAAATAAATGTAATTTCTCCACGTTATAAACATATTTACATCATCGAGTGATTATCGTGTTTACAATAAATCCCGTCGCTGTGGGACCGTGACACTTATCTTAACAATATTCTATGAAAGAATAAAAACAAAACATAACTCATTATAACGTTCATTAAGTAATCGTTTTTGAAAATGGCATTAAATTAATATCTCACAGTCTTTAGATTAAATATATTAATGTGCGAGTCGTGGTTAACTTTAACATTACAAATGCGTTTTTCGCACATCACTAATTGATTGATTATTTACATCGCCCGACGGTAAATAAATAATTCAATCACCGGGCTTTTCAACAAGAATTAGAAATATTAAGAAATGTGCGTTATTTAAGGTGGATCCCAGGTACAATGCTAAAATATCTCAGACCATGGTTCGCATGCATGCATTGCATGGTTTTGGAACCAGTGTAGAATTTATAAATTACATTCATAAATATTTTATATTTTTTTTAATATGCTATCTAAACAAATAGAATCCGCCATTAAAAATGTATAATACCGAACACAGGTACGAAACAAACTGATAAGAAATGCTCCTTTAAATGCATATGCACAAGTTAACTAAAAATGGGGGTGGCCATTCCTGGATTTCTATTATTGTGTACACAATTAAAATAATTAAATGTTTCAATATACAGCATTAAAATTTCATGATAAAATTTTGATGATTGATTTGACTATTATATAATTGCTTATCATGTAACTTATTATTTGTTACCGAGATGATACTAATAATTTACATAGATCTATTTTTTAATAATGACAAATACAATATTACTATATAAAAGTCCTAATTTTTATGATATCCTCTATAATCTTTAATTCTAAAAGGAACTGTGCAATTTTTTCATTTTATTGCTAAAGGGTCGTCCTATATGAATTGATGTTTTACATTTTGTACCACAATTTAAGATACCGTCTTCAATATTGGCCATCCCCGGTAGTTTAACTAGCGTATGTTAAATATTATCTGAAACTTAACATCTCATAACATTCCGCTAACACAGGTATAGCTAATGATAATAAATATTGTGCACTCTTAAAGAAAGTAAGTACTATATGAACAGATCTAACATAACAATATCTATCAAATTACACTAAGCAAGTATATTAGAGTACAATAGGACACCTTATATTATAATAAATAGGATTTGTGCATTAGTATGTTGAGTTTAGTATTAAACATAATAAGCATCATCATGTATACATAAGAATCTTATTAGCTTGTATAATATTGTTCTCGCCATTGAGAATACTCTGCATACCATTCTACCGTCACAATTATTGATACGCACTCAAAATGTTCTACTATACAGCACAGCACACAACTTGTCTTTTACACAGTAGGTTTTCGAAATTAAGATCAAGACTCATAATAAAAACCCAAAATTAACAATACTCTAAAATCAGACTCTCTCGGTCGAATTTATCTATATTATCCATCGAATGGCATTGAAAGGATTTTCTTTTTAAATACGGAGTAGGTACATATTCGATCTCATTACTCATTTTTTTTTTATTGATTTAATGCAGCAAACGAGCATGCAGCACCACCTTCCGCTGCCGCCCATGACAACTGTGACCGACGAAATAACAATACAACTGACCGACAAATATTATGTAGATATAGTGACAGTAATGAGAACCTTATACTAATAACAATATGTGATGAACCTTAACTTAATTCGAATACTGATCGACATCTCAACAGATTGCTATCATTGGCTTATTAATAGAAACTAACCTTATTGTACTGTATGAAGAGAATAACAATATGAATCAATACATGCAATCCAATTGATGTTATTCACACATCTTGAGAGCACCACGACTTTGATTGATTATTTTCTAAACGGACCATATTTTTATTATGTGGCTGCAATGGCATTAGACATATTGTCATACACGATAAAATATTTAGCGTGACCTAGCATTATCACCACAAAGATTGGTGATAATTTGATTACAAGACATCGCTATGGGCAATATTATAGCAGACAATCTTTTTCCCGCGGCTTCACCCGCCAATTTGCAAAAATCCTTTGTGCTCACTTGCGTCACTTGAGG
This sequence comes from Ochlodes sylvanus, assembly GCA_905404295.2. Lineage (NCBI taxonomy): Eukaryota > Metazoa > Arthropoda > Insecta > Lepidoptera > Hesperiidae > Ochlodes > Ochlodes sylvanus. Next base: position 4,522,121 of record FR990126.1, on the reverse strand, counting down.
AACCTATATACAAAGTTTCAAGTGAATGCATTGAAGAAATAAAAAGTTTCAGTTTATACCCTTAGGGGGGAATTTCCAAAAATCATCTCTTAGCGCTCCCCAAGGAACATGCCAAATTTCAGCTTGTTGCGTTCAGTAGTTTCGGCTGTGCGTTGTCTGTCAGTCACTCAGTTTAGTAAGTTTTATATGTATATTACATATAATATTTATGATGATATATTGACGATGTATTTTCTGTTGCTAGGATGTTCAAACAATAGCTTTTAATATTGTCGCTATGCAATGCAGCAAAATTATTTATTATCCGCTTAGTAGCACAGATCATTACTTGATCACTGAGACAACCAATGAAAGTCAACAACCAAATGAATTGCATGTACGTAGTAGATATTATGTTCGATTACAAAAATGCAAATAAACTTGTACTAAATGATAAAAACAAATATTAGGGGTATTTAAAAAACTACTAAGTCAAGTAATTTGTTCTAAACAGATGTAAATATTTCAATAATTATATTTCCAACAAAATTGTTTTGCTTTTCAAAACTAGGTCTTATTTGTTGGCTATGAATAAGATAATTATGTTTAAAACGTAAATTAGGCATATCAATATTATTGTATTATATTTATTTGCCTATATGTCAACTTTTATTATAATTCAGCATTGATATTTTTAAAGGATATAAATGTCATCAACGGTATGGTAAATCGGTAAGCAATTATAAACTACATTTAATAGTTAAATCTAAGATTAACAAAGTTAAATATTTTATGTACAAAATGAATGAAAATCTTTTCACTTAGCCAACTAGACTGGTAGCACCAGTAAAGCTATATACACAAAAGAGCTTATTCATCTAAAAAGCACAATGTACTTATTGCACTTTTCATATATTGTCTTTGATATACATCGTCGATATAGGTCCTTCCTAACCCACATGATCCATATACAATTCCTAACAATCATTACATAGTATTTTTATACAGATATTCACTGGTTCATACAGAAATTATGACATTCATAAATTCTCGCAAAAGTAATTTTCACAAAACAGTCATGGCAAGTTCTATAGATTGTTTCGTGTCTGCAACAACATACTATTCAATATCAATAATCTGACCAAACAGAAACAAAAATTTATGGCTATCTCTTTCTATCCTTACAATCCGAGTAGGATAGATGATTAGGATGATCAACAACGGCTGTATACAGATGGATATACATCAATTTACGCTAGCGAATGAACTACATATAGCAGTCGTTCCTTTTCCCGTGACGTCACCTCTCCGGTCTTCGTCTGCAGTTTAGCGGAGGGTGACCGCGAGCACTATTATTAATATAACCAGCGTAACAGACAGGCATATAATGATGAAGATTTTTTTCTGCAATGACAAAGGAGAAACAAAAACAAAAATAAAATCTTTGCTTAAGTAAATATAAGTATGTAAGTGAGGCTAATACAGAATTTGCAGTCTATGTAGGTATGTACTTGGTTGTCTATGGTCAGAATTAAAAGATTGAGTTACTGGTGCACTGACTACTCTATGTTTTAGTTGATATAACTTTACTATGGTAATTTGTTGTATTTATACTATTAGTGGTAAAGTGGGTACTCAAATGATTTTCATGCTAATTTTAATGAACTATAATTAAATTAAGTATGTATCTATCTGACAAATGTTGTTTTAAAAGAATTTTCCGCCACCATTAGACAAGGACAAAAACATTTACAGTTATTATAATATCCACCACCAGTCTTAAATTATTGACTACCCAAAACAATAGCTTTTTGAATAAAATAAGTTATAACTATATTTAAATTGCGCGAGGACTAAGGTAACATAGAACATACTAATTGTATTGCCATGCTCAAACTATGCACATAGTGCAAAACTATTGACGCCACGTACACTACAGTTCAGCCATTTTAAGAATGCGTTCCTGAAGTCTTGTCAGTTTGACATGACTAGGGATGGGAAACAAATAATAACCCTTCGTTGTAACCAGTAAGAAAAGTAGTTATTGTAGGTACTCGGATTACGCAAATTACCTTTTGGGGGCAGTTTTATGATATAATTAACTTTATTACTTCTCAAATCAGAAGATTAGAAAGTAAAAAACATATTATTTTATGTTATACGGACGACACCTTTACTGTTGCCCAGTATTTTGAAAACAGCGCAACAAAAATAAACAGTTCATATAAACTTGTAACAGCATTGTGAATTAAGCAATAAATTTGTTTATTCATTTATTTAACGCTAAAATGAGAAAAAAATATTTACTGAAAATTTACATAATTAACTATTATCATATTTTCATTGATGTTATACTTTTTTAGGGCAAATAAATGTCAATAAAAATAGCGGTAATCTTATGTCACTTCGATGTTATATCGTTCATTTGATGACAGCTGTCAGGAACGCATTCTTTACATGCAAAAAAAATAACAATTTGACAACATAAAATGTGAGAAAGAACAAAATTATGAAAATCAGTACGGATTTTCCGACGAATATTTTGAAAAAGTAACTTACAAGATACGACAGCTATTGAATTCATTTATCGGCCATTTTTAAGAAACTATAGCAAGAATTAAAAAAAATATATAAATTAATGAAGAATTAGACAAAATATAATTTGGTAACTGATGAGAAGTTAAAATTAGTATATTATTTCCAAAATAAGAATGACATTCATTCATGCATGCATGCTTCATGCACGATGCAGACTCGAACCAAAGTTCAAAGTAGGGTAGGGAGGGGCTAGCTATACACGATAAAATATTTAGCGTGACCTAGCATTATCACCACAAAGATTGGTGATAATTTGATTACAAGACATCGCTATGGGCAATATTATAGCAGACAATCTTTTTCCCGCGGCTTCACCCGCCAATTTGCAAAAATCCTTTGTGCTCACTTGCGTCACTTGAGGAACCTATATACAAAGTTTCAAGTGAATGCATTGAAGAAATAAAAAGTTTCAGTTTATACCCTTAGGGGGGAATTTCCAAAAATCATCTCTTAGCGCTCCCCAAGGAACATGCCAAATTTCAGCTTGTTGCGTTCAGTAGTTTCGGCTGTGCGTTGTCTGTCAGTCACTCAGTTTAGTAAGTTTTATATGTATATTACATATAATATTTATGATGATATATTGACGATGTATTTTCTGTTGCTAGGATGTTCAAACAATAGCTTTTGATATTGTCGCTATGCAATGCAGCAAAATTATTTATTATCCGCTTAGTAGCACAGATCATTACTTGATCACTGAGACAACCAATGAAAGTCAACAACCAAATGAATTGCATGTACGTAGTAGATATTATGTTCGATTACAAAAATGCAAATAAACTTGTACTAAATGATAAAAACAAATATTAGGGGTATCTAAAAAACTACTAAGTCAAGTAATTTGTTCTAAACAGATGTAAATATTTCAATAATTATATTTCCAACAAAATTGTTTTACTTTTCAAAACTAGGTCTTATTTGTTAGCTATGAATAAGATAATTATGTTTAAAACGTAAATTAGGCATATCAATATTATTGTATTATATTTATTTGCCTATATGTCAACTTTTATTATAATTCAGCATTGATATTTTTAAAGGATATAAATGTCATCAACGGTGTGGTAAATCGGTAAGCAATTATAAACTACATTTAATAGTTAAATCTAAGATTAACAAAGTTAAATATTTTATGTACAAAATGAATGAAAATCTTTTCACTTAGCCAACTAGACTGGTAGCACCAGTAAAGCTATATACACAAAAGAGCTTATTCATCTAAAAAGCACAATGTACTTATTGCACTTTTCATATATTATCTTTGATATACATCGTCGATATAGGTCCTTCCTAACCCACATGATCCATATACAATTTCTAACGATCATTACACAGTATTTTTATACAGATATTCACAGGTTCATACAGAAATTATGACATTCATAAATTCTCGCAAAAGTAATTTTCACAAAACAGTCATGGCAAGTTCTATAGATTGTTTCGTGTCTGCAACCATATACTATTCAATATCAATAATCTGACCAAACAGAAACAAAAATTTATGGCTATCTCTTTCTATCCTTACAATCCGAGTAGGATAGATGATTAGGATGATCAACAACGGCTGTATACAGATGGATATAGATCATTTTACGCTAGCGAATGAACTAGATATAGCAGTCGTTCCTTTTCCCGTGACGTCACCTCTCCGGTCTTCGTCTTAAGTTTTGCGGAGGGTGACCGCGAGCACTATTATTAATATAACCAGCGTAACAGACAGGCATATAATGATGAAGATTTTTTTCTGCAATGACAAAGGAGAAACAAAAACAAAAATAAAATCTTTGCTTAAGTAAACATAAGTATGTAAGTGAGGCTAATACAGAATTTGCAGTCTATGTAGGTATGTACTTGGTTGTCTATGGTCAGAATTAAAAGATTGAGTTACTGGTGCACTGACTACTCTATGTGTTAGTTGATATAACTTTACTATGGTAATTTGTTGTATTTATACTATTAGTGGTTAAGTGGGTACTCAAATGATTTTCATGCTAATTTTAATGAACTATAACTAAATTAAGTATGTATCTATCTGACAAATGTTATTTCAAAAGAATTTTCATTTGATGACAGCTGTCAGGAACGCATTCTTTACATGCAAAAAAATAACAATTTGACAACATAAAATGTGAGAAAGAACAAAATTATGAAAATCAGTACGAATTTTCCGACGAATATTTTGAAAAAGTAACTTACAAGATACGACAGCTATTGAATTCAACTATCGGCCATTTTTAAGAAACTATAGCAAGAATTAAAAAAAATATATAAATTAATGAAGAATTAGACAAAATATAATTTGGTAACTGATGAGAAGTTAAAATTAGTATTTTATTTCCAAAATAAGGATGACATTCATTCATGCATGCTTCATGCACGATGCAGACTCGAACCAAAATTCAAAGTAGGTACGATACAAAAAAAAACTTAAAATTATGTAAGCGTTCTATACAAATGTGGAAGAATGAAAAGACCGTCCTCTATTAAATCCGCTGCCAGGCCCGAATGATTCCAGTAGAAACGAAATGAATGGAGTTATCAAACACCGCAGTAGGGATTCACGTAGAATCAGATGGATTTACAAACGTCACCTAGACCGATCTACATGGTGCGAGCCATTGGTAGAGATACCGTTGATTTAGGCGATAATTTTAAAATAATTTTACTAACCAGGATACCAACAAATATGTATAAATACTTAATACATCGTCATACATGACATACACCATAACAAAAATACACGATTACGAATCATTAGACCTTTAGCCATCGTTTAAGCCAGAAGATAATAACGTGTTTAATGCATTCTATTTAATATTTCCCACGTACTATCATGCTGATTTATCTAAATTCAAATTAAAAATTGAATCTTTTGGCATATCCGCGATATTATTGAGACGTTGTGTACAGTCCATATTATACAAATTGTAACAAAATCGACTCTATAAAAACCTAAATTACTTTTCTGTAAAAAAAACCATGCGCGAAGCTGATGCTGCCGTCACTATTAATTTTTTCATAGGACTTTTATATGCATATACTTTCATCAATGTAATTATTTTACGCTCTTCTCTATACCACCCTGTTTCCTATATTACCCTTTGACTGCGGAACTTTAAACAAAGTCAAACATTGCGCGGAGTATGCACTATGTTTTGACACCGTAGAAACAACCCAAGCTCGCACCGTGCAAACCGTCCAACGTGGAGCGAACCAACGTGGTCTCTGATTACCTTCCGCGCCTTCACCGCCCACTTGTGGGCCTGGATGAGTTGTCCACGGCCCGTCTCCACGTAGTCCGTGCTCTGCCCGACATGGTGCTCGATGCGGTCCACCAGTTCGCCCTGTTCGGCTAAAGGCGGTGGCGCTGGGAGGAAGGGACCTTACGTACGGCCGATTGGTTCATAGTTTTATATAACCCACGTTAGATGTTACCGAACCCGACCGGAATGGAACCGATAAACGATGTTAGGAAGAGAGTTAAAGTCGATTATAAAGATGTGACGCCCAAAATAAAAAAAAAACATGGTTAAGTCGACACACACGGACATAGATGTGGTTTACATTTACAGTAACATTAAGTGATAGCCTTAATTAAACAGTATATAGCTTATAGATATAATATATAGTTACATCGATTTAACACTTGTTACATAATAACGTTACATTATTACATAACATTTGTGATCAATACGAAGTTTACATGCGTTTAGTATATAAGTAAAGTTATTATATAACAAACATCAACATATACAAGAGGCAAATAACGCACACACCAAAATTAAAGTCAAATCAGTGAGACACATAGTTAGATTGTTACAAGTTAAGATAAAAAAAAGCCCATTTCCACCGAGTGTGAGTTCGAGAGATACACGTTAAGTTAGAAACACAACAGTCAAAGCCAATTAGTGTGAATGCATAAATGATGTTAATGTTACACAAATGAACAAAACAAACCAATGAACCAATCACCGGATCATCAACGAAACAAAATGCGGGGATGACAGTTGAACCGTTCATAACGTAAATAAATGGCGGGGGACGCGGGGGGAACGGGGCGGGGGGTGGCGGGGGACAAACAAAACAAAACGCATTAGCAACGAATGAATCGACACTGGAATGATGACAACTCACCCGTCGAGCTTTGCTCTGATATTTTAGGGCCTTCTTAGTATCCTGTGTGGCGGTTTGGACATAGTCCACGGCATGCTCAACATGATACTCAATGCGGTCGATCATCTCTCCCTGTATCCATAGGAGTCGGTTTAGTACACAACTACTTTAATACATGTTACTTTACTCGTAGGCTACGGTATTCTAGAACAGCGGGGCCGTAACTACACGGCCGTAAGGGCCGTAATGATGGTGACGAATTATGAAAAGTTCCATACTGCTATTTTGGATATTGGCCGTTTTTAATTTTTACGTGATTACTTCTTTATAAAGTGTAAAGACGACATTTACTTAGCATTTATATTTTAAGATGGATTGATTCTTTTTGCATTATGAAGTTTCAAAACTATTAAGTGCCGTAATGTCGACTATCATGCACACAACGGCACCGTTATTCCACGTACAGTGTCAAACACTGCCGAAAGAGTCTACATCAGCTTGTGTATAGAACGGAAAAGTGGAAAACGTCATGTTACGGCACTGCTCTTCGAAGAAATTGCAACTTTAAAATGTAACTACGGCAATAGACCATTACCACACACAGCAACATCGGGCGGCGATATCAACACATTTTTGATTTACGCTTCATTTGTGTTGCTACACGGTTTCGTGTCGGCTGTTTGAGGAAAACACGAAGGTTGTTTATTATTACTACACCTTCATGAAAGAAACTCATTTCATGGCGTTTACTTCGGCAGTTATAGACATCTGTAATCAATAGCGGCCAAAATCGAAAGCTAACATCAATCTAAACATATTGATATACATGTACAAAAAACTTTCCGAGCTAAATCGCCTCGGAACATCACATAGCAAAGACCTTCACTAAATCCGATTTCTAGAACACAAAACTTTTTAGATATTAACTTCATCTATTGTCCAAAATGACTTGACCCCTGGTTTTAAGCTGCTAACTATTAAACAATCACGGAATATTGTAAAAAAAGTAGACGACTCTGATTCTTATGTCGTCCAATAGTCTACCATATACACCTATATCATGAGTACCCGAACAACATAATTTTTTTTATGGAATTAATAGTAATAGTACAGTGCTGTACTCGTAGTAGTTCTGTAGTACCTGCTGTATGTGTATATTTAAGTCCTTTTTTTGTCATGTTGTTGCTGCAGTACTGATGTGAAATAAACGTTTTCCTATTTCTATTTCTACGTGTAGTATCAAAGTAAGCGTGATATGTGACCTGGCTCTCGACGAGCATCGCCATGTCCATGAACATGTCGTGCAGCTCGCGGATGGAGGTCTCCAGCTTGATGATGTCGGCGTGCCGCGCCTCGATGTCCGCTAGCGTTTGCTTCGCCTGTTGAGTCTCCATTATGATCTGGAATGTTCGTACGGAGCACATTAAACTTAGTACTACGAATATGTTACCAGCACCGACCACACAGCCAATAAACACCTAATGTTTCATTTTCCGTATTGAATGCATTCTGGCAACTAGCTGAGGTAAGCCGAAGCGGGGTGACTGGCTAATTCAACGCAGTCATTGGCTAATTCAAGGCAACACGAAACGTTGGAAAGAAATAGATTAATTTAAGCAACGGGAAGAATGAGACGGCACGAATTTATATCGGTACTATAAGCCAGATGTGTTGACAGAAGTCATTCGCCTGTTATTAGGAGTCTATTGGCTGTGTGGTCGGTGGTTACCAGAATCTACATAGTAAAACGAGGAGACAGTCTGAATAAGTGGTTCTAGAAGGAGAAAACTTTGTATATGTTAAAAACTATGAATGGACTTTTGATATAATTCATTCTTTAATGGGTTAAGCTAAAGGGTAAGGTCTGTATGAGTTTTAACAAAGTTGCGGGCTACAGTAGTATTTAAATATTAAATGGGCATGATGTGTGCATATTGAAGTGAAACTTCTCAACGTTTGGATGGTTAAATTCATATTCTATTTACATATTTTGATAAGGATTAATATTAAGTGTATAAAGAATGACATACAATACTTACCTACTATGTGAATATAAAAATAAGTATAAAGCTATTCCATAGATACCGATCAGTGGCGACCGGTCAAAGCCCTAATTCGTGTAAGAGCTCTAACGCGTGTCTAACCTTGAATTTTTGATGACCACGGGTCACTTCTTACAACTAAACTGGCCTAGCTAGAGCATACCATAAGGGTGATCTAGTGGGGATTGGTGGAGGATTTAGGCACATGGCTTAACAACAGGTAAGTAATGATTACATTACAACTGAGGCCGAAGGAATTACGTGCCCTTATAAAAACTACAATCTCGCAATGACCAGTCTCTGGTGGTTGATGAGGCCTGGGGCATACTACACCACACTGCTCCAATGTGGACCGCAAGGGCTTACCGTGCTACGGCGACATCGACAGCTTAATATACGATACCAAAATTGTCATATAGGTACAATGTGAAATTAAACAGAGGCGATAAGAAAAACTAAAATTGATTTTAAAACATTAAAACGTATGGTCAGACGTTTCGAAATTCGTGTGTGCATTCCGCCAAGGACTGCAGCCGTGAAGTTTGTTTTTATCAACCGTTGGGTACGTGGGAACCACGCATTCTGACACAAAGACCTTTACGTAATAAATATGTACGAGTATATCACTCTTAAAAAGGACGTAGTTATCAAAGTAAAATGAAAATAAAACAGTATTTTTCCAAAGTACCGCATCAAATATTTATCTATACACCAAACATACATACTCACGTCTACATTAATACCTATTTACATTTCGAAGGTTTTCAAGCTCCACGAACACTGCCCTACATTCCCTAGCTCTGTGTATAATATTAGAGTAATTAAAAAAACTTTTCCCGAGTTAGAACGCTATCGATTTTCAGCAGCGGGCATTAACCTTCGCCACAGTTGAGTAATTACACGAGCCATATCCGTATTACATTATCTCTGTTCATTTCAATGCTGAATGAATTAAAAATATTAAATCCTAGTTTGTTTTCTCTTATTTAATGGCATTTTAAGAATGCATGATACATTTATGAAAACTTAGATGAATGCAACTTGGATATTAATAACAAACGTTTTACTATATAGGGTTTCGAATGGATGAATGTTTATCACGAACGCTTTCGTGTGGAATATACCATTTTAAACAATCGGTACTGGCTTAACAGCCGGGTGTAATGGTAGCCATTACGTAGCTGTTGAACAAAATTACGCGCTTTGGCTTGCTTTTATTACGATAATTTTTCATTTATGTGTTTGATCTGGATAGAAGTTCTCCGTCCATTTCTTGAAGCTTCCAGCTCGTGATGCATTTGCTGAACATCAGACAAGGCCACAACGCCTCTTCCTACCCGATGAAGATCAGAATTCTCTGTACCGTGTGAGAAGAGCGAAGAAGTTGCAATATCTCTATTTTAAAATGATACGATCAGCAACAAATCGACAAAAATCGACAGTAGGCACCGAAACGTAACCATAACTGCATAAGCCCTACATTTAATTTAAGAGATGAGTTCTATTTTAACAAATTACGATAAGTCAGTGGCTTAGTAGACCTAAATTTATATGTTCATCGACACGAGTTACGTTCAAGCAGTATCATCAACTCACCCCCTGAGTGAACACAGCCGGGTTGTCCTGTTCAAGCATCGCCTCCAACTCATCATCGGTGGTGGCGCGGCCGGTGATCTCCAGCTGTCGGAGTATCCTGTTTTTGCACCGGTCCCGGTAGTCGGTCTGCGTGCGGTTGTACTCCGTCATCACCTCTACGAACTTGCGCGACAGCGTCGAGTGCTGGGTTTTCCTTATCCTGAGGTCGGCAGACGATTTGTTCGAGTGCTCTTCTTGTTCGATGTTCTGCTCTATGTCTGTGGATTCATTTCATTTAATAATCAATCTAAAGAAAAGAAGAAAAGAATTAAATAAATTCTGTACAAAAGTACTGCTTCTTTCTAACAGACATCTCTTCCAGCTGACCTAGGAATATAGAGGTGATATCAAATCAATGTCAACAAATTAGGTCGCATTATGAGAGACAATCTTCGAACCAGGATGATTATCTTACTATGATAAACAAATGTTTACTGCTAATTAAAACACCAGTCTCGGGTTCGATTCCCGGACATAACAGTGAATTATATGTCACAGATAATGGTTGTTCTCAGGTCGTGGGTGGTTTGTGATATGTATTATTTTTATGAATGTTGCGGGCAACACAATTAACCTAGTGTGGGGCAGTGGGAGTAAGAGCGCGTAAGCGTTTATTTTAATAATAGGTATTAGATATTAATTTATATTATTTATTTTTGTGACATATAATTTGTTCAGATATTACGCAATCAATTACACACTCAAATGTTATGAACATTATAACTGTAATTCATACCAATGACATTAATAATTCTTATTCTTTAATATATCAAAACATAAAGTACTTAGTACAAAAGTTGACGCGGTAAAAACTTACGTTTTAATTTTCCTCTGACTTTGTTGGCAGTTTTCTTGATGTCAGCCATTAGATCTTCCAGTTCATGCTTTGTTTCTGAAACGTAACAAAACGGTCGTGTAACACATATAATATATCACGTCGTCACACACGTACATATATTATGTATGCTTACTTTGACATGTGTGACGTACAAAGTAAGCAAACAAGAAGTTCAGTATGTTACGTATGTAGGTAACAGGGAAGAACTCTGAATGGTTTGCGGTGCGAGTGTAAAGTTTGAAGTAGTTTGTGTTAATTATATTACGTACGGCGAGGTTGAGCAGAGTCCAGAGATATATTTTAATTTTGAATTCTTATACAATTTGGAAATCATGACATGTATTCATGAAGATTGACCAACGGTCAAAATTTTAGGCCGACCTAATACGGTCAAAGTTATAACTGAGATTATTAAAAGTACGAAATGTAGTTGAATATACCTACATATATTCCATCATTAGGAGTAAGTACCACGTGTTCTAATGAGACTAACTCGATTTTGACGCTGTTATATCCGCAACGAACCCTAAACGGCATTTGATATGCACAACTTAAATAATACTAAACCTTAAAATAAACACGAAATTCACACAAAAAGCAAAGCTTTAACTTGTATATTTACCCTCAAACAGACCGAACGTCAAATGGAGAATATATTATTGTCTGTGAATATAAAACTGATTTATAAGAAGTACTCGTTGAATAATAAATCAAAGCGTAGGCTCGGCGACATCGTCTAATTTCGGATACGAATATAAAAGGAGTTCAGGAATCACTGAATTTCTGAATTCGTTCGTAAATGTCTCCGACAAGGCTTCACTGTTAGTACTTTATGTTTGATGATCATTACCAAACAGAGGATCAAGACCGGTTGGCTTACGCCTGAAATCGGTTTCAAGTTGATTCGATACGAACACGTAATGTAACTTTGGTTTAAAGACCTTTAAGAGGGGGTATAAAGCAAAATTGGCAATCTTAGATTCAATTTTTACAGTAGTAGATCAAGTTTCTAGAACCTGAAGAAAAACATAGTTATACTTCATTATATTATTGAGTGCAAGATCTAAGCAAAAACAGAAAAAAATAAAATTTTCTCGATAGAAAAAAATCACAAAGTTAGGTCTAATTTTTCACTTAAATCAATTTATTTTCAATGTGGTGCATATTTTAGAGTCAATATTTTAATATATTATGCTAATTAGTATCACGGAGGGATTAGATTAGCGATTTCAAAATCAAATCTATAATTTACGAATTATTAAAATAAAATACATTTGTAGGATTTTGAGTATTTTGACATGCTCGGTTTCATTAATCAGTCACCATTGCTCCATTGAGACGGGAAGACTGCGTCAGTCTTCTCGACATGTGAAATTATTTTTTGGTGTACATTTGTGACTGAGAGCGTAGTTTTTATTACAAAAACAATAATAGTGTGTGTGTGAACTAAAGTTAAAAGACACTAAGATCCAACATGGGTAACAAACGGAATAAAATCAACATTAAAAAGGGATCATAGAAAGCTGAAAATTCAAGTCATGGCTAGTTGTCAGAGGTAAGTTGACAAGTACTATTTCATATTCAAAATTAGACCTTATTGTTTTAACTTTTGTGCTCACAATACAATGTTGATGTTGATGTTTGATCGCTGAAGCAGCATAGTATATACGAAAAATTCACATTGTATGTATCATTAATAGTTAGTATAGGTATGTACTTTCCAACAAAATATACAGCTTTATCCAAAAGCAAATTTAATTTTGAGTTAATTATTTCCTCTTTGCCCCATAATTTTGTTTTTAAAGCAACACCTATATTTCTGGTAGTCAATTTGATCAATCCCTACAGTAGTTGCTACTTGTGTGTGTTTGAAACTATTATTGTATTTTCATTTCAGAACAAGATTTAATCCAAAATCAAGATATGAGAAGAGAGAATAAGAAAATATTCCAAAATCTATTGATGATGACGGGAACATTACACCAGAGAAGTGCGTATCAATTCATCTGTCTATGTATTGTTTCATTTATTATTTGCTTGTTGTTGCATTGTAACGAATCTACAAAATAACACATAAACTAAACTTTTTTTATACTATACTACATACATGCATAGTTAGGCAAAATTACTTTAACAAAAACATAAAATTTTGTATAAATGCATTTTTAAAGCGACTTTTTTATTTACTTTTTAATTGCTAATTGTGTTTTCTTAAAGAAAAAATATATATTTTCAGGCTTACTATTTTACGCTTTTACAAAATGTAGAAATTTTAGAACATACAGATCCAAATGCAGACGAATTTATTGCACCGGAACGACTGGCATTAAAATAAAGTATTTATGTAATTTAGTCCTATCTAAAACTTTCAACCGATTATAAATGGCGCAAAGTGATACCTGACGTCATCAGTTTCAATGTTAGGGAGTATAACAGTGTTTGACTTTTTTTTAATTTCAGTAACATCAATCCTCGTGTTTATGAACGGGTCAAGATAAATATCAAGACAAACGACGATACTAAATACACATGTGAGACAAGTCAACGGCTTATAATAGACAAGATATATTTTTTTGAACAATTAAAACTTCCAACCATGCATAATTTTGGCATTTTATTTTTTCTAGACGGATTTTGGACTTAGTGAATTAAACTTGATTTCGAATAAATTCATTTTGGTTTTAAGTAAGCTTTGTTCGATTTTATGCTTATTTTTAATCTTCAAAAAATTGTTTAGTTTGATGACTTATGTGTTCTTACCATACCTTAAATATTTTGAATACCCATTATACATTTTTCCTGTTCTCACGCATAATTATATCATCACGCATCACATTTCACACACTGTTTTTTTCCTATATTTTTAAAGCTAACAATTGTCGCTCAAAAAGTTAGTGATTGTCATCTTTTTTATGATATTATTGTCACTTAATTAGTTTGCTTATAATAACGGCAGTAGCATTTGTAATTTTTCTGTTTTCTGGCGAAGGATTTCTTTCAATTGAAATAAATTTAAAGGATAACTTACTTTATCTTTTTGTAGCGAAAAAATGAAAACAATGTTATCTATAATAATAAATGTCTGAAAAACATTGTACGTGTTATTTATTTACATGTTATACGGCATACAGGTGTCATCACGTAAAAATAGAGCAGATATTCTGCTTTGCGAGAATTTCAATGATTTAATGGTCACACCAGTACGAACATTATACTGCCTTTCTTGTCATAAAAGTGATTCAATCGCTCCCTACACTAGGTTTCCAGCGCTATGGTTACATGATGCGACCGACACTACCTATAACTGTTATTAGTTTCAGAAATACAGATAGTTACAGCGAGAAGAATTGCTTTAGATTAATAGATACCTACATAATAATATATTCAAAATTATTAATGACACCTAATAATGTGTTGTCTGCCATTCACTGGCTCTCTAGCTATTAACATTGTATAAAAATCTAACCCTAATAAAGAAAAAACAGCTTGCCATTTTTGAGGTAGATGATTCTACATTTATTGAGCCGAAATTTGTCTCAGTTTTTACATTATACTGTGCCGTATTCTTGACTGATGCCATGTTATATAATAGCGGCTGTACACTCTCGTGCGAGAGTACTCGCTGTGTCTCGTGACGCCTCGGCCGAGACGTCATGGGAGCGAGAGTATGCGAGACCCCCCGAGACATCACGAGGCGAGGCGAGCGCTACCAAGCACATTCTCATACGAGTGCACTCGGCTAGCAGTCTCGCGAGAGTGTACAGCCGCTAATAAAGTCAGATGCAACCGGACGCGCAACTGCTGCGGCGCATCTATTTGACGGGCGGGGCGGGGCGCGCGGGTGAAATTTGATTTTTTCCTAGCTTTATACCCCCTCTTAACATAATTATGTAATTATGTGTAAGAACTAGACACACCTAGTCTCTCTCGCTCTTATTTTTTTTTAATTCATCATGACGGGGGGTATAAAACAAATGTATGCATGTCGTAACAAAATTGTATAAAATTGATTCTTCAGTGCAGTCGTTTCTTAAAAGTCTAATGGAACCGTGCACATTGGTGTTGCACGCTTTCGTTACAATGTCAACAGACTTAAATAATCGTGTTTTTCGTGTTTCTGTCTGTGTCTGTGTCTGTGTGGCTGTCAACGTGTCGGTATAATATATTACGAAGATAACGATAAAAAAGAAGAGAGAGAGAGAGAGAGAGAGAGAGAGAGAGAGAGAGGGAGATTGAGAAGACAAAAAGACAAATAGAAACGTACCGTCCAATGCGATATAGACGAAATGAGATTTCGTTCGTGTTACGAATTTAGTTTTCGATTATATTGTTAGAGCATAAACTCCTTTATGCCCTACATTTGAGTTGACGTTATTTGATGTTTTACGTCTTGTTAAAACTAAATTCAAAGTGAAAATTATATGAATGAAGAAGTCGTAATGTCTAAAGAAAACATCTTATTATTTTGCACGTTCGTTAAACATAATAATTTAATAACATGAAGAAAAAAATGAAATGTTGTCAATTCATACTGATACGAGGTATCTATAGCGAGGTATTGCATTTGACAAGCGAGAAGATTAAATCGTAGGGCCCCGGTGCAGCGGTCGCGGCAGCCGGAACTAGTGCTAACAGTAGACATCCCCTCGAGATAAGCCGCGAGACGACGCGTGTTCTTCAGTGCGGAAGTTTGGCCTGTTGCCAGAAACCGCGGTCTTTTACCAAAACGCTTTGTAACTAGTTACCGTGGTCTCGGTAAGAACGTGAGTTATTTGAAACGCAAATTCCGATGTGGCTGACGGCACAGATTACGGGTAGCTTACAAAGTCAAACATTAACATCATATTAGGTACAGAAGTGACACACTGAATACGAGTAGCCATTAATCTTATCCAAACCTAGTACCAAAACTCGAAAACATGTTTAGGATTCTTTACTCTCAAGACATATATTTTTTTATTTTCACAAATAAGATCAATTAAAATCAATTACACGATTGAAATAAAGCAAACTCTAATCTAAGCGTTACACCAAGCCTTACTTAACCAAGCATTCCTTAATGTATTGTAATACATTATTGGAAACAGCATATGAATCGGTTGAGCCATTTTTGTGTAGCGGAAGTGTATACAAACGGACAAACACTAAAAATAATTGTTATAGGAGAACCTCTCTAGAATAATTATTTTTCTCCATTTATTATTAATGCTGAAAATTAAATATTCATACAAGACGTTGGTAGCCTGACTGCAAAGACAGCTATATAATATACAAAACAATAATAACAGTGGGGACCCCTAACTTCTGTTTCGGCCCATAATTATGTGATGCCTTTCTAACTACTGATGTCTATGGGATTTGAGAACTCCTCACCATTAGGTGGCCCTCTACTTATTGTCGGGTAAATTAATAAAGAAAATGACATACCATTGGAAGCAAAACATTCATAATGATGTACAAATATGACTCGTTCAGAATATTCGAACAATAAAAAATGAGCAATGACGTCATGTCTACAGATATCAAGTAATGAAATGAACGATAATAAAATGCCATAACATTTCGCCACTGGAATAGTTATGAATAAATTCCGTCATAGCAATATTTCACGCAATATCATCGTGTGGGCGATATAATTGCCTGTCCATTGCAGCGGTCCCGATTGCGATCGATACGCGCAAATCTCGGCTTTTAACAATCGTCGGGAGTAAGAATCGGAAATGACTTCGGGAAACTTCTGCCGTTAGTACGACAAGAATAAGTATCTATCGTAACTTGCAGACTTGTCGAAATGTGCAAGTTATAATAAAATTGTTGACGACTTTCTTGTCACTACGTTCCAATTTTCAAAACAAAGGCAAATATTTAGACCAAAATAATTAGTCATTATTTAGAGCCAATAGGGTAGCAAACAAATTGTTATTATTAAAGTAAATATTTACTTATTGTATTTTGTGTTTTGCAAGGCAGATTATATAATGATTTTTGCATATCTACTTCGGATTAGATGTAAACGGAACGCAGGGCTACTGGTATAAACATATTGATTTAAATTAAAAAAAGAAAATAATGGAACTTATAGGTATGTATGTACTTGCATAAATTTAAACTACACTCATAGTGCAAAATTGATTCGTTAATATACCGAACATCCGATACTTTGATTCATACAATTGACAAAAAACACTTTTCCTGTAGGTAAGTACAAGTAATTAATTATTAATTTGATAAAAAAAATGTACACACAGCTAGAATAGAATAGAGTAAACTCCGTTTCCCTGCGAAGTTGAATTGCGTTTTTCTGAATTGAAATTGAATATGAGCTCATAAAATTGTAAATTCGAAATGAAACAAAAAATATACGTATCTACTCGTAGTAATTGAAATTGAGAAGCTTAACGTCTGCTCTGAACTTTATTATTTTTCATTGGGACGTGGTACGAATGAAATTGAATAATAGCGACTATTTATTTTACCAAACACTGGCACAAAGGTAAACGTGAGAAAAATTACCTTTGTAGAAATTCCCCTCGTCTTACTCGAAATGGCGTTGATGGCACGTGTTATAAGGGCTGCTCGAATCAGGGCTGAGTAAGGCTTGTGGTTCAACTTTACTAGAATTGCGAATTCTGTGAACCTTAGTCTGCATATACTGCCAAAAAACCTAGCGACAACTTGGAGAAGCTTGTACAGCGATAACTGACAAGATGGACGACAAGAGACCCAGTGATCGGAGTGTGACAAATTAAACAGATCATGTGTCCGAACAACTTAATATCAGACTAAACGAAGCCATTAAGAGTGCCTCAGACCGCGGAAACTGGTGGCAGCTGGTCCAAGAAACATATAAATAAGATTGTGACAGCATGATGCTTAGTAGTAAGCTTACGACCGAAGGAAGAGGAGGGAATCTTAGTTGCAGTTAATGTGGATTGTAAAATAAATTGGGCATCTATCCAAATAGACCAGCCATTCCCCAATTGGAACCACTTCTGATCCTAAGCACACAGTTTCTCGTCGTTTGCCCCAGGTCATGTGAACATACTTCATATAATTATATTTAATGATAATGAAAACCGATGACTCATTCAATTATTACATAATGGTTCGTTAACAAATAGACATACATCAGACAATCAAATTACGACTATTCAAAAACAGACTCGTCAATTGCTACGTTTGTGGAAATCCTCGTCATTGGATTAAGCTGGATGTAAATAGGTACGTTTTGTTGTGCATATAGTGTTTTCATAAAACAAGAAACATTTTTTTTGTCAAAAAATTTTTACTTGCGTTCTGATAAAATATGAACTGAACTTCAATTTAAATAGTTTATAGTTAGAGAAGTCCAGCAAAGTATTAAATAAAAGACAAGAAAATTAAAAATATAGTTTAAGGTGTAAGTACATGAAAATTTAAATAAATAAATATAAGACATTTTAAAGTATACAAACGGACAGACATTTTATTGTACTTAACCCATTCAACGCGGTAATGGTAATGTAAATGTGGTATGGAGGTGCGTAAAGTCATACTTTCACCCCAAGCTAACCTCCCCTGCCCGTGGCGCCCGGCTAACCGCGGCATAGAATCTTCAGACAGACCATTGGGTTCTGTACCACCTACTCTGTTTTAGACGATACTCACAAGGTTACGTAAAATAGAAACGCTAATTAATAATTAACTTATGCATATGGTTCATGCGGTCTAATTACTTACCGTACTTACATATGACGTAAATCCAGTAGTCAAATTTTAACCAACACCAATACATATTCTACTGAATAAACAACGCTCCGATTTTCCGCATGCAATTTTATTTAGGCACACAAAAAGAAGTCGTTCCATTTACTAAAATATTACGAGTACGTTTGAGGCGCAACACTCGGAATAGTCGGAATGCTTGCAAACAAATCCCCTTGGTATTGCTTACATTGTGTTGTAATCAGTGTTTGCGTGTTTTCACACGTTTTATATGAGTCAACTCCGATGTGGTAAGACTATGCACAATTCACACACAAAACTATCAATATTTTTTGTTGAATTATCTGGAACAGAGGCGTAAATCCATAGGGATATTTTCTAAAATGATTACTGATTAGGTACCGATCGTACCAACCGTACCAACATACTCGATCGGACCAACATACTCCTGGGTACCTGTATCATAGTAAAATGTGCAGAAGTCACGACGGGTAAAGTGTAAAATCATAATTATGTTGAACTATATTACATTCTACTCACAAATATTATTGATGGATACCGTAACGCGTAAAGTCATCATATCTAGCATACACTCAGTCTGTCACATAAATTACTCTGTGCAATGCTCTGTTCTTCTATGCAATGTACCAAACTGCCACAACTTTCTTTAGTTCACCGCGCGGCGGCGCCACCAATCGCAAGCCGTGACAAACCATAATTCTAAATAGTGCCAATGTCAAATGTCGAGAGTTCCGTTTAAGCCGTACTCATCACTAAAAGCCTTGTGACGTTATCGTAGTTAATAAAAAAATACACCCCGTTTTAGTTTTCTTTTTAATGGGGTTGTAGATACTTATCCTATTCTAATATCTGTTATTTACTACTAGTACAGTGCTTTGCGTTTTATTTTCCGTTTCAATCCATTTCGATTTCAATTCATGCAACGAATATAAGCAATACGGATGGAGGTTTTCCCTAAATATATAACGTTTATGTTTTACATGCCCGCAGTTTTCCGCATTAAAAATAATACGAGTAAAACATACGTAGCTAATATTTTGTATACAATCTTCTCGATTTAATTATATTCTAATGAAAAGAATTAAGTCACACAAGAATAAATTAATAAACAAAGCAGGCAGAATCACTACCAACTAGGCAACGGGTCGTCATTAAATATTAAAGTCGAGCTTTGGATTAAAATAGTGGAAGGGATTCCTATAAATTAAAAATAGTATTACCACATTTTAAATACGGAATAAAAATTTATGAGTTAACAACAGGTAGAAACATATAATATGTAAGTACGCTTAACAATTCTTTACAAAGTTGCAAATTATATTAAACGCACTTACGTGTCAGGCGCAGCCCTAACCACACCCTGCATAGACGTGACGACGTGAACCCTATAACGTGGACGTACTGTACCCACTTTGCTTCATTTGGGTTTTTTTTTCCAATACCAATAAAAAATTACACTGGATTCCCTAAATTGAGATATCCTTTTTGGTTGTAAAGCTTTTGAACAGTTATATCCTAAAGTTACGACAATATATTAATGAAAACTGCACTGCACTACTCGTTTCATTAAGGATATATACGACTGTATAAAAGGATCTGCAATGAATATCCAACATTTAATTATATTATCTATTACTCCAAATGCCCTCCCATTAACGTGGCCTATTTTTAAGAGCCATCGTTAATGAGACCCAATTTTCCGTCGATCCCTCTTATAAGAATAAAGACAACGATCCATTTACAATGACTGTTAGTAACGGTATATTCAATTCAACATTCTTTTTTATTTGGGAGTGAACAATTTTATTCGTCTAATATAAGTACAGTGTGTTTGTTTGAATTTATATTGTAACGTTCAGATGCTAATGTAATTTTTAAGTTAATTAAGTGACATAATTTATTATTTATACATTCTTTAACACTCACTTGTTTATGCTAAAACATGTGACGAACTATACGCGATCAATAAATAAGTAAACAACCAAATATTTTACAGTGCCTTGCCTTGCCTATACATTTTTCTCCATATTTTGTTTTTGTCTTCTTAATTGTTTCTGCGAATATTTAAGGTGGGTACATGAATAAATTACATGCTCTGTAATTTAAATAAAAACATTTTAATATATTCTAGAGAAGCTTCACTTCTATAATTGAACGAAGTGCTAAAATATCAAGAAAGCGGATTGTGAATTCTACAAACAAAGTTTCTTTCGCGAAAAATAGTTGCAACGAATTCTTAGCATCGGAAAACCGCTAAGAATGTACGTCGGAGAACTAAGGCAGGTTGCAACACAATGAGGCCGCCCACCGCCAAAAGTAGACCCACCCCGCACTGGTTTTCCGTAAAGCATAATATTAAATAACAAGTTTCACTGTAAAACATTGTGTTAGGGGCAACGATATTATGTTTGCTGTTGGTATAATCTCCGTATTAGGGACATGAGAAAAGTAATTCAGTGAGAAGATGAATTTGATATACATAACATACATACGGTACTTTGTATTCAATTTGTCATTTCGTCATCATTATAACATTTGTCTACTAGTCAAACACCTTCAATCAAAACGAAAATACCCTACATAATTTGTCGTTGAGAGTCTGTCCTATGCATAAAATTCCTTTAACACTGGACAAGTAGTAATGGTGGAGTACATTACAAACTCTATATCGTATGTAAGCTCGCAAAGACAGTTAGACAAATGTACATCAGAGCAGAGTGAAGCCTCAGTTGAGGGAGCGTCTATTATAAGCAGTAAAACAGAGGTGGCCCGGATAATACTGTGTAACGAGCGGAATAGTCCGGCAGTCGTTTGTCGTTGCGCTGAATGTCATCTATCGTAGACGCCCTTAGGCCTCCCCATCAAAGCTAATCCTGATGCCAAGCTGATAAGAAAAATCGTTGTCTTTGTTGCTATTAAGAGCGAAACCATATCGATCGGCATGTGAGCCATGTCGTTTATCGTCCGTAGCTAATTCCACGTGTAATGGTAGGTTCCCCTATATTTTTACGGGTCATAGGAGAAGGAAAAAACGAAGTCAAAACAATTTTCTTTAATCTTTGAATCGCGTATGTATGCATAAACTTACTTAATATCGTACCACACTGGTGTCAAGAAAACACATTCACATTGTTATATGTTTTATGATATACACAATCTGCTATATAAAAAGCGATCGGAACATCGATAGGTGGGTACTAAGGAATAAATTTATAGCGTTATTAATGGTATTATTGTCACATTGGTAATAAAGGCACAGATTAAATACGTTAACAGCCACGGCGATTGGGTTACGAGTTGCGAGACAATTAGGGTCGGGTCAATTATTATAATCACGATAATTCATAGCGCTTCTAGTGCCAGTGCACAATATGTCACTCTAAAATTGCATACTACTACTAAATAGTATAAAAAAATCTCGGAAAGGCTGAACACGAATATCACAAAAATGACAGCACATATTTTCACGTAGTTTTTACCAACAGATACGACACGGTACGACGTTTTTTACATGTATACAAAATACGACATATAAATTTATAAAACTGCCGTTTGGATGCTTTACAATTCTTGTAGTAGAGTTGATTGCAGCATCTTGTTAAGTATTAAACCTCAACCGTCACAAGTTAGCAACCAAAAGCTACAAGTTTTAAGCTATATAAATGTAATGACATTAACTAAAAAAAACCTATTAACACCACAGTGTAAAAATTTAAGAACTGTGAGTCTGGATATCGAAGGAGAAGCTGACAAAGGCACGGTTACATCACATAGTAAAAAGTCATATATTTTCTTGTGTATAATTTTACTATTCGCCAACCTTCAACGCTGTTCCTCGAACTTTGTTAACAGTTCCGGGAACACGTGCCGCCTAGCACGCCTCACACAACTGACCTGTCTCCATGTATCCGTTGACCGACTGTGTCAAACATAACGCTATTGGTGTGGGAAGTATACTACATAATTATTGATAATATTTAATTGATGTCATAGAATACTAATTTATCAATGTATGCAATTGAAATAATTATGTGAATTGTTTTACTCATTAAGCATGTTATCTCTTAGTTGAAGTGTTTAGAATGTTCGTAGACGTTAGTTAGGTATATTTCGTAGAATATGCCATCGTGGACTTCAGAATAATGTAATAATAAAATAACAAAGCAATTTATGTCCGAAAGTAAAAGGTTTTGTTTGTTGAAATATTCCCTACTAAAAATTCTCTCTAAAAATAAAATTGAACTAAGAATGGTCGTGAAACTTTTAATGCAAAGCACGATTTATACTCCTACAGAATAAAACTTCACAACGAGAAATAACAGTAAAACGCCTCGAGGTCTCATTGAATGGGTTCGAGCTTAAGCTACAATCCACTCCGACAGTGCCAAGTTTTTATAAGTAAAGCGCTTCTTATTATAGATACTACATAATTTTCGTGTTTGGGAAATTATATGCCTTACTAATACTAACTCAACGTAACATCCGTTTGACTCATTTTATGCCACCCACGACACAGGGAATCCTAGTGCAGGGGTATGAGTATGTTAGCGTTTATTTTACACAATATATTCTTACTATTTTTGGCATTATCACTGTATTTACATTTTTATTTATCTACAGCAAAGTACCTTTGAAACGGCAAAGTTTTTATTTCCGTCGCAATACGCCTAGTAAATTCGAAAACAAAATAACATTTTTTAAATAAAGTACCACCTTTGCATATAAATAAACAATTATGTAGATTATAATGAAATTTGTCCGCTACCCTCTGTATTTACTGCTAATAGAGTTTGGCCTTTTCAGTTTTAAGAGTGTTTCATTCAAGTTCTAACGTTAAACAGATTAAAAATTATTTTATGGTAAGTAATGGAAATAAGATTAAAGAAGAATATGTAGATAAGATGTTTCGTACATCTTTACTAATAATGATATCGAGATAATGTGCCTAGCAGAGTTCTTGACGCTGAAGCATTATAATCGTACCTAATTGTATTCCCGAAATAAAACGTCGTAGAAAACAAAAAGGTGTAAGTAAGATCTCTATCATAATAATCAAATTGTAACGAGGTAAAATCTGTAAATATAGGATATTTTTTGGAAATTTAATTTAGGTAGGCTTTCCTTTCCATCTATTCCTAGGATACTTTTCATCCCTGAAAGTGTACGATAAGTATGGAGGTTATGTGAAAAGTTTAGAGTTTTGTAGAATTTTATCATACAACTACACCAGAATAATTTTGACACCATTTTGTTTGGGCAATTTTTCCCAAGCGTTTTGTAAATGTTATACGTAAATTTGTCCTACACCTCAATTAAGATTTACAGCTAAGCAGCATAATTATTGTTAACATGAAAATCCGTGTACCTACTTATTGAAATCGAATTCAGACTTTGTTTTCTATATGACAATAAGGTTCTTCTATTTCAATTCAATAACATTTTTCACTTTTGCGAGACCCAGTGTACCTACACAAAGTGAAGCATTTACAGCGACTACGCCCCCGCACCACCGCAAATGCCACCAGCCAATTAATTTACCCCCACGGACATCGAACTTATTCGATCCTCCCGCACACCTTGCAATAATCCTGTGGCGTTTATAGAGCAGCGCCAACGCAAACGCATTTATAGCGAAATTGTGTTAAACGCCTATTGTACACATATAACATTTTAATGGCAACATATTTATAGTGCTATTTTTATTCTCTCACATTAAGGAGTATATTTTCGCGACTATTTACGGTTAAATTGCCTATGCAATAAGGGAGAGAGGCTTTGCCAAATAAAGAATAATATAAACTCCCATATTATATTATAGAGTTCATTTATAAATAAATCTTTTTTGTAAAAAAAACTCGTACACTGTTCAACTGGGTAGGCACCACAGGTTAAAATAATTACACGGTACTATTTAAAAACTACGAAATCAATTTTATTAAACCCGAGCGAATAATATTTCATGCTAGAAATAATGTGTTTCCACAAAAAATTATAAATGCAAGAAATTATTCATAATAAATGATTGAAGAATCTATCTATAGTTATTCAATATCTTTGCCTCTTACATGATCTGTTGACAGCTATTTAAGGCGGGACATGCCCTCTGAAACACGGAATCGCTCAAGAAATTTTACAGCTTCCTGCCATCCAACCAACATGACTGACTACTGTGCAAAATACTAAATATTTTTCCTCTACAAAATTGAAATAAACCCCACGAGAAAAAATGAAAAAAAAAAAGAAATTATTCATAAGCTTAAGTAAGTCAAACTAGTGTGCACGAATGTAATCGTAGTTATGCTGTAGGTAACTTGTTCGAACACCGGTCTCAAATCGAGAGCTCTCGTACTGTATGTGCTTCATATGCGCTGAATTGAATTCAGAGGCAGAGTTATGTACAGTTGGATGCCAACCAATACTACTAATAATACCAACGTCTAAAGCACACTTACGAGTTTTTCCGGTAGGAAACATGCATGATGAGAATTCCCCATATGAACTCTGCCAAGGAGCGTTTAGCTGGTGTTTGGAAACTGCGACCTTAATCGCTCTCATTCTAAGAGGTAACCAAATTTATGTTGAGTTAAGTACTTAACTCAAAACCCTGTCTTAAAATAAGCACTATTTATGTATCTATTACATTACAAGTAATGTTTTTGTTATACATATATACGAATACACAAAACAATATTTATTAGTGGACAGTTTTAACAACTCTAAATTCCCGGCTACAGTAGTTTCAGCGACAGTCAATCAATTGCAAAACCGGAACTCTAGGCAAAACATATCCGTCAGTGTGTTTATTTATTGCTTTCAATAAAACAAAATACCCTTTTCATTTTAAAATTTAACTGCTCATGTATTTGTATACCATTTGAAATTATTATATATTTATTAATTATTATAACCCGGGAATAAGACTTATACGACATTGGTGAAATCGGCTCTAAACTGTTTACATCATAACAGGGGTTACTTCTAACGTTCGGGTAACTTCTCTTCTAAAGGATTAAATTCTACAAAACAATATCTTGTTTGCGTCGCGCAGTCGGGTAATAAAAAGGTTACAAACTTCTTTTACTGTCTAGGTACTATTTATTCTATTGCCCAGTAACATGACATTGAAAATGAATCATGATAATTCTTTCCGTCTCTCTCACTTATAGGTTGTATGAGAGTAGAAACAAAGATGGATGTATGGAACTATGGATCAATTAACGTGTTAAATTTAGTATCTCAACAATTTTTCTACGATTCATTTCATCTCGTTATAGTATGGTTTCGATATGTGGATATAGGTTCGTTTCCATGGATTAATTAACATAGAGCATAGACTGAACAATGGCGATACAAAATGAGCCAATGAAAGGCTGAAGTTGATCCATATGCCGTCCAACTCATTAACATAGTATATCATATAAGTGTGCGTTGCATTATGGTATTGTACTAGTATGTACGTCTCTTCCATAGCACCCACGCGCTGTGACAATACGTTATTATTGGATTTTCATTTTATTTAATTCAGCTCAATTTGATTTTCCTTTCCAACGCAATTTGTGATGAAAACCATTTTATCGACCAAACATTATTAAGTACCCTTAATATTCTTAACATTTTATATTTATCGCTCACTGTGTTTACTTGAATTTTGTATGGTGTACACAACTTTATATTTGATTACTAGAATATTAATAACTAGTTCTCATGTATGTCAATTAATTCTTATGAGAACAAAGATTTCTCGAACCTCAAAATAATTTTATTATAAGTTAATTCTCTACGAAATCCATGATGAACTCAGTAACTTAGTGAAAGCTTTTTTTGTTTTACATAAGTTAATGCTTCACAACAATCCCACCTGATGGTAAGTTGCGATGAAGTCGAGGATGTTGCTCAACTGTAGAACGCCATGTAGGCGAGGAAGCTCTCATGTTTTTACTTTTTACTTTTATAAGGAACACTATAAAGGACTTCTATAGTTAAACAGCCTCAAGTAAATAAAACTATTAGTTAGTCAACTAAACCGACTGTTAGTTTGAGATTAACATTAAATTATCTTAAAGACACTAACAAATTATGAATGTACAGAAACATAAAAACTACAACGAAATAATTGTATATAAACGTGTATTGGGAAGGTGCTTTTCGTGTTGTATCGTGTTATTATATCGGTGGTAGAAATTACGTCACTTACTTTCATCTGACTGCGGCGCTGATAGTATGGCACTGTGCTTCTTCTTCACCTCTTCCACGTTTGCTTGTATCTTGTCTATCATTTCTCGTATTTCTTCCACCTGAACAAAAAAAAGATTATGTTCTGTTGGATATACTATAGTATTTGATGAATCAGAGGAAGAACTTAACAGTCATACAATATTATTTGCATCTGTTTCCTCTTTTCTAAAAAATGCATTGGTGACATGCCTTTCGTATTACGAATGTCCATAGGCAACGGTGATCACTCACCATCAAGTGGCTCGGTGGTTAATTCATCTATAGATATAGATGAATTAACCACCATTCATATCAAAACTGTAACTGTAAGTCGACTGAAACTGTAACTCCAAAATACAAAATACTTTTTTTCGGAATCATAGCCTGTCAAGGATCACGTGGAAATCACTAGACTAATTTAGATAATTTTTGTCACATTTGTAGCTTAATATATTACTTTATATCCTGATAAACGGATTTGTTTCCTTGGGAAAACAGTTAAAAAATTTTATGCAGGTCTTGTGAAAATGTTAGTTATTGAATGTTTTGATTACATTTGAGCAATTATTGCAATAAATGAATATCTTTCCATTTACAGAATGACAAAAATTTATATTATGAGGAAAAGATGAGAATCAAAATAATGCCTGAAATAAATATGTAAATATTGTAGTGTACACTTGATACATATATAGGGTAGGTATAGGTTTACCGAAATACCGATTTACCGTTTCGAATATCGTTTACCGATTCGAGGGCGGATTATTAGTAAAAAAATATAATACTTATGTTTTGCTGACCCGAAGATACGAGAAGTAGGTATGTAAAAATACATAATTTAGTACTTAGAAAGATAAATAGATTAACAATAGAGTACCTACATCAGAAAAAATAATACTAGTATTTCTATTTATAGGCATGATTCGCATAGCCATGAGCTGTAACAGTTTTTATTATGTCTAAATGAAGACTATCTAGAGTCTAGACATACTGAAGAATATTTTTAAAGTGACATTAGGATCACATTCACAAACAATAAACCGGTTATATAAGAGCAATTATTTTTATTACTCACGCTATAAACGTACCTTTGACGAATTTAAACGCAGTACCTACTATGTGAAATACATTTTGTAGCCCTAGGAATTCTTAATTGTTGTCCGAATAATGTCCGAAACTAGAATTTCAGTGGCTTAGTAGTGAAGTGTACGATGACGTGTCAATGAAAACTCGTCAACCTAAATGGACTTTAGTTGTATGTAAACTACCCTTACTAAGTGACTTTCTCAACTTTTTCATGTTAATAGCGGACAACGAAGCAGACGCCAGCTGATATTAAGTGGCGAGGACATCAGTAACGCCAAAGGCATTATTATCGATGCGTTGTCGGCCAAGGAAAAAGAAGAGGAAAAGGAAAGGAAGGAACGAGGAAAGAAGGAATTGTTGTTGTTGTACGAGGAAAACGATCGTGAAACTGAAAAGTGTCACTGATTCGGTGTAACGGAGATAATCTAAGGCATCTTGAGTGCTCCTCGTGAGCCGCCAGACTCTTGACCGAGCTTGTTCAAGATACAACAATATATTATACTACTGCTACATAAAACTAAATCTTTCTGATAGACCTTAAGGGGAATGCGGGACGATTTACTTTCATACAACACGCGTTTTGTATTTGACCTTATACTTGTAAGCATTTTATGAATAAAAGTATTGACTGAAATATTATTTGGCAATTCAACTGTAGGTCAATAAATAATTTAAATACACAAATACCCAAACCTAATACTTAAATAATTGTTTTTATATAGACTCAAGGTCTGACGAAATATCAGAGTGGCCATCTGATGGTGGTGGTCACCTTTGCCTATGGAGACGAGCTATAACATATCAAAGAAATCGCCAATGCGGGGCCAAATTAAAAAAAATATATTCTTCTATCAATTGATACAGTAGAAGTTACTTGGTAGGTAAGGTTATTGTATACAGCACCAACGCGGCAACGAAGAGACAAGTACATTTTTATTTTAGTACCATAAAGATAGCCTACAATCGTAAAATGTAAAATACTACCCCTTGAGATCGGAATCAGTCAAAATAGCACAAGCAATATAGCATATAGTCAGTCAATATAGCATAGCAGCAGAAACTAAGTACGTAGACGTGGCAGCTAATGAAAAATATCACTAAGTTTACATTCTACTGCAAAAATACAGCACGTAGCTTTAGTGGCTCATTTGAATAACTCTATTTAGTGAATTGTATTATTTCAAACAGTGGTTAAATTTAAAATCCAGAACGGAGCGTTAAATTACTCTGTAGCGTGGATTTAAATTAAGTTAAATTTGTGGGGACTAAATTCTTACATTACATTTAATTCGGCTAAAGGGCTGTTGGCAACCATCCAACCGCAAACAAACGCGCACAAAAGTGACACAGTTATCTGTGTGGAACCGCGTACTGCTCGAATACATCCTGTGTTGTCTTGAACCACATAAAAAAACAAGATAAAATTTGTACATTTTTCAAAGTTTGAAACATTGATAATTCTGCTCCATTGTTTAAAGTATTTATTTACAGACGGTTAACTTCAAAACTATTTAGGTATGTAGTATCAACTCATAGCTATTTTCTAGATAAGGTAACCATTGGTTACAATTACAACACACTCGTAATAGCATTCTTACCCTTATATTTTCGATTTAGTTACATGTCGTCCATCAATTTCTATTATTACATCCAAATACACGTTGATACACGAGTGATTAGGCAAAAGGTTTGTTATAAGAATCACAACACTAGCTCCGCGTCTTCCTTTTCTTAAGCATCAGATACATTTGTTTCGCCAAGATCTTTAACCAGTCTAATATCAACTATTAGAATCGGCCGAATATATGTAATTCAAGTTCATGATCAGCACGCGATCGGGTCGATATGGAGGGTTGTGCTGCCAGCCGCAATTATGACTCACCAATTAATCAGATTACGATAACCCTTATCGTCCGCTTCTAATGCTCGATAAGATTTACAAATAGAGTTCTGACATATACCAGCGTTAACTTAGTAACATGTTTCTTACTTGGATTAAGCCTGCCATACGCGCTACGATGTAATTAATTGTATCAGGCATTACTTTGCGAAACACATTATAATAACTATAGATTGATCTATTTTGCAACAATTCAGGCAAAGAAGATAAAGAATTGAGACGCTCTGATTGTTCGGGTACGAAGAGTATTGCTCCGTCTGAGGTGACTTTTCAAGTTTTCAGTGACGGGTTATGGAAACATTACATCGAAATCGTTCAATTGTGCATAAATGTTAAGGTGTTGGAGAGCAGGGTACCAGATATTTTCAAAAGATTACGTTGTGGCTAGAAAATAACCACCTACATATATGGAGAAGGTAAGTAACCGTTTCTATGACCGGCAATTTCAACGACCTGCAGCTCCTTTGAAGTTGCACGTGGCTTTAGATTACGGTGAAAACTTATCATCACGTGTGCCGTAAGTCGGCTTGCTCGACTGTATTATAAAAAAAGGAGAAGGCTAAACGAGATAAACTCCGAAGGACACTTGTATATTCCTATAAACCAAACTCCGTGAGGAATATTTCGTCTAAAATAATAATAAAGAAGATAAGATTATCAATATGCAATAACATAGGTGGATATGATTAGTAGCTAATTATTTGAAAGAACTTGTAAAAGAGGCAAATAAACCTTATGATAAACCAGCGGACGACGAGGCCAATGTCAATCCAGCTGTCATATTCATCAAACTTAACGCTGACGGAAATGCTGGTACAGCCTTACACTTGTAATATTATACAACAATATATGCGATACCAATCCCAGACAACAGCCAAACGAATAACATCAACGATAAATTTGCAACTTCATGCGCTGTTTTAAATAAACAGGCTAACTTTGGCAGAATATATTTGTTCGCTGGCGTGAACTTGGAACGAATGACTAATGACCGGCTACAACGGTTTGTACATTACATATTCTGTTCTACCCGATGTTATTATGAAATCATATTGATGTGAGACTGTCGATGACCTCATTTTATTATATGAAGAACTATATATCAATACGTAAAGATCTTTACTAGATGTAGGTGGCAGGTACAACAATACTATTTATGGTATGACGGTTCTCACATTTTTTTGAATTTTATAAGGTAATACTCGGGCAAAGAAACAGGTCACAAGTAAATGGTCACTAGCCACAGAATATGTCTACTACTAATGTTTGCAAATAACTATCGCCAACCTATCGTCAACCTACACGACACTGTTAATGCTTCAACAACCCGCATGGCCTTATGAAGGGTTCTAAGTTGAAATTTGAATGACGAGTTTAACTGTATATTTGAGTGTGTGTTCCTGTCTTCTTGTGTTGTCCATGGCGATAGAAGGAATTCTAATTTGGGTCTATGGGTGTATAGCGTTAATTTATTTATTCATATCGGGTTG
This sequence comes from Ochlodes sylvanus, assembly GCA_905404295.2. Taxonomy (NCBI): domain Eukaryota; kingdom Metazoa; phylum Arthropoda; class Insecta; order Lepidoptera; family Hesperiidae; genus Ochlodes; species Ochlodes sylvanus. The sequence goes on along the minus strand of FR990126.1, from coordinate 4,490,501 downwards.
AAAGACGTATTTGTGGTACCGTGTATTTGTATATTGGACTTATTTACTGCTTACTCGCCACACGTTCTTGGCTAGGTTTAAAAATATATGAACATCTTAATAATATAAATGTTATAATTACGATATACCCAATTGCGTGTTCTATCACTTTCAATGTCAGCTGTAAAAGAAAGACATTGAAGTCATTGTTTGATACAATCTAGTTGTAATGTGTTTATTAAAACAGGCGTTTTATGTATTAATTTGATTAAAAATGTACAGTTAATTTATTATCTAATAATTTAAAAATGTGTGCACAGTGTATGCTGCAAGTGACTTATCATATTTTAAAAGCACAGAGAAGTACAAAAAATTTGTATCACATCACATTTAGTATTATTCTTGCAACATTTCGCTGTATGTATTATTTTATTTTGGCTAATCTCATAGGATTTCACATCCAAGTACTCCGGACATTTAATTTTTCCTTCCGTAAGAACTTACTTTGGACATCACTAATATAAAAAAAATGCCATATCGGTTCAGCTGGCTCAACAAACACTTCAATATTTTTTATTAATATAAATGCTTGTGTCTACATAAATATGGAAAGGAGGAAGGTGCAACGTACAATAACTTTATTATGTCACAATACTATTTCCATTGTTGTTACAAATAAATCCTTATTTAATTAATTTATAATAATATGTACATATTGTGTAACTTTCTTTTTACATGGCAGTCATATTATTACAAATTATGTATAATTTAGGGCAATAACTACCCCAGCCATGTGGATCGCGTCTACAAGTTATACAAAAGTACACACTGGGGAACTTGAATGTGGATATTCCATTAACTCTTCGCCCACATGAAACGCGGTGGCCTATTATAGAAGGCAAAGTGGCTGGAGTGCGCAGGGAAAATAAGATTCATAATAGATGTACCTACAGTCTGGGGCTAATGTAAATATAAAGCTTAAGTCTACAAGTCGTGCGTCACACGATATTAAGCCACATCGTGACATCAAACGTGACTGGATCAACTGTGACGCACACCATCATAATTACGGTATTTCCCTTGATAATATTTTTACTATAGGTCAGGAAGCTTTAGCGTATCAAGATAAATAAACGCTTACAGACCTTACACTAGAATTCCCTGTGTCCCGGGTGGCATAAACAACACAAAATTAAATATAATATAACTAACACCCATGACTCGAGAACAAACATTTATCTATCACATAAATATCTGTTTCGCACGAGAATCGAACCCGATCCTAAATATCAATTTAAAAGCTTTACAACCTTTTACTTTTATTATTCAATTGTAACTTAAATCGAATATCCATAGATTATATTATTCATTGACACTTTTCTAAATTCTAAAGATGCGATGGACTAAAGGACATGTTTGAGCTAATAGGGTACTTTTATGTGTTGAACTTTACAAAGGGCGCAAACAAGACATAAAAAAGAATAAGTTCTCGTTATCGCGCCTCACATCTTCGTATCAATATATAACGTAACGTCATTACTGAATGCGTCACGTGTGACACGGGTGTCACGGAACTTACGAAGTTGGAAACGCGACGGAGGGCGGTTGCTATTCAACTCGACGGGTTATCAACGAAACAATCATCCACTTTCATGTTCACGTTCACGCTTAGGAACGACAAATTTGGTAATAAGTCACTTGTTATTATTAATTAAGACTGCTAAATCAATAGATAGGTAGTACAAGATTTCATAAACTGAATTTGCTCAAATAAAATGAAACCATCTTCAGATTACGAACGTTCCCTATGTCTTTTTATACTGATCTAAGAAAGGCCTTTTTATACGCCGAAGGTGTATAATAAACAGGTATTTATTTACATAAAATTTCCTTCCTACACTATGAGCAGCATCCTTAGAGACTTTATACATTTTTGATATGGTTCGAACTATTATTTCTTCGGTTACATGTAATGGTCCTTAATATATTGTAATATGTTAAAATTAAAGAGAAATATTGAGCGTTATGGGCACTTAGCGCCTATTAGGTACTTTATAATAACAATGTGTAATTTAAATGGCCAGTTGCACAATTATCTTTTATTAAACATGGTCCAAATTGTTATGGATATACAAAGACTACGTTGGTCACTTGATGGTGGACTGAAAGCTCGTTTTCATCGCCCACATTAATAAGAACAAATTGTGGTTACTTTTTCTTTTGTACGTACTTGGCAAACCTGTAAAACCACTATGATGCTAAAATAAAGTCAATGTACGAATCTTACGGCATTTTTTGCAGGCCAAAACTATTCCAAAGAATGAGATCATGATTTTATGTGTTGCGGTTACGACTTCGTAGCTATGTGGACTCGACAATACCTACCTACCTAACACAGAAGAGATAATATCACAGACTAACAGAATTCCTACTGTTTTGGGTTTCTCGTCAACCTAGCTCAGTGAACCAGTATACACGCATCGAAATATTGCTTCTCATTTATTTCAGGCAATGTATTTTATCGATTAAAATAGGGAACCTATTTAAATAGATCTAATCCAAATCTGACCTTAGTATGCCGTACAAATTGTTTTAATAATATTGATTGTAAAGATGAAGATGATAATGACAACCCTTCATAACGAAGTGTATGCGTTGTTAGCTTTATTCCAATTTGATAATTTCATGAGTTCTTACGCAGCGATAGCATAACGTAATACGTCAAATACGTCATCTGCATTCAGACACAACCGCTCATATGTACCACGCCCCTATACATATCACATGGAAATGAATTACACAGCTATGGCGAATAATGAACACCCTCTGAATATAAACGACACATAAATGGAAATTGCCAGAGAAAAATTAAATGCCCAGCGAACGAGTCACGAAAGGAGTCGGACCCTCGCGTTATCTTGCTTCCATTTTATAATATTAACACTCGGATAAACATAACTGGATTATCGCTTTAACACGCGACAACTTTCTTGTTAAATGTGTACGCGACATTGGGTTTGCCCAATTAGTCATAAACCAGTATTAACAAACAAAAATCGACTTCTACTGATTTAAATTGTTTCATTCGTAACTTTACAAAAACAAGTAGGTAATTAAATCTGTAAGTAACTTATCGATGTCTGTACAACAAATATATGTATGTAAGAAAATCTATTAATTGCGTATTTACGAACAAAAAAATCAATTAACAATGATTTTTATCTGCTTGTATGGAAGTCTTGCAAATCTGAGATACGGCCCCAATCACTAATGTAGTTTGTGTTGTGTAATATACAATCTCCACGAATCCAGTTAATATATCAAATCAATGCTGAAGCTGCCTGTTAGAAACACAATCAAACACCACAAAATACGAAACAAAAATGATTCACTAAATTAGTATTCTACCTACTCGGCAATTCTGTCCGAAAATCCACTATCAATATTGATCGAACATGCACGCGATACAGGCAGTTGAAATGTAAAACTTGGCATTTTTGCAATTTTCTTTGAAGAACGGTTTTATAGGAATACCTGACAAACGTACGAGTAGAGCGTTAGATCAGGTCAGGTAACCTATACAATATATTTTTGCCCCGTCGGTATCTCTTACTTCAATAATAAAGTTCAGACTAGACCACAATTTTCCGCAAATGACAATCAATATCACCAGTACAAAATTTAATAACTGTTATTATTTCTCAGTCCGAACGTGGGTATTAATTCAATGATGAGCTAATTGGAAAAGTTATATGAAGTGATGGAAATAATTGAGACGATTATGTTAAATGGTTACTGCGAATTGCATTAAATCCCTTTGATGATAATTTCATACGAGCACCACTACAAGCATAATATACGGGATTCATGTTGTACTAATGTCTCTTTACACTTTCACTTTCACGAATGTGTCTGTTTTAATCGGATTGGCTTCAACCCATTGACGGACTTGGGTTTCTCCTCGTAATTAAGGAGACATGAAGCATACTCCTACCACACTGCTGTGGTTCAGGTTTTGGAGCAGGCAAGAGGGACAACCGCGGGGTCGTGAATTTTCTTCCTGGTAGGTGAAGAGTATAATGTGATTGACACAAATATTTGATCTGGACTCTGGATCTGGACATTAGGTAGGTCAAGTTCTTGTGCTCAATATAAAACTGTGAATCTTACGTGACGTCATCTTATGAATGAAAAACGAAGAATTAAACGCTCAAAAATTTTGTACTATTTTAAGTGAACTAGCGGCATCTTACCTACTTCATACCTACGCTATTAGATTTCATTTGAATTTTTAAACAGTTACAATCATAAAAATCAAAAACAACCAATTCGAAAAGAAACCATTTACAGGGAAAACTTATTCAAAGCAAAATATCATAATAGACGAGCGACAAATATCTAACATAGCAATAAGCAAAGTTTTTTCACGGAAAATCTTTCCGAGAACCACGGAACAATAGAGTGCACTAGTACGATTGTTATCTGTTGGAAACCTTTGGCACAAAATTCATTAACAGGAGCTCTCGAACAATTCCGATACAAAATATTGTGTCCGCAATGGATGTTGTACAACAATAGGATACTGCGAACTGCGAAGCTTGAACGTGTATTCCAGTAGCGTACAATGAAACTGTAACACCCGGTGGCCGGACTTCGGTCTTAGTTTAGTTGTGTTTACTGTCCGACTAGTTTAAACTAATGATACAGTATAACAAATATTTGCAGACAAACTTGGAGCATTTTCGCAAGCATATGGAAAATACTTGCGTTTAATACTAGTTATTCGAGGAGTAATGCATACCTATTGCTTGGAAATAATGATATTTTTGAAAAAAGAATACAAAAACCATTTTGTATGTTTGTGTTTGACGTGTTTGGATTGACATACCTAGTATTTTTTATGTTAATGCTGTAATATCTGTCATAATGCATTCGTTTGGTACAACCCTGCTAACATACGGATCCTGAAAGGTATATAGAAGGGACCAATAAGCCCACAAACGTTTATCATAATTTTAATTTCATATTTACTTATTTTAAATGCCAACTTCATACAATGTGAAATAGTCTAATATTAGCAAATGACCAAGGTACTAGAAAGTATCTTAGTATAACAAACAATAGGTTGTATTTTTTCAATATTATAAAGTTATCATTATTGGATTTAAGTTTAAAAATTGAAAATCTGAAACGACAATCTAATACGTTGAGAATCTACACTTAGCCAACGTTTCGTGTGGCCTTGAATTAGCCAATCATAGCGTTGCAACCCCGCTTTTGTCTTACCACAGCTAGTTGCCAGAATGCATTCAATACCGAAAATCAAACATTTAGGCGCCTATGGGCTGTGCGGTCGGTGTTTTAGCCTCAACGAGACGAGACAACGGTGAAACATTTACGGTTTGAGTCGATTATCAAAAACTACAATATTCACGTTTGAATTACCGACTTATTGTGGTAAGTCCAATATTCGGTACATCACTACTTTGAAAGTCTCTTTGAGCATCCCGCTTAGTTAATCTAAAAAGCTCACTTAAAGTCTGTGTCTCAATTAGTGTATGTCAACGTGCTCTAAGTTACCGGGACCGGGTGACTACACTTTTTCTAAGGGACTTTATGGGTTTAACCTACTCAGTTAATATAAGGGGCTGTCTGAAACCGGCTCGTAAGCAAGACGAGATTATTAAGTTCGTGAAAAGAAAGGATAAGATGAGTTTCTAATAAACGACGACGTCAGGATTTTCGCATCATTGGCGCGTAATATCATCTGTTGACGACGTTATTTCTTCATCTTTATTGGCCACAGTCAGGCTAAATCTAAACAAGCATGATGAACAATTTTAGAATTTATATTGAAGCTGACAATAATAACGCAAGTTTATTTACCTTTATCTCCTAAAAATGGTACAAAATCATACATAAATTTAATGCATATAAGAAGCTGATGTCAACGGTACCTACAGTACCTATTGGGTCATTCAAGTATTACGTAAGCACAACGGGGGGACGGGGAGGTTTTTGCTTTGCTTATTTTTCATGACATGGAGGGTGGGGAGTCTAGATGGTGATTATGTCAGCAGGATAAATATTTTTTTTTCACTTTTTCAGATTTCCCACCATTTTTTTTTCAAAATTCTCTTGAATCAATAAAGAAACTATTGAATGCAAGTACCAATGTTTACGTAAGCATGGGGGGAGGGGTAAGATTTGCTTACTTTTGCTGACGAGGGGGACGGGGGGGGGGGGGGGGGTTAAAAATTGCAAAAAATCTGCTTACGTAATACTTGAACGGCCCCTATGACAAATACATAAAATAATATATTGCATATATTCACGATTTAAAATGTAAAATTAGAGTTGTATTCCTAGCTCATGAAAATATACGATAACGTATCTCATTCTTACAAATACAGAACAAGGTATATTAGCTTTAATAGGTTAGTCATCGAGCTGATACATAAAACAACGTTGAAAAATCCTAAATGACTATGTTATTGAGTCGAAAAAAGAATAGTAAAGATAACTATTGCATACCTGTTGCATACACGAACAACATTGCCGATAAGTTTTTGGTATGAATGTAGTAGAAGTACCCTTCTATTACGCTTAGTCACTGCACTATCCTTATTTACCCGGAAAATGGGTAATTCAGTGCATACCTATGTGTTCCACATTTGAATATCAAGCTATTTAAATATGAAACCACCCCCGGCTCAGCTACGGGAGAGCGCTTCACGGGAACCGGAAGCCTCTACAGGTGGCGCGAGTCTTTTTTTGTGCTGTACATTTTATTTGAAGGACTTATATCACACAACGGCATATTATGTATATCAAACCAATCGACCGTCACGCAACTCCGGGCGCGATTTGTTATTGGTAGAGAAGTGTGAAAACACTAGTGCGGTGAAGGAGATCTTTTATCCATTGATCTCGTCTATTAAAATAGAGCAATAGCAATTTTATTAAGCCATGTTTGGGACTTTCGGGTAGCGAAAAACTCTTAGGTTGGTGGCTCACCTCTCTATCAATCCCTGGTGAAGAAGCGTGGTAGAGAGTTTTAAGCTTCCATAAGTTATTTGACCACTACAAAATACAGACGCTTGCATTGCTTGCATGAACATTGATCCGAAACCAGAATCTAAAATATTGATACAAAAATCCGGAGCTGTTTCTTTGCAAACACGGGGAACGGGCTGTTCTGAAAACCAGAAGCCATGTGGTTGGCAAATCTTGAGTAGGTACCGTTCTATTTTCGTAACATTGCCTTGTATATTTAATCTTATTTAAGTTTATTGTCAAGTGAAAATTTTATTTTCTTTCATCGAAAATTCTTCTGCATCTACCTTCAGTCTCATTCTGGCTCTAAAAGCTTTTACTTTAAAAGCTGAAGATAACAATAAAACAAGATAGGAAACAGAAGCTTACAACTCAGTTTAAGAGGAAAAGCAATTTAAAACTTGTAGCAAAGTTTCCGTTAGGTAATGATAAGATTCGCGCGCAGATAGGTATGAATACTGCGGAACCTAATGTTACATGCTAGAACGAAGGTTGAGGACTTCATCTCCGCTTTGCACCAACCAAACAAACAATTTAGTAACGTGACTGATGAGGTATTCATTCACCTGCTGACATTGTAGTTTTAAGGGTAAAAAAAACGGAACTCAACATGCCTCCGCTGTCTGTCAGTCTGCCACAGGTCTCTACCTAGTGAACGGAAATAAATATGTAGACACCTGAAATTTTCAAAGAATGCGTGTTAATGTGGCCGCTATTATAACAAATAATAAAAAATAGGATCCCTAGAGGAGGGTGGGGGGTCATCTTCGCTTTTAAGTAACCTAAACATTTTGGGATTTTCTAATTCTATCTTGATAATGACCAAACAATTACGAGATAATATCGCTCGGTAGTGCCTATGTGCGAGTTCGAGTCTATGTCGACATATTAGATGACCGACATCACTTTTTAAATTTATACGCCTTATGTAAAATCTCATTTCTAGGTACTACCGTTTTTTGGATCCTCGAAAAATGGAAAGGACGACTTCAGCCTATTGCAGGGCACGGTTCTTACTTGAGAAGTCTTTGAGTGTTCTTTACCACGCGATCCAGTGCGGATTCGAGGGGCAGGCGGTCCTGATATCTGAAGTTCTTTTTCTGTCTCAAGTTTTATCGATATCTCAAGACGACAATCACTATTATTACTAATTGTATTTTAAGAGCAGTAAACCGCCTTTGCTTCGGTATGGAAAACCTGTCTTTGTAGAGTTGTAGACGGCGTGAAACGACTGTAACTCATTTTCATCAGGCAATATAAATTACATGTTTATCTACTTAGGGGAAAATGTTCGTGTTCTATAATTCGTGTTGGCAGGCAAACAGACGGAGAGACGGACAAACAGGCAGATGATAATTCCAAGAAAATATGTTTTGACTTCAATGCCTATCAAATAACAAAGTTTATGTAGATTAAAATTTTCCAAAAATTATCCGTACAGATCCTGTTTTAGCCTCCTTACAGTTTTATTGTTAGTATCTATGGATATTGTAGTCAATTATGTCTAAATGTAGTTGAAATGAGCAGGTTGATAAACATAACTTTCATCATTACATTTCGAAAGGAACTCCGATAATTTGTGTACAATTTAAGAAATTAGAAATAAACCAAAATTTATTTACGCACTGGAATTTGCGCAATATAAATTCGAGGCATGATTAAGGGTGCCCTAATTTAATTACCCAGCGTTAAGCTCCTGTTTATTATGTGTTGGCGAGGTGTCTGTTTAACTAATTCCACGTAGTCGACACGTTAGGGAGGCGTGCCAACTTGTGTAAAACTAAGTTGAAGAACAGGATTACAATGCACACGTGACACGAGGCTTCATGTTAACGGGCGATTTACCTTTATCCATTATATTATGCAATGCAATATTGCATCAACCATTATACTAATTAACTAGTGACCCGCCCTCGCCTCGCTTCGGTAAACTTATTTCTTGCGAGATACAAATAAAGAGCTTTTTCTAGCGGCAGTATTTCAATTAAATTTTTAAAATAAAACAACACTTATTGTGGCATAAATATAATAGTTAGACATATGCCATCGCGGACTTTATTGTAGATATTGATGTTCTTTTTAAAACTGTAGTACATTACTTTGCTCTATTGTCCATAGTTTTCGCAGCGCACGCGATTTAAAGAATATTTCAGGTAATTTTTTTACACCTTGGGTTACATTATTGAAGTTTTATTAAGGATGCCTAATTTTTTTGAAAATATAATATAGCCTATGTCACTCGGGGATAATGTAGCTTCTCAACAGTGAAAGAATTTTTCAAATCGGTTCAGTAGTAGTTTTCGGAGTCTATTCAATGCAAACAAACAAACAAATCTTTCCTCTTTATAATATTAGTATAGATGCAGTTTGCTAATCGAACACGATGTATGGTATTTTGTACCTTGTCAATTATCATATAATTGGTACCCCTATACATGTAATTGTTGATGCGTTATTAATCGTATAACTTCTGAACGACTTGACTGGTTGAGATCATATTCATACAATAATATTATGTATGTATGTAGGTAAACGTCAGGGAAGACAAAAAGTAGGCACTTTGTTTTAATACCACAGATTATTTGAGAGAACAATCATTATGTCGATATGATTGTTTACCTATAGTAATACTACAATATATATTCTTTTACTTTTGCCCTCTCATGCTGTGTCCTGCAGAGCCTTGGTCGATACTTGGTTGTGTGGTCTGGGGGCGAGACGAAGCAATATTTGATCTGTTTGAAGTTACTAGATTTTGTAATAACTAATTCTGAAGTGCGTGCGAATACTACGCGCGCGTGCCTGTCTGGCTAACGTAGGTAACTGGCTCACGACTAGTACCGCTGGTCGCTGCTAGATATACTACATACCACCTAGATCTTTAGGTCCATCGAAGCGGGCCCATCAAAACTTGTATGAATATAAACAAGGACTTACCTCACTGAAGAATTCGTCCATGAAGCCGCCTTCGACGGCGACATTGACGTCGTCAGGCCCGACGTCATCGTCGTCGCTTTGCGCCTGAAAATAAACAAACGACATTAAAACGGTGATTCAAATTCAAAAAGTAGTATGTTATTTTAAAAGATTACTAAAATATGAAAGTTACAGTAGCTCCTTGATTAGAACTATTTTGCACATTACGTGCATCATGGTTCATAAGTCTCACGACACGAGGAAGCAACGATACATCTGTTCGCATATAATTCTAAAAGGCTCGTTTCCCACAATAAATTTCCTGGTCGCCCCTACTTAAAATGTGTGTAACGAAACACCATAAAAAGCGGTTAACAATTCCTTCCATTAGGGCCCTTCTAGCGCCGAACAAAGAGGTAAAGTAACAAGACGCCTCAAAAATGGCAGACGGTTATTTTAGTTTCTCGTCATACAGCGGGCTCCCTGTCGGAAGGAGCACGTAAGACAAAATTGAATCCACTTAGATGAAGCGCGCTACCCATTATTCAATATATGCGGGTGGTCCCCACAAAGCCCTAACCTAGAGGGCGGATATAGCGAAACACGCCCGAAAGGGTTACCTAATTGATAACGTCTACGATTCCCATGCATAATTTATAACAAAATGTTACATCCGTTTCGGGCTAAAATAGCTTTAGGAGCGGTTTATAAAATAAACAATAGCACAGCAACAACAAAGAGAAATTGATTCTCTTTATCTGTACGCAAATTGAGTGGACTAAGCAAATACCTACAGCAAACTAGTTCTACCGTGAAGGACCCAGCCTGAGGCAAGTTGCTTTGAGAAACTTGAGTTTCGCTAATAGGGATGTGAGGCGGTCCATGCCAACCCTCGATAGAATTATTGAAATTTGTATTTGAAGTGGTTTAAGAAAATATAATATTCTTCTTAATATTATTCTAACTTTGACACAAGACGAAGAGCCTAGCATATCATTGTGCAAAAAGATTCTTTATATAAAGAATCTTTATAACACACGCGAACAAGAAAAACTTTGGAGAAAATTCACATTGTTTCTGATATGTTGCCGATAGAAAATCCTACGTGCACATGACTGGTTACACATAAAAATATAAGGAACGAACTAAAGCACGAATCTACGATAAATTGATAGCTTTTCGTTGGAGATTTCTACGTTCCTTTATATTCACGCTCTGTTTTCGTTGGAATATCATGCTTGCTACGTGTAAGTAATATCTATTTAACCCCGTGTTTACGAGTAAACGTGTATAGTGTGATGTCGTAGAAACAGAGGGGCCACCTGATAGTACCTACCGCAATCTGTGGATACGACCATCACCAGAGTCGTCAATGCACATGCCTGCCTTGCCAACCCTAAGTCATGGCGTTTAGGAACAATTAACCCGGAAGCTGAACACAATTTGCATACGTGGCAAAGAAGGCCGTGAGAATCTTGGCAATCAGCTTAACCGTAAACGCACACACGAGACGGCGTGCACTGCAGCAGGAGCCTTTGTTTCGGGGTTCGATAGAAACTGGGTCACGGACGACGGCACGACGCCGACGCCGGCCGCCCGTCCGTGCCGCGATAATGCGTCGAACCATTATTCCAGCCTCGGGGGAGCGCTCCGACATGCTAACTTAATTTATTAGTCTCGTATTTGAAACACTTTTCGCCAAGTTAAGATGACGCAACAAATTAAAAAGAGGAAGCTCAGTTCCACGCGCCCTAGTCTATTTAAAATGTTATATTTAGATACGGGAAGACATTTAGTAGTAGCAGGTAGTAAACTAAAATTCTATTTAATAAAGCATGACTTCATAGATGTATATTCGTGTTAATCCAAACACCATGTCAATGTAAGATAAACCCGGTACAATTTGTATCTATGTTCAAGATACAAATTGTACCGGATGATTGAGAACGAACTGTAGCTGTATCGAATAGACACAACCGCAATATCCGCATCGAATCAGCAACCCTCACTCTAACAAATAGATTACTAGTCGAATATTCACTAAGGGGACGATACTGATCAACGTCCCACGGCATGAATACTTAACGCTCCTTTGGGCGGGAACGGAACGACACCGGCCGACCGCCGTCGACCCCCCGACACCACAAATTGTCATCGACCATCTGCAACACGTGTCACACGAGGACGCCGCAAGCTTTATATACGCTGTGGCAACATTTCACACGTTCGTGAGAGTGTGCTCTATCGCCTATGATATCAAAAAGGTGTATAAAAATGCGTACATTTTGGTAGCATCACAATACAATATAAATACATATTATACGTCTATTTTTCATGTAAAAAGCCAAATGATGTGCAATGGGATGTGTTATATAAACGAACAGACACGCCACCTTATGGTAATTAGTCACCGTCGTCCATGGACATTAATGAAATCAAAGCCATCACTAATACGTTGCCGGCCAAGAGAGAAGAAACAGGAAAGAAAGAAAATACTGGTACTAAAGCCCCAGCCGGAACACGAGAAGTCAAGGCAAGTGGCTAGCCAGCCGAGCTGGACCCTACCACCACGGTATTACTCACTTTTACTATTACTCACACTCACACACACACACTATATTACACTGACTCACAGCAGCGGCCGGCGACACCCTGCTCTGCGGGCATGGGACTGTAGGCCTCCTTATGGCCAAAACTAGTGAATCCGTCCTCGCTTCGCTTCGGGAAACAATGCCTTTTTACCCAGTTAATTTTATGGCGTTATTATGGCGTAAATATAACAGTCAGATAATATATGCTGTTGCAAACTTTAATGTGAGTATTTTCAAGCTCTACAACTGTTTATAGAAATCATACAAAAACAAATCTTTCCTCTTTATAATATTAGTATACATAAACACACAATACTGTGTGTATGTGTGTGTGTTTGAAAAATCAATTTCTTATTCATATAAAATGTTGCTTTACGGAAAAGATTCCAAACGGAGTTTATAACGATGTTACGTTCCATTTATACGGAAGGTACAAGGACGCCGACGGTGTTACAAGAGAAACGGAATTGCTTATTTTATAGTAGGTAACTCTGCATTACATACGAACATAAAACACAAGCAACAACAATGTTAGTCACAACCACTTAAATTTAAGAATAAATCATTCCGTTTTCTTAATTGTATATACGTAGAACGTTTACTTTTACGCTAAGGTCAGACCTTAGTAAAGTTGTAAAAAAAATTACCATACATCAAATGCCTACAGTATTGAAGGAATCGTATAATTTATTTGCACATAAATTTTGGTAATTATTACTTTTCAAAACCTTAGTTCTTGATAGCCTAAGTTACTGAAGTAAGTAAGTTAAGTGAAAGTCAAAATTGTTCCAGCCGTTCCAGATGTTAGCCAAAACAAACAGACTGACAGACAAAAATTAAAAAAAATGCTATTTTGGTAATACGTACCGTGTATACACATCCATAATTATGCATTTATTAAAAAGCGGTTATTTTAATATTACAATCAGATATCCCAATTTTATTTAATTGTATAGATTCGTAGATAATCATAGTAGCCCAGCGGCGATGTATTACTTTTATACTCGTAAATACTTTTACCCTTTCGGGGATGAATTTTTGAAATTCCTTTCTTAGTGCTCCCCACATTAACGGAACTCTTGCACAAAGTTTAATTCTAGTTCAAGGTGTGCGTGTGTCAGTCGGTCACCGTTAACATTTTATTAATTAGATTATTATTTATTTCTTCAGTGCTTATTAGTGGCTGCACCGGTTCCATGATATTAAATATGTCTTGATTTACTAAAATAAAAAAAATATTTTTGCAATGTTTTTCATAATTCCTCACAGTCCGTATCCAAGTAAGAACTTGATTATGTATTCTATTTGAATCATTGTTGGATTTGACAGTTCCGTTGCGGGCTTACGATAATTTTCATGAATAATATAATATAATGCTTAAACAAATGGCAACACGCAGAGGAAACCGCAGTATAATTAACGCTTTCTAACCTAATCGGTTTAGCTCATGACATGTTAAATGTTTGTGGTTTCGCCTTGATTGTCACTGATGGTGGAGCTACAATCGAAAATTGTGGCCGTATTATATAATTTTAATTATAATAATAGGAATGTGGTAATGTTTACTATTAAATACAATATTTTTCACTTCTGGAACGCAGTTCCTTAGCGTTGCCTGCGGTAGGTAGGTAGGTAGATATTTATAATTCCAACAAGTATTTAAAAATTATAAGAATTAACGTTCACTCCTGTCGTCATCAGAGTAAAACGAACATCTCTACAGCGGCTGTAACGATGAATAAATTGTTCAAAAATTATTATTTCGTACGGAAATAACATGAACGCGACGAATGGTAGGTACCCCAGATTAAAAACCTTCTCCTTAAAATAGTCTGTCAAGAATATACAAATCTAGTGCAAATAACAGTACCATTGAACGTAGCATGAAGCTCCCATCGCTTCAATAGCCAATCCCAGTCGTATAATTCAGTAGGGTCGGAGATCAGAGCACGACCGCCGACGACAATCAACTCAAATCGAATTAACAAGGACGTTATGAGAGCGCCAATTACTGCGGTTGGCTCTGCGTATAACATGAAAACCGCTTATCGTCGTATAGAATTAAATATACACATGCAATAATATTCTGCTATTATTAGTCATTAGGTACTTTCTTGTTTTCATATCATTTTGTTGTAGTTAATTACCATCAAATTTCAATTAGGGTTCACAAAGTATCAAGTTTGGTTAACTAAAAAAATAACGTCTAAAAATTAAATCATAATGCCGTTATGAAAATGTATTAACATAAAATAAATAATTAAATCAATCAAACTGAGCTTTGGCACTGATGAGTGATGATTCCATTCGGAATACTAAAATTTATGAATCACTAGTGTACCCGACCTTGCTTCGCTTCGGAAAACATGACATGTGATAACTTCTAAAGTACCCATTTAAATGAAAAAAATGTAAAGGACTCTTTTGGTAACTAATATACTTATTTGGATAAGGATTAATACTGATTAGGAGAAGTACCTTTAAAACTATTGTACCTTTTTTCTCGACATCGAATTATACTAATTACATCGTCTCGATCAATCAAGACGTTAAATAATTGGTATCAAAGCAGCAGACGTGTAATATAGGACAAACCGGTACATACCTATAAGTTCATAAACGTAAAGAAAATGTTTCAACTACTTTATTACGTAACCCACGAACAAAAGTTCAACAACCCCTTCGTTATATAATTGCATTAATTTACTAATCTGCTAATCTAATCGAGGCCCCGTGTGTACGTCTGTATAGTTGCGTACAGTTAACAAAGTAAGGATTCCTTCTCGCATTTTAATAGTACAAAAGCAAAGAATAAACAAAGACATTCGTTTTTCAATTTTTAACCCCCGACGCAAAAACCCCTCGTGTTATAAGTTTGACGTCGATGTCTGTCTGTCTCTGTGTGTGTCTGCCAGAGTGGCTGTCTATGTCCGAATTTGTCCGACTCCCACGCCAGCGATGCCGCGGAAAAAACTAGTAACTAATAAAGTCATAATTCAAACCGTTCAATTCAATATGAGTTTAAGTCTAGCGAAAGATCCTTAGGTGAAGGAAAATATCGTAAGGAAGTCGGCATAACTTCCTAAGAGTTTCCAAATCTATGTGAAGTCAATCCACACTTGTACACGTGAACAATGTTCTTTACTTCTTAGGAAGCCCAGCAGTGGGGCACTTTCGCATTGTAATTATAAACGAACTAAAGGCAAAAGAAGACGTAGTCAAAGGCACATTCCCTAATTACCACACTATTCAACTTGGGTAACCTCTACGTTTTACATAGAGAATTCGTAGCACAACTGCCGGAAGAAGAACCCATTCGTTAGCCGCTTGATCGAGGTAGGACGACCTCTTAGTACGGGTCAAAAGGATGTGGGCGTGGTTAGGATATATATTTTAATAGCGAAAAGCGGCTGACGAGCTTAGTTTATTTTTCGTATCGGCCTTACAGTTCCAATATCATTTAGAAAAGAAAAATATCAGTGTCGATGTTATGAAATCTACGAGTATAACAGAATCGGGTTGATTAGTTATTATTCCTGCTATTTATATGCTATAACATTTACTAAAAGTAAACTAAGACTTTAACTCTTTAATAGGTATCCCATTCCGCATCATTACATTTTTGATTTTAAGTACTACTTCAGAGAATCATTTACAATATCAAAATGTACTAGATCACTTGCCCGCGCCCTACACACAAATACTCACACAGAAACCCTCTCTTCGAGGCGCACTTATAATACATCATCATCATCATCACAACCCATAACTGTCCCACTGCTGGGCACGGGTCTCCTCTCACGCTGGCCAAGTGCGGATTGGTGGACTTCACACACCTTTGAGAACATTATGGAGAACTCTCAAGTGTGCAGGTTTCCTCACGATGTTTTCCTGCACCGAAGCAAGTGATAATTAAATTTTAATACGCACATAATTTTTGAAAATTAGTGGTGCGTGCGGGGTATGAACCCGGACCCTCCGGTTCGGCAGTCCAACGTTCAACCACACGGCTATCACTGCTATATGCTTATAATACATAAAAGTAGAGTATTGGCGATGAATAACTGCCATAACCTACCGCTTCCGCATAATGTACTAATTAGCTAAATAAGCGTAGATCGGTTTACTTTGACTACAATTATCTAATGAAACTAACCTTCCCTAACCCACATTGCCAAAGGTAATATGATTCAATTACGTATAATTACAACATGAAACAATGATGTTATAAAAATAACATAATTGAGAAGAAATATATTTTCCCAGCTCATCGAAAGCTGAAACGTATGTTATTTTAATAAAATGAAGTAGAAGTACTGAAACTACAGACTTTGACAACCTTTAACAATTTCGCTCACACCGGGATTGTGACCTATTAGAATAAAGGAAAAAGAAATTATCTGCCGACTCGGTTAAAATACACAATAGCTCGCCCGTCTTTATTCATTTAACCGATAGTTTGACTACTGTAATAAAAATCACTACTGAAGTTTTCATTTAGAAATAAAATTGTTTTCTTTTAATGGTACGTCTCTCTAAATAATTTACGCTGACCTTTTTTACCTCTACAGAAAATGGGTCAAGAGAGAGACCAGCAGTTACGGCCCCTCATTAACACTTAATCAATGGACAGAGAGACATTATTTTATTAAACCATAAACAATACCACTCAATGGTAAGTTTCGATGAAGGCCAGGACGAAGCTTACTGTTTTTCGAAGACCTCCAGTCCACTACATTATAGACGTGCAGGACTGACAATCGACCGCAAGCTATACCAATACTTTTTGGTACGCATAACGAATGACGAGAGAAATCGCGTCGTTGCGACGCAATGTTCATGACGAAGGGATACTCGTCTAAATCGGATCGTTCGATGGAGGTACTCATTTAGTGAAAATTTGTGCCATTATCAGACTTCACAGACAATCGGAAAAGTTATTTATGTGGTGAACAACGGTACAAAGTTTGTTCACAATGTTCTGCTTTATCGAAGCCAGTAATATTTAATTTTAAAAACTGATATACAATCCCATAAGGATTCGAATCCATATTCCCCGAAAGGGAGACCGGATTTTGAGCAAACTAGGCTACCACAGCTTGCTTCTTTAAATATTAAGCAAGACTGGACAGACACAGTAAATGCAAAAGCGTTCTGTGTCTCCAGTCCTAAGTTTAGCGATACGGCATCAACAAAAGTTAAATGGATTAAAGGATTACAACCATTGTTTCGATACCAACATACGTTAGGTTAATACAAACAGTTTTCCTGTAAGTGAGAATCTGACTTACAGGAAAACTGTTTGTATTAATCTTAATCTCAATGTGAGATTATGGCTTCATCGTACAATATACAAGTCTCTCGCCCTATTGAGGATCAAAGCGTATTCCACCACGCTGCTTGAAAAGATGAAATTCGGAACTTTCTAAACCACCCAAAAAAACCCAACATGGCTTAACGTACATTTTACATTAAGTCAAATCAAACCTACGAGAATTAACGATAACAACCACAAAAACACTTAAACCAAAACTCAGCCGCAACTAAAAGGACCAAAATTTTAATATGATACTGGCTCCATTTTCATGTCGTGGGCATGCCTTCACTTTATAAGGAAGTCTCGACACGATTTTCAATTTACCGTGCTCAGACTATCTATTGGATGTATATTGTATACCCAAGCGAGCGATCGATCGTTAAAATGTTTAAACAGTCTGTCTAATCGATAAGTGCCTCTATTCTTTAATAAATTTAATACAGTAGCCGATATTAATAACACAAAATTAAAAAAAAAGACGTTATTCTCATCTCATAACTCAAACCAAATTTCATCCCCTATTTATTCACTCTTAGAAAGGTTATCTATTCCTCAAATTCAAATACCCTTCCAACCAAAAATAGGACAAATTGGTTAATAAATGATGAAGTTCAAAGAAACATAAAAAATACAACCGAATTGAGAACCTAGTCTTTTAAAGTCGGTTAAAAGTACAAGAAAGTTTAAAGTTGGCGGGAACATTTATTTTTTTGACTTGACTACTAAAATAATGATAATCAAGTCAAATAGCAATTAATTAAAATATAAAGTAACAACTGTGTAGTTGTGTACCCCTTCTCACAAAGAAGCCGTCGAATTTGATAAATGCGATGTTAATATAATCGATTTGGCTTAATTGCTATGACAACAGCACAAAATCAATATGGCAAACAGACATTGCTAAAACGAGTGTCGGTGTACGTCAAAGGGTGCTATAAAATCAGTTTTCATGTGTCACACTTGTATTTTTAGTTCTGCCATTATTTTCCCATACAATTATAAGGCGCTACTCAAAATGGAAGTGTAATATCAACGAATGAAAATGAGGACAAAAATACATACTGTGACCGTTGTACCGTAAGTGGCACTCATAATTGCAAATAACAACGGGCTATTAAACCTACACTTATTAATGTTGGTAATACATAACGAAATGAAATGAGTATTTATTCGAACGTTTTATACGGTTTTACAAACAGGCCATCGCTTTAAGAAATTCCTACCGTGAGTATTTTAAAAGAAAAAGCGGCAAGAACTCCCAAGGATTTCCTTTTTAGAACGAAGTTCCTTACGGCAGGCTTGGAGGGGATAGGGATTTTGCTGCGCGACCGAACTGAAAAATATGTGATAGTAACCGTAAGCGTGGAATGAGACGCGTGGAAAAAAGTGCGTGGAATAAAACCGTTAAATGAGACGTGCGCAGGCGCGACAGTAGCCGAAGGAACTTCGTTCCTACCTGGTGTCCCACGACACAATTGTAGTTTTATCTTTGCACATGTACATCCCTATTAAAGAAATAACGTATATTGTGACTAGCTTTATGTATTATTATGTAACAGGTATTACAGGTACCCCACTTTCATATAATTATAGGATTTAAATGAAGCTTTATGACCTGTGTCATAACGTGCATTGGTCTCTGGTCGTTAGTATCACTCACGCAACTTCGTAAAGTACCTACCTAGTGATAAGAAAGATAAGCTGTTGGCGCCGTAATTGTTTATTTATTTGACGATTTCATAATTTTATAATTAACGCTTACACACTCATACCCACTAGGACTCCTTGTGTCGCGGGTGGCATGAACAACATAAATAACACATCACAAACACCCGAGAACAGAGAACAAACATTTTATCTGTCACATAGGGATTAAATTACAATAGACCACATTCATAATGTCATTTTAGTCAAATGTCCTTTCCTTATAATGTCAGTCTTCCGCTGTAGTTCCCATGAATGGAATCGACGTTCAAATAGGTATAATAATAACCGCTAGAATCATATCCCCGCACTAGGATTCCATGTGCCGTGGTTGGCATATACAACAAACACAATTTATTAACACCCACGTCCAAAAATTTATTTGTCACATAAATATTTTCTCCGGCCGGGAATCGACTTCGACCCCTCGCTTCGTAGGCAAGGCCAACTAGGCTACGAAATATGCAACAACTCATAATTTTCTTTATAAAATAGCATAAAGCAGTGCAACTGAAACATTAAATTCGCGTTAAATGCATCCACATAGTGTATGCCGAACCGAGTTTTCCAATTTATTATGTCCCAACAAGCTTTCAGTGCCAGGATTTGAATGAGCTCGGCCAAATGTGGGTCATTTGTTATATTTAATGTTACGGAGAGGGCGGGCGGGCGTCGCACTCCCATGCTACCAACGCTTAATATTTTAATGGTGTTATACACATACCACTATGTACTGATTTACTGTATACATGTTTATGTTTTAATGTAGTTACTAGTAGGTTATAGTAATTAAAGTGATGATTAATAATGATTACAAATACTTAAGATTTTAAGTAATGTTACAAATATCTATTTGGTTTACTTCCTTTTATCCGTGATAAACGGATAAACGGCACGGATTTTGAACACAAAGCGCTTCACTAAGCTAACAATAAACACTGGCGAACACTGCACTATGTGACAGATTTAGTCACATTTTGGTTACAGAGATATACAAAGTAAAAACAATTTATTTATGAATATTGTTTTTCGAAAATAGGAATAGGGTCTATCACATCTTTCAATTTATACAATTTTAACAACTTTGGCCGGATAACAATAGTTTAAAACCGTGCCAAGTATGCCTGTATGCTCCAACTAGGAGCACGAATATATCGTAGTTGCGTAAGGGCTTGTAAATCAGCTAAATAGGAAAACATAAAAGTATCTTGTTTAAGCTGCAAATATGCGGACAGATCGCCCAATGACGTTGACCAATGATGGCGAAGTTTTCACGACCGTCCAACTCCTGCAACAGGAGACCTGTCACACCACAGGTGTCACGACCACGTTCCCGGTAAAATATCGCTTGTAATTTCCAACGTTTCGTTTCCACGGTCCGTTTTAGCAATTTGCAAAACACGGAACAGTAACAAAGCTTAAAATTATGAGAAAAACTTCTAATTGGGCTTCAACGCTTACAGTGTTCTGAAGGGTTTACTGTGACTAATTGTTGTAAAACGGCGACAAAATTTTAAAACAAAACTAGAGGCACGGTCGGCGATGTACCACAAGGCCTTTGCACAATGGATAATGTGGCCTTCCAGTTCAAAATACAAAGCTTTTCTTACAATAATCCATCGCACTAATTAACAACATAATCCTATTTTAGGCGCATACACAGCTTTAGTTAGCGGCACTGAATCCACTGAATTTATGTGCACAATCCACGAACTCAATCTCGATAAAGACCTACCTATTCATTTACACGACAGTTTTTGCAATACTTTACATCTTAAATAAATCTTCTTTAAATATTCCGTAAAATACAACATTATTTAAAACTACGTTTCTACATAATTACTGGGAACAATGCAATGTCCGTTTCATTTACAAAAAATAAGTTGTAGGAAATCCAAAACAATAGCCTGCAACAGGCCAGTGCACGGTTGCATGAAGACAAAAGCGGAATCGATACAACATTAATGGAACGGCCTTCGGCGGATTAAAACAATTTTATTACTAGCTTCAACTAGCTTGCGGAACGCGTATCATTACGAGCCGTATAAGCCGGGTCAAGATTACAGCTCAAATGGAAATTTTAATCTTGAACTTCCGACTGTTTCCTCTGTTATGTTTCGACCTCAATACTAATTGTATTAAATCTTCGTAGCTTCGTAGAGAAGTCTACGTTTAAAGTATCTAGTTCTTTATGGTCGTTCTATAGAAACGGAAAAGTGATAAGTCTTATGAAACACAAATAGGTGTAATTAGTTCCTGAATTATTTATAAAATTATTCTGAGGAATCCGAATTAATTTAGCAGATAACAGCAATTCAATATTTTAATCACAAAAATCTATTTTACAGTTTTTCTTACGCGTGGCGCGTGGGAGTTGGTTAACGTTAAACGACTGTTAAAATTATCCCAAGAGAACCTATTATTTTGGTAAAAACTACGTCTTTTCCCGACAGACAGACAAGCGGACAGAGCTACTTTCGCGTTCATAATATTTGTAGGGATACTTTACTGTAGGTATAACATACCTAAGATTAAAATAAACTTAATGATGCAAGGAATCGTGTACAAAAGGCGATGTTATCAATACGTTATAGCGATTTCTACGAGATAAGCTATCTTAATTTATCACAGTAAACAGTAGAAATAAGAAAATAGGTGTACAATGTCCACTTGCACAAGCTGCAAGGGATATGAATGCGGTATATTCCTGGATACATTAACGGTACGTAACCCAAACTCTAGCGTATCTGTTTCGGATTTAGCCTGTTTTCCCCTTTAAATTACCATTTTTCTTTCTTAGTAAATTTACATTGTAGTTGCTACCTACCTACTGAAGTTATTTGAAATCATGTGGATCGAATCGCTAGTTCGTTAATGCCAGGGGAATAATATCAAAATCAATAATCTCAACTGTACGAATGGCTCTCGACACGAGAATTCGATGGAAATATTTTCTAGCGATTTATTTCCATTTGAAAGCAAACCGGCAAGATGAATCGGTTAGGAACTCCAACCGGCAAGACTTGGATGATTTGGTAAGTTGCATGGAATTGGTTGTTCGAAATTAGTTTTCATTGAAGATTTTTTAACAGATTTTCGACCAATCCTATATATATATAGACTGTCCTTGGCTTCGTAAGAAGTGACAGTAACCCCTGCTTGGTGGTAAGTCCGAAACCCGGCTCGCTAGTAAGCTACCACTCTCTTTCTTGAATCGCCAAACGACATCGGTGATGTTTTTGGTGTAGCTGGTGTCTTTGAGCGACGGTGACCGTTTACCATCAGGTAGCTCGACAACTCTTTAGTTACATAAAAAAGACTAAGTCAGAAAGTAACCAGAAATAACCGGATATAAATTCATTTTCAATTATCTATTTGTATTGATGTATAGTATTAACACATTCACACATAACACGACTGTTCGTGTGAAGCTATAAAGACCGCTAGGGCCAACAAATCTGTCCGAACTTGCGTGTATACACGCGAACAAATAATTTTCCTGTCCCATGAATGTGCATCCCGAATGGCAATTGAACCCAAGACTGTCCATTAAACATTCCACTACGGTCCCTTCCGTTGGTGCATACGCAATTCAAAAGTTGCCTGATAGCAGTACTGAATTAAACGAACTTTTACTTACCTACGGAAAGCGGGCATGAAACATAAGTAAGGCAAACATAACCATATATCGTATAAATGTATTACAAAGATTTGGGTCAGACAGTTGTCGGTGGCATCTCTAAATCCCGGCACATTACTGCGGACGGAGGCCGATGCCCGCTCTGCAATATAACTAGTACGCTCGACAACTTTTTGACCCGCCCTATTTGCGCCCTCGCCGCGCTAGGCCGTCATTAATTAAAATTACCACACTGTAAATCGCAGCATCCGAAGCGCTTGTAGACGGGTTGTGTCATTGATCAACCGAGTTAAACAATGTTAGGCTATGAGGTTGGCGAAGGAACAATTAGTATCAACATTTTTTGTGTGATTATATCTTGCTGGTTAAAGACCACGATGGTCTTAGTTGCCGAGTCGAACGCTTTAGAAGTTTAATTATTTTGCGAACTTTCATTTCAGCGTCATTTTTTATGGGGTTGTGTCAGTTTCAAATACATTTTTTTTCTCGGATACAATAAGCTTTCAATGTCACTAAATATTTCTAGGACAAAAAGTTAATTTATCTGGAAAATTGAGGTTACAAATATTGACGATGCTTGACGTAGTCTATGTGTCTCCCCCAGTTCATAAAAATCTGTCATCGATAAACATGAAGTCCATACTGTTATACTATAAACTCTTTCGGTCAAGTGTTTAACTGGTTCTACGATTTATAACAGACGAACCTTCATTGTTATATACCACTACTCATTCACATTTTCATCACTGGAGAATTTGTGAGAAACCTTATTCTCCAAAAACAACCAATAGCGGTAGGTCGTAGCGTATTTATAGCCACGTGGGAGCCGTATTTCTCGCTAAGATTAGGAATAGGTGATTTACCCGGCACGAACCTCCTTTGCCGGTTGGGAAAAATACAAATTTATTATTGCTTTACTTAGGTACATAAATAGAAAACTACCTACACACTATTACAAGCTTTTTGTCTTGCTATATTAGTACTCGTATTGGGTCAAATTCTTTTTTTAACTTTTCCGCTTAACCTATTGACCTGAAATTTGGAGTATCTACTAAGTAACTTCGATGACTGTTCTGATAATGAAGATGTTAGCCATAGTAATAAAAGCTTGATTTTAACAATGTTTTTTTTATAAATGACCTGTTTCATTACCGTCAGTACAGTTGTAAGCCCACATCCATAAACACCTGTCATATTTTGGATGCTGCCACCATCAAACATACACATTCACAAACAATTTACTCAAACGGCATCTAACCATCAATTTATTACCGCAAACGATGTAACACCGTGAAGACGGCAAGAAAATCTACCGAAATATGTCATCATCAAGTTAATCATAATTAATTACCGCGTATGAAAGGTTGGCGAAATCCAGGCGCGCTACGAAAACACGAAATAATTAAGCTTCGGTAAAAGCTCCTAGTGATATTCCGTAAAGCTCGTGTTACCAACATAAAGTGGCCCGTTATTATTCATATCGTGTTTATTTATAGCGCTGGAAACCATGAACACTTTCATGAACTTCTGCGATGGAATTAAAAAATATATGTAAACGAACGAACGTAGCCGTTTTCTGCAACAATTTATTTCTATATTTCCATATTTATATTAAACAAAACAGCGGCGTTATGACTAACAAGTTTGGCAGTGTTAGATAAGGTTTTCAAATGTGGTCCCATTCGAAAATCCCCGGTAACCGGGTACAGTCCAACTTCGGCAAAAGGTAAAAATACCTACTTATTATGTGTGTAACCAAACGCTAACAGACTGACTGAAAACGCTGAGACTAAACCAGTGGACCTAGAGGCATGAAACTTTCCACAGGAGCCCCATATAGAGTTTGGGGAGCCACTAACAATTTTTGAATGAAATATTAGGCGGGGTAAAATTTACATTTCCACGGTATAACTATAAATTTAAAATTTAAAAAACCCCCTACGCACAAAAATCTTATAGTTTAAGGAACAACCCTTAAAAAGTAAAACGATTATACTGGCACGCGTGAAGCACATAATCAAGTAATCATATGCCTTAAATGCCTTACATTATTTTGGATAAGAGCTGGATACTCTTACACTGCTGGACGATATTAACCAAACATAGCTAAGAACCACCGTAAGGAAACTGGTTTTCAAATAAAAAAACAGCATTGAAATCAGTCCATCCGTTTGAGCTACGATGCCACAGACAGACAGACAGACAGACACGCACGCACGCACGCACGCACGCACGCACGCAGCCAGCCAGCCAGCCAGCCAGCCAGCCAGCCAGCCAGCCAGCCAGCCAGCCAGCCAGCCAGCCAGCCAGCCAGCCAGCCATGGCAGCCAGACATACAGACAGACAAACAGACGTCGACGTTAAACTTATAACACCCCTCTTTTTGCGTCCGGAGTTAAAAATAACGTTTCCCCGCAACTCAACCAATGTAAGTTATCCATCTAACGACATTTTACGTATGATTATTATTATTACACTTAAAGCTAAGAAAAAATGTTTTAGCGTTGTGAGAATAATATCGAGGCAAGACTGACGCTAAACGCATTGTGGGTCGTCCGTTCCAAATCTGTTCGCTACAATGTTATAAAATGCTCTCAGAGTAAGACGGATGCACTCGGTCCATAACGCCGTCTTTTCAAAGACACTTTAAACTATGTAGTTACCACGTTAAACCCGTATTGTTCAGTAGAGATTTTAGATAATATTAGAATTTTAATAAACAATTTTAATAGGTAACTAACTCATTTAACTATTAATTGCAATAAGGGATCTTTATCTTTAAAAGGGAAGCAATAAGTTTTTGCGTAGGTATATAATTCAATGCTCGAATGAAATTTTACCCGGAGTCATAAACACGGGGTTGTAAAGCTTATTATAAGGCTATTCATTACATTACCGGTTTACGTGAAATTAATACCAAGTAAAATATTTCTACAGAAATTTACTTAATATTTCACAGCGGTAACACACAGGTACCTATAATGAGAATTAAAATACCCTAAATTGATATTTTAAAATCCTTTCCATTCAATTATTTTCTATCCGTTGCTATAAGTATTTACAACGGATATATGTATATCGGATGACCCATTTTATGGAATGTACGTTATACGCTCTATTTCTGATAAGAGCACCAAACTGCTACATAACGTCGCCGGTCCGCGTTGCCGGCAGTTTGCGATTATCAAATGATTTTATAAATAGCCTCAAATTGCTGGAACCGATAACGCACTCTGGATACACAGGACGCATATTAAAATTAAGGCTCGATAAGAGCGATAAGCACGAAAAATGTACTCGAACATTGAACCCTTTTATTATTCACTAGTGGCCTCGCCCTCGCTTCGCTTCGGGAAACATGTCCCTTAGTAACTTAGTACGCACATTAGTAAATTGTTAGGCGTGATTCTTTAAGCGGACATAACTTTTTTATTTCTCAGCCGGTTGAAATAAAATAAACACTTAATGTTAAGTGAACTTTAGCTCAATATATTAGTAAAAACCGCACCCAAATCGGATAAGCCGTTTCGGAGATTACCGCCTACAAAGTCGCAGACACAAATTCTAAAAATCAATATATTGGTTTATATTGAGTTAATAAAGACCCCCGTAACAGTTTTTATCATAATATATCTTCTATGTATAGACACCGACCAGCTATAGCAGATTTATTATTAGTATTTATGTTATGTTGGGTTTATTTTATTCATTTAAACTCGACAGGTATTAACTTAACTGAACTGTAAAATAGTAAGTACATCATGAAAATAAGTATGTATTTCAATTAGATATTAAAGACATTAATTATCGAAATATATAAAAAGTTACACAACATTCTAAAGAAACCAATGTCATTTATGAAGTTTCAACAACAACACAGTAAAAAACAACAAAATTCATGTTAATCCAAGCTAGTTATTTGTTGACAAAGACGTTTATTACGCGTCGGAAAAGTTAAGTTACGGTCCAATAACCAGCTGAAAATTAAATTTTAAATACCTACAAACCTTATTAAGGTGATAAACAGAAATAGATAGTTATCTCGAGCCCTGCTATGCTCTACTCAGCTAAGTTTCTCTGCTCTTAGTACTGCTGAATTAAGACGACCTCCCAAAAGAAGAGACTCACTGGGTTCTACCACCCAGTTTGATCCGGGCGGTACATGCAAGTAGGTTATTTTTCCCCCGCCTGGCCAGCTACCACCCATCTTCTTGTTAAATCGGCAACGTTGCCTTTCATTACAGCTGTCCATGGGCGTTGAAGAAGACCACTCACTATCGCGTTGTTGGTCTGTTCTTTTGGTCCAATAAAGTCCCCCTCGTATATTTTTACCTCATAGACCAGTTACAGTTTCGTATTAATCGCTAGATAATATAATATCATTCAACATAACAAATCAGGCAATCAAAACATCTATAGATAGAAATAGAGATGGCAGCACCATTACATAGAGTGGTAAAATAAATCACACCAGTTTAACTCTCACAAACGGTGGAAGTGATACAATAGACGCAATCAATTACGATTTCAAAGTTATAAAGCGACGGGGGCGGGTTTGGACACTGCCAGCTGCGGTAACTTCACGCTTGTCACGAGACCGGAACGGCTGGCGGCTCGGCGTAATATCGGGGATTCATCAGTTAGACATTCAACAGACTCCCAATGTTAATTACGCGGACAATTTTGTCAAAGTCAGCTGTAACCGTCGCACGTCGGTTCAACCATTTCTACCCAGCAAAAAACATTTTTAAGGCACGTCGTGTCATATCTAGAATTATTACATAAGCTAATATGTGTACTCCAATATGGTTTAAATAAATAAAAAAAAAAAAAAAAAATTATCTGACAAGTTCGGATAATTGGCTGGATGTTATTTCTTTCTGTAAAATTCGGATATTTTTGTTACAATTTTTTTTTGCGTTGCTTTAGACTTATTACAAGTTAATTATTTTTGTGATGCCACATTGGTTATATTTTAGTAGTTTGATAAAAAGATGAAAGTTTATCGACTGCTTAATAAAATTTTATTTACTTTTTTTCATATCCGGACATATCAAAAAATCTAGTCATACTCCTAACGTTTTAAATCATAAAAATCTTTTCCTGAACAAGTAAGGTGGGTACAGAGTGGAAAACAAGGCCAACAGGCGGATAAAATCCTTAGTGAAATCGCTAAGTAGCCGATCGCTGACCTTTTAAATGTATTTTGCAAGACTCTCTCGATGCCAGTTCCACTCTTTACAACAAAACACAGACTGTTAGTCGCTTCCGACTCAAGTTAAGTGGGGCGGCTGTAGTTTTGTTAGCCCAATTGGATGCTGTAACGTTTCACAACAAACGCCATCCATTACGAAAGTTCTAAGTACGGGATTGGAGCAAATTCTGATAACGCAGGAGAGACAAAGTTTTAGCGGATTCAATAGTTCCGAAATCAGGGAAGGGAGGAATCTCATCACAGGAATTTGTCAGACCGTGACGGCATTAATACCGAAAATGCGAAGTAAAAGAAGTACCTGAGTATGAAAGTGGATTATAGCTTAGACTTAGACGTTCCAGATAGAAGTTATTTACTTGTTACAATTTTGCGGGGATATTGTCGAGCCGCCGAGAAACAGGTCGAATCAGTCAGGTCAGAAATTGATCCGCTTAGTGATAAAGAATAGAACAGCGAGTGAAAGCCCTGTAATTCGTGCATCAGAAGCCTTAGGAAGGTGATACGATTATTTGTTTGTTAGATCGTCGCCGACCCATCGCTGGGAAGAAACAGAATCATCAAAGCATAATTTACTTGAATTACTATTCATTATAACTCTTATCAGTCCCATTACTGTACTTGGGTCTACTTTTATTGTGTAAATAGCTGGCAAAGAAGCAGACAGAGCAGGAAAATGGTCACCCACTCTATTATTTTTGTTACTGGCATGTGTTGGAAGTACCTATGTAGTGTCATTAAGTCGTGTAGGTACTATAGATCTGAAGCGCATTGGCTACTCCTACTCAGCAACTGCAGAGCTCGTATCTCAACACTTCCCGCTGTAGTTTCTCGGCTATTTACATTAAATTTTTCCCAATATGTACCATAATCAATTGTAGGTATATATAAATTTGTTACATTACAGGTTGGCCGTGGCCGACAGGGGACAGTTGCTGACGACGCACCGTTTATTACGGCCTATATACCAGAGTCTCGAACAGATAAATCCCCAACCGCATTTCACACTACCCTATCAAGCTATTCCATAAATAATGAACGAGACTTCAGAGCGACACCAACAGTGGGCCTATACACATTAGATTGCAGTACACCGAATTATTAATCACAAGTAAGTGTTAAGATGAGACACCACAAAAATAATCTCTTAAGACTCATTAATTACGAACATCAAACCAGCACACTAACAAAAAGTCCGTTAACGATTCCATATCAATATTATCAATCAATGATTCATTACGCTTTCTTCGATTGATTATATCCGTTAATATGTTTCATTGAATCATATAGATATCTATCATTAGTTGATACCTTCTATCATTATCGCATGCGATAAGATTCAGGCCAGCAATACCTAAAGTAGAAATTGTTTACATATGATCATAACAAAGCAGAGAGTCTGTTTGCTAATGTACGAGTAACGTAATCACCAAGCTTCGCTAAAACATCGCAGACATTCATAAATGCCATGTTATACCGAAAAATTTATGTTACGCGAGTTGTCTTTACTTTGAATTTGAAATAACGATAAACACACTTTCTCTATGTCATACATGAAAAATGAATTCTTAATGAAATGAAAGCACACATAGAGATATGAATGGTGCGACTATACTATTCATGACTAAATAAGTACATATAACATTTTACGATTATCTTTTCTGTGCGTATCATGGTTGACTTCCGCTTAAGTAAATCTAAAGAGTTATTAGACATTAAAAAAATACACTTTCTTGGAAATGACTTATATTGTCCAACATTTTACAGTTAAAGGATAAGAAGTAAAAGGCCAACTCGAGAGGCAAGCAGGCATATGATCGGCTAAAGTCGGCCGGGCGGGAATGTGCTGCGAGGGTGGTCGGTGACGCAGCCCTTACGTAACCCCACACCCCCACCCAACCACCTTCGCACTTCCGAGACCACTTCATTGGCTCACCGATTATGTTTTTTTGACATTGCCTTCACCGACTACAACCTAAATGCCCCTAATGCTTGGCCAAATCCTTTAACGCGAGCTGTGATTTATCCGAGAAAATTATGTTTACGACCTATACAGTACAGTTACGAAATATAAAAACTTTGATTAGTGTAAAATTGGCGAATAATAACAATGATATAATAATACCCATACGCAACATTCGCTTTAAATAATTATGTATTTAAAAGAGCGTATAAGTAGAGGTCAGCTATATTTCTCGACCTTCACTAAAGTGTCAGCCTTATCATATTCTTACTCATCATCATTAAATTCGATGATGTCTATTATTATTAACCTATTGTGATGACGTTTATTATGTCAGTTCTAATTTTTTTGTGGAGTGTAAATTATAAACACAACCTTTTTGTCTCTCAATAGATAGGGGGTAAACCCTATAGAGAACCAAAGTTAAAAACAAAAAAAAAACACAGGCAATAAAACCACAGGCTTTATTGACCTCTTTCCTATTTTTGATCGGCAATATCCGAAATATTCTCAGGTAAACCATAAAAAAACTGCACGTAACAAGTCCAAAGGTAGCAGGATAGCCCTGTGAAAAGTACCCCCAAAGCCCACCACCACCGCCTTTGCTAGACAGACCAAACTTGAGGATTACTTAGGTTGGATGTTAGTACACATTAAATAAAACGGTGTTTGTACCACCAAAGGAATCATAATATCTCTATATAAAGTATGATTTGGTCATCGTTTCGATCCCCAGGCTTTGGGGACACTTTTCACAGGCCTATCCTGCTATACCCTTTGCGTCAATTGCAAAGAATAAATCCACATACAAAAGAATACCTCACAAAACCGAAAAAACCGGCAGACCTGAATTATACAAGTGAATTGCAAAACGAGAGGCACTAAACTTTGTATCATTCAGTAATATTATTCTGCATCGGCAATGCAGAACTTCCTCGACAAACCGGGAAATAAATCCAAAATGCTGTGCGAGGCGGCTGCCGGAGGCAATGAGATACGTATATAAGACCCGGAAGAGCGGAACCGAGGGTCTATTACGCTCCTGTCTCCTGGCACCGACATCCGAGTTATGGCGTTGATTTACGAAAATTTTACCCGGTGTCCTACTTTTGGACGGACACCGACAAAGAACATAAGCCACATAGCGAACCGACAAGAAATAATTCCTTTATCGTTTTTAGTTAGGTAAATTGACGACTTAAGAGCAGAGAAGCCACCTTATATTTTGTGGTCACCGTAACCCGAAGGCTTTACCGATGCTTTGTGGGCCAAGAAAGGATGGAGAAGAAGAATGAAAGAAAGTCCTGGCTCTCAAGCTCCCAGCCGAAATACGAGGAGTGGGTCCCTCAAGCAAGCTAGCCAGGCAGGCTCCACGGAAAGATAATAATAGCCGTGAATAATATTAATAGTGCAAGCAAATCGCGATCAATCGACGACAACTAGTCGACATTGATTACCGAAAGATTATCAATCGGTAATGTGATTATTTATGTATTCAAAAATTTGTATAGAAATATTTACATTGTTAGAAAAGAATTCAGTCGAAAAGTTAATATACGATGGGAACTAACAAACGCGATTACATCAATATAAATATTCGACCGACCCATCCATCGGTCCGTCAAGTGTCCAAAATCGATCTGAAGTAATTGAGACATCGATACAATAGATCGTTGTCGATCGTCCACTCTAATTGCACTTTTATATCTCGGTATATTTCACGTCGGCGACCTCTAATTACGTCAAACATAAACTTTATGGCGAATCAGTGTGTAACGACAGACGGCCAGAACTCACAAGATACGGCTTAGGAAAATAAAAACACGCAATAAACTTTTCTAAAGCCCACTCGCATGAAAGGGCAAACAGCCTCGAGTGGGCCGAACGTATAGAAGATTCATTTCATTGTGAAGTATGTACAGCAGATATAGAAAATGTTGCGATACTCTATTTGTAGAAACAATGGAGTGCACAATACTAGTGAGGTAAATTTAAACATTGCAGTATATTGATCTTATAATTATAATGCTGATTGATAGTCGTGCACTGGACATTTTGCGAATACATTTCACGTCTAAAACGACCGAACGAACGACGATGTACCTCAAAAGACGACCGGGTCTATAATAGTTGATAGTGATTGAGCTCATTGAGCCTGTCAATCGAGGAGTCTTGGCTTCGATTTTCAAGCCGCTGTCTACCTTAACAAATATTATATAACAAAGTCCCCCGCCGCGTCTGTCTGTTCGCGATAAACTCTGGAACTACTGAACTGATTATGATGCGGTTTTAACCCATAAACAGGGGGATTCGTGACGAACGTTTAGGTATATAATATATGAAAAGTTTTGTGTAAATTGGATGGAATTTATTGGATGGAAATATGACGATAACTGTTGAGAAAGACGGAAAAAGTCAGGCCTTCTGGGTGCTCTCAGCGAAAACGCTGCCTAATCCTTTTGAGATATAACAAAACAATGTATGAGTGGAATATTCCTCTTTTATAGGACTACAATAAAGTCCGCGACAGCATAATTATGTCTATATTTTTAAGAATAACTTACTATCCTCATTTTAGGTTTTAAAACGTTGGTAACGTAGGATGAAATCAATGAAATATTTATAGGATGAAATATTCGTGCGCGGGTTACATCTAACAATTTCGGAATGCGGTGACTAAGGGACAGGTTTACCGAAGCGAAACGAAGGACCGCTTTACTAGTATTAATATAAAAGATAAATGTTTAATCTCGATTCAGTTTGTACATTTATACCAGTTGTAACACTTAATCCTAGTGTGAAGGTGATAGCGTTTATCTACCTACCTATTATAAATTGTTTTGATGATTATAAAATAATATAGAAATTAAAATATCGCAAGTACAAAGAAACGGATAAACGAAAAAGAAAGTTTTGATAACATCGGTAATAACCTTAAGGGTGCTGTCGCATTATGTCACCCACAGATGTCATTATACAAGAGGTATCATCCTGAGCTCGACGCAAAAACCCTTTGATATCTCCGTAGTCAAGGTAAAAATGAAAAGGGCGAAAATAAAATGATTTATTACATAAGTTACATAGCAAAATCCTTCTGTACTACGACGCCACCTAATCTTACGAGCACAAGCTCGGGTCAGTTTGTCATCGACAACGAACGATGGTAGATAACACCTTTTTTGTTTGACGAAAGGATTTAGTAACATTTTTGTATTTTATATGATTTTCGTGTAGTCTATATCTATATACTGTTATAAAGAGGTAGGCCGTTTTTCTGTGACTAACTCATCATTTATATTTTCGATTTAAAAATGTTACGAATTACTTACTTATTTGTAAATGTGAAAAAGTTCGTTAGTTGTGAAATTTTTGTTTGTTTTGCTGTTTGATGGTTTTTCACTTTGTATTTTGTATGGATTCGTGCCCTTATATTTCAAAAACGATTTGGTTTCGGTTTTCACTAGTGTATTGGAGTCAGGTGTCCAAGTATGCGAATTTATAAAATGCTTCAATACTGTTTCAATAGTTTGACACATTTCGCATAATAAAATGTGTCTAACTATTCCGACGCGATGCAATTGGAGTATTTACAAAATTAGCAAACTTGGCCCCCATATCTATCTTCTTATACTTATACCATTTTAACCATTTCGCATCATTTCCCACTCCACAAGTTTGTCCTGTAAACGATATATACATTTACATACCTATATGGAAACATACCTACGGCTTATGGCTTATGTTGTAATAACTAGGTACAATACACAATGTAATGCATTACATATTGTTGTGCGAATATCTCACATAATCTCGCTGCTGAGCTGTTTGTACCTACTGTATGCATAATATTCTATTTTAAATAATTGTACAAAAACACCACCAATAATAGTTTTTGATAAAATTATCTTTCTATGTACAGACATTGATCGTGAGTTTTATGTAGTTCATATACTAGATTAAACTATTATGTTTTTTAAATCCTCTCTGGTTCTTTACAGTGCACAGGTATTATTATATTACCCGCTATTTATCTTGCGTACATGTGGAAATCTATCTCATATGAAATGATCGCATATTATAGCAAAATCAGTTTATACAAATTTATTTATGCAAGTTGCAACAAATTAATAATCGTAGAAAGCAACGACGGTAATTATTCACAATTGTGCATTTAAGCGCTTCAAAGCTTTTGTTCGCGGTTGGATTAGGATGGCTGGCCCATTTGACTTCCCGTCTCCGCTGTTCCACGGCCGTGGAAAGCCTTATGAAAGCGTTCTAAGTAGGTAAACCATTAAGCGTTTATGCTATAACACAGCTTGGAAAAACAAACTACGAGTAATATTAGTTTTAAATGAAAAATGTATGAAGACTTTCAAATACAGTATTGACACAAAAGCTCTCGAAGCTAATAAATTTTACAGCGTCTACAAGTCACGCTCCTAACGTTCACAAAAAGTGTAGCTGAACCAAATTTTTAGTAGTAGTTTTTGTACTCCATGTACGGTTTTCTATCGTGTGTTGTGTTGTGTATCGTGTGTATTAAATTATTCACGTTTACAGTCAGTCATACGCCTAAACCATCCTCGTGAATCGCTTTCCCTCTTGGTAAAAATCACCGGAAAATCTGTGAACGTATTGAGGTATTTTATGTTCATACACGTTCTAACCAATACACGTAAGTGGCAGCGTAGTAACGCACATTACAAAATTCAAACATCGCTTGATACCTTTGTTATAAGATAAACCTGCTGTTGTTTATGTATGACGATAATACACTTAATTTTAAACTATACAATGACTACGATTTGGTAAGAAGATTACCATCGACCACAAAAAGGCAACGCCCATGAGAATCACCGCCCTCTTTGCCACACTACACAGAATTCAGTATCCACAGAAAATATAGGTACATAGTGAAATTTTCATCACACATGCAAAATCGAACAATCAATCCGAATCTGTTGAACGACGCAATCAATGTTATTTATTACCCCACGAGAGATTAAAAAGTACGTACGTGGATCGGTCCAGTGAACATGCAACATTGGCCTGTTAATAAATGGCAGCTTTATCATAATAAATAAACAATTCTGGTTTGTATACAAAAAATGTTGAGCCAACCAATGTAAAATTTGTTCACTTTAAGACCACCAGGCTTTAACAACCAAATATTTTTCGTATGTACCTAATATAAAGATAACTCTCTAACGTATTTAGGCTTATGACTCATAATTATGGATGATATAACATAAAATAAATTCGTATCGTGTTCGTAACTTCGTTTATCCTAGCTACACTGGTTATTTCTTTATAAATATAGACTTGAATTAATTTATCCGCCCACTGTAGACAACCTACCGATGCCTGATCGAAATGGCCTTAATTTACCCAAATCTAGTCAGACATGTGGGTAAATTAGTGGGTTAGTCCTGTTAGGAGATGGTGTTAGAACATGAGCAGGTCAGTTTATTAGTACCTATGAGGAATGGGGCAGGAACTATTAGTGAAATAATGTTCTAATACCGTCTTCGTACTGGACTAGCTATCCAAATCCCCATTTGAATCTTGGTCTAAGACGGTCGCAGTTGCCATTGGTTTTGAAGTAGGCCAAGTGCTCAGAACAGCTTGCCCTGGCTTCAGCAAGAGATTTTTACTCAAAATTAACACCTAACTTCGACAATGTAATTAAATAAACGTTTGAAAACGTGAACTTATCCAAATAACTTATCCATTTGTGCCGAGTCAGACGGCAACTCCCGAAATTGGAACTCGGCGGAAACAAACACCCGTGCCGTATCTAACTAGAGCTTGACATATCACATCCAACGTGGCGGTACATATCCGTAACTCGTACGTACACCGACCTAGCATATTATACGAGTCATACGCGAGTTTATGCATGTCTATTGACGTTTCCGATACAATGGCGACGGACGCGTAGTGATTTGGGATAAATAAACATTTAGTTAACACTGTACAGTATTATATGGATCATTTTAACATTGAATTTTAGCGTATGTATATAATCCCAATAATCCCAAATTACCTATCAGTTAGTGACTCCGCCTGCCAAATAAAGGACTGCCTGGTAAGGATTATCTGATTTGTGTCCGGGCTTTTGTTAGACGTGATAGCACAAAGCATCGATTTTCATAAGATTATCCCATCATTAATTTTGTGACCTCCACCAATCTGAACTGGAGCAGCGTTTTAATGTGCTCTGGGCCTCCTTAAGTTTGAAGTCATAAATGAGTGGGCCATTAATGGGGTGAAGCCAATTTTGCCTTGATGTCTCTTGCTTAATCGGTAAAGACGACGACTAAACGATGTAATAAATAATATGTTATTGAAGTAGTTTGGCATATAATAACACGCTCGTACCAGTGACCTCGGGGAAACTCGCAGAGTGCAGACATAATTTGGAAGTGTGCCAAACATATTAACACAAAAATCTTAATATCATATAACTAGATACATAATAGGGGATGTTTTTAACGGCTATCTTAATGATTTGACACTACATTAAATCCCCAGGGTAGTAATTGTTAAAAAGAGTAATTGCTGAAATATATGAACAGCGAGATATATGTATCTTTAATTTTTTGACGTTTTGCGTGGATATTATTAAATAAAGTTAACACAATAAAAATGCTCGAAAATACATCAACTGTCCTTGAACCATAATACCGTTAAAGCGTTATACATATTGTTGTTATTTAAAGACGGCATACATTTTAATCCACGAGCAATCCGCACTGGAGGAGCGTAGTGGAGTATGCTCTAAGCCTCCTCAATGCTGAGGAGTGTCCCATGCTCAGTAGTGGGTCATTAATAGGTTGAACCCATACATTTTAAAACATCAACCGTGGCACACAACACCAACGGAACATCGAACTCGGAACTCCTCGCCACACAGATTCATTACCAACTTAGCCATTCGCTAAAGTCCTCCAAATACCACACACATTGCGAAAATCACTAAACGTACCACAACAATTTTATCTCTTAATTATGTGTACTCAATAAAGTTTCAAATGTCTCCATATAATGAAGTTTGTTAATTTTCTAAGTAATTAATCAACGTCCCGTCCGTACTTACACAGCCAAGTTCGGAGCAAAGTTTACCCCGCAACTAATCCCCGGGCGGATTCAGCTCCTGTGCATTGTCTTGCCCACAGGAAATAGTTGAACGACAGTTGACAGATGACTTTTTAGACGTTCGCGTTTAAGTTCAGATTGATGGAGACGACCACAGATACAGAATAGCGTAAATAGGTACTGCTTGTTTATTATAAGTTGAAAACGACATAAGTCCTAACATAATACACGATTTTCAGTTCCCAAACAAACGATCTGACCAACTAACGTTCTTAATAACGCCATTTGCTAAGTGGACTTTCTAACCCTCTTAGCCCCGGTTTGGGCTTGTTCTGAATCGTTCACAGTTACCATGGGCGGCAGCGAAAGAGTAGTGCTGCATGCTCATTTGCTATCTGTATGTAATTCATAAAAAAAACACGA
Source organism: Ochlodes sylvanus (assembly GCA_905404295.2). Lineage (NCBI taxonomy): Eukaryota > Metazoa > Arthropoda > Insecta > Lepidoptera > Hesperiidae > Ochlodes > Ochlodes sylvanus. The sequence goes on along the minus strand of FR990126.1, from coordinate 4,452,602 downwards.
GGACTTGACACAAGGCTTTTATTTGGTATGCAGATGAACAGTTCTTCAAAAGCATTCCTTCATTAATAAAATAGTATGACGGTGGTTTACGGACTGAAGATTTAATTAGATTAACATTTAGTTGCGTGGGCTGATTCTCACTCACTCGCTCACTAGTTAGAAAATCCAGTTACGCGCTTACTTTTCTGACCCCAACTAACTAATTCCTATAATTCATAACACAAGGAGTATTAACATAAAGTTAAACATTTAATTAAAAGCATTAATTAATTTAATTACAGGCCTGCGCTTAATAATGATTACAGCATAGATAACACGATAATTATTTATAGTTCGATAAGTCGACTACCCGTGTAGTAAACAGACAATACAAGGAAGTTTAAGTTTTAATTACAGACAACGCACGTAACTAAACCAAGATAACATCTGCGGTAAGTAATTTTGCTTGCGCTTTTCTAACTTCACTTGTTCCATATCGATTTCCTCATTATGTAAGCCAAGGCGAAACTTAACAAATACATTCACATTCCCATTTCACATTTTTTATATAAATGTTATATAAAAAAGATACCTACTTTATTTCTATCATTTTCTTGGACGGCAACGCATCGGTGAGGACTTTAGTGTTACTGACATCCATGGGCGACGCTGATAATTTACCATAAAGTGAATCTGCTTGTTTGTGAGATATTGACAAATTGTACATACAAAAATACCAGTTATGCCTTTGCACATTTAGTTATTTGAAATCAAGAACATGGACCACAAATCCCTATTAAAAACGTTTACACTAAACATAAATAAACCAAGATCCGCTCAACTCACTTTACTCACTACAACTAACTTACAAAGAAAACTTGTGCTACATTGTTAGAGAAGAGCATTTTGCATAATAATATGTAACACAGCTGCTACATAAAAATAAATTTTACCTTAAGATATGAATCAGCTGTTTGAGTGCGTGTGACGTTGGGGTCATATCATAATAGAAGTGCTCTATTCATACCGCTTCCCCATAAGTCTTCCTTATGATTTATTATTACCTTCCATATTTTATGCACCAAGCAAAAATAAACTTTCGGTCTAGAGCTAGACCCAACGATTCTTATTACCAGTAATTGAACGCTTGAAAGCTAATATTATGGCTACCTGACCGTCAGCGTCAGCAATTTTACCTAAGAATCTTTTCAATAAGGTAAAAAGTTCTTTGATATTACCTATTTTTCAAAAACTCACATATTCCGACTGTTCACTTGAATGATACAGTATGAAAACAAATTGGAACGATGAGCATTCGTTGTTAAGCAGTGAGAGGCCTACGGATGGCACAAGAGCATTCGATATTTAGTTAGGTCACTAAGGGTATTGGAGAAGCGCGGTGATATACCAACCATAGACCAAGATCAATACCATACAACTGAACGTACCCTTATGAGTTAATCCCATATCGAAACAAAATTTTCTTCCATTGCACTTCATCAAATAGCCTCCTTTTTCGTATAAGGGTACAAAACAGACAGGCAATCAAGAAAGTTAAGAAAGAAGTTAAAAAGTTGGACAGGAAAAACAGAAAAGTTAGCGAGAGAGCGAAAGAAACGTAATTTACTTATCACTTTATCTTCAGGGGTATGATAAAGAGACAAGCCTTGTTTTCGTTCAGAATGTCTCCTCGTAGATATGTGTATCTCGTTAGAAATTCAGATTAGGTGTCGCCTTCGCCACTGCAGGCGTTACGTATTTAACCTTAATTCTAATTCGTGAAACTATGCCTTCCAGAATGGCCATAGTGTAGTACTTCAAATTCATATTTAGAAATATAGTAGGTGGCGTGTTGAGTCATTTAAGTTAAAGCAGTTTTATGCGAGCGATTGTTTAAATGCTACGCAAGATATTCACCAGCCAGATTGTAAACATTTTATCTGTAGATGGTATAGCAAATGAAGTGAATAAAACATGATATTTTTAAGCAGCAGCCGAAGGAGTTAAAAATAGAACATTCAAAGTAATCAGAGTAACTATTTCATGCACTTTTAAGACCGCATTTCTTCAATCAAACGTCTTGCAACTTTTTCAGATCACACATTTATCGCGAACTCGCGACCGACTTTTCGTTTAAGTACATAGATATGATTAATTCCAATTCGTCTGTTGTTTTACATTGATTACAATGTCTTCAAGTCTAGAGTGAACAAGCGTTCACTATGTTAATGAGCGTTACAAAACTACATCTTGACTTCAATCACATTACCATCAGATGTGGTTGAATTTGAAGTCAAGCATTAAATTATTAAGTAACAAAAGTAAACAGTTTGCTCGTTACCACTTTAACAGGCTCATTCTGCGAGCCACGTCCCTGACCTGTAACATCTATGGTTTCTATTGTTTCATATTCCGTCGTATCGCTAAATACCGACCATAGCTTTCTACTGACACCGACAGTGAACAACCTGTCTGATATTCAAAGGTCAACTGGCAACTCGCGTTGCTCAAAAACTCGATTGTGTGCACGGTACTTTAATTACGAGTAACGTCATTTATCAATGCTTGGTTACATTCATCATCAACTACAAAGCCAATTTTCAACAGTCCTTACATCACCTCTTCATTAACTATGCACAACACAAATAAACCCCACAATGTTTGTCGTGAACATGCGGCCACTCAATATGGATGGCAAAAAGGCACATCTAGTTGCAGTAAAACCAATTTGCAAATAACGTCACGTCATCTAACCACTGGAATACCATTGCTTTCATGACAACATTCAAAACCCATAACTATCCTGCTGCTGTCAATAGACCTGTCGACTATTAAGCGACTTTTATCCGGCAAACGAACAGACATGTGACTGTTGGTAAGATATCACAGATGCGTTGTCGGAAAAATTTAAGAATTAACAGTGAGGAAGCCACCGAAACTTTCCGATACCAGTAACTTTCAATAACAGGAATATAGCGGCGTTCTGGTGAATCCTGCAGGGTGAATCATGAGTGGGAAAGGTTGGTAATTATCTGCTATGATCAACAATCCATACTAATATTATATCCAAAAGTAACTCTGTCTGTATATTTTATGGGAAGAACAAAAAATAGAATAAGTTGTCACTCATTTTTTAACTCCTTGCATTCGTATTAGTGCTGCAAAGTAAACATTGATCTATTGTACTGAAATATAGTATTTTAGTGTACTGTATTATACCTACATATTTCTTCAACAGTATATTTATATACTAAGGAGTCCTGAAAAACAGTATGGTTGGCAACCCTAGCTCAGGGTAATGCGACCAGTTATAAGTGCACTAACGATTACGTAAATATATATATCTTTATATATATAAGGATAAGCGTTTAGTCAGAGAAAGTTCACACGATTATAACTTTTATTAATTACTCAACCGTAAGACTACAGTCCTAAGATTGATGATGTCAGTATGACGGATGTTTATGAGTCAACACGCGAGGCCGCGCCGCCACGGCCACCGCCGGATGCTGGCTTCGTCAGCTGATAAGTAACAGAATAACCACACTAACCAGTGCACGCGAAATGTAACCACAAGTTATTTAGCAAACCCTAATCTGATCAATTTGTCACTTGAAGGTTTTTTATGCTTTTAAATGGCACAGGCTGGCAGGCTATTTGATGTTACGTATTCAACGGCGACAAAAATACACCAAGGTTCATATTGCCATTAAGATAGAAGAAAATGGGTTAAAACATAATAGTTGGTATGCTTGACTGCGTCACATGCATTCTGTGTAAGACTACCCTCTCGCCTTTTCATTTTACAAACCCTTTATTATTACAAAATGTTTGCACATTTTGTGTAGGTACTCATTATTTTTTTGTATTGTTTTTCTTACACATCAACATTATTAGGCTTCACTGTGTAGTAAATTTATGCCCTCTTTATACTATTAAAATAAAACATTTTTATACAGCATGATTTTTATCTTAACACATATTTAGTAAAAAAAAATTGTACATAAAAAAATGTATTTTTTTAACAAATGTTTTAATGAGTGATTGGTTATGTCCTTACAAAAAAATTTCACTGGAGACTGATCTTGGTAGTAGGATTATAAGACTTTAACAATGACAATTAGAATCCATATTAAGTCAAGGGATCTTATCTTCATAAGACATTAATTAAAACAACAGATTATATTAACCATATAACATGATCTTGAATCATGATGGTGACTCATAAAGCATAAGAATCTAATCTAAAGAGGATTTATAGTCATCAGTGGAGATGGTCATAATATTACATGAGTATTTAATAAATATCAATTAAATAAGCGTTCAGCATGTCAACCCGCTTTTATTCCTATATTTCAATATGGCCGCCATCAGTACATATTTTTAAGTAGCAAATACATTTGATACACTTTAATTAATTTGAAGGAATCTTAATATTGCGATTATTCTTATTAATCCACTAGCGAATATAATAATTATGTTTAATTATATAAATCTAATATTTAATCATTGCTATCAATATTAATATAGCAGCACCGGAAACAGAACTTGTTACAATAATGAATGAATGTGAAATCAGTATTGGGCTGTAAGAGACCATTGCAGCAGCATTATTCCCTGGAAAGCAAGATTGCTGCATCAGGATTCCCTGTGTTGTAGGTGCCATGAACATTACAAATAACACGTCACTAACACCTATTACCCAAGAACAAAGATTTATCTGTCACACAAATATCTGTCCTGGCTTGGAATCAAACCCGGGACCCCACACTTTGCAGGTGGGGTCACTACCAACCAGGCTACACGGTTCTACTTATTATTATCCTTACACTCGTTTTATGTCCATATTAGCCACCACACCACACTCAAGAATATTAAAATCAATTTTTACTAATCAATTATAGATTATTGGTTAGTATTGTTGAATAACCACCCACACCAATTTCAACAACAATAAAACAAAATTTTATGTTTAATTGTGTAACTAAAATCTCCAAATTAACTTCTCATTAATTTAGCTTGACTTATTTTCATTGGTGTCAACCATTTATCCTACAGCCTTTGCAGAAGGACAGGCCTAGTCCTTTAGTTGGGCCTTTTGGTGTGCTACCACTGGTAGAATTATTACCAAAAATTAATCTTAGCTGACTTTTAAAACTACAGAGGCACAAAATGCTTTATTACTATATTCTTACATAATTAACCAATTTTAGTTTAGAATACATTTTGAAAAACCACCAATATTGGCAAAATTTCCAGTGTTTAAAGTGTTGATGTATGTTTCACATTAAATTCTAAATATATAAGATTAAACAACCTGGACATTAACATTATTATGTTAGGATGAGGACTAGTAAGTGTTAATACTGACAAAAACCCTATACACATATATGCCAGCTGTAAAATAAATTTAAGCGACATAATTGATGCAAATGTCTGTATTATACAACTAACTGAATAATTTAGCTCTTATTACATTATAACTCTTTATTTTATTGTGTGTATTGAACCAAATATTACAAAGTAACTGGCGTGAATCTAGTTTATGTATTCACATTTGGTGTGTATCAATTTGTCAATATATGCAAAGTACTAACATATGAAATGAGCACATTTATTTCAGAAAATACCTTATCATGGAACCTGTCAGGGGCTGTCACCGTGATAACAATATTGATACAATGGTCTCAGATATATTTACTGTGATGAAAGCAGATACCCAGAGATAACCAATAAGCTTTAGTCGTATACTTTGATCAAAATTGAGAACTAACAATATGGAAGCGTTTCAATTATAAAAATGTGGATTTTTTTTATTCGTTGAGCAATAATTTTAAATAACATAACATCAATTTCAAATATCTATTATTTTTAATTTATTACATGAATAAGACAATAAACTTTAGGTACGAGTTGCAGAGGGATATTTCATCAAAATAAAAATCATAGTTCTTTAGCAATAATAATTAAATATAAGTAATAAAGTAGTTTTAATAAAGTAGTTTTTGTAGTTGAAATCCTATGTGGGTAGAAAATTAAACCATAGTTATAACAGGTAGAGTAGGAATCAATTCCACATTTAAAATTGTTTGACCAACAAGCCTAACATTCCGAAATGCTGATAAAATAAAGATAACAGTGGATTCGAATGCGGAACTAAATTTTGTCTCGCTTCAATGACAGACCGACACCTATCGTCAGTCGTATCATTCACTGAAGAAGTTACGGCCTTACGGGTGGGGCGACCAGAAAATGAATCCAATTAGATTGGTTTTGTTAGTTATATCCAGGGGGATTCTTTAAATCCCTGCTCGTGCTATGAAACAACGGCTAGAGGCGCGTGTTTTCAATGCCATTTCTTTGCAATTTCGAGGTCATAAAAATCCCATTGGTTATAGCAGAAATTGAGAGGAAAGAGATAACAGCTTACCGCCTGAAGCGCCGCTAACCTGTCCTTCGTCATCCTTAAAAGAAAATCACACACCAAGTAATCGTTTTATCTTGTTACACAATCCCATTCACAGATATTTTTCTACAAACGTCACTAAACTAAAGGACACGAACACTAGTTCACTTCACTCAAAAAATCGATACAACGAACGAACGAACCGAAACTTCTCTACTATCCGTCAATCCACTGAAGTGAAGATATTTCAAAAAGTTGTAGGTGGCGCTACTGTAGATTTAAAGATCATGACGTCAAAAAGATGTCGGTAAAACAGTCGAAGTGGTTTGGGTCGTTAATAAACTTCTAAACTTTTGTTTTGCAAAGTAATCTAAATAGTTATTGGTTTATTTCTTTTTTGACTTTACAGGTTAATTAATAATTATACTTGGATGTAACAAAACGAAAATAGAGAGTATTAAAACTTTTTATAGGTACTCAACTGACTACTAGTGTCAATGCGCCGGTCGCTGTCAGTGAAGTCTTCCGTTTAGTTAAGTGACGCCATTGTGGGCCGTAACGACTTATAGGAGCACAGAGTTAAATCTCAAAATTCTTAGATAATCTCGGTAATAAGTGTTTTAATGTGAAGTTATTAAATTCTATGTGTTAATAAGATTACATTGGTGAATTTATTTTAGGTATCATTAACGTAGTTTAGGTGTATTTCTAAATTGTGTTCGGTACCATTGAGCTAAATTCCTGTGAGGATGGTTGAGCGCCATTTGGTGTTAAACTTGAAAGATTTTTTAACTTGTCATTTTCTGTTTACTTGATTTATCTACTAAATAAAACATTACTCTTATTTCATTTCTTAGTCCTTGTTAATGGTACTTTTCTCAATCCTCGTAACAAAACATAACAGTTTTTAAATGGTGCGTCATATCAGTTTTTGGCGACTTATTAATCACAAATATTTTTTCTTCTACACAGGTAAAGAAATTAAAATCATATAAAAATGGCAGATGATATGCCCACATTCAAATGCGTGCTGGTCGGAGACGGTGGTACTGGCAAAACAACATTCGTTAAACGACACTTGACTGGAGAGTTCGAGAAAAGATACGTAGCGACATTAGGCGTGGAAGTGCATCCCTTGGTGTTCCACACCAACCGCGGACCCATCAGATTCAACGTCTGGGACACTGCAGGGCAAGAGAAGTTCGGTGGATTACGAGATGGCTATTATATTCAGGGACAATGTGCTATCGTTATGTTTGATGTGACCTCTCGTGTCACCTACAAAAACGTACCCAACTGGCACAGAGACTTAGTGCGTGTTTGTGAAGGTATTCCAATAGTTCTATGTGGAAACAAAGTAGACATCAAGGACAGAAAAGTTAAAGCGAAAACTATTGTGTTCCACAGGAAAAAGAATTTACAGGTTAGTTGCTCACAAATTGCCTCATGCGAATTACCAATTTATTAGACACTGTTTTCTGATAATTCTTAATCATTCAAATATTCCTATTTACACTTTCTTATCCCTGTATTATATTGTTTCAGTACTATGACATCTCTGCTAAGTCAAATTACAACTTTGAGAAGCCTTTCCTGTGGTTAGCAAGGAAATTGATTGGTGATGGCAACTTGGAGTTTGTTGCAATGCCTGCACTTGTCCCACCAGAGGTTACGATGGACCCTCAATGGCAGAACCAGATCGAGAAGGATCTCAAAGAAGCGCAAGACACAGCTCTCCCCGAAGAGGATGAAGACTTGTAAAAACAATCCCAGTGCCCATTCATTATGTTGGTCTAAATTCTCGCAAAAAATATACATAATCACATGTGCAGTGTGTTCTTTAAAAACTTCATTCCATTAGGTTTCAGTTTTTTTTTTGTGAGCTAAATATGGAATTAATAATAGTAACAGTGCATTTACCAAAAATTTAGCTAATGCAACAAATAATAAGATTTGTAAGACTTAAATTTCACATGTAACAATTTGTCATTGTACAGCCATCTATTTGCTTACGGAATTCATGTTAAAACATTAAAATAATTTAGCTTTTGTAACATGCTAACTGGGAATTAATACCCTTAATCTAATTTTGTTCTGTGATGAAACTTGTTTTGCATTAAAACATAAGTAGTATGTATTAGTATTACTAAGGTAAAATCTTTGTAAGCATAGATCTTACGGGATCTAAACTAATGATAGTTACAACCTATAACTGACATTGTACTGAATGCTATACTGAATATACTGTTGATGTATGATATACTGTCCTAAATTTTCCAGCCATTGCTATTACATTTTAGAAGTTTTAGTGTGTCCATAATATCAACTTCAAACTATTTATTTCTGATAATGTTTAGTTGCATATAAAAACTGGTAATATTTCACTGTAAATTGTGATGATACTTTTTGAATAAATGTGAAAGACATTAAATAATGTTTTATTTACTTAAAAACTAAAATGTTTACTATAATGTACGGTTTAACTGTATTTCTGTCATATCATTGTATTCACAGTTAAATAGCGGATTTAATTTATTAGTTTGTACCTGCCAACCCTGTAGTTATGTCAGGAAAAAATAGACAACCCAACGTTTATTTAATCTACAGGCTTTATACTTTTGATTGGTATTAAATTTATTTGTTAAACTCAAGTGCAATATTTAATAAGTCATTTTTTAATTAATCATAGTCTGGCCAGGAATTTTTTAATATTTAAAATTTCATATAAAATAGTTTTCATCCATAAATTAAACAGATGGGTGAAGGTCGTGCCTAGTTCAGATCCTCCACTAGTATATACAGGTGTCCCGTAAGTAGTGGACCAACGGGTTATGGGGAGTAGTGTGACTTATTATCTAACGAAAATACTAAATTTTACAGTCCTAGGCCTTGTAGTTCTTGAGTTATGCTTTTTTCCAAATTGTGATGAAAATAACATCCACGTAAGCTAAATATTAAATGGAACTAATGTGGTAAAATTTAATATTTAGCTTACGTGGATGATATTTTCATCACATTTTAAAAAAAAGCATAACTCAAGAACTACAATGTCTAGGACAATAAAATTTAGTGTTTTTGGTAGATAATAAGTCCGACTACCCCTCATGCTCGGGCCACACTAACGGGAAATGCCGTTAATTATTAGTGTGGCCCGAGCATCATAGCCCGTTGGTCCACTACTTACGGGACATCTGTATAATGGCTTAAGCAATAAGCAAAGTTCGAGATCAGCTGTCAAATTTGCTTATAAGTAACAGAATACTTTTCTGAAAATACCGGCACGCGTTGTGAGAGACTAAACTAAGTATTATTATGTAGTCATGTTTTTTGAAGTTATACTTCTTTAGGCGCGTTATAAAAAAAATGTTGAGAGTGTAATTTAAGATGTGAAGTTGGCGCTGTAACGCAAAAAATAACAGGTTGAAGTTGCTGAGACTGAGAGTGTCTTATGTCATGTGAATTGTGAATGTCAAATTTAAACTGTCATGGCCATCATGGAAGTATGATCAATGTCATTTGTTACAATACGTACCTATTGTTGTTTTCACAGGTACAATAGTTTACAGATTCGGTAGTTCACAGATATAATATGGTCCATAGAGTAGTGATTCAACATGGATTCAACAAAGCCGATTGTTTTTTCACAGAGTATATTTAATATTGGTATTGGTACAAAACTTTTTTACTCCATGCTGTGACTAAAATAAATACTAAGTTCCTGTTTTCATGGTTCTGTTCAGATATTATGTAATTTTATTAATAATAAGAGGCATTGTTAGTTTAGTACTTTCTTATATTACGTATTCATTTATGATACTTTTTTTAAGGAAGTTTTCCACATTTATTTTCATACTTATCGTAATTATTATTTATTTGCATGCAATTAAAAACTATTTTTTAATGATGCCAAAGAAGTATGACTTCTCACGCGCGCGTACATAAGTACAGTACGCACCTATAACTATTTTTTTCGGGTCATTAGCGTAAGTTGTTCCTTTTCTTGTGTGGTGTGATAAATGGGATGCCATTGCCATGCCATTAGTACTCTTCTCCGTGTACACGGTATTTATAGTACAATCAATTATAACAATTACCAACTCATAAGAGTAGACCTACTACCTAATATGAAATAAAATGTTTAGGATACTCTGACCTGTACAGTATGTTATTATCACTTTAGTGTAATCTAGTCTGTGATAGTCTAGTCCATAGACTTGGCGTAAACAAAGACATAGATAAAGTGCAGAAGAAATGTCAAATTTGTCAGAAATGTCAGAATCAGAAATCAAGCTGAAGACAGGAAGGACAGGAATTCACTATTTGATATTGTGAATTCTATTCTAACAGAAATTTTAGAAATAGCACCTCAAATTTAACAAACTTATGTTTATTTCATTAATAAAAGCATCATTAAATTCGGTAACATTTGATTGCGTTTCTTTTGGAACTGCAGCTCAACTAATTCTCGTTTGTTTTTCTCGGTAGAAGTATGGCGACTATATCATTCGCTAAAAGTTTAGTGAACCCAGGTAGGTTAAACTTATTCAGTATAGTCTAAAATGTACTGAACTTTAATCTCACAATAGTGTCGTCCAATATTACTTTGTAAATTTATAATTTTAATATGTGTAATAATACATAATATTTAAATAACCTCTACTCATTTCGGTCAAAGTATTATGTAAAAGTATACTTTCGGAACTACTGAAATGTATTAATTTATAATTGTCATATAAAATGAATTGAAGAAAGCTTATTTTAGCCCTATTAAAATATTTCTAGTCTAGCATAAAATTTTTTGATAGTTATATTGATCTGCATACCTGAGATTCATTTTTGAGGTTAGTTTTAAGTACTTATCCTATATTTTACATTTTCTGTATTATTACATTTGTTTTAGCTTTGAAGCTTATACTGAAGCAAAATCAATGCTACTTGCGAGGTACCAACAGCTTTCCAGTCTTGACTCCCTTGAATATTGTACTGCGAAGAAACTATGCCGAGAAGGTGGTGTTTGAGAGAAATAAGCCACATTGCAATGTTGGTACAATAGGACATGTTGATCACGGGAAGACAACATTAACTGCTGCCATTACCAAAGGTACTATTTTTATTGTAAACACAAGGTTAGAAGTTGCTATACTTACTGTCACTGTAACTTCTAAAACCAAAGTAATGGAAATGAAAGGACAATTTTACAGAAGATTATAAATACAATTTTTTCTGCTCTTTCATTTATGTATAATTAGGAATAAGAGTATTGTTATATTAAACAACATTGTTTAGGTCAATCTTATTAGATTAACAATATAACAGTTTAATTTTAGAATCTCACAGTTAATTAGTTAAGTAATTTTTAAAGTATTGCTGTGTTTATTAGTCTAATTGGTTCTGTACCATTCTAATAAACAGTAAATTAATTATGCTGTTTAAGTGACAGTTTAATGGTATAATCTTTTCCTGCTTTTAACATGAAAAAGTCAAATAATTAATTAAAGGAAACAGCATTTCAGTTATGTCTGTTATTTTTTCATTTCAGTATTATCTGATCGCAACCTTGCTCAGAAGAAAGGTTACGCAGACATTGACAATGCTCCTGAGGAGAAAGCTCGTGGTATTACCATTAATGTGGCACATGTGGAGTACCAGACAGATCAGAGGCATTATGGGCATACAGATTGTCCTGGTCACGCTGATTACATAAAGGTTAATATTATAACGGTTATAATACTTGATCTGTTATATATCCATTTATCATTCTTCAACCCATTAATGGACCACAAAACTCAGTATGGGTCTTTCCTCATAATGGAGGATGCATAGGTCATACTCCATCACACTGCTCTAGTGTGGATTGGTGAAGGGGCTAATGGCCAACCCATGTGTTGGAAGTTTCTAAACCGCCCACAGGCTTCCATTAACAATTGCTGTTGACAATGCCCATGGATTTGTTGAGAAATTTTGCCTAGCATTCATCCATCTATCCTCTTAATGCTCCCACTGTTGATAATCTCAGTGGATCACTTAGGATCAACTCAAGCCGCCAGGCTATGAGCATTACATAATATACCTTTAACATAAACACATACATACCATGCAAACTGTCATAAAGCAAATATATGAATTTTAACAACAATTCATCCAGTTAATTGACCTTTTATTGTACTGTTACATTGGTTATTAATTACTGACTAGCTGATCCGACAGACATGGTCCTGTCTTAACTATGAATATTGAATTTAAATATTTGTGGCATGCATACTGTCAATATTTTGTCAAAAGCCATAAGGTTACATTAAGAAAGTTTATATTAGAAAATAATTATAAAATTTCATATGGTGGTAAGTATTGTTAAAATTTCTAATGATTTGATCTTTCATAAAATTCTTCTCCTGACAATAACAAACACAACAAAAAAATAATTAGGGAATCAGTCCAGCCATTCACGCGTGATGCTGTGACCAAGGGAAATAGGAATTCATTTTTGTATACTGTTTTTATTACTATTTTCCAGAACATGATCACTGGTACAGCACAAATGGATGGTGCAATCCTAGTGGTGGCTGCCACTGATGGGGTTATGCCCCAGACGAGGGAGCATTTGTTGCTGGCCAAGCAGATTGGTATACAACATGTTGTTGTTTTTATTAACAAAGTAGATGCCGCCGATGAAGAGATGGTGGAACTTGTTGAAATGGAAATAAGAGAACTGATGACTGAAATGGGATATGATGGTGATAGCGTTCCTGTTGTTAAAGGTGAATTCAATAATATGATCATTTAGACAATTTTTTTATATTTTTCATCAGCATGAAATGATAAGAATTTTATTTTTCCTGTATACATTCTCACCCCTATCATCACATCCCTAATTATTAAATGATTGATTGTTAGAAGTTTCCAATACAAAGAAAATAAACAGATTAGTATTTATTTGTTTTATACATTATCAAACATATGTATAGTGAAATATTAACCGTTGGAATATTTCAGGTTCTGCTTTATGTGCTTTAGAAGGAAAAAGTCCAGAAATTGGTGCTGATGCTATTTCAAAACTGTTGGATGAAGTAGATACATTTATACCTACCCCAGTTCGAGACTTAGATAAACCATTCCTTATGCCCGTTGAGTCTGTGCATTCGATACCTGGACGTGGTACAGTAGTCACTGGACGTCTTCACAGAGGTAATATTTGGTTTGTCTTTTGTTTCATGCCAAAACTTGGATCTAACATATTAATATTATAAATGTTATAATCTTTATTCTTCTTATATCATCAAATCTAATTCTTGGTATAAATCTTTGGTAGCGATATAAAGATGTTATAATGTGTTCTTGTAATAAATAATTTCAAATATTTTATTTATATTTCGTACCTGAATCTTCCAGGTGTATTAAAAAAAGGCACAGAATGTGAAATTGTTGGCCATGGCAAGGTAATGAAAACAACTGTGACAGGAGTAGAAATGTTCCATAAGACATTGGAAGAAGCTCAGGCTGGTGATCAACTGGGGGCCCTGGTACGCTCCATCAAAAGAGAACAGATTAAACGTGGCATGGTGATGGCTAAGCCCGGAACAGTGAAGGCACATGACAGTCTAGAAGCAGCAGTTTACATTCTGAGCAAAGAAGAGGGTGGCCGCGCTAAACCCTTCACCTCATTCATTCAGCTGCAAATGTTCTCCATGACATGGGATTGTGCCACCCAAGTTATTGTTCCCCAGAAAGAGATGGTCATGCCTGGTGAAGATTCTACGTGAGTTTTATATTCTTTATATAAACTCTTCAAATCTTACTAGTCTATGTTATGTTGGCGACTGATAAACTATAGCTAAATACTTTAGTGTTTCGGATTCAGTTACCAGTGTAGAAGATCGAGAAGTTGAGAAGTCAGTTAACTGTTAAAAAGTTGATAAGTCCATATGGTGTTGCAGTATCGATGGCAAGACCTACTACATTTATTTTCGACATTATTATTTAAAGTTTGATTGTATTGTTTACAAATTTTATTATTTTCTTTCAGGTTACATTTAAACCTTCTTAAACCTATGGTGTGTGAAGCAGGACAGAGGTTCACACTGCGTCTCGCAGACATAACACTAGGAACTGGTGTCATTACTAAAATCAATAAGAATTTGACAGAAGATGAAAGGCTTAAGCTTATGGAAGGAAAGAAGGCAAGAGAAAAGGCAGCCGCCAAGAAGTGAACAAGTTTAAAAATGACTTATTAATTTAAGAAAATGAATGTAGAAATGATTTACTGTAACGCATTTAAAAATACAACATAGAAAATTTGACTGCTAATTTACATCAAAATTAAATAGATCAGTTGCCATAAACCAAATATGTTGCTTTTATTTAGCAGCATGAAATTAATATGTTAAATGTAGATAAAGTAATCACGGGATTATATAAAACATAATTGCATAATGAAGAAACATACACATATAGTATTAAAAAACTTATAAAAAGTTTTCTTGTGTAGTTACATAAAAATTAATCTGTGAAATTATAGATTGAAGAAAATATTTGTCTGTTTCTTTTATGTTGATTATATCAACACCTCACGAGCTCAAAATGAAATGGTAATTAATTCACGCAAAAATTTGTTTAGATGTTTTCTGACATTTATTATTTAAAATAAAGTGTTATATAGTTAGTAGTTACTGGATCATAATTATTTATGCATAGGATATAACACTATCAGGTGGGATTGTTGTCAAGGATTACCTTAGCATCGTATAAAAAAATACCATTCATTCATCATTGCAACCCCGGAACTATCTTACTGCTGGGTTCGGAAGTCCTCTCATTGTGAAGGGTCACAATTTTATGACCTTTTCATTTTTCTTCGGCGGTTACTGTACCTGGATTCTGTATCACCCCGTGATGGTGCAACTTACGGCTAGTTTGCCTACCATTTGCAGTTTCCATGACGATGAGCCACCTGATGGGAAATGGTCACCTTCACTTCACCAATGTGTTACCAAAAACGAACATAATGATATAAGACGGTCATTTCGGGTTACGACGTTGCCATCGAAACACGTATTTCATGTTGATTTTGGCGGGTAAATCATTTACCTACCATGCATGTGCGTACAAAAATACCACAATCCAAAGTAATAAAAAGTCGTTAATTCGAATTAAAAATTTAAATTTTACTCCGTTAAATGAATACGAAAAAATAAAATGGGTTTGAAAATTAATTAAAAACTAAAAGTCAAAATTGTCACTTTTTTCTGAGTCTGCTTCATAGTCGTGTACAGTGTTTGTAGCATCCTGGCTGTGGAAACTGTCAGGAGTGTCGGGAACCAACGAGTCCTTAGCAGTATGTAATTCTGATTGCGGATTATCATTACCGGCTGAAACTAAAGATAAAATTAATGTATTGTATTTATGTAGTTGAAATTAAAATGTAATGAAAAATTAAATGGTCTTTAAAAAGTTTATAATATAAAAATAACCGTATAACATATTAACCGTATAACACAATAACAATTAATTATTATTACAAAACATACCTTCTTCATTAACAATGCTTTCAATCAATCCAGAATTATTATCTATTTGCACTGCTAGGGAATTGAAATCTTTAGTGCTATTCAAATTGTCAGTACGATTTTGTGTATCGCTATTATTCTGTTCACGTGATGTTGTATCGTTTTTGTTTTTTAGTACCGTTTTTTTAATTTCCTTTCGACCTTTATTTTTCTTATTCACTTTGTTTTTCTCAATTTCAATATCTTCTTCAGAAGATGTTGATTCATCGCTAAAGTCTTTAATATTGTATTTTCTTTTTAACATATTTCTGTATCTAGTTATTTCGTGTTTTTTAATTTTCTTCGGAGTCAAAATATTACCATTGAATCTGGTTATGAAACTGTATTTCGTCAAGCGAGCAGACAATGGTAGTTTCTCGGCATCGTTGGCTTGAGTTATAGCTACCGTTAAACGATTATAATATTTTTTTACCGTCAACGACTTCTTTATAAGTTTTGTATTATTTTTATACGGCTTTAGCTGTTCGGGGGTCATCCATGCCCGTGATACATCAAATGCGTCGAAGAATACTACATTGTAATGCGTCTGAAAAGGGTGGCAAATTATTTGTAAACAAATTAAGTTCGTCCTCATACTAGGATTAATTAAATTAAATTAAGTAAATGAATGCTTTATTAAATCATTGTACCTACTAGTGAGGAAAAAGATCTCACTAGTTCTGCCAAGGGTACTACTGGGAATAAACTTTTTGAATATTATACAGTACACGCACGTATTATACAGTACAATAAATACACTTGTAGCAATAGGAATTGGATGTAGAATAATAATATATTTAGAGTAGAGCGAAATACAAGTATAAATCTCAAGTAATTCATTGATATTGAAAGACGTACAGGTATGTCAGAGAAGCCGTCGAGCCAGTAGTATTGCTCGGTGTCCGGGCAGTCGCACACCATGGCCGGCCACCAGGGGAAGCCGGCCATGCGGGCCAGCACTACGGAACCCGCTGCGTACTCCGCGTGTATCAGATCGTCCTCGTCATACAAACAGATCGGGACTTCCGGCGCTGAACAAGTTGCTAGGGATGTGTCTACAATACACATGGTTATGTATATCAGTTGACACCAGAGATAAGCAAAATGTAATCACGATTACAGATAAAAATTAAATAAATAAATAACGCTACACACTCATAGCCCCACACTAGGTTTCCCTGTGTCGTGTCTGCCATGGACAACACACAAGACAAGAACACACACATCCAGACCAAGAACGGAAAATCATTCAAATTTTCGCCTCGCTGGGAATCGAACCCAGGACCCTCGGAACGGCGATCCGGCGTGTTAACCATTGCGCCATCCATTGCGGGTCGTCAATTTAATCTGGTGCAGAGATGGATATTAGAGCATTCTTGGCGGGGGAATTTCCGTGACTCCAAATGTAATCGCAATCCGTAATCATGATTACATTTTCCCCGTCTCTGGTTGACACCTATACACGTACCTACGAAGATTTTTTAATTGTGTGCGTTAGTATAGTCATAATGTATTTAAATGTTTGTGTCCACGACTTGAGAAACATTTTTTATCTGTCCCATTCCCTTAAGCGACTGTCGCGGCCGGGAATGGAACCCGGGACCACTTGGGTGGGTGACGATGACTGCTTACAATTTACGCACCCAAGCCATCCATTTCTTACTGGATGGCTTGTTTCTTTTTAATCGGCTATTTAATTTACGTTAAAAATTAAATCTCCAGATAAGAGTCAAAAACGCAATATTTAGTAGTCTTAACTTTGCTGTTTATTGAGTAAAACATAGTGTAGTTAGTGTAAACGTGAGTAAAGTCACCTGGATTCATCCAGCAGTACCACTTGGCAGGTAGGTCGTGGTTGTCCAGAACTGCCGGCAAGTACCGCCAGCGGTCGCAGTCTTCGCACTGCGCCCACAGGCCCTGCGCGCGGCGCTGCTGCAGCCATAGCATTTTCTGCTTGTGGGTTATGCCCTTCGGAGGCTGACTCAGTACCTCCTTGTATGAGCTAAAGTTCATAGTGAGCTAAGTTTAAATAAATGCGTTTAAATAGATTATGTATGGCTTTAATACATTATTGACCCCTACAGGGCACGGGTCTCTTCTCATAAAGAAATCCTTCAGAACACTCTACGATGTTGCTCCAGTGAAGATTGGTGGTTGGAGGAGCATGATAAATTGATAAGAGATAAGAAAATGTATTTCTGCTAAATTATGAAAGATGAAGCTCTGTATTAATGTGATGTTGTTTTACTAGACAGCATATTTCATCAAATCTGAATGGTATGTTTACTATGTTGGTAAAAGGGTATATTATTAATTACGTTCGACTTCGACGTAAAATTGTAATAAGAAAAGACATACGCGGTACTTAGCGTTGGATACACTGTTTCTTCGTCGCAAGCCACATTATGGCGTCCGCTTTTATTAACCTGTAAAATAATATTTAATTGTAATCTTTCTCACGTTTGTCGTAATAGTGGTTGTGTTGTACTTGAAAATGTCTTTGCTATTATTTGAATAAATACTGAAATAAAATTCTTACTATTGGTTGTCGAGCTCCTTCTTCTGGTTCAACAGCACTTTCAATAGGTAATTTGACTATATCCATTTTACTTGCGTATTTACTGCAGAATAATTTCAGTAATTCACACGAATCTCATTAATGAGCGTATCGTGTGCTTGCTTTCCCGCCAATCGCAATTCGGCCGGCAAGAGCATTTTTTTTTTGTAAACTTGAACAGAAATGTTCGAAAAATTCAAGAATTCGCGGTTATAGCGAGCTTCCGACGGGCAATAGTTTTTATAGACAATATTAATGATGAGTTATTCCATCGTTATGCCATAGACGCCATAGTATCCTCTACCTAGTCTGTGATTTTACTATACTAGAAATTTACAGGAAATAGTCATATTATGAACTTTTTATAAAAATGTTAGTCTGTGTTTTTATAAACAAAAAAAAAATGTAAATTATTCTTTATTATTTAAGATTGAATATTTTATATAGGTATCTAAAATAATATTTTCTTGTATTTCTAAAGGAAGTACGCATTCGCAATTTGTTGATTTATCTGGCTGGCTGCCGGCTCGGCTGGTCGCCATATTAATTTTGGCGAGTTTAGCTGTTTTGTTTTGTGATTTTCGTCGTTGTCGACGAAAGGGAGTAAATAGTACTCCCTTTTTTGTGTTTAAAGTTAACGTTTGAGTATTTACCAGTTGGTAAATTTATTTGTGGAGGAAGATTCGATTTGTCTTTCTTTTTGTATTATAAACATGGCTTTTTAAAATGTCGGCCCTGAACATATTATCGTGGTCTCCTTGCGGAGTATCCCGCTCAGCTGGTTGTGTGGATGTTGGAGGAAGCCAGAATGGACAAGAAATCTTTAAATCGTTCGTCTCTTCAACAGTCGAGGACTACATCCATCGACTGTAAGAAGAGCACAGGTGGGTGATAAATCCGAAGGTCATGCCATTTTGTGTTGTCATACTTCACATTTTTTATTGACAATGTTTTTATTTATTTCAAGTTTATTGTGATAGATTCTACTATACTAGTTCCATTTCTTTATTTTCTCGATGACAGTTCTGTAGTAGTGTTGTGACCAAATAAGTAATGATATCGATCGCATATATTTATTATATTAAATTCATCCGATTTTGATTAAAATAAATAAACAAAGATTACCTGTCGTTATAATTATTACGTTTCATTGTCGAGTATCTACCTATACCTACTTATTTTACAACATCTTCGAAAATTTTAATAGAATAAATACGAATAAATACGAAATAAACAAGAATAAATACGTGTAACATCTTGTAATTAAATATAGTATAATATTAGTTAATAAATTGGTACAAAAGTATCCGGCAGCAATTAGTTTCTTACATTTTGTAAAAAAATATCGGGTCTGTTATCGTGTTACGTTTATCGATATAGCCCATCCCTATCAGTTTCTCCGAATCAGGTATAACCTTGTACGTATGTAAACGTCATATTTTTATAAAATAATGCATACATAATGTAAAAAAGACGCTCGTTCAAGTTTTCACAGGAGCTGTCATCGAGAAAATAAAGAAATGGAAATAGTATAGCTCATAAATAACGTAATAATACTGAGTGACGATGGTTTTTAGAATTAACGCATAAGCCTTGGCCACGGAACAACAAAAAGCGCGAAGGACCCAATCCACAGAAAAATGAACCAAATCGCAAAAATGTTATATCACAGAGGAGTCGGGGTCAACTTGACAGACGTCCACGTAATCGTGGTGCCTCCAGTTCGCTTGTGGGTGGAACGCAGAACACCGGGTATTTAAATACATGATAACTTTTTTATAACATATTGGGAACTGAAATTTAAAAAAGTTGGCATAATCCATAGCAGTATTTGTGAGCATTTGCACTGTAATGTAAGTAACATGTTGTAAATTGTAAAAGATTCTCATTACTAAATATATCAACTTAAAAATTTCTAATTGCAGGATAGATGAAGATGAGGAGCCAGAATTTGGCTCTGTGTTTGTGCCTGGCAGCAAGAAGCAAAACTTGAACCATTTGCTGAACTTCATGTATCCCTCCCGTGGGGCTCCGGAGCGAAAGAACTATGGGACAGTTCCTCGGAGACAAGCCCATCGTATCTCATATAAACATGAACATGATTTATACCTCAGAGCGTAGTAAGTGATATGCCCCCTTATTCAACTATAATCATTAATTTCTTGTAATAAACAAGTTTTTTGGGACAATGAGTTCTTAAATGCAATGCTTATCACCAAATTGTTATTACAGTTGTCAGTTTGTGGTGAAGGAAGATGGTACCTACAAGGGGAACCTTCTAGACCCTGACCTGCCTGTACAATGGGATCAAGTGGAGGAAATTGTAAGTTATCTATGCAAACTTGTATAATTGGCTTAAATATCTGTTGAATTATTTGTTATGTAGGATGTGTCTTTTTAGTCTTTCACTTTTATTTTTTACATATGAGTACTGTAATTTTTACATTAAGTATAAATTACAGTACTATAATATAAGTATAAAATACAGTATAAATTAAAATACAGTATTAAGTATAAATTATAGTACTTATAAAGCGGTCAGTAGGTCGGTAGTTGGATGGGTGACCGCTAATTGCTAAATTTCTTGTGGTGTCGTAGGGCACGTAAATCCGTTGGCCATTTGTTAGCAGGTGTTAAGCCAGCCAGAAGGCATCCGACGCCTCCTGGCGGCATAAAAAAAATTCGGCATGGGTTGGCGATTATGTCAGTTATGCCAACCTTTGTTAGTTTAATATCTAATAGCAGGTGCTTTAATCTCACTGCTTTGTTATTGACTTTAAATGTTACAATATAGCAATGTATAAGAGGTGTACCTATTTTTTTACCATTTTCATATTTATAGTGTAGTGCACTCACACATAATTATATATTTTTTAAGGTGGTAAGGAGTACTGGACGTTCAGAATGCCCAATATGCCTTGGCACCCCGGTGGCAGGCAAGGTTGGCCACTGCGGCCATGTGTACTGCTGGGCCTGCATGTTGCACTATGCGGCCACTCATGAAAAGCAGCCTCCACCTTGCCCTGTGTGTGCGTACCCCATACAGGTTCCAGAAATGAAACCAACCAAGATGGTGCAGTGGGAAGCACCAGCTGATGAGGTCAGTATTTAATAGTAAAATTAAATAAACGTTTTTGTATATAACTTCATTTATGCTAATGTTTTTAAATTTTACTAGTGCCTATTAAGCCATCCTTTGATCTGTGGAATTTAATTTATTTACCAAAGTGATGAAAATACCTTCTGTCTGATATATCCCTTCTAATGATTTGACATTTGTTATTATTGCTCATTATTGATAATTGAAGTATTCTATCCTAGGATAGATAGACAAGATACATGGATATTAAGATATTTTCAAAAAAAATCCATCTCACAATTATTTTTTAATTGTTTGGCCAAAGCAAAACTAGACACATTTATTAATTTAAACAATTGGCTTAATGTATTCTCTACCAGCTAACTATTGCGATAAACATATAAGCACATGTCAACTTTTATTTGTTTTCACAGGTAACAATGCGCTTAGTCCGTCGCCTGAGGGGTTCTACAATTGTGGAAATAGCACCACCTCGGGGTCAGTTATCTGATGTTGATGAGACAACCATACTGCCATTAAGTAAACTGAATGAAGCACCTTTTGCAAAGATGTTTGCAGCTTCTAAACAGCAGGTAAAAAGGCATTCTTTCTAATACATTATTCCTTCCTGTATATATACAACGACATCCTCTAACTCTATAGATTTGAAATTTTTCAAATTGCTTTAATACTTGATGCTTGACTACAATACCACCTGATGGTAAGCAGCAATGTAGGCATGGGTGGTAAACCGCATTCACTGAGAAGCCTATTCCCTCTTCACTTCTTGAAGACACCTACATTGTAATCGAATGGCATTACCGACTTTTTTTTGCGTCCAGCCCAATTGCGATGGACACACTCGCGCGAGGGAGCTGGTGAATGCTCAAATTGCTCATGCATACCAACACAGCCGTCTGCGTTGGTTATGTGGTACTCACTAGGTTAAGCCTGTGCCTTACGCACAAAATACTGGTTTTGGCTTTGGCCATGCGGCTTTCAAGCCTTTGTCGATAGCAATCCCGCTTTTGTAATTATTGGCAAGCATGACCCCAAACTAGGCTCACTATTAATTTTTTTTTAAATCTTTAAATTGCTATTGTAGGTATTTGACATCCTGGACAGGGAAAGACGTGAACTTGAAGCTCAAATCTTAGCTGAAATTGACACAACAGAATTAGTGTACTTGGAACAAGCCTTGGAAATGCTCAAAGCTAAGGAAGTGAACATAAAAGCACAATATGAACCAGCAACCGTAGTACAAAATGAACCTGAAGAGTTATCCCCCATAATAGTGCAAAAGCAGGACATGAGTAACAACACGAAACTGGATTGGTTTGATGTGACTGAAGAAGGTGCTGCATGCATTGAGATTGTTCAAGACAAAATGTTGGACTTGGATATCCAGTCCGATTTGAACCCTGATGCTGAGAGTTTTGTTGTAAGCGATATAAATGATAATCAATGTGAAGAGTTTCCATTGACTGAATGCTCGTCAGATATTTCATCCTCGTTAGACAATGCTTTGTCTGATATTGATAAAGAAAATCAAGCGAAATACTTCTATTTTTACCAAGGTATGAATATGTCTCTTTCCTTTTCTATAGTATATTAACTTCATTTATAAAGGCGAATCTTCTGCACCCATTTATATTTATAACCAGCTCATTTTCCATTGCTTTTATGTAGCATTTTACATACATTTATATTCGTATATATAAGCAGAACAACATCTGCTTATAATATTGCAGTGTACTTGAATGTGATATAACTGTGACATCACAGATAAACAACTTACCTATTTTTTTATTCTAATAAAAGTTGTACACATGACATGAGTTTCTTCAATTTAGGATATTTGTCAAAAATTTTGTATATGAGATTTGTCAAAAACTGATTTACAAATAAAACTTTTAATAACGATTGAAATAATACAACAGGTGTACCATCTTATAAACTATTATATGGTTTATATTCTACCCTCCTTCAGATATATTTTCCCTCACTGTTAAACCTTATTTAATATTATAATTATGTAATTGCATAGTGGCAATGAATTGACTTACAATATTTTTTTTAGCCAACGATGGTCAGCAAGTGTTCCTGAATAGTTTGAACGTGCGCATTCTGAACGCCTCTTGGGGCGCCCTGGCAGCCGCGCCGCCTGTCATTCGCGGCCGTGTCTTGCATCGGGAAACCCTGCCCCTGACTGACCAAGTAAGATTGAATTTACTTTAATCATTTAATTAGAAGTGCCATTAACAAGAATTAGCCAGCTAATCAGTTTCAATTATACATATAAGTTAACAAATAAGGAACTTCCAA
This sequence comes from Ochlodes sylvanus, assembly GCA_905404295.2. NCBI lineage: Eukaryota > Metazoa > Arthropoda > Insecta > Lepidoptera > Hesperiidae > Ochlodes > Ochlodes sylvanus. The sequence goes on along the minus strand of FR990126.1, from coordinate 4,428,714 downwards.
AGTGCAAGTTAATGCAGTATTGGATTCATTAAGGGGTGGTCTTATTAAATACTGATATACTCTGATATACTTGGAGTGACTTTATATCTCATAAGGAGAATTTTGTGGGATGTTGTTTTTTTTTATTTAAATTCATTTAATTCATTTAATTCATTTATTTCAGACGCGAAAACATATGCCGTACACTGCTCACTTGCCACTGCATTGCTCCTTTGACATTGTGGAACTGGACTTACAGCCTCCATATGTCACCATAGACGCTATCAATAGCTTTGGAGGTAGGTTGAGTTTTTTTTATGAATACCTGTATTTGAGTCAACTTTAGAACCAAAATGATACATTGAAATATGTGATGCTATAACATATACATAACTAAATTATATACAGTTTGTCTGCAAGTTACAAAATAATGCAAAAAAACATTATTTATTACATTATTGAATAAGTAAGTGTCACTACGTTTTTATGTACTGGAAAACTGCAAATTGCCGTTTTTTATTCGTGTTCCCGACAAGCGAAAACCATAAAAAATTGATAATTTTTAATTAATTAATAATATTGGTTTTGCATTATTTTGTAACTTGCAGGCAAACTGTGTGGCATTACATTCTTCAATGTATCATTTTGGTTTTCATTTTTTATTAATGTTCCCGACAAGCGACAACCAAAAAAAAATTGTTAATTTTTAATTAACTAATTGTAGCGGAGCTCGAACGTCGCGCCCGCGCTCGAGCCCGACAGGAACGTGACGAGAGACGTCGCGAGCGCGCATTCCGTCGCGCGATGGAGGGCCCGCCGCGACCGGACTTGTTCTCCGACGTCCAGTTCCCACCGGCGCAGACCAGCTTCGGCAGCCCCCCGTACAACGACGTCTCGATCACGTACGAGGACATCAATCCACCCAGTGCCGTCCCGACGCCACCGCCGCTCGAAGCTAGTTCGTCCACTACTGCCAGTCCGCCATCCAATGGAATGTCTTTTGCTAAGGTTGGTGCATTATTTTTCATACCCGTTTGGTATAATTGAAAAGTACAAGTTACCCGCTCTGCGCTCGGAATTCGACCGTAATTCAATCTGTCAAATGGTTATTTTACATTGACACTATAAACATACACATTTTCAAACGTCCTGTCAAGGGCATATTATGCATAGAGTATCTAACATTAGTGTGTGGAAAGTTATAATTAATTTAATGTATTTCAAAAATATTAGAATACTGCACTCCTCTTATAAACTATAAGTATACCAAATTTCATACTCTGTCCGCGCAATTTTCTTAAAGGGGTACAAAGTTTTTGCTTCACATATAAATACACAAATAATATCCTTTTTAAGTTCCTTTTGATGATGAATATGAACTGAAGGTAACAAGTTGAAAATGAAGGGGACTTTCATATTTTTATAAAAATATTTGCTTTTTGACGCTAAACTTGTGCGAATTTACCCTTATTTATCTCAATAAGCAGTTCAGTTTGTAAATATTTACCTCAACTTGCTTCAGTTGGTTGAACTTCACTATGGAACCATATTGTACCTATTTATTAATTTTCATGAGACCGTCATACAATACTATCATAATTGTTACATGTAAATACAAATTTAGATTGGCCGATGCCGGCAACAGTGGTTTATTGGCTGATTTGCAAGAAATCTTAGGTACTAAACATTATGGATTTTTAGGTCACCATTAGTCCAGTTAGTACCATCAGGTGGGATCTTAGTCAAGCTGTAACTTATATTCATTAAAAAAAAGGAAAAAGTCAACTCATCAAATAAACTTTCAGATGGCGAGCACTAGCGGCACATGGCGTGTGCGCAAGGCAGCCCCGCCGCCGCCCCCCGACGAAGAAGAGGGCGGACTGGTTCTCACACCTCGCGCACTGGTCCTCAGCGACGCCATCGAAGCGGCCCTACGCACCCCTCCTTGCCCCTCTACCAAGAAAAATAAGAAGTCAAAACCAAAACTTTTGTTCGCCACAGGCATGCAGCACTCCGCTTAACTGACTTCATTGCTTGTTAACTCCTTATTTTGATCGCAATTAGCTGTTTACAATATAAAAGATTATCTAAAGAATTCATTGTATGTCCTAAAAATACATTAAAATTTAAGTAACATTCAACTTATGTGTATACGACACTTAGTTGTTTCATTTTTTCTAATTTGTGCTTGAATAGAGTTATTGTTTTTGTTTCATTATAGATTATGTTGTGCTCGTTAAACCTATATATTTTATCTGGAAAGTGTAGAGTATGTATTTTAATATAATAATGATTGACTGTTAAAAAGCCAATTACTATCGGTAGTTTCGTATATGGGTTTATGTATTGTAACCAATGTGATTCAACTAGAGTCCACCTACATTTTTGGTGAATAAATAAAATTTATCACAGAAGTCCTCATTTTTTGTTGTTGTAGTTGTTTGTGTCCAATTCCTATATACCGCAAATATGGTTTTAAAATTATCGATCTTCTACTTATTAACTTGACTTTATTGGCTCTCACCACCCATTTTCATACATACAGTCCATTTTAATCGAACACCTTGTGAGATTACCCCACAATAATTATTTTCATAACGACTCTGTATCAGGGCTCCAAATAACGTAAAAAATGTGGTATCGTTACTTTCGTCCTTCGATGGTAACGTTAAAAACAAAGGTAACGTTTAGCATGGTATCGATACTTTTTACCGTTAAATTTAACGGTAAATGGTAACGAAACCAATGTTTACGTAAGCCTGGGGGGAGGGGTAAGAGATTTGCTTACTTTTGCTGACGAGGGGGACGGGGGGGTTAAAGATTGCCAAAAATCTGCTTACATAATACAGTAATACTCGAACGGTCCCTTTCTTCAGGGCCAACAACGCATTAAGTAGCGATAAAATTACCGATACTTTTAACGTTACCAAAGTAACGTTAAATGTGTTTACCGTTAAAATTTTAACATTATGAAAATAACGTTACTTAACGATACTTATTGTGTGAATTTGGTATCGTTACAAAGCCCTGCTCTGTATCATAAAAGTATTTTATGTCTATCTTTTCTAATCACATGTCTTGGGGATTCTGGCGGGAACCTTGAAAAAGCGCGGTTGTCTTTCTACTTTAATTTTAAAATTTTCCTCTATGTAGTGGTTTTTTTTAGTTAAAGTGACTTAAAATTTTGCTATTAGCTGCTGAAAAGCGCAATAGCAATGGAGGTAAACGAGGGGGGCGGGTCTCACCCGCCCACCTCAATAAAACGACCACGGCCTACGGATGAAGGAGGAGGCGTAGGCTCTGGACGATTGGACTGCGGCGATGAGCGAGATGCATATCTCCCTTATTACAAACCGAATTACAAAAGACTATATCCGGAAAACTCAACCAACACAGACTTTAAAGTGTATGTGGAATCCACAAGCGACGATAGGTTGGGCAACAAGAGCCCTACTTACTTAAACCATATTTTCGCAATGGACATAAAAGGTGTGACGGGTATTCAGAGGGTGAATGCCAATAAAATTGCAGTTATCTTCAAGCAATATAATACGGCCAATAACTTCATTAATAACACAACTTTCCTCACAAAATATGACATGAAGGCGTTCATACCGGCAGCGCAAATTGAAAAAACCGGCATCATCAGATTTGTTCCAGCGAATATATCTAACAAAGAACTTTACACAAGACTTTCTTCAACATATGAAATAGTGGCAATAAGAAGGTTTTCAAAGAAAGTAGGACAAGAGCGCATTCCATTGCAGACTGTAAGCATCACTTTCTTATCTAATGTACTGCCTAATAATGTACAATATTGTTACGGAGGAATTTTGTACCTCTACTAAAACAACTGCGAGGAGCAGGATCAGCAGTAAATGGTCATATGAGGTGTGGGGACACGAGGTGAGGTGTGGTGAGCTGGTGAGGCGCGGTGTGGAGTGGTGAGGAGCAGGCTTGAGGAGTGGAGAGTAGATTGAGGAGCGGAGAGGAGAGATATTCAGTTGGTAGTCTTTCATAGGTTTCAGGTAGTCTAGCAAAATGTTACTGGCCGGCGAACAGGCCATCTACAAGAATAAACGGATGATTAAGAAGAACAAAGGAATTATGTCAATATTGTCATTGAATAGAAATGTATTGTAAAATGGAGCTCGTGTATTAATTTGCCCTTTTACATTCAGAAGTGGATATTTATGTTGTAAAACATACAACCCACGTGTTAAGAATGGAAAGAATAAAAAGTAATTGCCGGAATTGAAAGTTTTCTCGATAAAAAGGAGTAAGATTTCAAATAAGATATGACATTATGGCTATGTGTCAGATGGATTATAAATGATGATGTCCTCTCGATATAAAAAGATAAAATGTGGATTTAGCAATTTGATGAAGAGTTCAGAAAGATGTGAATTGTGCCGTTGTAATTAAGAGTTCATGAGTTCCGATGAAATATATGAAAAGTTCAGAGTGGCGCTTGTGTTATATTATTGGCCGGTGGTGTATCATTCCGCTTTGGAAAGAGTTTCGCCCTGGAGATATTATGTAACGCAAAGAAATAACAATATTCTGCGATGTCGAAAATATTATAAAATGTCAGATAAACGTGTCAGTGGGAAACTGGGAAAGACAAAAGACGTAATACTGCAAAATAAATGAAGAATAGACGCAGATTGTTTTTATTGCAATAAAATTGGCATTTCCTTGATGAATATTTTTGTGAACCGTCTATTGAAATTAACTGGAACTTATACGAGGAAAGATAAATTATAAGCAGACCTAAGTGCGTGTTTTCAGAGTTATAAAATGATGTAGAGGAGATATAGAGGAGTATATTTCGGCATAAATAGGGTGATGTATGCCATGACGTGTAATTACACTGTACAATTTGATGTCGATTTTCTTGAGTGTTGATACTTTTGTATGCGTGCCAATTGCGGGACGCAATTGTTTCAGGATGGCCGACTGTTACGGAGGAATTTTGTACCTCTACTAAAACAACTGCGAGGAGCAGGATCAGCAGTAAATGGTCATATGAGGTGTGGGGACACGAGGTGAGGTGTGGTGAGCTGGTGAGGCGCGGTGTGGAGTGGTGAGGAGCAGGCTTGAGGAGTGGAGAGTAGATTGAGGAGCGGAGAGGAGAGATATTCAGTTGGTAGTCTTTCATAGGTTTCAGGTAGTCTAGCAAAATGTTACTGGCCGGCGAACAGGCCATCTACAAGAATAAACGGATGATTAAGAAGAACAAAGGAATTATGTCAATATTGTCATTGAATAGAAATGTATTGTAAAATGGAGCTCGTGTATTAATTTGCCCTTTTACAATATGATCTATTCTCGTACAGAGTTTTTGAATACATTCCACCATTACTACAGTGCTATAGGTGTTTTAAATTTAATCATTCAGCAAAGATTTGTAATGGTAAACAAAGATGTAGTATTTGTGGAGGTGAACACTTGTATAAGGAATGTGATAAACCAACAGAAATCAGCTGTATAAATTGTAGTGGGCCTCATCTCGCGATATCTAGATTATGTCCGATTAAAACTAAGAAGATTATAGAAAAGAAAAACAACATATCTTATGCAAGTGCCGCCTTAACAAAACAGGTCGCCATCAATGGAACAGATTTCCCTACACTCCCACCACCAAAACCACAACCTGTAAATAGTAATGTTATTGTAAATAAGTCTGTAAATACCTCTGTAAATACCTCTGTAAATAAGTCTGTACGAGATGTAAATAAAGTTAAAATAGTTAATTCTAAGGAAGACCTTAAAACTCAAATAATTTCCAACAACGATGTACTTATGGCCCTAGTGCAGACGTTGGTGGAATTAGCCAATAAAGATGACAGTACACCCACTAATATTAAAACTATTAAAGATGCATTATTAAAAAACTTAACATAATGGATTGTGTTGGGCCTAGTCCTACACAATCCAAGCTACGTATCGCTCAGTATAACATTCAAAGTGCAAATAGTAAAAAACCTTTATTAATTCAATTTTTAAAACAACATAATATTGATATTTGCCTTCTTAATGAGACATGGTTCAAAGATAATAATTTTAAAATACCAGGATATAACATTTACAATAAAAATTCAAACAATGCACATAATGGAGTTGCAATTCTGATTAAACCATACCTTAAGTATAATATATTAAATACCAGATTTTATGAAGACATTCAAACAGTTGCTGTGTCTGTATCAACTGGACATAGTAGTTTAACAATTCTCTGTGTATACTGTCCACCTTTAAGTGGGCGAATACGAATTAATAGACTCCGTTACATTATTAATGATCTGCCAAAGCCCATATTTATGAGTGGTGATTTTAATGCTCATCATATTGCATTTGGTTGTCAGTCAACCAAAGGTAGAGGTCAGGATTTATTTAATTTAATTGATGACTTAGATTTGTGTATTTTAAATGATGGTAGACCTACAACTGTAAATCGCCCTAGACAAACTCCTTCTGCCATTGATGTAAGCTTCATCAGTGGCAGCCTCGCACCACTATGTGAATGGTCTGTACATGATGACACAATGGGAAGTTACCATTATCCAACAATAACAGAGATTTCATTAAATATAGATAAATATCATCTCAATTCACCTGTAGATAGGTTCATATATAAAAAAGCTGACTGGGCAACATACACAGCTCTTTCAAAAACAATGTTTAATGATTTGGTACTTCAATCACATGATCCTATTTCAACCTATAATAATTTCTGTTCTCATTTAGATACTCTTAAAGAAATGTCAATTCCAAAGCTCACTAAAACAAACACTTTCATAAGCAGACCACCATCTCCTTGGTGGAATAGTATATGCGAACAAAGTGTTATTGCTTCATATAATGCACTAAAACTATATAGAAAAGAGCCTACTATTGAGAATTACATTAATTACAAAAGAAAAGATGCCCAGAAAAAGAGAACAATTTCAGAACAGAAAAAAATTGGATGGAATAACTTGTGTAACACTTTTAATAGAAATACTCCCATAAGTAAAATTTGGAATTTATTAAAAATGTTTAAAGGCATAAGACCTAAGAATAAATCATATACAGATGAGTTTATATCTCCACTTTTGGATAAATTATCAGATAATAACAATTTAATTGAAGTAGATCAACTGAACATTCTTTTTGAAATTAACAATGATAACCCAAATTCTAAATTTTTACTAGATCCATTTTCATGGTCTGAATTTTTAACAAGTTTGCAGTCTAGACGAAATACAACTCCTGGCTTAGATGATTATCCTTACATTATAATTAAAAACTTAGATGTATCTGCCCAAAAGTTGTTTCTTAAAATCCTCAATTTGCTTTGGCGTAATAAAGTTATTCCACAGTCATGGAAAACACAGTGTGTTGTCCCAATACTTAAGCCCGACAAATCTCCTGAGTTTGCTAGTTCTTATAGACCAATTTCCTTGTCATCCTGTCTTGGTAAAATATTCGAAAATATGGTGAAAGTCCGTCTTGATTGGTATGTTGAATCCAAGTGTTTAATTCCACATATACAAAATGGCTTCCGTAGAGGACGTAGTAGTGCAGACAGTTTCACCTCTTTAATCTCTGACCTGAAAAATGCAAAACATAGAAAATTAAATACTGTTTGCGTATTCCTAGACGTTCAAAGTGCTTTTGACAGTGTTGATCCTGGCATACTAGTTCAAGTCATGTCTAGGTTAGGTGTGCCCGGGCACTTATGTGAATGGATTTATAATTTTTTGAGCAACAGGACAATCTATGCTAGGCATAACAATATTTTATATGGACCCAAATGTGCCTCAAGAGGTACAATGCAAGGTGCCACGTTATCTCCATTACTGTACAATATATACACAAGTGAGATTTGTAAATATGTAAATAATAAGGATATAAATATTTTACAATTTGCTGATGACATTGTATTATATAGTAGTAATTACAACTTAGAGATTGCAATAGATAATATGAACAAATCCTTACTTCAACTATTACAATATTATAACAATCATTTACATTTGAAAATTAACCCCTCTAAAAGTAGTGCTATGTTTTTTGGTAATGAAGCCTCAAATTCAAATATTATTTACAATAATGAAATTATAAATAGAGTCAATTCAAAGAAATTTTTAGGAATAATACTGGACCAAAAACTAACTTTTGAAGAACATATTAAATATGTATCCAAAAATGCTCACATAGGACTAAATGTTATTAGATCACTTTGTGGTGTAACATGGGGTGCAGACCCTAAAATATTGTCTATATTGTATAAAAGTATTGTTAGAAGTCACTTAGATTATAGTTCACTCGCTTATATGAATAGTTCTCATGTAAATAAATTAGACATATTGCAGAATAAAGCTTTAAGAATAATATCTGGTGCTATGTGCTCGACTCCCATAAGGGCCATGGAAGTTGAGACAAAAGTGATGCCTTTGATTTTGAGACGAATCTTACTTGCTGAAAGATACTGTCTCAAATTACTGGCATCAAATAACACTCAAGTAATAAACAAAATTGTACCTTATATAAATAGATCCCCAAGAAGACCATTAACAACAGCACAAGGTCTACTATGCGGCAATTCTCCAACACTGTCCGATATATTTCTGGAAATAGACAATAGTTTATCTAAAATTAGAAAACAGTATCCATGGCCATGTTACTCTTTCTCTTATCAGTGTATTTCACATCCAATTAATGTAGTTCAACAGACAATAAACAATAATTCAGAAATGCTTAAATTTTTAGAGGAAAATACAAAATACTATGTTATCTACACTGATGGGAGCAAAGCAAGTGATTATGTACATGCTGCTCTATATGATCCACAAGCAAAATTTTCTTCAAGCTTTATTCTGCATGAACCCTGCTCTATATTTACGGCAGAAGCATATGCAGTGTATCAGGCATTAATGCGTATTCGTGAAATCAATAACATTAAATATTTTTTAATAATTTCTGATTCCTTGAGCTTGATAACAGCTTTAACTACCCTCACAGTTAAATTCAAGTCCAATTATATCCTTTACTTCATTAAACAAATAATTCACCAATATCACATTAAAAATATCCAAGTTTTCTTTCTATGGGTGCCTTCCCACAAAGGTATCTCTGGCAATGAAATGGCTGATAAAACTGCATATGAAGGAGTTAATGCTGTTGACGTTAGACATACAATGTATGTTCCTATGTCCGATTACTTGCAATGTATTGACCATAATATTCAAAAGTTGTGGTTAGAAATGTGGAAGAAAGATCAAGATACGAAAGGAAAATGGTATGGAAGCATACAAGAAAGCTTACCTGCAAGACCTTGGTATCATCGAATGGAAGATGCTACTAGAGAGTTTATTACTATCATAAATAGACTGCGTTTTGGTCATAATACTGCACCGTCACACCTTGCTCGACTCGGCATTATTGCGAATAAAAACTGTTCATATTGTAATTCAAGTGATGGAACTATGGAGCACATTATCTTTGATTGTCAAAAATTTTTAATCGACAGACTAGTGTTGGCCAGTGAACTTAGTGATGTTGAAAATAAGTGTGATTTATTGTCCCGCCCGCCGCCATTAAAACAATTGCTACAAGACGAACTTAATTACAAGCATATCTACAAATACATCAAGAATACAATTAAAACAATTTAATTGAATGTGCTCATAGGCGTAATATTACGCCTATGAATGAGCTATGGAAAATAAGAGCTGACCTAAAGGTTTTAAATACCAGGTCATAAAATCCCCAAAAAAAAAAAAAAAAACATGTCTTGGGATTCTGGCGGGAACCTTGAAAAAGCGCGGTTGTCTTTCTATTTTAATTTTAAAATTTTCCTCTATGTAGTGTTTTTTTTTTAGTTAAAGTGACTTACAATTTGGCTATTAGCTGCTGAAAAGCGCAATAGCAATGGAGGTAAACGAGGGGGGCGGGTCTCACCCGCCCACCTCAATAAAACGGCCACGGCCTACGGATGAAGGAGGAGGCGTAGGCTCTGGACGATTGGACTGCGGCGATGAGCGAGATGCATATCTCCCTTATTACAAACCGAATTACAAAAGACTATATCCGGAAAACTCAACCAACACAGACTTTAAAGTGTATGTGGAATCCACAAGCGACGATAGGTTGGGCAACAAGAGCCCTACTTACTTAAACCATATTTTCGCAATGGACATAAAAGGTGTGACGGGTATTCAGAGGGTGAATGCCAATAAAATTGCAGTTATCTTCAAGCAATATAATACGGCCAATAACTTCATTAATAACACAACTTTCCTCACAAAATATGACATGAAGGCGTTCATACCGGCAGCGCAAATTGAAAAAACCGGCATCATCAGATTTGTTCCAGCGAATATATCTAACAAAGAACTTTACACAAGACTTTCTTCAACATATGAAATAGTGGCAATAAGAAGGTTTTCAAAGAAAGTAGGACAAGAGCGCATTCCATTGCAGACTGTAAGCATCACTTTCTTATCTAATGTACTGCCTAATAATGTACAATATGATCTATTCTCGTACAGAGTTTTTGAATACATTCCACCATTACTACAGTGCTATAGGTGTTTTAAATTTAATCATTCAGCAAAGATTTGTAATGGTAAACAAAGATGTAGTATTTGTGGAGGTGAACACTTGTATAAGGAATGTGATAAACCAACAGAAATCAGCTGTATAAATTGTAGTGGGCCTCATCTCGCGATATCTAGATTATGTCCGATTAAAACTAAGAAGATTATAGAAAAGAAAAACAACATATCTTATGCAAGTGCCGCCTTAACAAAACAGGTCGCCATCAATGGAACAGATTTCCCTACACTCCCACCACCAAAACCACAACCTGTAAATAGTAATGTTATTGTAAATAAGTCTGTAAATACCTCTGTAAATAAGTCTGTACGAGATGTAAATAAAGTTAAAATAGTTAATTCTAAGGAAGACCTTAAAACTCAAATAATTTCCAACAACGATGTACTTATGGCCCTAGTGCAGACGTTGGTGGAATTAGCCAATAAAGATGACAGTACACCCACTAATATTAAAACTATTAAAGATGCATTATTAAAAAACTTAACATAATGGATTGTGTTGGGCCTAGTCCTACACAATCCAAGCTACGTATCGCTCAGTATAACATTCAAAGTGCAAATAGTAAAAAACCTTTATTAATTCAATTTTTAAAACAACATAATATTGATATTTGCCTTCTTAATGAGACATGGTTCAAAGATAATAATTTTAAAATACCAGGATATAACATTTACAATAAAAATTCAAACAATGCACATAATGGAGTTGCAATTCTGATTAAACCATACCTTAAGTATAATATATTAAATACCAGATTTTATGAAGACATTCAAACAGTTGCTGTGTCTGTATCAACTGGACATAGTAGTTTAACAATTCTCTGTGTATACTGTCCACCTTCAAGTGGGCGAATACGAATTAATAGACTCCGTTACATTATTAATGATCTGCCAAAGCCCATATTTATGAGTGGTGATTTTAATGCTCATCATATTGCATTTGGTTGTCAGTCAACCAAAGGTAGAGGTCAGGATTTATTTAATTTAATTGATGACTTAGATTTGTGTATTTTAAATGATGGTAGACCTACAACTGTAAATCGCCCTAGACAAACTCCTTCTGCCATTGATGTAAGCTTCATCAGTGGCAGCCTTGCACCACTATGTGAATGGTCTGTACATGATGACACAATGGGAAGTTACCATTATCCAACAATAACAGAGATTTCATTAAATATAGATAAATATCATCTCAATTCACCTGTAGATAGGTTCATTTATAAAAAAGCTGACTGGGCAACATACACAGCTCTTTCAAAAACAATGTTTAATGATTTGGTACTTCAATCACATGATCCTATTTCAACCTACAATAATTTCTGTTCTCATTTAGATACTCTTAAAGAAATGTCAATTCCAAAGCTCACTAAAACAAACACTTTCATAAGCAGACCACCATCTCCTTGGTGGAATAGTATATGCGAACAAAGTGTTATTGCTTCATATAATGCACTAAAACTATATAGAAAAGAGCCTACTATTGAGAATTACATTAATTACAAAAGAAAAGATGCCCAGAAAAAGAGAACAATTTCAGAACAGAAAAAAATTGGATGGAATAACTTGTGTAACACTTTTAATAGAAATACTCCCATAAGTAAAATTTGGAATTTATTAAAAATGTTTAAAGGCATAAGACCTAAGAATAAATCATATACAGATGAGTTTATATCTCCACTTTTGGATAAATTATCAGATAATAACAATTTAATTGAAGTAGATCAACTGAACATTCTTTTTGAAATTAACAATGATAACCCAAATTCTAAATTTTTACTAGATCCATTTTCATGGTCTGAATTTTTAACAAGTTTGCAGTCTAGACGAAATACAACTCCTGGCTTAGATGATTATCCTTACATTATAATTAAAAACTTAGATGTATCTGCCCAAAAGTTGTTTCTTAAAATCCTCAATTTGCTTTGGCGTAATAAAGTTATTCCACAGTCATGGAAAACACAGTGTGTTGTCCCAATACTTAAGCCCGACAAATCTCCTGAGTTTGCTAGTTCTTATAGACCAATTTCCTTGTCATCCTGTCTTGGTAAAATATTCGAAAATATGGTGAAAGTCCGTCTTGATTGGTATGTTGAATCCAAGTGTTTAATTCCACATATACAAAATGGCTTCCGTAGAGGACGTAGTAGTGCAGACAGTTTCACCTCTTTAATCTCTGACCTGAAAAATGCAAAACATAGAAAATTAAATACTGTTTGCGTATTCCTAGATGTTCAAAGTGCTTTTGACAGTGTTGATCCTGGCATACTAGTTCAAGTCATGTCTAGGTTAGGTGTGCCCGGGCACTTATGTGAATGGATTTATAATTTTTTGAGCAACAGGACAATCTATGCTAGGCATAACAATATTTTATATGGACCCAAATGTGCCTCAAGAGGTACAATGCAAGGTGCCACGTTATCTCCATTACTGTACAATATATACACAAGTGAGATTTGTAAATATGTAAATAATAAGGATATAAATATTTTACAATTTGCTGATGACATTGTATTATATAGTAGTAATTACAACTTAGAGATTGCAATAGATAATATGAACAAATCCTTACTTCAACTATTACAATATTATAACAATCATTTACATTTGAAAATTAACCCCTCTAAAAGTAGTGCTATGTTTTTTGGTAATGAAGCCTCAAATTCAAATATTATTTACAATAATGAAATTATAAATAGAGTCAATTCAAAGAAATTTTTAGGAATAATACTGGACCAAAAACTAACTTTTGAAGAACATATTAAATATGTATCCAAAAATGCTCACATAGGACTAAATGTTATTAGATCACTTTGTGGTGTAACATGGGGTGCAGACCCTAAAATATTGTGTATATTGTATAAAAGTATTGTTAGAAGTCACTTAGATTATAGTTCACTCGCTTATATGAATAGTTCTCATGTAAATAAATTAGACATATTGCAGAATAAAGCTTTAAGAATAATATCTGGTGCTATGTGCTCGACTCCCATAAGGGCCATGGAAGTTGAGACAAAAGTGATGCCTTTGATTTTGAGACGAATCTTACTTGCTGAAAGATACTGTCTCAAATTACTGGCATCAAATAACACTCAAGTAATAAACAAAATTGTACCTTATATAAATAGATCCCCAAGAAGACCATTAACAACAGCACAAGGTCTACTATGCGGCAATTCTCCAACACTGTCCGATATATTTCTGGAAATAGACAATAGTTTATCTAAAATTAGAAAACAGTATCCATGGCCATGTTACTCTTTCTCTTATCAGTGTATTTCACATCCAATTAATGTAATTCAAGAGACAATAAACAATAATTCAGAAATGCTTAAATTTTTAGAGGAAAATACAAAGTACTATGTTATCTACACTGATGGGAGCAAAGCAAGTGATTATGTACATGCTGCTCTATATGATCCACAAGCAAAATTTTCTTCAAGCTTTATTCTGCATGAACCCTGCTCTATATTTACGGCAGAGGCATATGCAGTGTATCAGGCATTAATGCATATTCGTAAAATCAATAACATTAAATATTTTTTAATAATTTCTGATTCCTTGAGTTTGATAACAGCTTTAACTACCCTCACAGTTAAATTCAAGTCTAATTATATCCTTTACTTCATTAAACAAATAATTCACCAATATCATATTAAAAATATCCAAGTTTTCTTTCTATGGGTGCCTTCCCACAAAGGTATCTCTGGCAATGAAATGGCTGATAAAACTGCATATGAAGGAGTTAATGCTGTTGACGTTAGACATACAATGAATGTTCCTATGTCTGATTACTTGCAATGTATTGACCAGAATATTCAAAAGTTGTGGTTAGATATGTGGAAGAAAGATCAAGATACGAAAGGAAAATGGTATGGAAGCATACAAGAAAGCTTACCTGCAAGACCTTGGTATCATCGAATGGAAGATGCTACTAGAGAGTTTATTACTATCATAAATAGACTGCGTTTTGGTCATAATACTGCACCGTCACACCTTGCTCGACTCGGCATTATTGCGAATAAAAACTGTTCATATTGTAATTCAAGTGATGGAACTATGGAGCACATTATCTTTGATTGTCAAAAATTTTTAATCGACAGACTAGTGTTGGCCAGTGAACTTAGTGATGTTGAAAATAAGTGTGATTTATTGTCCCGCCCGCCGCCATTAAAACAATTGCTACAAGACGAACTTAATTTCAAGCATATCTACAAATACATCAAGAATACAATTAAAACAATTTAATTGAATGTGCTCATAGGCGTAATATTACGCCTATGAATGAGCTATGGAAAATAAGAGCTGACCTAAAGGTTTTAAATACCAGGTCATAAAATCCCCAAAAAAAAAAAAAAAAAAACATGTCTTGGCTATTTGTTTAGTTACTGCTGAATCTGTGGCAAGGTGGCAACTCAACTAACGATTCTGGCGGGAACCTTGAAAAAGCGCGGTTGTCTTTCTATTTTAATTTTAAAATTTTCCTCTATGTAGTGTTTTTTTTTAGTTAAAGTGACTTACAATTTGGCTATTAGCTGCTGAAAAGCGCAATAGCAATGGAGGTAAACGAGGGGGGGCGGGTCTCACCCGCCCACCTCAATAAAACGGCCACGGCCTACGGATGAAGGAGGAGGCGTAGGCTCTGGACGATTGGACTGCGGCGATGAGCGAGATGCATATCTCCCTTATTACAAACCGAATTACAAAAGACTATATCCGGAAAACTCAACCAACACAGACTTTAAAGTGTATGTGGAATCCACAAGCGACGATAGGTTGGGCAACAAGAGCCCTACTTACTTAAACCATATTTTCGCAATGGACATAAAAGGTGTGACGGGTATTCAGAGGGTGAATGCCAATAAAATTGCAGTTATCTTCAAGCAATATAATACGGCCAATAACTTCATTAATAACACAACTTTCCTCACAAAATATGACATGAAGGCGTTCATACCGGCAGCGCAAATTGAAAAAACCGGCATCATCAGATTTGTTCCAGCGAATATATCTAACAAAGAACTTTACACAAGACTTTCTTCAACATATGAAATAGTGGCAATAAGAAGGTTTTCAAAGAAAGTAGGACAAGAGCGCATTCCATTGCAGACTGTAAGCATCACTTTCTTATCTAATGTACTGCCTAATAATGTACAATATGATCTATTCTCGTACAGAGTTTTTGAATACATTCCACCATTACTACAGTGCTATAGGTGTTTTAAATTTAATCATTCAGCAAAGATTTGTAATGGTAAACAAAGATGTAGTATTTGTGGAGGTGAACACTTGTATAAGGAATGTGATAAACCAACAGAAATCAGCTGTATAAATTGTAGTGGGCCTCATCTCGCGATATCTAGATTATGTCCGATTAAAACTAAGAAGATTATAGAAAAGAAAAACAACATATCTTATGCAAGTGCCGCCTTAACAAAACAGGTCGCCATCAATGGAACAGATTTCCCTACACTCCCACCACCAAAACCACAACCTGTAAATAGTAATGTTATTGTAAATAAGTCTGTAAATACCTCTGTAAATAAGTCTGTACGAGATGTAAATAAAGTTAAAATAGTTAATTCTAAGGAAGACCTTAAAACTCAAATAATTTCCAACAACGATGTACTTATGGCCCTAGTGCAGACGTTGGTGGAATTAGCCAATAAAGATGACAGTACACCCACTAATATTAAAACTATTAAAGATGCATTATTAAAAAACTTAACATAATGGATTGTGTTGGGCCTAGTCCTACACAATCCAAGCTACGTATCGCTCAGTATAACATTCAAAGTGCAAATAGTAAAAAACCTTTATTAATTCAATTTTTAAAACAACATAATATTGATATTTGCCTTCTTAATGAGACATGGTTCAAAGATAATAATTTTAAAATACCAGGATATAACATTTACAATAAAAATTCAAACAATGCACATAATGGAGTTGCAATTCTGATTAAACCATACCTTAAGTATAATATATTAAATACCAGATTTTATGAAGACATTCAAACAGTTGCTGTGTCTGTATCAACTGGACATAGTAGTTTAACAATTCTCTGTGTATACTGTCCACCTTCAAGTGGGCGAATACGAATTAATAGACTCCGTTACATTATTAATGATCTGCCAAAGCCCATATTTATGAGTGGTGATTTTAATGCTCATCATATTGCATTTGGTTGTCAGTCAACCAAAGGTAGAGGTCAGGATTTATTTAATTTAATTGATGACTTAGATTTGTGTATTTTAAATGATGGTAGACCTACAACTGTAAATCGCCCTAGACAAACTCCTTCTGCCATTGATGTAAGCTTCATCAGTGGCAGCCTTGCACCACTATGTGAATGGTCTGTACATGATGACACAATGGGAAGTTACCATTATCCAACAATAACAGAGATTTCATTAAATATAGATAAATATCATCTCAATTCACCTGTAGATAGGTTCATTTATAAAAAAGCTGACTGGGCAACATACACAGCTCTTTCAAAAACAATGTTTAATGATTTGGTACTTCAATCACATGATCCTATTTCAACCTACAATAATTTCTGTTCTCATTTAGATACTCTTAAAGAAATGTCAATTCCAAAGCTCACTAAAACAAACACTTTCATAAGCAGACCACCATCTCCTTGGTGGAATAGTATATGCGAACAAAGTGTTATTGCTTCATATAATGCACTAAAACTATATAGAAAAGAGCCTACTATTGAGAATTACATTAATTACAAAAGAAAAGATGCCCAGAAAAAGAGAACAATTTCAGAACAGAAAAAAATTGGATGGAATAACTTGTGTAACACTTTTAATAGAAATACTCCCATAAGTAAAATTTGGAATTTATTAAAAATGTTTAAAGGCATAAGACCTAAGAATAAATCATATACAGATGAGTTTATATCTCCACTTTTGGATAAATTATCAGATAATAACAATTTAATTGAAGTAGATCAACTGAACATTCTTTTTGAAATTAACAATGATAACCCAAATTCTAAATTTTTACTAGATCCATTTTCATGGTCTGAATTTTTAACAAGTTTGCAGTCTAGACGAAATACAACTCCTGGCTTAGATGATTATCCTTACATTATAATTAAAAACTTAGATGTATCTGCCCAAAAGTTGTTTCTTAAAATCCTCAATTTGCTTTGGCGTAATAAAGTTATTCCACAGTCATGGAAAACACAGTGTGTTGTCCCAATACTTAAGCCCGACAAATCTCCTGAGTTTGCTAGTTCTTATAGACCAATTTCCTTGTCATCCTGTCTTGGTAAAATATTCGAAAATATGGTGAAAGTCCGTCTTGATTGGTATGTTGAATCCAAGTGTTTAATTCCACATATACAAAATGGCTTCCGTAGAGGACGTAGTAGTGCAGACAGTTTCACCTCTTTAATCTCTGACCTGAAAAATGCAAAACATAGAAAATTAAATACTGTTTGCGTATTCCTAGATGTTCAAAGTGCTTTTGACAGTGTTGATCCTGGCATACTAGTTCAAGTCATGTCTAGGTTAGGTGTGCCCGGGCACTTATGTGAATGGATTTATAATTTTTTGAGCAACAGGACAATCTATGCTAGGCATAACAATATTTTATATGGACCCAAATGTGCCTCAAGAGGTACAATGCAAGGTGCCACGTTATCTCCATTACTGTACAATATATACACAAGTGAGATTTGTAAATATGTAAATAATAAGGATATAAATATTTTACAATTTGCTGATGACATTGTATTATATAGTAGTAATTACAACTTAGAGATTGCAATAGATAATATGAACAAATCCTTACTTCAACTATTACAATATTATAACAATCATTTACATTTGAAAATTAACCCCTCTAAAAGTAGTGCTATGTTTTTTGGTAATGAAGCCTCAAATTCAAATATTATTTACAATAATGAAATTATAAATAGAGTCAATTCAAAGAAATTTTTAGGAATAATACTGGACCAAAAACTAACTTTTGAAGAACATATTAAATATGTATCCAAAAATGCTCACATAGGACTAAATGTTATTAGATCACTTTGTGGTGTAACATGGGGTGCAGACCCTAAAATATTGTGTATATTGTATAAAAGTATTGTTAGAAGTCACTTAGATTATAGTTCACTCGCTTATATGAATAGTTCTCATGTAAATAAATTAGACATATTGCAGAATAAAGCTTTAAGAATAATATCTGGTGCTATGTGCTCGACTCCCATAAGGGCCATGGAAGTTGAGACAAAAGTGATGCCTTTGATTTTGAGACGAATCTTACTTGCTGAAAGATACTGTCTCAAATTACTGGCATCAAATAACACTCAAGTAATAAACAAAATTGTACCTTATATAAATAGATCCCCAAGAAGACCATTAACAACAGCACAAGGTCTACTATGCGGCAATTCTCCAACACTGTCCGATATATTTCTGGAAATAGACAATAGTTTATCTAAAATTAGAAAACAGTATCCATGGCCATGTTACTCTTTCTCTTATCAGTGTATTTCACATCCAATTAATGTAATTCAAGAGACAATAAACAATAATTCAGAAATGCTTAAATTTTTAGAGGAAAATACAAAGTACTATGTTATCTACACTGATGGGAGCAAAGCAAGTGATTATGTACATGCTGCTCTATATGATCCACAAGCAAAATTTTCTTCAAGCTTTATTCTGCATGAACCCTGCTCTATATTTACGGCAGAGGCATATGCAGTGTATCAGGCATTAATGCATATTCGTAAAATCAATAACATTAAATATTTTTTAATAATTTCTGATTCCTTGAGTTTGATAACAGCTTTAACTACCCTCACAGTTAAATTCAAGTCTAATTATATCCTTTACTTCATTAAACAAATAATTCACCAATATCATATTAAAAATATCCAAGTTTTCTTTCTATGGGTGCCTTCCCACAAAGGTATCTCTGGCAATGAAATGGCTGATAAAACTGCATATGAAGGAGTTAATGCTGTTGACGTTAGACATACAATGAATGTTCCTATGTCTGATTACTTGCAATGTATTGACCAGAATATTCAAAAGTTGTGGTTAGATATGTGGAAGAAAGATCAAGATACGAAAGGAAAATGGTATGGAAGCATACAAGAAAGCTTACCTGCAAGACCTTGGTATCATCGAATGGAAGATGCTACTAGAGAGTTTATTACTATCATAAATAGACTGCGTTTTGGTCATAATACTGCACCGTCACACCTTGCTCGACTCGGCATTATTGCGAATAAAAACTGTTCATATTGTAATTCAAGTGATGGAACTATGGAGCACATTATCTTTGATTGTCAAAAATTTTTAATCGACAGACTAGTGTTGGCCAGTGAACTTAGTGATGTTGAAAATAAGTGTGATTTATTGTCCCGCCCGCCGCCATTAAAACAATTGCTACAAGACGAACTTAATTTCAAGCATATCTACAAATACATCAAGAATACAATTAAAACAATTTAATTGAATGTGCTCATAGGCGTAATATTACGCCTATGAATGAGCTATGGAAAATAAGAGCTGACCTAAAGGTTTTAAATACCAGGTCATAAAATCCCCAAAAAAAAAAAAAAAACATGTCTTGGCTATTTGTTTAGTTACTGCTGAATCTGTGGCAAGGTGGCAACTCAACTAACGATTCTGGCGGGAACCTTGAAAAAGCGCGGTTGTGTTTCTACTTTAATTTTAAAATTTTCCTCTATGTAGTGGTTTTTTTTAGTTAAAGTGACTTAAAATTTTGCTATTAGCTGCTGAAAAGCGCAATAGCAATGGAGGTAAACGAGGGGGGCGGGTCTCACCCGCCCACCTCAATAAAACGGCCACGGCCTACGGATGAAGGAGGAGGCGTAGGCTCTGGACGATTGGACTGCGGCGATGAGCGAGATGCATATCTCCCTTATTACAAACCGAATTACAAAAGACTATATCCGGAAAACTCAACCAACACAGACTTTAAAGTGTATGTGGAATCCACAAGCGACGATAGGTTGGGCAACAAGAGCCCTACTTACTTAAACCATATTTTCGCAATGGACATAAAAGGTGTGACGGGTATTCAGAGGGTGAATGCCAATAAAATTGCAGTTATCTTCAAGCAATATAATACGGCCAATAACTTCATTAATAACACAACTTTCCTCACAAAATATGACATGAAGGCGTTCATACCGGCAGCGCAAATTGAAAAAACCGGCATCATCAGATTTGTTCCAGCGAATATATCTAACAAAGAACTTTACACAAGACTTTCTTCAACATATGAAATAGTGGCAATAAGAAGGTTTTCAAAGAAAGTAGGACAAGAGCGCATTCCATTGCAGACTGTAAGCATCACTTTCTTATCTAATGTACTGCCTAATAATGTACAATATGATCTATTCTCGTACAGAGTTTTTGAATACATTCCACCATTACTACAGTGCTATAGGTGTTTTAAATTTAATCATTCAGCAAAGATTTGTAATGGTAAACAAAGATGTAGTATTTGTGGAGGTGAACACTTGTATAAGGAATGTGATAAACCAACAGAAATCAGCTGTATAAATTGTAGTGGGCCTCATCTCGCGATATCTAGATTATGTCCGATTAAAACTAAGAAGATTATAGAAAAGAAAAACAACATATCTTATGCAAGTGCCGCCTTAACAAAACAGGTCGCCATCAATGGAACAGATTTCCCTACACTCCCACCACCAAAACCACAACCTGTAAATAGTAATGTTATTGTAAATAAGTCTGTAAATACCTCTGTAAATAAGTCTGTACGAGATGTAAATAAAGTTAAAATAGTTAATTCTAAGGAAGACCTTAAAACTCAAATAATTTCCAACAACGATGTACTTATGGCCCTAGTGCAAACGTTGGTGGAATTAGCCAATAAAGATGACAGTACACCCACTAATATTAAAACTATTAAAGATGCATTATTAAAAAACTTAACATAATGGATTGTGTTGGGCCTAGTCCTACACAATCCAAGCTACGTATCGCTCAGTATAACATTCAAAGTGCAAATAGTAAAAAACCTTTATTAATTCAATTTTTAAAACAACATAATATTGATATTTGCCTTCTTAATGAGACATGGTTCAAAGATAATAATTTTAAAATACCAGGATATAACATTTACAATAAAAATTCAAACAATGCACATAATGGAGTTGCAATTCTGATTAAACCATACCTTAAGTATAATATATTAAATACCAGATTTTATGAAGACATTCAAACAGTTGCTGTGTCTGTATCAACTGGACATAGTAGTTTAACAATTCTCTGTGTATACTGTCCACCTTCAAGTGGGCGAATGCGAATTAATAGACTCCGTTACATTATTAATGATCTGCCAAAGCCCATATTTATGAGTGGTGATTTTAATGCTCATCATATTGCATTTGGTTGTCAGTCAACCAAAGGTAGAGGTCAGGATTTATTTAATTTAATTGATGACTTAGATTTGTGTATTTTAAATGATGGTAGACCTACAACTGTAAATCGCCCTAGACAAACTCCTTCTGCCATTGATGTAAGCTTCATCAGTGGCAGCCTCGCACCACTATGTGAATGGTCTGTACATGATGACACAATGGGAAGTTACCATTATCCAACAATAACAGAGATTTCATTAAATATAGATAAATATCATCTCAATTTACCTGTAGATAGGTTCATATATAAAAAAGCTGACTGGGCAACATACACAGCTCTTTCAAAAACAATGTTTAATGATTTGGTACTTCAATCGCATGATCCTATTTCAACCTATAATAATTTCTGTTCTCATTTAGATACTCTTAAAGAAATGTCAATTCCAAAGCTCACTAAAACAAACACTTTCATAAGCAGACCACCATCTCCTTGGTGGAATAGTATATGCGAACAAAGTGTTATTGCTTCATATAATGCACTAAAACTATATAGAAAAGAGCCTACTATTGAGAATTACATTAATTACAAAAGAAAAGATGCCCAGAAAAAGAGAACAATTTCAGAACAGAAAAAAATTGGATGGAATAACTTGTGTAACACTTTTAATAGAAATACTCCCATAAGTAAAATTTGGAATTTATTAAAAATGTTTAAAGGCATAAGACCTAAGAATAAATCATATACAGATGAGTTTATATCTCCACTTTTGGATAAATTATCAGATAATAACAATTTAATTGAAGTAGATCAACTGAACATTCCTTTTGAAATTAACAATGATAACCCAAATTCTAAATTTTTACTAGATCCATTTTCATGGTCTGAATTTTTAACAAGTTTGCAGTCTAGACGAAATACAACTCCTGGCTTAGATGATTATCCTTACATTATAATTAAAAACTTAGATGTATCTGCCCAAAAGTTGTTTCTTAAAATCCTCAATTTGCTTTGGCGTAATAAAGTTATTCCACAGTCATGGAAAACACAGTGTGTTGTCCCAATACTTAAGCCCGACAAATCTCCTGAGTTTGCTAGTTCTTATAGACCAATTTCCTTGTCATCCTGTCTTGGTAAAATATTCGAAAATATGGTGAAAGTCCGTCTTGATTGGTATGTTGAATCCAAGTGTTTAATTCCACATATACAAAATGGCTTCCGTAGAGGACGTAGTAGTGCAGACAGTTTCACCTCTTTAATCTCTGACCTGAAAAATGCAAAACATAGAAAATTAAATACTGTTTGCGTATTCCTAGACGTTCAAAGTGCTTTTGACAGTGTTGATCCTGGCATACTAGTTCAAGTCATGTCTAGGTTAGGTGTGCCCGGGCACTTATGTGAATGGATTTATAATTTTTTGAGCAACAGGACAATCTATGCTAGGCATAACAATATTTTATATGGACCCAAATGTGCCTCAAGAGGTACAATGCAAGGTGCCACGTTATCTCCATTACTGTACAATATATACACAAGTGAGATTTGTAAATATGTAAATAATAAAGATATAAATATTTTACAATTTGCTGATGACATTGTATTATATAGTAGTAATTACAACTTAGAGATTGCAATAGATAATATGAACAAATCCTTACTTCAACTATTACAATATTATAACAATCATTTACATTTGAAAATTAACCCCTCTAAAAGTAGTGCTATGTTTTTTGGTAATGAAGCCTCAAATTCAAATATTATTTACAATAATGAAATTATAAATAGAGTCAATTCAAAGAAATTTTTAGGAATAATACTGGACCAAAAACTAACTTTTGAAGAACATATTAAATATGTATCCAAAAATGCTCACATAGGACTAAATGTTATTAGATCACTTTGTGGTGTAACATGGGGTGCAGACCCTAAAATATTGTGTATATTGTATAAAAGTATTGTTAGAAGTCACTTAGATTATAGTTCACTCGCTTATATGAATAGTTCTCATGTAAATAAATTAGACATATTGCAGAATAAAGCTTTAAGAATAATATCTGGTGCTATGTGCTCGACTCCCATAAGGGCCATGGAAGTTGAGACAAAAGTGATGCCTTTGATTTTGAGACGAATCTTACTTGCTGAAAGATACTGTCTCAAATTACTGGCATCAAATAACACTCAAGTAATAAACAAAATTGTACCTTATATAAATAGATCCCCAAGAAGACCATTAACAACAGCACAAGGTCTACTATGCGGCAATTCTCCAACACTGTCCGATATATTTCTGGAAATAGACAATAGTTTATCTAAAATTAGAAAACAGTATCCATGGCCATGTTACTCTTTCTCTTATCAGTGTATTTCACATCCAATTAATGTAGTTCAACAGACAATAAACAATAATTCAGAAATGCTTAAATTTTTAGAGGAAAATACAAAATACTATGTTATCTACACTGATGGGAGCAAAGCAAGTGATTATGTACATGCTGCTCTATATGATCCACAAGCAAAATTTTCTTCAAGCTTTATTCTGCATGAACCCTGCTCTATATTTACGGCAGAAGCATATGCAGTGTATCAGGCATTAATGCGTATTCGTGAAATCAATAACATTAAATATTTTTTAATAATTTCTGATTCCTTGAGCTTGATAACAGCTTTAACTACCCTCACAGTTAAATTCAAGTCCAATTATATCCTTTACTTCATTAAACAAATAATTCACCAATATCACATTAAAAATATCCAAGTTTTCTTTCTATGGGTGCCTTCCCACAAAGGTATCTCTGGCAATGAAATGGCTGATAAAACTGCATATGAAGGAGTTAATGCTGTTGACGTTAGACATACAATGAATGTTCCTATGTCTGATTACTTGCAATGTATTGACCAGAATATTCAAAAGTTGTGGTTAGAAATGTGGAAGAAAGATCAAGATACGAAAGGAAAATGGTATGGAAGCATACAAGAAAGCTTACCTGCAAGACCTTGGTATCATCGAATGGAAGATGCTACTAGAGAGTTTATTACTATCATAAATAGACTGCGTTTTGGTCATAATACTGCACCGTCACACCTTGCTCGACTCGGCATTATTGCGAATAAAAACTGTTCATATTGTAATTCAAGTGATGGAACTATGGAGCACATTATCTTTGATTGTCAAAAATTTTTAATCGACAGACTAGTGTTGGCCAGTGAACTTAGTGATGTTGAAAATAAGTGTGATTTATTGTCCCGCCCGCCGCCATTAAAACAATTGCTACAAGACGAACTTAATTACAAGCATATCTACAAATACATCAAGAATACAATTAAAACAATTTAATTGAATGTGCTCATAGGCGTAATATTACGCCTATGAATGAGCTATGGAAAATAAGAGCTGACCTAAAGGTTTTAAATACCAGGTCATAAAATCCCCAAAAAAAAAAAAAAAAAACTCAACTAACATCATGTCAATGTCAATGAATTGACAGTTGTCACTTGTCAATGTTGTCGATTCTTACTCGACTCGATTTTCGATATCTGATATCATAAATAACATTCATTTCATATTCATACTCCCTATTTTGTGAAATATTGCTAACAGAAAACAGATCAAAATAATGAATTATTGCGATAATTAATGAAGGTTTTAAAATCGAGTATTTTATGTATGAATTATGTATAATAGTGCCATGACTTCTTCCGATAGAGATTACGTTTTTGAGCCTTTTAAGGTAATAGAAGTTAAATTTGAGGGTTCAGAAAGTCCCAGGCCTCGAAGTGGACATAGAATAGCATGCGATGATGTTAACATATACTGCTTTGGTGGCTACAATCCGACCCTGCCTCCCAATAACATTCAAAGAGTTAATCCTACATGGACACCAGCAAAGCCCCTTTTCAAAGAACTGTGGAGTTTTTCTATAGCCACACGAAAATGGACACAACATAATGTTGTGGAGAATATGCCAGAAGAGGAATTAGCATCTAATGCTGCCTGCATGAATGGAAGATACTTAATGGTATGTTTTTTTAACAATTTTTCTTTGTAGGTAGTAGAGCCTAGGATCTATTATGTAAAATAATTAATTTTAATTGTTTTGTATAGAGCTTAGAGTTTGCCTGGGGTAGTACTACCGCCCGCTATGGTACTTAGTACTATTTCTACCATGTAATAATTGTTTTAACAGCAATTGTGTTCTGGATAGAAAGGTGTGGAGCCGGCTACACTTTTTAGAGGCAACCATCTCAGTCCTCAAGGGTAGCAACACATCTGTGACCGAATTATAACGAGACTCTTACTAACATTTACTAACTGGACTATTACTAACAATAACTAACAGGACTAACATTCGCTAACAGTCCCTGTCCCAGTCCTCATACTTACAAACTAACCAACTAATGTGCTAACACCGTCACCTAACCGGACTAATTATCCCAGTCCCCATAATAATATGAGTCTTGTTCTAAGCCGGTCACAGTTGTCATGGGTGTCAGCAGAAGTGCTGCATGCTCGTTTGCTGCCTTAAATCAGTAATAAAAAAAAATTAATGCTGCCAATATTGAAAATGAATTTTATAGCTAATGGGGTTTTCATTATTATAGGCAATCTAGGTATATATTGTCTTCTAGAGTCGGGGATATTTGTGGTGTCTCAATTTGTACACTCAATTTGTACAATGGACCAGGCAAACGAATTTTTTTTTACACGTCAAATAAATCTATAAAAAATTACAAGAAAAACTGTGTTTTTACTTTATCCATATCTCAATAAATGGCTGAGATATTAACGATCAAAGTGCGTATTTACGGACGTTGGTTTTTTTAAAAACGCAGGCGGGCGGTCACTACTCGATGACGTCATCTCTCAGTAGTCGCGCGTAGTTGATAGGGATTTTTGACCGAAATGTTAATTTAAACTCAAGTAAAGCCGCGAGCAAACCTTAGTTATCAATAATAAAATAACATATATAATTCACATACTATCTACTTGGTAGGGGAGCCCAAGAGGGGATTTCGGGATTTACAGAAGCGCGGCAGATTAATATACAGGGCGATACCCTGTACCCAGTTAAGTAACTCCACCAAAAATGAGCCTCATATATAAGGCCGCCCGTGAAGGATACAGGATCAGATTAGTAAAAAAAAATTGATCATCAGACATTCTCGAGCGCGTCAGATTAAGGCAGGGTGAGTTAATTACCTCCTAAAAAGTGTATATTCCACTAATCTGACAATTTGAGAGTGACGTAAAGAAAGGGGAGAGCAGCAAAGTTGTAAAAAAAAAACGTCATCTTGACATTCTCGAGCGTAGTTAATTTTTTTTTTATTTTGAAGGAAATAATTCAAGAATAACGAAAAATATATAATCTGACGATTTCCGCAAGCCGAAATAACAAAAAAATCGTCGATAAAGTTAAATGCGTGCAGCTGCGTGAT
The DNA here is from genome assembly GCA_905404295.2 of Ochlodes sylvanus. Taxonomy (NCBI): domain Eukaryota; kingdom Metazoa; phylum Arthropoda; class Insecta; order Lepidoptera; family Hesperiidae; genus Ochlodes; species Ochlodes sylvanus. The sequence continues at coordinate 4,401,311 of FR990126.1, read as the reverse complement.
GCCTATATTTCCTTCTCCGCGTTCCTATTCCTCTCTCACTCTTTCTCTATCTATTACTCTCTCACTCCGTCCCCACTCCAGTTTCTGCTGTCATGACGCCATCACCATATTCCAGCAAAAATTTTTTTGAAAGTGGTTTTTTTGGAATAACTTTTAAACGGTTTTATCGATCAACTTCAAAAACTAATCCGCCCTTGAGCTTGAAAAACCACGTCGATCGCCACCAAGTTGGTCAAAATCGGTTGATTCATTCGAGAGATATCGTGAACGAAAGAAACCCGAAAAAGTGTTTTTTCGGGATTACTCCGAAATTTTTGGTTCGATCAATTAAAACTTTTAAATTACTTATGAGGATAATAAAACTGCGTCGAATGCCGCCAACCGCGTGAAAATTGGTTGATCCATTCAAAAGTTATTGCGGTTTGAAAATTCCAAAAATAGTGTTCTATGAAACTTCTATCAGACTTTTGAGCTGGGAGAGCTCAAATGCATAGAAATATTATTTCTTTGAACTCCGCGAGCTCAAAATAAATGTCATAAGTACAATTTTAAGCGCCCAGGAATGGAATTAGCGGGAAATTGCAGGGATGGCCTTTAGGGTGAACCGTTTTTTTGTCAGATTAGGCGAATCCCTCTAGATAATCGTCAGATTATGAGACAGTACGTTTAGAACATAAAGATGAACCATATATATCTTAATCTGACGCGCTTGAGTATGTCAAAATGGCGAATTTTTTTTGCATATTATGAGAATGGCCACGAGTTTGCGTCCCATCGAAATCGTCAGATTAGTGAATGAGAGCTTATTTTTGGTGCACTTAACACTCCCTTAGAAAATCTGACGCGCTCGATTAAATTTTTTTTTTTTTCATTTTCAACCCTTACATACAACCACCCCCACCATGCAAACGGTCAGATTAACATACGTACATTATTAAAAATACGTAGGGCATTGATGCTATCAATATCTGACGCGCTCGAGGATGTCCATGCATCAGTTTTTTTTTACATATTTAAAAATCTATAGCCGCTTCCCCCACCGATGAAAAGGTATATATCATATAACATTTTTTTCTTCTTATCATCTAAGCTTTGCAACCCAATAGGTCTCTGTGACGCTCGAGTAAATCCCCATTTAGCACCACGGGCTCCCCTACCAACTACATCTATGCAAAATTTCAAGTCTGTATCTATAGAAATAAGAAAGTTTTAGATTTTTGAACTGCATAGACCCATATTTTCTATACTTGCGCCGTATCATGCTCGCGGCCGAGCCACGTCGTGACGTCATAGCGTAAGCGCGGAAATTCAAAAAAGGGCTTGAACTTCTCGTCTTTATAACTTCGGAAATACTGCATGTATTGAAGTGAAATAAAAAGTTATGTAATGTATATGACCTAAGCTCGGATTTTAGGTGTATTTGATAGTAATATTTTGACCCTTTTGCCTTCTCCATTGTTGTAAGAATGTTAATGCTGAGACATGAGATAGTGAGCATTTATTGATTTATTCTTTTAATTTTATTATTTTGCAGATTTTTGGTGGCACAGGTGCTCCTTTTGGAAACAAGTGCAGTAATGACGTTATCACATGGAGGACATGCCGAGGGGATGCAAAGCTTCAAATTTTGGATGTTAACGGTCATAGGCCCCCTGGTCAATACGGCCAAACAATACTTTGCCACGATGGGTATTTTTATACCATCGGAGGAACTAACGGTTATGCATACAACTGTGATATCTTTAGGTTTGTCATTGTTCATTTTTAGTAGTACCTGAATGTGCAAATCTGTGCATATTATAGTAAATGTTTTATTAAAGACTAGTTTTCCAAATATCCCTTTTTAGTTCTCACAATGCGTCACTTGAGGAACCTATATACAAGTTTCAAGTGAATCCATTGAAGAAGTAAAAAGTTTCCTTTTTTATCACATTAGGAGGGAGGGGGGGATTTCTTAAAATTCTTCAGTTCAATAGTTTCAGCTGTGCGTTGTCTGTCAGTTCATGTATATTGTTGATGTATTTACTGCTACACGTTGCTGTTAATTTTATTAATGATTTTAAAATCATTATTAAGTAAATGATGAATATTAATAATAAGTAACTAAACACACTATAATGTAAAATTGAGTTACCCATAATAGTATGCTTCTTCTTTATGTATATAGTTATCTTTTTTATGTATGTATACATTTTGCTTATTCAACAGATTAGATCTTCGGAATCTAACATGGGAACCAGTGTTTGTTGGGACCGGACAAGAAGGTGAACCGATGGGCAGATACAGGCATGAAGTTGCACGAGTTGGTGAAAAACTTTACATAATTGGTGGTGGGACTGGCGACTGGGCATTTGAACTCATGGAAATACCTACATATGATCTACAGACAAATACCTGGAATATACTGACACCAAAAGCCGATGAAAGTACCAACAAGGCAGTAGCTCCTCCAGCCAGGAAGTGTCACAGTGCTGTGCAAATAAACACACCAAATGGAATTCAGGTGTTCGTTGCTGGTGGGTCTGACGGTGTATATGTGTTTGATGACTTCTGGAGACTAAATATATCTGATCTGCAGTGGACTCATATGCAGAAGACTGTACTACCACATCCTTTGTATTTCCACTCGTCCACAGTCACATCATACGGTTGCATGTATGTGTTCGGTGGTATTGAGCCCCAGGACGATACGATTTGTAGGAAAAATAACCTGTATAAAGTTTGGTTGTGTATACCCAAACTTAGTGAGATTTGTTGGGAGGCAATTATACATTTATATCCAAATATAGACAGAGTCGATAGACAAACACTTTTAAATATTGGCGTACCTTTACATTTTGTGGACAGAGTTCATCCATTTTAAATGTATTCGAAAAATTTTGTAATGTTTTTCATCGTAACAATTCCAGGCTTGTAAATTATATGTGACTATATGAAATTATATGTGACAAGTTACTTATAAAAAAGGAGAATGGGTGCAATCTAAATCATATTAAATAACCTCAATGACCATACTTTTAGTAGACCATATTTTGTAGTATACTTTTTCAGATTTTGCATTTCAATAAATGCAAAAACTGAAAAAGTATGCTGTGTTCCTCATATAATTTTATCAGAAGTATGTAACTACAGTGATACTCAACCTTTTGTAATAGAATAAAAGCCAGCAATATTACAAATATTTTATAATTAATATGTTTTAAATAGAAACCTGCATTGTGCCTTGTAATAATAAATAACATAGACATCTATTTTCAGTACAATGAAAATAAAAAGAGATATCACGAGACACAAATACCGCATAGGAACAAAGTACCTTTTGCCTATTGTGCCTACCTTTTGCCTATTGTGTGTATTACAGAACTCGAATCTATTTACCTATTTATTTTAAATCCCCTCTTTTTATATGTTTGAAGTGTTTTAAATCCATGCGGTTATAAAACATAATTCCTAATTAAAAAACAAGTTACTGACACTTAACTTTTTTTTTATGTAAATATAATAACCATGTTATTATTAAAAAGATTTGTACCCCAATTACATATCTATGTAATTACTTAATAAGGGTACAAAAAGCGTCTGCTTTAAGGTGGCGGTTCGCGGCCGAGACCGAGACAAGCGACCGAGGCAGGAGACCGAGACAGGAGACCACGACCGTCACTTGACCATAGGCAATGTATAGGCGATAACTTGCGACCGAGACCGAGACAGTCTGTCGCGCCTATACAAAGTGACGGTCGCGATCTCCTGTCTCGGTCGCTTGTCTCGGTCTCGGCCGCGAACCGCCAGCTTTAGAGAAAACGAGAATGCGTTTTCGAATTTTTGTCACCTAGTAATCTGAATGTCTGCAGGTATTCTGTAAGCTGTAAGTAAGTAAGGCTGAGATGTATAGACGATACTTAGCCTTAGCTCAGACTTTTCTTACGAAAAACTTGACTTTGCAAAGACTGCGATGTGGTATTTATAGACAAGTCACGCTGAGATTGAGCTAAGAGCGCTAATGTCATAATTGATTGCTGCCATCTGTTTGTTAATAGGAAAAATTTTAATGTCTTAGAAACCGACTAATATCCAGCTTCATTTGGGACCATTATTTTTTTTCGGATAATAGCCAAAGTTTATGGTAAGTCGTCTATTTCATGAACTTATTTAGACTTTTCTCAGCTCGTACTCAGCCAAGACAAAGATCGCTTTATAAATACGAACGCTGTCTTAAGTCAGAGTAAAGTCGGAGCTAAGGCTAAGTATCGTCTATACATCTCAGCCTAAGTCCGCAAGTATTCCGAAGTCATATTTACCATATTATGATTCCCTGTATTGAGACTGGCACGAAAATATACCGGGAAAAAACACGTGTGCCCCAAGGACATAATTTTGTTGTTATTCGTACCAGTTTGTTCATTATAGTCTATGGTTTGTTTATGATGGTCAATGATGCAATATTGTTTTTTATGTTGTTGGCTTTTATTTTTTTACCACACGTATTTCCATGCTAAACAGCTATCATGAGAAGATAATATTTTCGGACTTGTACACTGTATATACCTATTTTTATAAACATGTGATCTTTTAGAATTACATATACATATAAATAAATTCTATGGCCATTCGTTACTGCTCTTCAACAATAAAAAAGGTTGAGTATGACTGTATTACAGTCAACCCAGGTAACTATGAAAATCAATGTAACTTTGATTTGAATCCTATTGTGCGGATTCTTGTTTGTTTTGAAAGATTCTTTAAGATAATTTAACTTATCATAACCGATTTATTTAAGTATGCACACAATTTTCAGCTGGGGAAGTTTTCCGCCAAAGGAAATATCTTTTTCAAAGTTATACTGAAATTTACTTAGTTACCTGGGTTGAATCTATATAAACACACTTTGTATGTACTTTATAGTAAATCATTATAGATGTTTACCGAACGTATAGTATGTAGGTACAAAACATTAATGTATTGTGCTCTTACCAACATCATTATAATATAATAGAAAGTTTTCATAAATTGTGTTTGTTTTTATTTGATACATTTTAATGTGGATTACAGTTACATGTTACAACCCTACCTAAAGTAGCAAATACTTAGTTAGAGGATGTAGACGTCCGTGACCTAAACGAGGCATTTCATCTTATTCCTTAGTAGTGACCGACCGAAACTGGATTTTCAGCCGAAACCGAAACCGAATCTTCGGTTCCTATTCCAGTTTCGGCCGAAACCGAAACCGAAACCTAGAAGTACCTAAGCTAGATATTATATTACTTTAGAAGTAACTAACTATACACTATACATATACGTACCACGTATACGTCGTGTTTTTTCTATAGAAAATTGCGATCACCGCAGCAAACGTGTTAAATGTCGAGAGCGCCCTAGGCAACTACCTCATCGACGCCCCTTCATACAGTATACTTACATAGCAAAATGTGGGAAACTAGACTGATTTTTATCGATAAAAAAGTGCGCCGTAATTAAAATCAAGGAAATTCGAATTATCTATCGGCAAACTTATTACTTATTGATTAAAACAACGCTTTACTGTAGAACCTGAAAGATTATATCTGACTAGTTAGGTCCTTTAAAAATCACTTAAGTAATAGGTACTTAATGTTTCAATTCGAATCAGTTACTACTCTTACGTTACTTCCATTCCATGGCTGCTACAGTCGTAACATGTTAACATTGTCGGTGAGACGGTGATGTGTTCTGGAAACTCAATTTCATTTTCAAGGGTAAGCGGTAGTTTGCCGTGGCAAGTGGCAACAAGTGCGCGGCGGTGGGTTGCGTAGGCCGTAGGGCGCGCGTCCCAGTAGTACAGCGGTTTCGCGCCAATTCGAGTCGGCAGTGGCGGGAAGCGCGCCTCGCGGGCGGGACACGCTCGCTTCGTTCGCGGACCCGCGATGCAACCGCTGATAACCGATAATAAAATAGTTTCCAATTTTAATCCGGGGGTGTGTATTTTCGCCTTGAAAACGACACATTCAACTGGGGATTTCCTGATGCTAATTTTAAAAAGTTTTAAGTATTACTTGTTAGAAAGTTAAATATGACATTATTAAATGATTTTATTTTGAGGCTTTAATTAATTTTGACGGAAGGAAAAACTGCATGTTATTAAAAATGTCATAGGTGTTTCAAATGTTGACGATTTTACTATATGCGTCAGTCCAGAATCAGCCGGCTTAACATGACGACGGAGGAAATAATGACTGTAGCGACTTCGGTCGCACCAGCTCCTCATCGCTCGCCGACTCCGGAACTGCACGCGACTTACACGACCCTGGAAATTGTGGTGGCATTAGTGGCAGTGGTAGGAAATTCGATGGTGATTCATGTGTTCCGCCAGGATCGGCGGTTGCGAAGGCGAACGAATTACTACATAGTGTCGCTGGCTGTGGCGGATTTGTTGGTTGGGTTGTTGGGGATACCATTCGCGATATTGGCGTCCGTGGGGCTTCCGAGGAACCTCCACGCCTGCTTGTTTACGGTGTCGCTGCTAGTCATGCTGTGCACGATCAGCATATTCTGCTTGGTCGCCGTATCTGTGGACCGCTACTGGGCGATCCTGCATCCGATGTGCTATTCGAGAAATGTGCGCACCAAGACCGCAGTTGGTAAGTGTTACCCAGTATCAATGATACTGGAAGAATGATACAGTATCATGAAAGCTATAGCGTTCTATAGAATTGCTATCTAACATTTTTACAGGAGTCCAATTCAACTACTGTTTCCGTTGTAAAGAAATTTTCTGTTTTGTTTCAATACTTTCACTTAGGACTTAGACTAATGTGGTATTTTAACTTATTATGTTATATGTAACTGAAGGAGGTATAAAGCTGGGATGGATGTGTGATTGTGACCTATCTGTTACTTGGATGATGTGGATATTAAATATATATCTGTAAATTATCATCAGCATATAAAAGAACAAGAACCAACCATCATTAATTTAGCTGACGTTACAATCAGGTTTATCTTATTTTACAAAAGATTTAACATAAAATAAATTATTTTATGTAGGTACCTACTTAATCGCGTTTTTTTTATTAGCATCTCTTAAGTATTATAGGAAATATAATATTTTCTACAAAGCCGGTCTTATCGCTAAACATCAATAGGTATCTTTGGAGTGTTTACCTTAAAGTGTATTATCAATTAAGTAGGTATAATTATTACTTATTTTATTATCTATAGTAGGTACATAAGTTACAGATATTAACATTCAAATTCTTTAGGTTTAGGGAAATTTAAAATCCTTACGATAGTATTATTAATTAGATATGTAAGGATTACACCTACTCTGTGGGGCGGGTGATATAATTTCATCGGAGGTCATTCTGCGCGTGTAGTTATATTTTATTGCCAATATTATTTGAATACAATGGCTATGAAATCCTTGCGTGAACATTAAATGACACTACACCAAACCAATACAGTTTAGTCTTAATCTATCTTATCCACGGCGTGGGTTAAATGTTTATTTAATTTCTGGAATGCAACCGTAAATTTAAGTATCTATAAACAATTAGGTACATTGATCTGTCTAGTCCGGTTTAAATTGTATTTTTAATGTCAGCAATATATTTGTAGCAAAACCATTAAATTATTTCTGTATCTGAGTAGGTACAAACCTACATAAGTCAGCAAATAGACTGGAATTTTATTAAATTTTCATACCTATGTGGATACAATTGCAAGTACAGCTACGATCATGGTATGTAATTTGTACCTATACTTACGACCTACATACATAATTATGTATCTACACATTTTCTGGTCTCTTCAAGTTACCGATTTGTGTACCTGTGACATCTAGAATATAGTGGCGTTTTTTCCACAGCGAACGTGCTAACCGTTAAAAAGGTATCATCGTAACTCAAGAACATATTGAACTCAAGAAACATTTAAGTTAAGCCATGATGTTACCAACTAATACTAACCTACCTGACTACTGATAAATACAAACTCATCAACTGATAAAAAGACTCGAACGTCCATGAAATAATCGACTGACCCGCTAGCTTTAGTAACAATCTTGCTAAATATAGATAAAAGTTGAAATGATTTCCATAAACACATTATTTATTTTTCCTAAATATTATTTTAAACCGTACCGGCTGCAGAAAATCGGAGGACTCCACTGAAACCAAGAGGAATACTTAGCTTGCAAGCTGGTTCCTTGATGTCCCATATTAAGATTTTCTAGTAAACCCTTAGATTGTCCAGTACCAACCCCTGAAACTACATTATTTGATTGACATTCCAATACAACCCTTGATTAGGGTGGCTATTAGGGTGGCTATTGTCTCATTGCGTGTGTGATTGCACGGTTTCGCCGCCTTCACCCCAAAACAATTTAATTGACACTTAGTAATTGATTGTAGGTAACTACATTTTGTTTGTTATTGGAAAAGTCGGAACGAGGAATCAATATATTTTGCGATCGAGTTCCGTAATGCTAATGTATTTGTACTTGTATTTATTCTCACAAATTCCTAGAAAATTTGGTGTAACATACAAATGGATAAAATAGGAATTGTCTCATATAAATATGGAAAATTAATTTTCCAAAACAAAATCTCTTATATCTACTATTGTGTGTAATACTTACTAACAGTATTTGTAGCCAAAATTGGTTCCATGGCGTTAAAAATACAAATATTACAAAACGAGTATTTCCTTTCTTTTTCCTAAAGTTAACTATACAAAGTCCGTGTAGTGCATTTATTCAAATCATAGTACTTAGTGGTTTTAAATTAAGTGTCAAGAACAAGAAGGACATCTTGAAAGGACAGCGTCGGAAAGTAATTTAAACTGAGAGTAGGTACAACCTACAATGTTGTATTTTTCAATTTTTTAAGTGATAGGTATTTTTATTTAAGCGCGCCCTTAGACGTTTTGGAGTAGGCAGTTTAGTTACAGCCTTACAGCTTACGGAAGGTCAGTTTAGGTTAGGTTAGTACTACTATGAATTTTTACCCCGTACTGTTAATTTTTAACCGACTTCAAAAAAAGGAGGAGTGTTTTTGAGCGATTTCTCTGTCATTTGTGAACCGTTGTTTTTGTATTCGAAAGCTGGTGCTTGTCATACGGTTCCATTAAAATTTGAGCGAGATCTGACGTTTAGTTTTCGAGTTACCCATAATAATGCGTATTTAATTGACTTCAACTAAGTACGTTGATGATGTTCTCATTTTATTACGTGGCGATGTTGAAGTCGGTTATTTGTTTTGTTGAAGTTATACATATAGGTACACGCGATTATTTCCCCAAAAGTCTAAAATAATACATCTAAAATGGAATTTGTATGAATGAATCTAATAGCGCGAATAAAACATGCAATGCGGAAAGTCTTTAGTTTCATAAACGTCACTGAAATATAAGAGAAAAGATTATTATCTGTCATTTAATAAGCTCGCCACCAGGGAGCGCACCAGAATTTCTAATACATCTAAAATAACTTGGTAACTTGGAAGCAACGTTTTTTTTATCATTTCGTCATGGTGCGCCTTACCGACTAATTTAATTAGACTTTTAATTAGATTTTAACAACTTTAACTCTAAGAAAACTCAACTTTGCCTGCGTGGGTAATAAATCAACACGCAAAAACTACTCATCTTAGTTCCTCTCCAAGGTGTCTGAAAAAACTATTGCCGTCCGTCATGATTTATACAAAGATATAGTGATAGCAAATACTGTGGCAGGACATAAAATCAGGACTTCTACAAGGATTTTTACATTATATTTAACGATCACAAATGTCACAATATGACCAACGCGCGCATGGGTGATTTAAAACAATCCCAAGATAATCTCATTATGCGTCACAGATGACCTGAAGAGTTTATTTTGAGATCTCAGAGATTCAGCTTTGGAGATTGGAGTGATCTTGATTTTGACGACATGCGGAAATATCGTCCCTAAATTTACTGCTGTAACACGGTCGCTACAGAAACGAACGTTCACCGCAATTCAAGATATGTAGGTACCTATGTTTATTTGTAGATATAGTTTTATTGAGCAATAAAATTGGACTAAGTATATTGATTTAAAATATAAAAAACATCATGATTTAAATTACATAAATACATTTCTAAAGCATTTATTACAACGTACAAATGCTTTAGTTACTCCCTTCAACTGTCAGAAAGGACTATATGTATGTAGATACGACATAATTATTATTGCCTACTACCATTTCTACTTCTTTGTCGTGCCTCGCGAAGAGAGAACTTTTTCGCTAGAAAGTGCTCAATGGTCAGTACAAGGGAGGTACTATCGGTCCACACCGTATGATGAGATTCATAAGTACCGGATCGATGTCGTACATAATACCATTCTTCGGTACGGTACGGTACGGTGCTTAACATTCTTCCTAGAGACCAGGAATGATCTTCAATCTAGAGAATTCCCTGCAATAACAATAAAGTGGCATCGTTAAAATTTCAGTACTTACGATACAGGTAGTAGGTATATTTTATCCTACAAAACACAGTTCTACTGTAAAGCGACGCGCCAAGTACACAAAATAGTCAGTACAAAAAATAATTCAATTAAAAAACAACCACGTACTTCAAACGTTATAGAACAATAACGAAAAATCGCTGAAAATGTAGAAAATTTGGGTTACACTAACAGTTTAAAAGGACCCTTATAACAAAGCATTTGAGTACTTGGCTTTTCGATTCTAAATTTTTTTTCTTTTTCCACTTTCAAGCAGCCTTCAATAATGTTTAAAAAGTAACAAAAATTGCGAAAATGCAATTTTTAAGATTATATTTCCTATAAAATGAGTGAAAATCAATGAAGTTTGATAATATTTGGATACGAATGATGTCGTTGATTACAAATTAGTGCAGAATTATAGCTTTCGGACTGTAAATGCTAAAAATTATGTAGGTACCTAATTATTAAAAATAAGTGACGTCAGACCCACATATGAGCCGAAAATAGAGACAGCCGGCTCGCGCGTTTGATTGTGTACTTGGTGCGCGAGATACGGCTGTATCTCCGGATATTATACAGAATATAGTGGATCCTATTGGAAAGGTCCAGTTTCTTCCATTCGGTCTGTTAGCGGCGTGTATTATAGTAAACATTTAAGTGCGTTTTAAATTGAGATATTTGAAAATCGGTTCCCCACTTCGTAGAAGCGATTTAAATAGGACCGTGTAGGAGTATAAATAAATGAAACATAAAAAGAGCAATTTAAATGTCATGTTTAGCATGAACTGTAGGCGACTGAGACAACACAAACAATTTGAAAAATTTATTTATGATCTTTTTTATACCTATATCTCAAAGACGAAAGATCTATCTATACATATTTTCGTAAATACATGTTTATACATATAATATGATTTTGCTTCACGTACCTATATTTCATGCTGAAATAAATAATATACATAGGACAGCTGGGTACACAATTTTGTTCTTTCTATTGTGTGATTATTGTTCGATAGCTTCATTGTGAAATACGTTGGAGTAATGTACTTATAGAAAATAATAAAGTTATCAATGTCATATGTTCGTTAAGTTGGTTCGTGGATGGTTAACAAGCTATTTTGGTCATTATTATATTATATAATATTTTGTTAACCTGTGTATAACATATTATATTATATATTAATATTATTTTATGCCTGTTTCAGCAGATGGCTCTAGTGTTTCCTATCAGTAAATCCAGTATAACTTAATAAAATAAAATGACATTGTTGTTTGAAATAAAAACAAATAGGTATTTTTGTTCAATTGAGTTCTGTGTAGTAGGTTTTGGATTCCTACCAATTATTAAATTGGCACAGTACTTACAGACTACTTGGTAATTAATCCTCTCAAGTCCCAAGTCCCGGCATTTTTTTACATCTTTTATGGGTGCTTTCCACAAGGCGTTCAAAATATACATTTTTCATTAGGAAAAGAGTCGTTTTAAGCGTTATGGCCGCATAGTGGTAGTTACTTTTATTATTTTTATTTAATAGCTACAAGCAATCAAGAAAGCAAGAAGATTTTTATACTTTTTTATTCACTTTTTGGTTTTATTTAACAAGTCAATCCAAGCTGCGAATATTGAAGTATTGATCAAGCTTCCAACTCGAAAAATTCTAGTGACTATACTCGTAGTTGACAGTGTCGACCGCGTCACGTCCAAAGTCGTTATATAATTCCGATCGCGCGCGACCAGACGATAGATTAGTGACGAGCACCTTCATCACTTCCATGACAATCAGTCATTTTTGGTGTCGATTAAGTTCATTTCGATTTCCAGTCAACTTTAAAAAGGGGTGATCTCTTCATTTAAAATTAATTTATGTAAAAGTAACTAGGCGTAACAAAGTTGCTACTACTAAGCCAAGCTCGTTCTAAGGAACTGTGCTATCCTGGAAAAATCCGCCACGCAGGCACGCAAAGTGAGACAAAACATCGTATCGTGTCTCGTTTTTTCGTGGTATTTGCTTAGGTTGTTCCTTTTTTTGTGTGAGTACGACAGATAGCATCCATCCTATACTCGTCTCTGTCTACGCTTGCAGGCCTAACAGGCACTGAGCTATAAGAATAACTATGCGAACGATCGTTACAATTACTCATTGCTCTATTACTGTGATTAGGGTTCCTGTCCGTTTCTACGAGTATCTAATCGTCGTTAGTCACTGGCCATACGCGTTACCTTGAAATCCCGGCGCGGCTCAAGGAGCGGGTTCCGGTCGCTGATGCGCCATCGCTCTTGTTATTATGAGGTCTGTCAACTGTCGACATGGAATGTTTTGACATGTTTCAGGGGCAAGATTTTAGTCAGACACATGCTAAGCAGGCCATAATACCTTTGTGTGGAAATTGGTGTTATCATTTCCGCATGTGTCGTAGTCGGGCCGTAGTATTAAATATAATAATGTTTCTAATACAAAATTACAAATGTAGGTAAGTTATTAAGTTATTTAGAATATGTACATACATATTCTATTTTATGTAAAAGTCCGACCTTCCATGTGTATAATTATAATATGAAAGACACACCAAAAATTGTGTACCTACTTCGTTGTGCAATCAGCTTTTTTTCAGCCTTTCGGTCTGTTATTTATTTGCATAGTTGCATGGTAGATTTGCGCAAGCGAGTATCTATGTTGTAGTTCCATTTTATTGTTGTGTGATATCGTAAGAGAGCTACATTTGTAAAGTTTTACGACTCCTTAACGGGTTTAACGTAACGTGACGTGAACACACACGCAGAGTGGAATGGTACTAACACGAGGATAATATACCTACGTTATTTATGTACGAGTATATTGGCACTTGTAGAGAATTTTTAATGTCTAGCTGGGGTGTGAGTGGTACAATTTAGTTTTGTCAAGTCCACGATTCTCAAAAGTGAGTAAAACATTATTTTTATAGTGGAATGCAGATAGCTAATGCGCATTCGGCAGTTATCCCTCCGCCGCAAGTAAGCGAGTAACTATCGGCTATTTTCTCGCTCAAGAAACGTATACTTAATAAGATATACATTCCGTGTAAACAAAAGAGATGCATATATTAATAGTTGATCGCTGACTGTTCACACTGCCGCATGCTGGCGAGGATTCGCCCTTCTAGTTTGTTGCTGAGCGACAGGAGCTATCAAACATAATTCTCGTTCAGCGAGGCTCGCTTGGCGGTCAGAACACACGCCGAGTACACATAGTACCGTCCCCAGCGAGTAGTGCGAGTAATCGCCCGTCGCAATCTGTCACTCTCTGATAGCCCAGCGATAAAACTATCGGAACTACACACTCGCTACTCGCTGCTCGTCAACTCGTTTTCAGTTTCTAGCTCTACTCGCTACGCGCTAGTCGCCGGCGGTGGGGCAACTGCCTGCCCTGCCATCTTTATGTGCCTAAAACAAATGCAGTGTCACAGAGTAGAGTTCCATAATTCCACGATTATAAGCTTATGTATTCTGACTAAAGAGGACTTTTAGAAGTCTCGTAAATTAGATTGCAGATCATTTCGGTAAAAAAATATTCAAAACATGATATTCAGTGTTACAGTCACTTTGATCAGTATTTTTGATTGAATTAGAATCATTAATATCACATTCGGACTTACGTGCCTACAGCCTCTGTAAATCGTGAAATTCCGTCCAAATTGAGACACGTGGCAACAGTTCTATGTTCTATTACGCCTCCGTGGTATAGATGAGAAACAACCTCCTCTAGGATAGTTTATTAAACTGATAAGGATTGTTATGCCAGCTGTTTAAGCCTGGGCATAAACATCGACATCTAAGTATCTACCTACTTCCAAAAAGGGAAAGCCGGTAAAGTGTTTTTAGGTAACCACTCGTAAACAGGAAATTTCCTCTAAGAACCTTTACAAAACAGAAGCCTTAGAGCTGAAAACAAAGTTGTTTTGATATTAAAAGGTCCTTACTTAAAACAAAATCGTTTGATATTTCTACGACTGTTTTATTTCTCCATTTTTCGGCGGCAAAACTTCTGAAACGTGATACGACTGGGGCTGCTTTCAGCGTGTGCAACAACAGAATTCATAACAAACTAACAACTCGAGCGAGACTGATTGGTTTCGCATTTTATGAAACAATGGTAGTCATTGTATAGACTCTTATTAGAATACTAGCTAGTAACATACCCTCGCTTCGCTTTGAGATTTATTTTACAGATACCGACCATTTAGATAGGTACTGTTATATTATTATTAATTTATGAATATTATTACTGATATTACTTATCCGTCCAGCCTGGCTATATAGCAGCGTAGCACCCACGTGCTTGCGTTGGTCGCGTGGTGACTGAAATGACTTGTTGTGTTCGAGGACCTACCTTCTTTCTTTTTCTTTTATGGTCGACCAAGTATCGGTGTTGTTTTTGGTGTTACTGATGTCCATGTGCGACAGGTAGGTACCGCTTATCATAGGGTAGCTCGTCTGCCCGTTTTCAGTGCTTTAAATAAAAAAAAAAAACAAGGTCCGTCGCGCGGCCTCCGTGTGGCTGCCGCGCAGTTAGGTAACTGCTTTGAATTTGTACGTTGTGGACTAGCCAATAAAGTCTAATTTGCTATGAAAAAAGAAATACGCGGCCAACACGCAGCGGCCGCGCTTAACTATCGCGTCGTCTAACTGGGGCCTGAGTAATAGTTTGGAATTAGATTCAAGATTTCTAACCCTAAGATTAGAGTTGAAGGTAAACTAGAGCGTTTTTAGAGGGCAAGAAATTCGTATCTATATCGCAGTACTAGTATAAATCCTTCGTGACAGTAAGCGTAGTACGTGGCGGGAATAAATCACAGAACACTAGGCTCTCCCTGCCATCCAACACTACGCCAACTGGAGAGATTTATGCATGGTGATTATAGTATTAACACAAACCAAAATATAATTTACCATATTTTTTATTACGTTAACAATTAAATAAGTATATTTTTCTTACATTTTATTACTACGAAAACATGATGAGGAAACCTGCACAACTGAAAGTTCTACATAGTGTTCTCAAACGTGTGTGAAGTCCGCCAATCCGCTCTTGGCCAGCGTGGTGCTCTATCGTATGTACCCCTTACATAGTGTGAAGAGACCCGTGCCCAGCAGTGGGACAGTCATGGGTCACGAGTCACGACGATGTCGATGACACAAATGTCATTGATGGTTATACAGGCACCGAACCCGCGACCCCTCGCTTTACAGGCGGGGTCAATACCAACTAGGCTTCGAGGTTTTCAATCTATCTAATTTGTAGCAATTCAGGCAAGTTTATAATAGCTTACGAAACTCATAAGATAAAGTTCGTAAAATAAATGAATAAACGATGCTATCGTAACCGAGTACTTCTCTAATAGGGTATTGTTAGACGATTGGCGGGTTTTACGATCTCCAACTACGGCCATTTGTCTTAATTGACTTTCATATTGCTATCGACATTTCTGGAATTGAAGAATGTGAAGGCAGATCATTAACATAATTTACTTTTTTATTAATTAATTCTTACTTTATCTTGCTAAGTTTAAGTTATTTAGGCGAGCCGTTTAGCGGCTAACTTGAGCAAGAGGATGGTAGCTAGTCACTTCAGTCTTACCATCAAGAATAGACATAGTCTAAGCCTAGTACCTTCGGGATTGAACTGGGTTCCGACTAGGCTCCGACTAGAGGGACTAGGCTCCGTAACCTCGTCGGTAGTTCAGCAGGGTGTACCACCAGCAAGGCAGGTCAGCTTCGACTCGAAAGATCGATCGAGCCTCTTACACCTCAATCTGCTGATACAGTCTGCCGAATACTGTCGATAACTTACAATAGAGCGTTGAAGAGCTTAAAAAGTAATTATAATGTGTGAAGTTGCATTTAATTAAAACAATAAATTTAGTAAGATGAAGTTTATAATGAACTTAGTATTGGTGAACTAATTACTTCACTGAGTAATTTCTCAGGCAAGGAAAAGTCACGCACAGTCACGTACCTAAGAAGCGTAAAATATGATTAACATAGCCTTATGAAGAAGTTTGAATACAAAATTAACATATTGATGTAGATTCAGATGTTCAATTTATGATAGTACTTTAATGGATTTCCAGCAGGGCCGTTGGAGTCAAATTGCGTCAACATTAAAGTGTTGTGGAATTTTAATTAACTGACGATAGAAAGCGCCAAGCGGTAAGGTTATAAGTGACTATCATTTGTTGGCTGGGTGCTGAGACCCCTTCGACCTCTAAAGGATTCTTTCAAATAAGTAGAAAATATCAAGAATCAAACCAACCATACAATCAATTTAATATCTAAACCACAGGGTAGCTCGTTACATCAGCACAGTGGTTGAGGCTTGACCGCAAAAAAACATCGTGCTATGAATACTGATATCGTGTCCATACCTCTAATATCTTATCTATTAAATCAAAACGATCGAACAAAATACTTCCTTTAGATAATTCAGCCCATCATAATTATGTTTTCCAAATGATAATGGTTAATATTTATATGCATTTACAATAATAAAAAGTATTATATATTCGGATGTTCTGGCACTGTCCAATAGACGTCTTAAACGCCACGTGACTGCTATTATGGAATCCCGAATTACTTTTTTCTCGGGAAATTTAAATTGTCCCTTGTGAAACAGGGTGAGGATTTTCCCTGTTATTTAGTACTTGGTAAAGAAACAATTCAAAATTAAAAAAGATATACATTTCAAACAATTTACAAAAGTAAAGTAATGTAGATATTTTTAATTTTTTATGTCCATTTATCGTGGATTCATTGAAAATTTATTGAACAGGGGGTACTAAAATTGGGATGGAACTTTAAGAGAAAAATAATTGTTTCTTGGGAATTTACGAAACACATTTCATGCAAAGCTTTTTATTCTCAGGAGTTCAGAATACAAGGAAGTTCCTGTCAAGATGAAATTAGATTTGGGTATTTATGTTTGTGCCAGTAGCATGTGAAATAAAAACTAAATTTTTATTTTCTGCGGCCTTTTCGAAAGTTAACGAGCAATAATTTGTTTACCGAGTTTTGTAACATAAAATTTGTGAAGCGTATCATAAATTGTAGGTGGTGTGGACAGACAACTACCAGGATCTGAAAACAAACTTTTCTTAGTTATATAATTGTCCGGTAGCGGAATAACCTTTGTTCCTAGGGCAGGGTCATTACCAACTGAACCACTGAGACTTGATGAATGTCATACAATTACGCGCGTTATAGAAATCACTTTCGTCGGTGCCGAAAATCATAATGCAAGACTGCATAAACTGCATTATATTCTCAGAAATGTGTAAAAGATGTGTTTTTGCCAATTAATTCTTGAACAGCAAGCAACACCCCCAATCACTTTTACTATGAACTGGGATAAATCAAAGCTTCACTCCACGCCAGAATTTTACAGAAGCAGTAAAAGTACTTACATGATCAGTAGGAACTATTTTTATGCTAGATGTCGTTATTTTTTTATTGTCCGGATGTCCGAAAATGCAGATGCTTATGGTGTTGCAGATATCCACGGGTAATGATGCTCACATAACATCAGGTGGTTAGCTGCTCGCTGTCGGCCATTTATTAAAGATATCATGATTCTGTTAAAATTACCTAATCCCGCAAATTACTTAGATGAAATCGTCGTTTATCAAAATCAGTACAATACTGAAAATAAGTAATCAAACTCCATCTCGAATAAACTGGAGTCAGCTCATTAGGAATGACTGTCGAGTGGCACGTGTGATGTAATCCGTCGAGCCCACGACGAGCCCAAGGATGTTGGCCCGCTGGCGGCGTCTCGGGGACAATGCTCAGGAAATTGTCCATCTCGATATCTCGCAGGAAGCGCGCTCTTTGTGCGGAGGCGTGTATTGTGCTGGCCGGCCCTGGACCCCTGGAGCACGAACACAAATATAACTCCGAGTTCCATTACCAAATTTACACCACTTTGTAGATAATGGTTTGACTCTGCTTGCAATGGAAAACTTTTTGGTAATTACAGTACAATGAAATTATTGTTTTACATGGGATTGTTAGGCAGGGTTTGGGTTTTGGGTTAGGTGTTTAGTTCGTCTTTTGTTAAATTAACTGTTTTGGGTGACAATAGAGCTTAAAGAAAAAACAGTCTCTTGTGGACAGGGTTCTGTAAATTAACGTAACCAGGATCACTTTGGATATCATGTGAAAATTTAAAGGCAGGACATTTTCATCAAAGGTTTTTACTTTAATTTAAATCAACTTATTTATTTACTTAGTAGCAACTATCAACCTTGGTTCACCGATCTCGGTGATCTTGGTTCACCAGTTGAGTCTTGACACGTAATAATATACATAATTATGTATATAGCTACTCTGTAACTATTACTTAATATTTATAAATTTATTAATTTCATGCAAAATATTCGTCCTTTATAACCACGTTTCATACATAAAAAAGAAGCAGCGTATAAGTAATTGTAAGTAAGTAATTGCCTTTGATTCTAATCAAAAAAAAAAAATTATTTGTCTAACACTGAATACGTTCCATCCACACACTGACGACACCGCCTGTCGCGAGTTTTCCCCATTCATAACGTGGCATGGGGTGGCGCGCCGGACTGGCGCCAGCGGCCGGCGCCAAGCCGCCTCATGTCCTGGGCAATGGCTGCCGAGCGCAGTCGCGCGCCTTGGCCCGCCCCTTGCGCCGCACTATGAAGTCTCTCCAGATTATCTTTATTTATCTCTTCCTGTCTTTATTTACTGTGCACGCAAAAATCAGTGGAGGCCCCCGCGGACGATTCAGCAAAAACGGCACCAGAAAAACTACAAATCACCACGTGAGCGCTCATCACGCACATTATTCGTACCATCCTCCGAGTGAAATAAACTTCCTGTGCCGCCATTGCTCTCATTTTGTGTCGTATCCCGTGTATCACGGCGTGCCGCCCACGTACGTCTACAAGTACCGCGAACATGGTGGCAGATTCGGTGACCTGCTAACTGGACTGGCCCTGTACAACTTGGGACGAGCGTCCATCGATCACTGGGAGTTCACTCATTACTATTCGCTCCGTGAAGACGAAAAGTGTTCCCTGCAAGTTTACGATCACAAACACTTTGAAGAAACTATATTTCCATGTTTCATTATGTCTACCTTTATGTATCGATCGCCCGAGAGTCACCTCCCGGATCCTTCATCTTTGGACATCAGTTCCTCTCGGATTGATATCAGGCCTTATGTGAACAACACTGGTCCTGCAATAAGAATCACGAGAGACCAAGAATGCATCATTTGGCACAATACTACTGCGAAGTCTGAACAAAAGCATGTGCCTTGTGCGTTGTTGAAGGAATACGCGGAAACGATGAAGCCTTCAGGGGTCCCGGTCTATGTATGGCTGCCAATAACGCTCGTCATCGTGGTTGCAATTTCCGCTTCATGCCAATGTTGTTGTAAGAAAAAGAAGACTATGAAAGAGGAAGTGCCATTTAATAGTGCGCCAATTGTCGGCTATTGCTCTCAGTATTGAAGCCAGCACCTGTTTGAAATATTTAAATAGTTACATTGTCAAGTTTGTACGGCTTACTTTGCGGTAATCCATGGCTTCGTGCTATACACTAGTGTATAGCCATCTATAGTATATTGTGAATAAGGTATATAATAATGCTGCTTTGGATTGTATGTATGTAAGTGTACCTACTCCCGCTTTTATGAAGCAATAAAAGTAAAGGTAACTGCATTACTGCAGTACCATAGTTCTACTTTATATCACAAAAGCGAGTACTAAAGTCGGATTTTAATCGATTTAAAAAATAAGTAGGATCTCATCTTCTTCTATATCTATAGTTGTATAAATTATACAAGATTTATAAAAGAAACTTTTCCTGAGGGTCTTTATTCACGCAATAGAACCCAAAACAATGATTTTTTAGAGTTTTTGTCTGTTTGTACGCTTATCTCCGAAACGGCTCATCAGATTTGGGTGCATTTAGTGTTTGTTTTATTTCAATCGGTTGAGAAATTAAAGTTATAATTATCAGTTTATCACGTCTAACAATTTCCGAATGTACGTACTAAGGGACATGTTTCCCGAAGCGAAGCGACGCGCGATAGGCTAAGGTCTTTTTTAAACTGCAATATTTATATCAATGAAATTATGTAGTCGTAAGGGTGTGATATTTATAATGTAATTTAAAATATAATGCTCAGGGCGTCCCATCGCGTTGTTCTACACGAAGGACGTAGAAAGTTGCTAAAATGACGTTTTTTTACACTAGCATTTATAATTAGTAAGTTTATTACATATTTGCTTTTTCGTGTCAATGTTTCACGTGAGTCACTGATAGAGTGCTACTTTTTTCATATTTGTGTGGTAGAGTCTAGAGTGAGTCATTAGAAAGCTAAATAATAGGCGTAAGTTTTGGTACTAACTAAAATGTTAAATACATGAGTTATGAGGCATTATTGATATTTACATTTAATTACCAACTTAATTAAAGTGCGTTCGCTGTTCTATGTATTGGTTTTAATAGCTGCCTTTGAAAATGCCCATTGTAATTTTAATGTGCGTCATTTTCAGCGTCAAAAATTTTACAAAATGTGGTCTATTAATAAATAAATGATTTCACTCAACTATTCTAATTTGTATACTTTTAATTAACATTGAGATTTGAGACTTTGAACTCAATAATTTAATGTTTTGGAAACTTCCATTGATTATAAGTATAAGTACGTAGTTTATTTGCCAAACATTAAATATTTCACAATCACGTTAGAAATAAGTTTTAACTGCCACATTCATGATCTGTATTATGATTTATGTACCCAACGATTTTGTTCGTGTGCCAATAAAAACTTTTAACTTGTCAATGGGCTAGAAATTATTTTCTTTACGTTTTTATCTTCAGCATATTAGTTATAATACGATTTTAAACTTTTATCATCGCGGACACTTAGGTATAATTTTAACTATAACGGGTACTCACGATGTTTGTATGTGACGCATCGGAATTAAATATAAAGATCGTGAGTACCCGTTACAGTGAAATCGTTTTGTTAAAATAATAATATTTCTGGTCATTTTCTTTGCGTCATAAAAGTAGCATTTCATATGACTATTTATAGTTAAAGCGTGTAGGCAATCTTTCTTATCGGAATCATATTTATTATCAGTTGTTTGAACAGTATTGGCAATTGGCTAGCTGACTAACCTAAATATATTATATCTATATAACGGCATCTGTGGTACTATTTGTGCCTCTTTTATTACAATACTGTTATTTTTTATAAAGCCAAAGGATTTGAGGAATGCTTGGTGCCATATTTTGTGAACACTGTGTCGTTACAAAAGAAACAATAAATGTCAACAAACGTCACAACAATTGTCTCAAACTCTTACCTTGCGATAAATATCAACCCCGACCGGGAATCAAACCCCCGGGACCCCTTGCTTGCAAGCACTGTCACTACCAGCGTACCAGCCGGGCTGTTGTTGTCATAGAAAGAATAGTAGGTATATGCCATTTATAGTAAAAATCATAAAAGGCGTAGTCATTATAAGAGGAATTTTCAGTTGCCTGAGTTGTCCTGTTAGTGGTATATGTATGTATGTAATCTACAGAACAAATTTCCTATAATGATGGTTTTGGGTTAGGGCCTTTCAAGAAGCTGGCCTATCGCAGCTGTTTGTTGGCAACGCCAATGACACCGCTGACGTTACGCTTGTCCGTAGGCGACGATCACTTATCATCAGGTGACCCGTCAGCTCGTAAAATTAACTATAAACCCGTTAATGGCGTCGACGCACCGAGGCCATGGTTAAGTGCCCCGTTCCGATATATCACACATTTACTCAAAGTGCCCTGGTGAAAGTATAAAAGAAGCGTATTGAAAATTACATGTTTCTTATACTGACGTATAACGCACGTGTTTAAATTGTGTAGTCATTATTAAATTACTACACAATTCGGTGAACGAACGCATCGTGAGGAATCCTGAGAGTTCTCCATAATGTTCTCAAAGGCGCGTGTAGTCCGCCAGTCCGCACTAGGCCAGCGTGGTGGACTATGACCTGTACCCCTCACATTGTGAGAGGAGACCCGTGCCCAGCAGTGGGCCAGTTATGGGGTTGTGATGATGAATCTACATTGGAACAGCGTGGTGGTTTACGCTCTAGGCCTCCTCAATTATGAGGAGAGCCTTGCGCTGTAGTGGGCCATTAATGGTTGGTATTTTTTTTTAATTTCTCTAATTTCTGCACTTTTTTGCCCTAATTGATTATACTGAAAATAATGCTTGACAGTATCTAGCCAGTGTCCTTCGCATTTCTTAATTTACGTTCCAATTAGCATAACTCTTAGGAGAGGCCACGGTAGCGCGGTGGTGTTACGGCATCCTGCTAATTATTGCATTCCTTTCTCACTGTGCGTTGTTCAATAGTCATTAATTAAGTGACATAATTATTATTGCACAATTTGTAAAAATAAACACTGTGTTTCTCAGGGTTAATTTGATTTGCTTATAATAATACATTTTTATACTGAATATAAGTTACCGCTTCACTACGATCCACCCTGATGTTAAGTGGAGACGTACATAGCCCTTAGAAAATATAATTTTAATATTACATAAATCGCAATCGCCGTATTCTGTTTCAATATAATTTCGCTTTTTCTGTAAAATGAAGTTTTCTAAACCCTGCCGAAAGGCAAAATATGGTGCAAAATATCCAGACATTCTTTAAAAATACGTTCATAAAAACAGCTTCGGTACGAAGTTGTTATTACTTTCATTTACTTTTTAATGAGTTTTGTTGAGTGATTTGAATTTCGACGACTTGATTCATAGATTACACATAAATTCCAATTCAAAATCATTTCTTGATGTAGGTATCTCTCAAACATGTCATTTTTTTATTTCACGTGTAATTAACACACACAGAAACCTAATACGCACAAGTTTAACGTATTCATTTAATAAGTTAGTTTTGACAACATAAAAAAATGTTGTGGATTTTCTTGTTTCTCTTTTCGGTGTTTTTTTTTTGTAAAATTATGTATAAGTGTGATAGTTTTCAACACTGGAGTTTATACCTTGTATAAAATATACATTTTCGTTAAAATGTTTATTAAAGGTTCTATCCAATATTTGTCGGCCCGAACAGTTTTTAAGGAATCCCGATTTTTCTTCTTCCTATTACTATAACCTTGATTAATTTAGAATTTTAAAGTTATTACGTATCTATGCCTGCGTTATTTCTTTAAAATTGATCAACACACGATTCTTCTCACACGATTTATCGAGTTAAGATCAAGCATAACTTGTCAGACCGTATTTCTATGCAAACTTAGATCCGCAATTTAGTATTTTTCATTATCATAATCATCATTACGACCCATAACTGTCCCATTGCTGGGTCTCCTCTCACAATGACCACAGGCCATAGTCCATCACGCTGGCCAAGTTTGAATTATCAAACTTTACACAATTTTGAGAAAATTATGGAGAACTTTGAGAGTACAGGTTTCCTCACGATGTTTTTCTGACAATTGATTTCTAATATGAGCAATTGAGCATATTTTTGAAAATTAGAGGGGTGTGCAGAATTCGAACCGAGAAACCGAACGTTAGTCTTATTGCTGAGTATTATCTTTTACTTCAAAGGGTAGGCGAGAAAAGTTTACATGCCCAAATCCCCTAAAATCTTCCAAGCCAACCCTTAAACCACACCGGACTTATAAGGGTAAATATATTACTTAAAATAAATTAAATATATTACGTAACTTGGTATACTTATATCACATCGCCATGGTAATTACAAACTTGGTCGATGTCCAAATCGCGTTAATTTATTGGACATCGGAGTAAATAAATCATACTGTACGCTTCAATTAAGATGGTAATCTGTACCACTTATCAGACCTGTTATTGACAAGTTTAGTTTACACAGAACATCGACTAATAAATACAGAAGTTCAGCCGAAATCCTGGGTTCGAAACCAAGTGTCTTATGTGAACTCACAAATTAGCAGATGGGCTTTTGCTTATCATACCATCTCTTATGGTCACCGCCGATGATCATTCAAAACACTAAAAATTAGCCCCCGATTTTACCCAAAGCGTTCCTGATTTACTTGTTTGAATTGCTATTGTTGCTGGACAATAAAATAAGAAATACTAATAACATTGAATTGTAATCGTTTATTTGTCATTTAATTGATCATAATAATCGCGATGCCAATTGTGAAAAAGCCGGACCTCGCGTTTAAAACATTCAAACAACTCTTCCATCATTTAAGACCAGACTCATTACCTACCGCATTTTTAATAACGTATATGTATGAGTACAACGCTTATATTATACCGTGAAGTTCTTGCAAAAATACTTTAATACATCTGGCGCCCGCTTGCCAAAATTTCAATGGCATAAACTTACATTATAACAGTGTAGCATGATCCCGATCGCCATATTGTTAAATTTGGCTGTTAAATCGATCATCTGAAAGTGTTATCGTGGGCGGTAACATTTGATCATCTCTGAAATTCGAAGTGCCAATAAATTTTACGGTCCTAACAGGCGCCGGGAGTATTGTGTGGTCATTAGCATGGTGGCAAGGTCAGAGATAACGTGACGCTCCGTTAATAAGATCACAGATTCGTGTTACGTTTTAGAGTTCCGTGCCCAAAAGGTAAAAAACAAAATCCTTCTAATATTGTAAACTTTTCTTAAACGTTTTACATATTTATTTGTCATGTTTTGTTAGTTATAGAGCAAATTTTAATAGATGAGAGGTAATATCGATCGGTGGTACCTTCGGAACTATACGTGTGCGAGTCTGACTCTACCGTGGTCAGATTTTTCTCTCATCTTTTTGTAATTTGTTGGGAACGAAAAGAGTTTTGTCGTGTGGCGTGGCTGCATCCATAATTGGGTTAGGGTTATCCTGCCCTGCTCGTCGTCGGCAAGACAAAAGAGATCTGGAGAGATGTGTTATTGTGATATATACCTATTTATTTTTTATTTGGATTTTCTATAAAAGCGTGTTTTTTAGTTTTTTAAACTACGAGCTGTTCGCCAAAATCCAAAAATTCTTACTTAGTGACACTCGAGGAACCTATACACAAAGTTTCAAGTGCATAAATTGAAGAAATAAAAAAATCAGTTTATCCCCTTAGCGTGGAAATTTCCAAAAATCGTTTCTCAGTGCTCCTCTACACTCCCCAAGGAGGCCAAGGAACTTACAATAATGCCTAAGCTTCTTGCTTTCAGTAGTTTTGGCTGTGCGTTGTCTGCCAGTCACTCAGTAACGCAAGAGTTTTATGTATATGCCTAATATCATTGATTATTTATTTTTTATAAGCCTAATTGAGTATTTGTAGAATGAAATAACAGCAAATTGTGGAAGTATTCGAGATAATTATGTTTAAAAGCCGTAAGCATCGAAATGTAATATACAACCTCATCTTAAATGCTTTGTATAAAAAGCTCTCAAGTAACTCCAAATCGTAGCCATCCATTTCGCTTCGAATCGAAGAATCAGAATAAATTGTGCGGCTAGCACCGGAATTTATCTACCCTTATAACCTCGGCATATTCTAGAGCATTCATTCTACATAAATCTTTCAATAACAATTCATTAGTAACATATCTTTTATAATGTATTATAACTTTTTTTTTAATATTTAAATGTTTAGGGGGGGTTCTTTCAATTTCAATTATCAATGTAACTTGCACGAAATTACATTCGTTTGGTTAGTTAAAATAGCTGTCAATGAAGTAGTTATTATGTTTACTTTTATTTTGTAAATACTTTTATCGCTTTATCCGTTAGTAGATAATTTAACAAAATGTAAGTAACATATACGTAGGTATATTAAAACCCTAACCATCTAACTCAAATCGAACCTATATGTGGTTCGTGGTGTATCCAGCTGAACAAGTGATGAAGTTATGACGCCAGGTCAGAGTGAAATATTTTTTACGTTTCGGTCTGAGAGTAGGAAATAATTCGCATTCCATGTTTCTTTTTTCGCCGGCAATGATTCGGCAAAGGCTTCACCTTGGGTTATCATCAGTACATTTTCTTAAAGCAGGTACTTAATGTATAATAGTCACAGGAGTCACTGGAGGGTGATGTATGTGAAATTGGTTGAAGAATTATTATTTTTAAGCGTTCGTGTCGTTATATAAGTTTAGTTTACACACACAAGTTACACGCAAAATGAAATGTTTCTTTTAAAATCAGGGAACAACATCGGAATTTACTTTTCCTTTGCAGGTTTAATACACTCAGATTTACTCCTCCGAAGGCTTTCTTTGATTTGCTGAGAGAGCTCGCGCTAAGAGATGAGCTCTAGAACAACTAGAAAGAAACACAACGCGTGGCTGGATACTTGTGTTCCCAGATCGATACTCAAAAAAGGATACCAAATGGTTCTAAAACAAAGTTTCATTTTTTTTAATGGAATGAAGGTAGCAAACTGTTCGTTTGCGTTTCGTTTGCAGCACCACCCTTCCGCTGCCGCCCATGACAACTGTGACCAATCTAGAACAAGACTCAAATCGAGACTAGGATAGTATGTCCGGATAAGAGACGGTGTTAGAACATTAGTTGGTTAGTTTTTTGTAAGAATGAGGTATCTGCGATATATTTGATTTAAAATGTAAATATGAATAAATGTAAAAATGTAATATAAAATGTTAATATTTCGATCTTCTTTTCGTGTTTGGTTTATTCACTTTCGTGTTTTCAGTGAAGTTGGAATGTTTGAGTTACAAATTTCTTTCCTATTTCATTTAAACTTCTTAAAAGCTTTGCATGTTTTCTGAAATGCTTCCTAAATTTACTTAAATGAACAGAAACGTTCCAGCTAGGATGTTATTACTAACTTACTAAATGAAGAAGATATTTTAATCTTAATGTATTTTATGCTACTTTACAAAGTTGTGTTAGTACCCTCCATGTAGCATGTATGTATATATATGAAGCGATACCTATGCCATCCCATGATAGTCATTCTAATTATGTACCCAAATTAACTATGCCTCCTTAGAATAATTACACTATAGAAACGAAGTCCGCGCGGCCGTTTTGAAGCACCTTAATTGGAGTCAGAAATGGCTCCAAACACCGGGCAGCTCATGTCAACGCACGTCAAACGTGTCTCGGGAAAAAAAAGAATTATGACGATTTGTCAGTTAAATTGTGTCACAAAATATCTGAAAAGCTATTCATGTATTATTGCTAAAAACATATTATATGGTTATCCGCAGCCGAATCATTCCCCGCTTTCGGGAACTTTCGGTTTAGTGCTTCACTTTAGACAGAGCGCTTGTATGAAGACTGTTATATAGTGTTATTATTCTAAGTATGCCTCGCAATAAACCAATAAACAAAATTACTGTTTACATTACTATAGCGAATTAGATTAGTGTTCGCCCAGTGGTAGAAATTCGCAGTTATTTATTGACGCTCCATTTTCCTTATACACACACAACTAGCCTTTGCCCGCGGCTTTTTCGCTTTCACATCAATCTTCAATCATATCGTGATAACTTAAACTATTGGTCCAATTTAAAAAATCCGCTCAGCACTGTTGTATGGAGGGCGGGCGGCCCCTGATAAAATCACAAGTTTATTCGCAGTGTAAAGTCGTAGATTCCGCAATATTCGCAGAGAGAGTAGAGATTTCGCAGTGCGGGCTAGGCCCAAAAAAGGGTTAGGTACAAAGTTTTCTCTTGAAGTATAGATGATTATGTTAAGATTATTCCCCTATAGTACGCGGCGAAAGTACTTACGTACTTGGCAACAAAAGTTGCAATATTGTGTGACACAGTTTTGGCCAGGGTCAGTCACGAAATATTATAAGAAGAATCTACTTACAACGAGGTCACATTTCGAGATGAAACGGTTTATTCCGACAAGTTTTTCGAATTAAGACGGCGGATGCGTGAAAATATATTATGACCATGCTGACTAAAGTACAACTTTAATATCTCATGAAACCCTTGCAGCAGATGTATATACATTTATTATAAAATTAATAATAAAAGACCTAAGCCCAAAACGATAAATGAGAGATATCTATGATAGATGGTCACTAGCAAAGTATGTCTAAACCATTGTTAACTAGCTGACCCGGCAGACGTTGTTCTGCAACATATTATTATTTTTTCTTACCGCCTTACTATGAAATTTACAGTTATATGTAAAATTTGATTAAAATCGGTTCAGTAGATTTGGAGTTTATCTAAGACATACATCGTGATACTAGATTTATATACATATATAACATAATTATATATGGATGTATTCCGGTGGCAAAATGTACGTCCCACTCATATATAGGCAGAAGGCTGCGAAACTTCGCTATGACGCAGGCAAACTTTTTATATTGGACTCGTGACAGGCCCCGGAGCGTTTTAGCGATATTGGATAGCACCGAAAATGATGTGAACAAATGACTTGAAACATCGTTAATAATGTCAACACTTCAAACACGCGAAATAAATAGACTATCATAAAATTGTCAGCCAATATTATTAATAACTTAATGTTAACGGAAGTACACGTTTAGAAATAAATGTAGGTATGTACCTATTTAATGTAATTTAGAACATCATATTATAAATAAACGTTAAGACGCTCATCCCCCGCACTAGGATTCCCTGTGTCGCGGGTGCCATGGACAACTCAAATAACACATCACTGGAAACCTTAACTCGGGTTCAATTCCCAACCGGGGCAGATATTTACTTGACAGATAAATGTTTGTTCTCGACATTTATCTGTCAAATAAAGCTGTGCCCACGGGCACAGCTAAGTAGTACACTACAGTAGTACAGAACAGTACAGTAGTAGTACTACTAAGTAGTAAGTACACTTCGCCCGCGTGGAATTTAGTTTAAAAATTTTTCTAACATAAAACTAACCTAAATTACTTATCAACATCAGCTATCTGCCAGTGAAAGTCCCGTCAAAATCGGTCTAGCGGTTTCAGAGATTAGCCCAAACAAACAGACAGACAGACAGAAACTGTAAAAAATGTTATTTTGGTATAAATAATTATGTACCGTGTATCCATCCATCCATCCATTTGCATTTAGTAAAAAGCGGTTATTTTAATATTACAAACAGACACTCCCATTTTATTTATTTGTATAGATTTACATAAAAATACGGGTAGTTGTAAATAATCGCATAAGTAAATAATCTTCAAAACACAATTGCTTGGAACATAACATGTTAGTACTGAATAACTTTGAACTTAACTATTTCGTGGCCTGGTGGCACAGCTGTGCTGGTGGACCGTACTGAATTGCGTCATAACCATTTCAAAACAGTTGTCAATAAAACGAATCGCTGAGAAACCATCTAAGGCATGATTGAAGTAGGTAGGTGTACTCATTTATTGTGTTTTCTTGGTTTCTCATTGTAATCGACAGAGCTCAGAATATCTGATTGTTTGAGAATGAGGTTCAAATGAGGTGACCTACCTGGGTCACCTCATTTGAACTTATTGAATATTTAATTTACGTTATTTACTCATTATTTTTACTAAACAATACCAAATAAATAGACCTCATACAAAACTTTGATCGTCGAGGACTTTCGTTTTATTAGCATTTCAAACGGGGATATTTCGGAAGCTTTGATGAATGGTGAAAAAATTTTGTGAATCGTAAAATTTACTTCTTTAAAAGAATAAAATTTACACGAAAGATATAAAAACTGTTAGGATGTTTTTTGGCCCTTTGCGGAGCGTTGTACACTTTTTGTTATGACTTTCGTCATCGTAGAGAAATTCAGACGAAGGCCTTGTCGCGAACAGCCGGTGACACTTCAGTGAGGAGATAAATGGTTTAAACGCGTTACATAATTTGTCCAATGAAATCTGTGCATAATACTGAACTTACAGCATAGCAAACACCAATAGCATTGTTTCATCGCATCCCTTAACTGTCCCACTGCTGAGCACGGGTGTCCTCTCATGTGAGGGGTACCTACAGGCCATAGTCCACCACGCTGGCCAAGTGCGCATTGGCGGATTACCCGCGCCTTTGAAAACATGGAGAACTCTCAGGTGTACAGGCTTCCTCACGAGGTTTTCCTTCACCGAAGCAAGTGATAAGTAAATTCTAATACGCATATAATTTTTGAAAATTAGAGGTTGCTGGGGTTTGAACCCGGCCCCCGGTTCGGGAGTCCGACGTTTAAACACTCGGCTATTACTGTTTGTTGCATTATGTATTATGCATTGTTTACGATATAAGGACTAGGGCAGGGACTGTTAGCGATAGTTAGTTCTGTTGCTAGTTGTTCTTGTTAGTAATAGTCCAGTTAGTAATTGTTAGTAAGTCTCGTTCTTATTCGGAAAGTGATATGCTGCTACCTTGAGGACAAAGATAGGTTCCAAAAAAGTGTAACCGGATACGGGATCCACACCTCTCCAACCCGTTACACAATTGCGGTACTAGCTAGCGTGCGCGGTAGTACTACCACACGTATCGTTTAACTATTCATGTGGTACTACCCCGGGCGAACTATACAAAAGGTACTATATAGGTTTCATATAGGCTCTATCACATAAATTTTCGATACAAAGACAATTTATGTGTAGGCGTGTATTTATTATTGGTGGAATGCTGTTATTTCTTGTGGCGTTACCAATATTGTACGTATGTTTCCGTTTCGCAGCCGCTTGGCTGAAATATCTTGGATATCGTTTGTTGTAATGTACCTAAAATTCCGGCAGAAAGCTTTCAAGCCGAAAATAATGAAAATCTGTTGCGTAGTTCATAAAGTACGCATGCAGACGGTGACAAAATAGCAATTTTGTTCAGAAATTAGCTATATTATAAGTGTATAAGTTTTTAAGTACACGTATAGGTACTTCACACAACTTTAGTAACATTATGAAGAATCTTTAGGTGTGCAGGTTTCCTCATGTTGTTTGCCTTCACCGTCTCGGTGTTAAATAATTTCTAAGAAGCACATAATTTATAAAAATTGGAGGTGCTGACCAGGATCCTAAACCAGGTCCCACTGCTCGGAAGTCCAACGTCTAAACCACTCAGTTGTCTTGTCACTGCTTTTTTATTGAGTTATTACACTGTTGACAGCTCATATTCCGGCCGCTTGCGTCGATCTTCAGTGATCGACAAAGTTAAGCAACAGCGGATGCGGTCGGCTGTTGGATGAGTGACTGTTAGTGGCAAAACTTCTTGAGCGCTTCCGTGCTTCGGAGGGCACGTAAAGCCGTCGGTCCCGGTTGTTACCATTTGGTAGCTTGTGAAGCCATGTCGGAAGTTTTCGGTTGGGATAAAACTTACGACACTTGGGTTGGCCACTAACCCCCTCTACCAATCGGCACTTGAGTAGCGTGATGGAGTATGCTTTAGATCTCCTCAGTTCTGGGGAGAGACCGTAATGGTCATTAATGGGTTGAATCCATGAACCAAATTAAGTTGTCGATAAAACACAATTTTTCAAAATCAGTTGATAAAAAGGGGGTTGAAAGTTGAAGAACACTCAAGCCATCAATGTCAACCTTGCATTATGCAAGCTCTAAGGAAGTCAGGTGCTAAGAACAGAATCCCAAACCACCCGCTCTCATATTTGAAAGATGAGCCGGAGTTGCATCGCAAAGCGCTGTTCTTTATCAATATTCTAAAATGTTTTTATTGACTGTAACTACAACATTGAGTAACAACTGAGTGTTTAAGTAATTCGAGATTTCAGACTACTTATTATTTCTGATATGAATGAAATTGTAACTATTTTATAATTGTAACTGGGGGGGTAGACGACCCCGTAGCCTAGTTGGTAGTGACCCTGCCTGCGAAGCGAGGGGTCTCGGGTTCAATTCCCGGCAGGGGCATATGATTATATGACGGATAAATGTTTGTTCTCGGGTCGCTAATATTTCTTACATATGAATTAGGTCGTGCGTTTGATGTGTAAGATCCTTCCGGTGATCTCTATTGACGAAGGTCAAGTCGAATTGGTGTCGAGTCGAGTTCGATGAGTGACTTCCATGTTTAAAAGAGCGTTAAGTCTGGTCATTATTGGTGATGTCGAATCGCTGACTCCAAACATTGGAACTTGTCTGTAAAATTCATCAAAGTGGTGCTAAATTGAAATTAACTATGAATTAATTTAAATTTATTTATTTAGCTTAAAACAGGAGTCATAGCGGTCTTGAATAATTTCCAAATGGGGCTATGGCACCAAGTCCCTAGACTCTGTAATGGCCCAACGGTAGTCATGCGTGGTGGTAGAAATTTGAACCAGCCCGGCTGGCCACCAACACCACTCTCCTAAATGCTACTGTGAAATATTTTTTTGCGTGTTTCGACTAGTATCGGGGAGCCTGGAATAAAGGGATCCCCTTGATTCTATTTTGAACATTGTGGCGCCGCTGAAAGGAATGTTACTGATAAGACACACGGTTAAACGATAGATACGAGTCAACCTAGAAAGTGACGTGAATATTTTAGTCTATACATACTTGCTTCACAAAACTTGTCAGGAAAAAGAAAATCATGAGAAAGTAAGTCGTATTCTATATTTCTTGTTCACGTTGCGATTTTCTATCACCAAGTTTTTTATTTATTATTTGGCTGGCATACGAAAATTAAATTACCGATAATTTTCAACTTGTGTCCCGAAATTTTGACACACTACCTAGCATATATCAGTAATTAGAATTACCCAATACCCCATACCCATAACCCAGTTCGTATAATACCTCCCTGCCAAATATCATCTTCGTAGGTCGTAGCTTCGTAAGTAGATTTCGCGTTTCATCAGCGAGTGAGTGAGTATTCTTTCACCTTTCTTGATAGATATTAAACTATTTATCGGACTGCAGTTAGTATACGAGTAATATGAAAGCTAAAACCATAAAACATTGTAGGCAGCTCGCAACACTCATATCTTTGGTTTCTTACTCACCGCACATTTTCTCCTTTATTCTTCCTTAGAGGAAGCATTCGCGTGAGCGGAATTGTAAATAGCCGTCCATCCGTTTGTTGAATGGAGTGGCCTATTACAAGTATACCTACAGAGGTCTTTCGTAACATTGTTTTAAATTTAACTGCACTAAACGAGTATTAGAATGTAAGCATTGTTGGTATATAATGGTAGGTAGGTATTTATTAGGTAACGTTTTACACGTACATAATATACCCGAAAAGAAACGTTTTACTAACATATCAATGATTGCTCTGCCGGAAATCGGAACTGCTACTTTACGTTCGTCAATTGGGAACAACCAACCAGGGGTCACGACAGTCACATCATCACAACATCGCAACAACCTCAATAATGTTTACCATTACTAGGAATGTTTTAAAACTAAGGGTCACTTGCCTTCTGGAAAATATTGTTTTGTTCCACATCATAAACTTAATCCAACGGAACTCGCTTTCTGTAAGATCAGCAACTGTAGTTATATCGATAGCTGGATATCATAAAACAGTAGGGGTCACTGATCTGCTATGCCAGACTGTTTTCTTATTCCATAATCATAAAATGAAAACAATATTAGATTTCTCTTTCTGTAATCAATACAAAACTGACGTTCCAAACAAACGTGAAAGCTGACTCATGGCACGAAAAATTCAGTTCAACGAACCGTAAAGTTTTGAACTGAACTATGACCTTTTTTATGGAATTAAGATAACAAACGAGCATGGAGCACCACCCTTCCGGTGCCGCCCATGACATCTGTGATTGTAACCAACACAGAATAAGTCTTGAATGGTTAGTCAGTTAGCAAACGGTGTTCATTAGTTGGTTACTTCGATAGTAGCTATGAGAACTAGGATCTAGTATAATTGAAGTATAGTGTAGAAGCTCCAGGAAGTTTTCTTATGGAAAAAAACTAATTGTGTCGTGGGACACCAGGTAGGAACGAAGTTCCTTCGGCTACTGTCGCGCCTGCGCACGTCTCATTTAACGGTTTTATTCCACGCACTTTTTTCCACGCCTCTCATTCCACGCGTCTCATTCCACGCTTACGGTTTTACTATCACATATTTTTCAGTTCGGTCACGCAGCAAAATCCCTATCCCCTCCAAGCCTGCCGTAAGGAACTTCGTTCCAATAAAGATAGCAAACGAGCACGCACCACCACCCTTTCACTGCCGCCCATGACAACTGTGACCAACACAGAACAAGACTCAAATGGGGAATAGGATGATTATTCCGGTCAGGAGATGGTGTTAGAACATTACTTGGTTAGTTTGTTAGTAAGTACGAGGACTGGTATAGGGACTGTCAGTGATAGTTAGTCCTGTCAGTTGTTGTTAGTAAAATACAGAGTCCTGTTCTAATTCGGTCACAAATGCGTTAGTACCCTTGAGCACTGAGATGATCGCCCCTGAAACGTGTAACCGGCTCCACACCTTGCTAACCGAAACAATATTTTTACACGGTCGAAATGGTACTAAGTACCGTGGCGGGCGGTAGTGCTACCCCGGGTGAACTCTAGGCTCTACTACCTATAAATTTGTACTAACTTTTAAGTTGTGCTTCACAGGTTCATCGAGGCGAGGTGTTCCAAAACGGCCTAATAAGCCTTTCTTTATTTCTTCTCTATTCATTCTTGGTCGACAAGACATCAGTGATTCTCATCCCCTTTCTCCTCTCCTGGAGCAACGCCAGGGCCGACGTTGCTCCTCTGGTGTTGGTCGTGTCCATAGGCAAAGATGACCACTTACCATCAGGTGGCTCGTCTGCTTTTACGTCAGCCTTTCAAACTATAAAAAAAGTGAAGCCTTTACTGATGTTATGTGGATATGATTACAGAGCTATTACTTACGGCTTAATAAAAACTAAAATACACACACATATGTAGTGTAGTATACACACACTTACGTCGCTCCATAAATCCTGACATTTTACAGTTTTTCGTGATATGTTACAAGGATATGCTTTCACAGGGAATAATAAAACAACTTTATAGATGACATGGACGTGACGATGAAGTACTTTTTACGATACTTAACGTGATTCTAGTCTAGTTTGTTTGGTGCATGTAATTAATTAACGTTTAAATTGTGTTAATATAATTAAAATATGGACTAACCATCCTAGTCCACATTTGAGATTTCTAGATCGGTCACAGTTGTCATGGGCAGCAACGGAAGGGCGGTGCTGTATGCTCGTTTGCTACCTTATATCCATAAAAAAAAGATTTATCGTCATAATAATTACCACTCAAGATTTTCCTTAAACAAAGTCAGTGGCTCCAGTTACGTAAGTATAGAGTGACGTGCAGGATTCTAAGTCAATTCCACTCGACGCTTAATTCTAATGAAGACAGATACGTAATTACACAGATATGATAAAACCGACTGATTTATTTGTTCTCGGTCTTATTTGTTCCAATTTTCTGGCTATTAACAGTTCCTTTGTTATCCTAACATTCCTTATCTTAATAAACAAGACTGTTTACGAAAGATTTTCGTTCAGGATTGCTGCTAAATTGGACAGGGCGAGGGTCGTAGCTAATTAAGTTTGCAGTTTTATTCAAAACTAAACGGATTTAGTTAGCTGCCGTTTATGTCGTTGTTCTAGTAAATGAATCTAAACTGTAACAAGCTTCAGCGATTTGCCATGTTTGCTGCAGAAATTCAACACTTCTTCACGTAATACTCTACGACCTTAAAAATCAGAGGTGCGAAGTCATTTATGTATATCTGAAAAATAAATAAAATATGAGCTATCGCACTCATATTCTCGCACTAAGTTTCCCTGTGTCGCGGGAGGCATGGACACACAATCATTTACACATGTCACTTAAATATCCGCTCGGTGAGAATCAAACCCGGGACCCCTCGCTTTGCAGGCAGGCTCTACCAACTAGGCTACGGGGTCGACGGTTATTTATTGAAAATATATTTTTTTGGTACATAGAGTACAAACGTTTTATATTGCAACCAAGAATTGCAAGTAATGGTTATTTGACGTGGTACCATCGATACTGAAGAATTTCCCGATGACACGTGATTGATGTCGGCGCGGTTATCACGTCGCGCGTCCTCGTCGCGTGTGGTTTGATATTAAATAAGTAAGGTGTTTGTACCGGTAGTGGACACTTGGACGTTTTTCAATAAAAATGGTAAGTCTGCTGTTGGCTTGTACCCATTAATGGCCCACTGCTGAGGAGGAGGAGAGGAGGCCAAGAGAATACTCCAACACG
Source organism: Ochlodes sylvanus (assembly GCA_905404295.2). Classification (NCBI taxonomy): domain Eukaryota; kingdom Metazoa; phylum Arthropoda; class Insecta; order Lepidoptera; family Hesperiidae; genus Ochlodes; species Ochlodes sylvanus. Next base: position 4,364,669 of record FR990126.1, on the reverse strand, counting down.
CTGCTACATTGCGAATTGAATCCTAAAGTAGAATCAAGTAAAGTTGCTTTTTTTGGAGAAATTTAAATCATGCCTATAAAAGTCTAATTTTCGTTTCCTATAAAATTGTACCTAGTAAAAGTAGTTGGTCTCACGGCCAAGCTTCAGTTATAACTATAACTTGATATGGATGAGTTCTAAAATACAATTTCGGCAAATAAATAGGTTCTTGTGAAATAAAGAGCAAAAAGTTCTATATACGTTTTGTTAACCATCATTTAAAAAGTTAAAGTATATTCAGTAACTGCAATACATTCAAATAACCCTATAAACCGCTATCTAAAAAATTTAAATGGGATAGGTAAGAATAATTGTAATATAATTATTATTAAGGTTTTGGCGTAGGTGAAATTTGTATAAGTTCCGATTATCGAAGTTCGAAGGTCGAAGTGAAGCTTCGATTATTCATTCATTCGATAAAATTGGTGCCAATACCTTTGTACTATGAAAGTTTACAGCATCCTAGGGATTTTATGTAAAGAGTTATTCATGAATACTCTGGGGCATGTGAAAAATGATCAAAAAACTAGAGCGATAACGAAGCACACGGTACGGCCATGCGACTATGTACTCAAGTCTATTTACAATGTATCATAATTCTTCCCTGAACATCATCACGTCACATCACACTACATTTCACAGCAAATTCTTAGGAGGATCTTTTTATGTAGGTACAGAGCCGATAAAGTAACACATAAGGCAGCATGGTAAGTGTGAACATCAGTAACAGTGGTATTAATGTAAAACGTCAGCGATACGTTGCCAGCCAAGAAATCGGTGTACCCACATATTAAATACTGGTTCTCCGACACTGCTATAGAATCACATAGAAAACATTTTACGGTTAATTTTAGGAGGGTTTATTATTTACGGATATTCACGAGGTTATCATTTATAGGTCTACTGCTATTTCGACCTAATTGAAACGATCACGGTGAGATGAAAAAATGAAATCATTACGATCGTGAGTACCATTAAATACATACTTAGTGTCCGCGATGGTGAAAGTTTAAAATCATACTTGGAAGAAAGGTAGTAGCTAGCTGGCGAGCCAGGCGGTCGGCTAGGCAGGCTATCGCGCCTGGTGGTGGTGGACTGTGACCAGGTTAAATTCGACTGTATCTACTCTTGCGCGGTCGTACGATATTTTATCCGCCTGGCTAGGTACCACCCTCCTAGAGCCAACCGTAAAATGGTTTTTATCTGTTTCGGTTGCAGTGATGGAGAGCTATAAAGGAAACGGGTTTTCCGCAACCCGGCAACGCATTGGTGGTGCCTTTTGATGTTATAGATGTCCATGGGATGACCACGTACTATTAAATAGCCGACCTGTCTGCTTGTTTTTCGGCCATTCACATAAAAACATTAAGGAGAACCTAAACTATACTTATAGATGTTTCTTTGAAATTAATCGTCCCGTTTCCTCACTCTATCCTGTTGCCCACGTCCGTACGTAATTCCAGGAATTAGTGACGAAATATATGTGTGACGTCACAGGGATCGTGACTTCGTGACCTCTGTGTCCGTGACAAAACCACAAGGTCACAGGATTATTCTTAATTTTGTGAACAATGTCACACGCCAAATTATTTGTTTTTTGTACTAATTGTTTGTTTACCTAATGTTACTTACTGAGAAATTCTGTGTTCAATTACAATGAGTGGTATTAATGCACGTTGGGATTTTTATCAGTCGTAAATTAAATAGAAGAGATCTGATAAAATACTGCCCTACGTAGCACCACTGTGGATTGAGTCAATGTCTAATACCTACTCGTAGTTAAACGTTAAATATTGGGACGATGAAGATTTTTGACTATTTTGCGGAGTGTCTGTTTGATATGTCCTCCAAAATATTTATAAAACAATTCAAAAAAGTGCATAATAAACCAAATTTAAGCTACTGACCTACCTACACTTCAAATCGAATTCGCACCGAACGTACTCGTAGTAAATATTTTAATTTTTATTTACATAAAGGTACATAATACGTAATCATAGTTTTACTACTGATATGAGTTATATAACATTAGACTCTATTCTCCGCACATTAAGCAGGTTACAATTAATTGAAACAATTTTAACATTATGTAAATTTCTTTGCTGTCACTAACACATACATTTCTTGAATAAAACGCAAACTATAGTTTTATTTCAAGCAGTTTTCAAAGGATAGCTTTACAGATTATAAGGTGAAGTACCTGTAGTCATAACATCAAGAAACGTGAGATATGTTGTCCTTGGCGAAAATTACCACCTGACGCAAGATTACACGGTGTAAGATAGTCGAGTTTCATCATGTCCTCATGATAAACAGACATCATAAAATAAACTAGACTTCGTTCTCTATCTATTCCTACAAACTTTACCCAATGTTTTTTTAGGTAATATGCCCTTTTAGGTATCATGCATTGCCGCGAGGTGTCTAGGGTTCGATATTGGCACATACATACACACCAATGGCAGGGGCAGTTGACACAATAAATATGTAATATTAATCCTAACGACCCCCAGTGGTGGCATTTTAGTGGTGGCCGTTGAGATTGAGACAAATATTATTTTTTAATGTCCCAACATCCGCCACTGATGGCCCTTGGAACAAAAAATAATGCACTGATCTAACGGCCACCACTGATGGCTGTTTTAGTGGTGGCCGTTGGGAGTAAACCTTCGATTCTCTCCAGCCGGAGCAGACATTTACATGAAAGAAGTTTGTTTCTTTGTTCTCGAGTTTTAATTCTATTGCGGAAGTATGGACCCACGGTGGGCCCTTATTTGTCCACGTGATCGAGCTCTGAATTCCTTCATACGTCATGCTGGTTCTATGCGAGTTGTCAGAGAGATAAGTATAGCGCATACAAATTAAAAAAATGTATGCTCATGTCCACCGATTTTGATCTTGATAGTCAGGATCGACGGATTAAAACCTACCCTTCAAAACATGGAAGTGCTCACGAAATTTTGTCATTAGCAGTCACTCAAATCGGTTGTTGGAAACCGCACCCACATTTGCTTAACTCGATCGAGCACTTTGACCTAGACAAGTCGTAGGCTCATAAGCGCTATGTATTCATCATACGTCATGTTTGAACATGAAAGCAGAGTCAAGTCTTAAAAGTATTGTTATTATTAAGCATTAAAAGACACTCCAATCATTATAAATGACGTAATGCTGTATACATTCATTAGGTAGGTAATTGTCGTAACAAGAACCAGCGATTAGGCAAATAAATGGGTAAATTTTGGGTAATAGTTTATCAGTAACACTAACATGAGTGTTTGTACTATAAACACTTAAGTTTAAACTAACATCTGTACGATCTTCGTACCTTTTAGGTAACTCCGCATCCCTTGGCTATTTTCATTATAAAAAGTACAAAGCTATTCAGCTCCCAAAATCTTAAGAGGCGCATAATTTTATCTTATGGTACCTACCCTCGTAAACTTTTACGTAATTAGCACTTTGTGTGAGCTCCTATTTCTAATTGCTACGCAAACAAACATTATATAACGCCGACTACTAGTACTTTGACCACGGTAATAGTGACTTATATTTAGTTCCAAAAGGTGGTTTTATATCCTAACAACTAGCAATGATTACTAGCCAGCGCCAGCCCTAGCTCTTGATTAGAGTGAAGCAAGATTATTTTCCAGCATCTGTTTTTCTTTTTAATTTATTTAAGGGACTACGCTGAGCGACCACATCATCAAAAGAGAAAAAAACATACAATAATTATATAAACTGGCCCGTCATACATTGATTTACAACAAATATTTGGTTTTTCGCTTTTCCTTTACGTAATATATTTCAGTTTTTGTGGTGCGAGAACTCAAAAGCCCCTCTAAAAATTCGCAAATAATGTTGACGCCCTTGCGTCCCTGGCGCATAGAGACTGCTTCACTCCCTCTACCGTAGAGCCGGCCCTGGAAATAAAACATCTGGTAATTGCTGTTTATGAGACGTCAGACTAGTGCGAATGAGCAAAGGCCTATGTGATATGTTCAATAGTTATGGTCTGCTGTAACTCTTTAAATAAAATCTATTTTTAGTTAGCTCAATTACATTAACTAATTAAACGGAACACATGAAGGTGTTATTTTTATTTAGGTACGCACGTTAAAGGAATATCATTGTACCCCTTGCGAAGGAAAACTTCGTGAAGAATGTTGCATACCTGTGAGTTCTCCGCAATATTTTTGAGATGCGAGAAGTCCACACTTAGACAGCGTGGATTATGGTTGAGCCCTCGTTATGTGAGATGAGAACTCATCTGTGGAATACCACTGGGTTGTGATGATACTAGACATCAGTCATTGTAAATCTGTAATAGGATCGCAACGATACCCTTGTTATTTGAAAAACATGTCGCTCGTGCTCCGAAAGGGATCCTTAAAGGGGTCTACAGACGGTTACGAAGTCTGAAGATACTTTGATCCAATAACAGAACTCTGCATAATGTTGTTTTCAGAATAAGTACCAGATTGTATATAAATAATACAAGAATATAATTCTTTGTTCAGTATATTTATTAAAACCATGCTGTGCAACTTTCGTTTAAGCTTAATATTTAAGGTGTAATTTTGTATAATTCATTATTATTTTAAACCTACTTTTTAATGGTGAAAGTTATGCAGTTTATTACTCAAAAGCGGTTGAAAATATTTGGACAGAATTTGGCACACAAAATACTCTATTACTATTCTGGATTAATTACACCCGTGCCCTGTAGTCTGTAGTGGACCGATACTTACTTAATTGGTTTGAGCCATTTATTTTGTTAATTAACTGCCCTTGGTTCGCTTCCGGAACCCTTACATGTAAAATGTAAAAGCTATCTAAATGTATCGTGTATCTTGACGAACTATCAATAAACAGACAGATAAAAGAATTTTTATGCAACATTTAAAAGATTGCAGAATATCAACTTTGCGAATACCACGGGATTCGGAATTGGAAATGATCTTATTATTCTTTATGAGAGATCATTATTACAAGATGAACTGACTGACGAAGTACTAGAAAATCTTATTCCACATAAAAATATCGTGAAATCGGACTGTTGAGGACTTCAATTAGTCTAATCGATTTGTAAAATAATGGAAAGGGAGATAATGGAGTACTCACTGTGAAGTAAGTAAAATACACAGAGAGTGGAATGGAAAAATTAAAATAAAGATAAAGGTAAATCTTGATATAAATAACATTGGCCAATTATCGAGACCGACAGACTTAATTTGTTGAAAATACCATAGAGAACTTTATAGAGTAGGTATATCCTCATCATGGACAATTTTGGGAATTGGAATGACATGTAATGTTTCCTCTTTCCTTCAGCAGGGTTGCCATGTACTGAGTTAGGTTTGAGTAAAACGAATCGTGGCTGGAATTACATTTATTTATTTATTTAAACTTTATTGCACCTTACAAATGTATAGGATACAAAAGGCGGACTTAATGCTAAAAGCATTCTCTGCCTACATTGTCTTTATTCAAAAAGTTTAGGTGACATAAGGAAGTTTAGATGATATAATCACATCATCCGGGATCACAGCCATGTTCACATATCACATGAAGTTAATAGAACAATTAGATATACTTAGTATGGATGGAATATTTCCCTTAGAATACACCATCACAGTCGAAGTGCAAATTAAAAATAATTAGATATTTAGTATTCCCTGTGGTTGCGTCGAATGTTTGCCAAGAGGATTAAAAATCCCACGTAATCCGATTGCACGCTCAATGTAATTGGGATACCTATATTTTTTAGGTTTTAAGGGAACAAAAAGGGTTTTACTTATTATTCATATTGGAAATAGGATTATTTAAGTTGGGATGAGTAATTAACGTAAAGTCCATTACAGAAGCGCCACGTGACTAGGAAATATGTTTTATAGTGTCATGAGGATTTGATTATAGCAAACGAGCATGCACCACTATCACTCACAACTTCAGCACCCTTCCGCTGCCACCCATGACAACTGTGACCGACACAGAACAAGACTCAAATAGGAACTAGGATATAGTTAGTTGAGTTAGGAGTCGGTGTTAGAACATTAGTTGATTAGTTTCTTACTAAGTATGAGGACTGGGGCAGGGACTGTTTGTGATAGTCCTGTTAGTTGTTCTTAGTAATAAGATAATCCAGTCAGTAATTGTTAGTAAGAGCGTTGTTCTTATTCGATCACAGATGCGTTACTGTCCTTGAGGACTGAGATGGTCGCCTCTAAAAAGTATAGGTAACCGGCTCCTTTACTCTTCACATGGTGATTGGGAAACCATGCCGAACATTGGGACAGTTTCAGATTGCGATGATGAATCTAGTTATTAGAAATCTCCGTGACCATGGCCATATAATAAAAAATACGAATATTTTTCGTAGTTTCGCCTACAGCCATTAACAAACGAACTACAATTCTACTAACCGACCTATTTCGAGTAAGTAAATAATTACTAACACGTTACCACGCACGTTACACTCGCCTTGACTTTCCCTCGTAAAGCAATTGCATTACCAACTATAGCCTATTGCTATGCATTGGATGTGTTTCAACAATACCGGAGTACCATTAAGCGCCAATTAATTAGATGTGTCCAACGATTGTTGTACCGATACGTCGAGCTGCACTGGCGTATGTTTTGCGAAACGACCCACTTGTCACCAATTAGTAATTATGGTGGACAATTGTTAACAGGGACACGCCTTGTGCTTAGAATAAGTAAGAAGTGCCTCTTTTAAGGATCTATGATAGCAAATTAGCATGTGACTAAAACCCAGAACAAGGCTCAGACTGGGACTAGGATGGTTAGTCTAGGCAGCAGATGGAAGTATGTTTGTTATTTTCAGAAAATGGGCATTTAAGATAAGTCCAGCCATTTCTTGAAGAAACCCCTGTCCCTGTTTTCGGTGAAGAAACCTGTTTGATTTTGATTCTAAATAGAACACAGGGCAGGAATATTGCGGGGAAATCACCCCTGGGCTGGACAAACACTGTAAAGGCTGCTTCAAACGCCCTCATCCACGAATGCATGAAGGAAACAGGCATCGAGAAGAATGACGACGTCGAGCATACTACAAACACCTTCAGATGACCAATATGGGTCTGCCAAGGGTTTAGCGACTTAGACGGAGTAATAGCTGACAAACAATCAAACTAGCCACCTGATGGTAAGAATATGGTATGGTAAGAAGCTTATAGTTCATAAACATAAGTAATGCCAAAGGCCAAAATAAATCATCGATGCGTTGCGCGGTAGAATTGTCGCCTCGTACAAAAGCAAACAGTTAGTGATAACTAGCCATAAATGCCTTTTTAAAACGTTTTTTACCTGATGGTAAAAAATGTTTTAAAAAGGCATTTATGGCGTTTTTACCTGATGGTAAAAAACGTTTTTGCGTTATTAATGTTATTTATGGGTTTCAAGAGGCAGTAGGTCACTGAACTGAAGTATATACATAAATTGTACAGTTTCCCGTTATTATCTGCGCTGTGTGAGCTACTCGTATATCCCATTTCTACAATTTGTAGATCGAAGAAGTTTCGAACAAGTATCGAACTTAACAATTGGGGAAATCAATCCTTAGGCGGTCGACGAAACAAGAAACTTTTTGTGACATTTATTGGAAAAGTAATATAAGTGATATGCGTTGCGTTGATGTTAATTTCTATGTAAAGATAAGAAGATAAGTAGTACTACCGCCCGCCACGGCACTAGTACCATTTCTACCGTTTATTAATTGTTTTGACAGCAATTGTGTTCCGGTTAGAAAGGTGTGGAGCCAGGTACACTTTTTAGAGGCTAGGCGTTAGTTCCCGCTATCGTCCCAGTTTTGCTACCAAAAGATGATTTACCTTACCTTACTGAGATGCTAAAACCTATGTTCCCCTGTACTTTGGTAATTAATGTGTATGAGAGGTAGTATTACACAAACTTGAACATTAAGAAGCTTATCTCTATAGTCATTTTGCTTTGAACTGATCCAGGCAGTATACAACTTGCGCGGTCACGTGAAACACCTTAACTTTCAGCTGTTTGAACGCGTTAGAAGAAAATTAAACGTTAAGTTTGCAAGTTCTGCTAGAGAGATAATTATGTTCTTTCTACTGTTTCAATTTATTGTTATTGCAGGTTTACAAACATTGTTAAAGCCACTAAGTAATTTTTTTTTGTTTCTTATGAATATAAGGCAGCAAACGAGGTAGCAAAAAAGGTAGCAAATAGGTAGTAGAGTCTAGAGTTCACCCGGGGTAGTACTAGTCATTAAAATTTTACTAAAATTTTGGGCTCAATCTAATTGAGTCTAAGCCAAGTCAACCTACTACCGATTGTGGGGCCATCTGCAGAACACAGGACGAAGTTATGATATCTCTCCTGTTGTAGTTCGCTGGGATCTCTAAAACGAAGTTTAAACCCGACGGTACTGGCTGCCCGCCTTGTAGCTACCAACTACCATCCTCCATCTAAAATCCACCGTGAAATATTTTACGTGTTTTGGTTCTAATGTCAGCTAAATAATGTGGATGCCCCGTCTCCCGCTTTGTTTTTGGTCAGAAACTCATCGCTGATGTCTTTGGCTTTGGTGTAGCCTATGTTTAATGTTGTTGTTGTTCACGATTAAAGAGTTATCGGTAACGCCTATACATTTTAGTATAAATGTATATTAAGATTTATAACAGACAGGATGTTTTTGCAATCAAAACACATAACACGAATAATTTTATAAAGATCCGGTTTTTCATGGAATATTTCGAATCATACATTAAATAGATTATGCAAATTTAGATTTTTCTAGAACAGATGCTACTACTACTACAGATGAACTAAGATGCAAGCATTTGTAGACTGGCTTACTAATTGCCATAAAAAGTAACTTTAAATGCCTGTTTTCAATAGGTAAATTTTTAGATTTTATAATATAATTTATAATTTATAATATAGTTATAGGTATATTTTTCATGTTAATAGACGACGAATGAGCAGTTGAGTCACCTGTAGGTTGTAAGTGGTCACCGTTGCTAGTGGACATCAGCATTATCAGTATACCAAAGACATCATCGATGTGAAAATTCTTTTTTATTTATTTAAATTAAGAATTCGAACCTTATGTCCTTTCCCTTCTCAATCTCGCGAAAACAAATGAAAGGAATGGATGAGATATCAATTTCATTCGAGAAAATATCAATCACAGTTTTGACGAAGGAAGACAGTAGGTAGTTACCAAATGATGTCAGATACTGCCTTATAACATTTGTAACAATACATCTCTAAATCTAATTTTAATTAATAGCCGACAAACAAGCAGACGAGTCGCCTGATGGTAAGTAAGTGGTCACAGTCTCCCGCAGCAACACCAAAGACATCACCGACGCGTTGCCGACCAAGAAACAAAGAGGAAAGAAAGATAGAAAACCTGGCTTCCAAGCCTCCATCCGGAAAACGACAAGTCGTTTGACGGAGTCGTTTGTCGCTTGGAAGCCGAAGAAGGATGGTATCTAGCTAACTGGATTCAAAACCTAAATATCAGCCTAAAGTAATGGTTCAGAATCCGGCGACCTCTGAAAGCAGGGACCGTATGCCGTAACCTGGTCCGTCGTTCCTAAGTAATTTAACTTAGATGTTCAGTTCCTTGTGACATAATAGAAATCCAATTTATAAAGTATAATTTCCGATTCAATTTCACCAGCGTGAACATCTGTGAACGTGGGATCGCTGAAGCCAATTTCAAAGATGAAATATTACTCGTAACAAAGACGTCGCGATGGATACGAAATAATTTTGTGCAATTATACGTTGAAACAATGGGTCGTAAACGTAGACGGAGAAGAGTCATGGATGACATCTATCGAAAACATACAAGAAAAGGAACAGCTTAGGTACGCCAATGATACGAAAAAGAACGAGACAGAATGATACGATGTTTTGTATCAAATTGCGCGACGGTTTCAAGGAAAGCACAGGTTACTTTCAAGCTTTGACAGCGGATGTCGAACTTTTCTTATGCAACATAAAATTGTACTTTCTCGTCCTATCTCATGTTGCCCACGCTCACTAGATGTCTATATCTTTCTATGTCCACGGTCGCAGATCGTTTTCGTGACTAATAGGTTATGTGGCGCGCGTCGGTTTGCCGGATCCTAGGAGGAATACAATAGCAATGATCGATCTCCGCTTCTTGCGGCAACGATTATAAAATTTATAAATTTTAAAGTGGCAATCCTTGTACGCGTTTCATTTTCTTTATAGCTGAGGATGAAGGAAATGTCGTTTGGATTCTTAAGTACGTTTCGCATTGTTGTTAGATAAGTGTTACTATTGAACGGTCGCTTGACAGAAGGACGGTCAGCAGAGTTTTAGTGATGGGGTCCCAGTGGTACCTTTTAAGTAAGGAACCCTATTAATGATATACGTAAAATTGACGGCACACCATCAATTAAATTAAATTATATTAACCGTATATAATGAAATTATTTTGAATGTTTGAATTTAACATAATAATTTATGTTCAGTTCGCGGCGTTGCTCAACATTCAATTTTGTTATTTTTATGACCCCTTAGCTTAGCTTAGTTGGTAGCAAACATAGGTAAAATGTATTAATAATTTTGTCAATGTCTGAATGGTAGTGTCCATGCTTGCGAAACGAGTGGTCTCGGGTTCGATTCCGACTGAGGCAGATAAATGTTTGTTCACGGTTCATGGGTGTTAGTGATGTGTTATTTATTTCCATGCCACCCGCATGCCACGGGGAATCCTCACTAGGATACCCACTCACTAGTGGGTATGAGTGTGTTAACTATAGTTTATTTATGTATTTATCAAAAAATGTCAAGCACGCTGGCGTCTGTCTACACGTTCATCAGATATTTACATAAAATGCGCGATGCGTGTGCACAGATGTAGTTACATAAAGCTAAAATAGATATTAAGACGTCATATCTGATAGTTATTAAAGATACATACAGATAGCTCATTGGTAGGTATAATAATGAACTGTGAAATAACGAAATAAATGTACATAGTCATTGCATATATCCAAGTAACTAATAAATATAAGTTTGTAATATTGTTGTTAAGGGCTTTACTATGAATAATTTATAATAGCTCAGGTTGGAAATCGGATGGTCCCGTAACCAGAAGACCACGTGTCGAGTCCAGATGTAAATAAAGACAAAAAATACCGCGAAAAGCTCGGTCATCCAGGCACTCATATAATAATGTCGGATTAATATTAATATTATTATATGGTCATCGTATGTTACGTAGCGGTAAGCTAGTAGAGAATGCTCGCCATTTATACCGTAATATTTTATTGTGGTCAATAAAGTTTATGTTACTGACAGACAGACCGACCAAATGAAATAATAGGAAGCTGAACAAAGCTGGAAATAATAACAAATTAATAGTTTGTCAAATGTGTTATTGTGATTACAATTAAGATATAATACGATAATCAAGTTTTGATCAACTAATTAAAGTTCAATCAATATTACAATCAAATTAGTTTCAAACAGGTTATTAGAGTGATTATTTTTTTATAATTTGTGCCAATAAATATTATTAGTGTATAGAACTGAATAATTTAAATGTATAAAAAAACAATTATCGGTCACATAAATATCTGCCTTGGCCGGTAATCGAACCCGGATCCCTTGCTTTTCAAGCAAGACCACTACCAACTAGGCTACGGGGTCGTCATGTAGTCATATTTATATATTTTGACTTTAAAATATTATTATTTCTTGTATTTTATTCCTCTTTTATTAATTTTTTAAAATCTTCCATGGTTTCACGTAAATAATGTCAACAAATAAGAGTACCTATAATATACAATAAGAGTAGGTAAGGTAGGTAAACAATTTGGTGATTAATGGTATTGTATTGAATTAATGGTATTTTTTCTAACCGACGTGGTATTCATGTATCAAGCATAAATATTGGACTGGCATTTTTTTTCTTCAATAGGTCAAAGTTGCATCTTTGCCTTTATTAGGGTTCCGTGGGTAAAGGATGAAAAACGGAACCCAATTAATATGCCTCCGCTGTCTGTCTGTCACAGTGCTTTATGTCTTGAACGGAAATAGTCACCTAAAATTTTCACAGACAACTGTGGCAGCTATCAAAACATATAGGGACCGTGCGAAGTGTATGGAGGGGATAGAGTAAACGACAGCAGCGCATGACGCGGCGAAAATGTAAACTACAGCCAGCAGAAACAAAACAGTCAGTGTTTTTATGTTTTTCCTAAAACGGCCTGGAATTAGAATTAGACAATTTTCTGTCTCTCGTACATTGTTAACTTAGTGTAGGAAACCAGCTAAGGTCCGAAGGCACATACGAGTAGTACAAATTCGTATACGACTTCTTCAATTTTTGCTGCTACTCGTAGGTAGACGTGTGATACATAGAAATGTTTGGTTTCGCGAGCTCTATACACCTCTGTTATTAGTTTTTGGATTTCATCAAATTAATTTCATAATTTCATAGAAAATAGCATTTTTATTAAATTAAATAATTAAAAAATTCATTACTCTTTAAAATTTACTTTGACATACCACTGCGTGATATTGAAAATTGCGTAATATTTGGGTTGTCTGCAGTTAGCCGAAATGTTTTGGAAAAACCCAAAAAATACCGTTTTTTCCGAATGATTTATTCAATTTTCAACCTTTTGTCCGTGTGTCAAGAGCCTTTTTCTCCGGATCGCGTGGAGGTATCAAGATATTTTGACGCTTGCAATGTAATCAAAACCTATAGGGCCCGTCCCGTAGACCTAAAATCATGAAATCTGGCAAGAACTGAGAACATACAGTACTAATAAAGGAAAATATCCTAAAATTAGTAATTTATAGTTGAATCACAGCACGCAGAAAAAAACTATTACGAACGGAACGAGCTAATTACTTATAATATCTACTAATTAGTACGGAACCCTCTTCCTGACCCGTTTTATTCCAAAAGGTCATTCGGTGAGACATTCTATGGCCTCTATGGGACTAAACGAACAACTTGTCTTTTATTTTATTAATCGGCGCGCTATATTAGATAATTTTCCTCAATGATGTTATATTACAGTAAAAAAAGGTGATTTGTCTGGAATTCTTGCAAGTTGATCTCAAACCCGTTTAAAACCGTCTCGTTATTTGATGTTTTATATCACCAATAATATGCATACTTTTTAAAATCTGTAATTCTATGCTCACAACTGTGTTTTTTGTTTTAAAAACACTTTAAAATCAATAAAAGAGTTAAATATTACAGCAATTATAAGCAAAACTGTTATGGCTAGAGCACGGTTAAGTATACATCCGATTTATATACGATCCTGAATTGCCAAAAAATACATTGTGTTAAAGGCAACCTGGACGATGATAAGAAATTTCAATTTTGATGATGTATGTATATATATGTATGTATGTATATTATGTATGTATGGGATAAGGAAGATCCTCCGATCCAGTTTTAGCTGGCAATGCATCGCTAATGTCTAATGTTATTACAGTTAATGGTAATGGTGACCTTCTTTTTCTCCTCTCCTTCTATTCGCAACTCATCTGGGACAAATTGGCTTGGGTCTCCTCTCACAACGTGAGAGATAAAGCCCAGATCAAGATCCGCCAAGCTGTTCAAATGCGGATTGGTAGTTACATATAGACAACTGTCACGTGTGCAGGTTTCCTTACGATGTTTTCCTTCACCGAAGCAAGCGGTAATTTATTCCCATACGTGTGTACATTATTGTGAAAATTAGAGGCGTGTCCAGGATGCGAGCCCTTGTTCGAGAGTTCAACGTTCAAACCGCTCCTTTCATTCGGTGACCACTTCAACAGGTGGTCTACCCTTTATCAACTGAAACAATGAAAAACAAATTATCCTGATGCGGGTACCATTTGTAAAACCTAATATTTATTTATCACGACGAGACGCGAGATAAGTGGCCAGTAATTATTATTGTAACAAGTTTTCCATATTCAAACTTCATAATCGGATAAACCAAGGGGTCAATTACAATTATTGTTTGCATTTTAAATTATTGTTTATGTACTCATCCACAGTAGGTACATAAAATATCAAGTCACGCGCAACCGGATCTGGTTACTGGTAAACATTATGTTACAGGATAATTTTCACATTATCCTTTTCTTTTTAAGACATGACCACTCTTATTCATCTACTTAGAAATGAAACTTTGCAATCACATTATGTAATAATATATCGTACTCACCGCTTATAACTAATAACAGTTTTGACGTACTCTTAGTTCTCACATAAATTGTAATTCAACGTTCATTAGCGACTATTGTGAAGAAATAACACAGTTTTGTTTCTTTGTAAGAACTATTGAGCTGAAACTAATTACTCCAACTACCAAGCGACCTCCATCTACCAGATGTTTTCGACGCTTCCAATTAATTATTCTGTTGACACTGTTATCAAATGACACAACCTAAACATCTTCATTGTTTTATTTATAAAATGCATTAACCTATTAAAACCGGTTCTTAATCGTTCAAACTTATAGTCCAGGTATGAAAATAACAATTAAGCAAACCACAAACAGTTTTATATGTAGTTGTAATGTAGGACAGCCGTTCATACGATCATTTAAATAGTACAAAAATCGATCACAATCCACCTTATAATTCGTCGTTCCTTCACGGCTGTACATAATTAATCTGCAGACAGCCTGTTGCGTTACGTACAAACGCATCCTAGTAATCGGATCCCTAACTGTCACGAATTTCCAATCTTTGATTTTCTTGTCACCAGAATCTGCAGGCTTCGGCATCAGGCTATCGTCTTGCAGCCTCGGCTCCTCACTCCACAGACTGACATCGACGTCGTCCTCTGTCATTTTCCTGGAGTTGTAATCGTGGATGTGGTTCCTCAGGAAAGACTGAGCAATGAAGCAGTACACGGCGACGGTTTCCGTTAATTCGTCGTCTTCCACTCGGAGCCAGCACTGATCGGAACGGTCGTTCCGGGTCGGTAGTTCGAACGGCACCGGAAAAACAGCGTAGGGCCTTATTTCTTTAGAAATATTTTCACAAACTACTGAACGAAGCGATAAGAATGCGATTGTTATCAGAGTTCTGAATAACATTTTAGAATGTGCTGCTACGGCGATGGCATTATTGTAACTAACCGATCGTAAGTTGACTGCGTCGTTACGGCAAAAAGTGAGGAAGAGTGAATTGTCAGCGACTCGACGTTGCGAGAGTGATTACAGACTGAAATGTGTTATTAAATAAAATACAACCTCATTGTTCCAGTCTATACAATGCGGCAAAAAGGCGAATGTTTTTTCTGTTTTATCTGTATAAAAATAGTATTAATATTGATGAATTACATGATTTTGTAAAACATTTTTGTTATCTTTCTAACTAATTCTAATAACTTTATCTCCGTGTGTGTGTCTTAGTACCCGCACCAGAAACAATTGCTACTTAAATTTTATATTTACTTCAAATTTAGATAGGGTTGTTAAAAAATATACAAATTTAAAACAGCATCCAAATTGGTTAAGCCGTACAGTCAAACTGTCAAAAATCTAAAATTGATTGCTAAGGGACATTAAAGTACAGTAGGTACTGTAAATGTACAGAAATCGATCAGGTTATTATTATGTATAGACCACTAACAAGCACTATGTTCGCTTCGGTAAACCTATGCTTATAAGTACACGAGTTTTAAATAATTATGTTTAGGCCGCTTTAGCACTTACAACAAACTGACTTTTAAATTTCCAAAAAATATCCTATATTTGGATTACACACTTGGATCTTTAACAATTATTGTCATAATGTCAGTCAATTTACACAACACCTTTTTTAATGAACCACCCCGTCCTTTGGTGAAATCCGGGCGACTAAGTTTCATAAGAAATAGGTACCTACTGATTACTAATCGGCTCTCGCCTTCGAACAGTTGGTATTGTTGATCAAAGGCCCGCGCATTGCTTCTAGAATCAATCGTTGCGTTTACAAATACATAGCATCAAAACATTGATATGAGTTATTATACAGGCGCTTCGCATTTACTCTTCTAGCTGTCGGTTTAGCTTATTGAATTAGGAACGAACGGAACGATTGTTGCAGTATTTTTTAAATATCTTATCTTAAATATATTGAAAATGGAAATAACGATGATTGGAAATGAATAAACGCTAATTGTGTAACTTGTGTAAACATGTTGTCACGTAACAATGCTTAGGTATTATGTAGATATCACTTTATGTATGTTAAAAGTTTTAATGCCATAATATGCCCATCATCATGTTATTTAATTTTATTAAATAGGTGCTTAATTTAGTTATTAAAATAAATTTATGACAATATTTATAGCAGGTAGTTATATCATCCCTATAGTTTCCCGAAATGGTGACACGTAAATTTTTGTTCACTTATTGGAATTGCCTACGTCTCAATCCTATCCAATGTGCTAGTTTTCGTTTATACAGACTCTGAATTGTTCACCTTAACCTCTAACCCGTTTATATCAGCTGTTGTTTCAACAGGAAAACGTATCGCGTCGGATATTCTCGGAATAACTTCACAAACAAGTAACAACATACACGATCTAAATAAAACGCACTTCAGTCGTATTACAGACGCCCGTGCGGTCGCTGGTAATGGCGAAAAAAATATTACTCTTGTGTATTGTGCTCGCGTTTTGCACTGAGCAGTTTATAGAATGTGGAAGATTTTCTTCTGGAAGGGGATGGGGACGCAGTTCATCTTCTTCAAGAGGCTGGGGGTCAAGCAGTAAACCTCGGTATTCCTCATCGAGTTCGGGAAGTCACAGCTACCCATCGTCTTCGTCTGGTTTGTCCGGAAGCTTTGGATCAGGAAGTAAATATCCTTCATCATCAAGTGGATCATCTGGATCTGGTTACAGTTACCCGTCATCTTTGTCAGGTTTGTCCGGAAGCTTTGGATCCGGAAGTAAATATCCTTCATCATCAAGTGGATCATCTGGATCTGGTTACAGTTACCCGTCATCTTTGTCAGGTTTGTCCGGAAGCTTTGGATCAGGAAGTAAATATCCTTCATCATCAAGTGGATCATCTGGATCTGGTTACAGTTACCCGTCATCTTTGTCAGGTTTGTCTGGAAGCTTTGGATCCGGAAGTAAATATCCTCCATCATCAAGTGGATCATATGGATCTGGTCACAGTTACCCGT
Organism: Ochlodes sylvanus; assembly: GCA_905404295.2. Classification (NCBI taxonomy): domain Eukaryota; kingdom Metazoa; phylum Arthropoda; class Insecta; order Lepidoptera; family Hesperiidae; genus Ochlodes; species Ochlodes sylvanus. The sequence continues at coordinate 4,347,449 of FR990126.1, read as the reverse complement.
CATCTTCGTCAGGTTTGTCCGGAAGCTTTGGATCAGGAAGCAAGTATCCTCCATCGTTAAGTGGACTATCTGGTGCAGGATATGGAAGTCAAAGCTACCCATCATCTTCATCAGGGTTGTCTGGAAATTCTGGATCAGGCAGCAAATACCCTGCATCATCGAGTGGACTGTCTGGCTCTGGATCTGGAAGTCATAGCTACCCATCATCTTCTAATGGCTTGTCTGGATCAGGATCCTCGGTATCACGGAATAAATACCCACCATCGTCAACTGGATTATCAGGCACTGGTACTGGATTCTCGGTATCTACCAATAATAAATATTCACCTTCATTTAATGTACAACCGACAAATAAACATGGCGTATCTGGATCAAGTATTCCACACTCTTCTGTTCATACATCCGGCGTCTCTTCTGGATCCAGGCCGTACAGTCCTAATACTTACCACCATAATACTCATAGTTCTGGGATATTTACCTATCCTCCGACTTATTACTCTTCACCTCAGTACGTTTATATAAATGAGTACAGAAATTCAGGCAGTCGTTACAGTGATATCTTAACAGGATTAGCATTATATAACTTAGCCCGATCTCATTCGCATCATCACCACGATCATTATTATTACGATGACTATTACAGGAAAAGATATTATTCATCGGGAAGCACAAAACCCAACAACAATAATAATAATAATGAGGCCGTTTGTACCTTTAGAATTAAGGAAAATAACAATATTGAAGTATTGAAAATACCTTGTGAAATCGTATCTACGTTTACGGAAAACAATAAAACCGCACCAGACTCAATCGAACGACAAAATAACACGGTTTGTGTAACAAATACTAATGTAGTAAATAATACTATTCCTAATGTATTTACTAACACTACTTCAGTCAATTCTACAAATTCTGCCGATTCTACAATATTAGCCAATTCTACAATTTCAGCCAATTCTACAATTTCAGCCAATTCTACAATTTCAGCCAATTCTACAATTTCAGCAAATTCTACAATTTCAGACAATTCTACAATTTCAGAAAATTCTGCGATATCAGTCAATTCTACAATTTTACCCAATCCTACAACTTCAGCAAATTTTACAATTTCAGTCAATACCATTACTAACTCTACCTATTGTACTCCTGTTATGAATGTAACTGACCCTCTAACAGTCACAGGATCCTCAATTAATACGGCCAATAACATAGAATGTGCAGTAGAAATAAAAACAAAAGAGGCTCGTTTTCATCGAACGGTAGACTGTAAACAGCTTATAGAATATTCAAAGGTGCCAGAACCTAAAAAGGAAGATACGCCTCCGAAACAAAATATAATATTGCCTTCGAAAAGTAAATTAAAGTCGTGGATTTCAAGCCCGCCGTGGTGGATGTCATTATTTATAGCAGTGTAATAAAAATAATGTAAATGTTTTTATATATATAATTATCTCTATAATTATTTCTTAGTACTCTACTCTAAAATATGTGTAGACGAATTTCTTTTGACATTGTTTTTTTTTGTGAAGCCATTATAATTTTTTTATCAAGGACTTGCCTTTGCCTATGGCTTCACCTGTGTGGGAGTTGGAAATCGACAAATAAATAATCATTTCAAAAGAACGTTTTTCCAGGTTATCGGGTAGTTATTGTCAGTTAACTGACAGACCGAGTCACTTTCGCATTTATAATTATAAGTATGGATGACGAATATAATTATGATAAAGTTTACCTGCAATAACTTATAAATAATATGTATAATGGTTTATGTACGTATATGTATATTATATTAAACATAGTTTTTTTAATTGAAGCCACAATTGCTATTATATTTTTATACATAAAATTGTACCAGTTTGTATTGATGTGTATGACAATTGTAGGTATGTAGAAAAAATTTAAATGATAATTTATTTCGCCATCAGTTCAAAATGCGAGGTCAGGTGATAGGTCTCTGACCTCTAACTTAATGGACAGCAGACGGATTTAATCTCTCTGATAGTGTTTTGGAGGCATAATAATTATATTCAGTTAAACCTCTCGCAAAATTTACAGGGTTTCGATATGATATGGCTTGTTGATAAGTTCTTTTATAAATAAGTTAGTCCATGGTTGATACTTCGAAAAAATTATGTAGGTATGTATATTTTTAAAAAGACATCAATGGCAAAGCGAGAAAGGTCAAGATTTCTGAAAATTCCACACACCTTAGAAATTGCTTGAGGCGCCACCATTTAAATTGATATTAAAATTATTTTTTTGCTTAATTCGCTTTATTCTAAAATGTAGGTATTATTTCATGAATAATTTTAAAATATATGTAAAACTTAGTTACACAAAATTGTATCTTAAGTTAAGTGAGTTATTACTTTTAATTTTTAAATAATAAATTAAGACTCAGTACTACATGTTTTTTTATTTATAGAGCATTGGTATAAAATTTGATCCTTTTTTTGTGGCGCAGACACCGCCCAATACAGCCAATGGTCGGTGGGCGGAGATGAGATTGTTGAGGTGTTTAATTATGTGGAGTAACGAGAATGGATAAAGTAAGAAATGAGTATATTAGAGGAAGTTTGAAAGTGTCGTATTTTTTTTCACTTATCCCCCCCTTCCATCTAATGATTTGTTTTGTTCAGCTCCTTTGATACCTAGACCTACAACATCAACATAAATTATTATTTCGACTTGACTCTATGAAAGTACCTAAGAAGACTATGAAAATGAATGAAGTGAAGTTAGCTTCGTCTGCACTCTACGTAGAGCCAAGGTCATTTTATTTTGTGTTTGTTTACGATTACGTTACCTCGGTAACCCGCCATCTATACACTTGACGCTTTTATTTCCGCTTTAATTTTAATCGCAATAGTTTGCGCTCCGCGTACTCTGTGCTTATTTCTGTTTTTTCCAATCTGTAATTTTATGCAACTTACCAACTTAGTGTTGCTAGATTTTAAATTTCGCTAGATACATTGGTGTTATATAAATAATCATTGTTCTTTAAACATTGTTATAATTATGCTTCTATATGATGATAATATGCTTTATTAGCTTCGTGGTATGTGGCGAAACATAGTGTAATATGTAATATTGCTCATTAAATACATTTATGTTATATCTTTAAGTAGGTTAAATTAGTTTGTTTTGGTAAAAACTTCTGTCATTATTATGGTACATAATTCATATATCTCTCTCTTTTTAACGTATTGCTCTAGGATCCCGACCTTAGATCTCTCCCACGTTATAATGTGTGTCTCTTTTAACGTACGCGTCATTTCCGTTTCATCGACTTTAATTTTTTTTACCTTTAAATAAATATGAACTGCTTAATAATATATTATTATATTTGTAATGCAGTAATATTTGCAGCGAAAAGTAGTTGTATGTCAGTATATGCTGGTTTTCCAATGAAAATTTACCCTAATTAGGAACTTGAAATGATAGTTTCGTGCCCCCAAAGGGATACTACAACTCCTCTCAGAAAAATCACATTGTCGTTTTCGATTCGTTGAGTTAAAAAAATGTATTATGTACTTAGTATTATAACAGTTCTGACTTTTTGACAAAGACAGAGTTTTAAGTAACCATAATCGAAAAATTAATTGCCCTTTGCGTACAAAGAAGTAATGTAAAAAGCGATTGATATTTATAATGAACTACGAAGAAAATTTATTGGAACGAAGTTCCTTACGGCAGGCTTGGAGGGGATAGGTTTTGCTGCGGCGACCGAACTGAAAAATGTGTGATAGTAAAACCGTAAGAAAAAATGCGTGGAATAAAAGCGTTAAATTAGACGTGCGCAGGCGCGACAGTAGCTGAAGGAACTTCGTTCCTACCTGGTGTCCCACGACACCAAATCATTTAGTTTATGTAATAGAGGTGGCGCTGAAAGTAACTACAACTAAATAGATGTCGCTGATCGCATTTGATTTGTGTAAGATAATGTAAGATGGCGTTAGTGCTGTTTGATACTATTTTTTATAGCATTTACCTACTTTGAAAAATGGAGTCATGTTCGTCCTAGCCTTCGATGTATTAAAATTTATTCCATTATAAATATAATGACAACTGTGCCGTTTTCATACATTCTATTCATAATGGAGAATAATAATATTTTAAGAGCATACTCCACTGAAGACAACTGCGCTCTTCCAGAGGTTATTGCTAGTTTTAGTAATGTATTCAATTAACAGAGCGGTAGTATTATAGCTATAGCTATGTTGTTACAAATATTTGTTACTATAGATTTGTGCTTTAACATAGTAATTTAACTTCAAATCTGGATGTGTTATCTGTAAAAAATAATTATTATAACCATTAAGAAAAATGAACATTTACAATTTGGCATTCATTCAATAGAATGTTAGTGTACTACTAACGCCATCTGTTAAAAAACCAAAGAGTTAACATCACTGCAACAGACTAAACTCAAAAATTAAAATTACGGCGAAGTTTTGGCGGGACAGCGACAATGTCACATAGCCCATAAAATTATTACCCGTTAGAAAAACTCCGCGAGCCCTCACAAAGCTAAGCTTTTTCCTAGTTGTTACTGTTATGTTATTGCGCGGAATTTTAAATCGATGTCAGATTCTGTTTTGGCAAGCATGATTAATTCAAAAAAGAATTAAAATTTTTTTCGGGAGTTTTTAAAGTTTTTCATAGCAATACTGTAGATAATTGGGCAAGCACACATTGCAGACTTTTAGTTGGCCAATGGGTCCAATGGCTAAGTTTGGTAGTGTTAAGTCAGGGAATACATGAAGCTATTTAATATAATTATTAAAGTAGTGTATGCATTAACGATCGAACCATCGGCCAATTATTGTAAAATAAACGTGAAATACTATGCGGGTGAGGCTATTAAGCTAAGATGCCATCTATCGGCAGGCGTCGCAATTAGTATTGCGCGCGCGCACCTAAGGACATAAGTTAAGTTGCAATAAAATGTTAATAGTTAAGTTATAAGGTATAGGATTACATTTTATACGAAAAATAAGCTAAAATGTCTCGTCCAGAATCATTAACACGTGAACTCCCAAAAACTACTTTTTTGTATTATGCCTTTATATGTTATAGGTATGTTATATTAGGGTGCGATATATAATAAAAGGTGGCTGATATTTTATTTCAAACGGGGCATATAAACGTGAACAAAGTGTCGGTCAACTAAATGTCTCAAGTGTGCGCTCACTCTTAACGTTTTGAAATTGACTAATACATTTGTAACAAAACTGTAACTGTAATGTTTATTCTGTGCTCCTGCCCAACAAGCTAAGCGCAAGCAATACATAGTCTACCTACATAGATTTGTGAATCTGTGGCTCATGTGGCTCACGACTCAGAATTGAAGGTACATACAAATACAAACGTTTAACGTAGTCTTCTAGTCTAGTCTTTAACTTTACGTACTCTGCGCTATAGGTACCTAAAACGTAGTGTTTGCGTTTTTGTTTGTTTTGTTTTATAATTTATAACAGTCATGAGTAACATGAATCCATGACTCAGTGACTCACGAACATTCACGCCCTCACCCTCTGTTCACTGTTCAGTGTTCACGGAGTCATACAGAAATTCCCAACGAAAAGACCGAATGATTTACGTCACCTCACCTCACATTGGAAATTGACTTGTAATAGGCAGTTTTGCGCTTGCTGTAGTTGTCTCACAGACTCACGACTCACACACCCTTCTCCCCTTGCCCCGGCGGCGCGGCACGACGAGTACGACGAGGACGACACGAGACACGAGGCTCATTTCATTTCATTGGGGCCACCCATCACACCACAAGTCCACAACATTGGTTCGGATTCGGAACTTCGGATCGATGCTCGTTCGTTCCTCACTTCACTTCAGTTATTCAGTTTGACTTGTTTGATCAGTCATTTGTTCTAGTCGCTAGTTACTTCACTTCAGTGCGCAAGAGTTTTTACGAGTATTTTGTGTCTTGTGATTGTGATATAAGTGAAAGTTGTGACATTATAGAACTATGGGTAGATTGTTGTGTATTTTATTTTGCGCATTACTTACGTTATCAATAACAGATCCGATAACAGCGAAAAGAAATTACGGTGGTGGTGGAAGACACAGTTATCCGAAATCGGGTGGCCTTTCTGGCGGAGGCGGTCACTCGTATCCGACCTCGGGTGGTTTGTCCGGTGGAGGTCACGGATACCCTACGTCAGGAGGTAACCACGGATACCCTTCGTCGGGCAGTAATCACGGATATCCTTCATCCGGGGGCCTATCTGGTAACAGCCACGGTTATCCCGGTTCCGGGAGCAATCACGGGTACCCGTCATCGGGAGGCAGTTCTTACCCTTCGAACACTCATCACTCCTCAAGCCATGGCTATCCAGCTGGAAAGGGACTGTCAGGGAACACCAACACTGGAGGTCACACAACCAATATCCATCACCATTACAACTACAATCCACCACAACAGATAAGGTACACCCCAGTACACGGCGGAGCCCCGGTGAGCTACCCCGTCTACCACGGAACCCCTCCGACTTACGTGTACAAATATAAGGACTCCGGAAGCAAGTATGGTACTTTGTTAACCGGACTGGCTCTTCTGAACCTCGGGACTGTCGCCGCGGGCGCGTACGCACTCAGCCATAGCCACTCGAATTACAAGCCTCAGCCGGGCGAAGTGTGCAAGTTTGGAATCAAAAAGGACAATGGGGATTATGAGGAAACGAAAATCGATTGTCAGTTGATAACGAGCTTTATTTTCCAAGAACAAGAGAAAACTCAACATAACCCGACGAATATGACCACTATAACGACAACGGTAACAAACGTCACGATGGTGAACACGACCAATCCAGGTGCTGAAGTGGCAACTACCATCAAGCCAAATCCAGTGTATGAGATGTTGCCTAATGGGACATTAGTGCCCATTAATGTGACGGCCGTTAATGCGACAACGAATGCCACAATGAATGCAGTAAATGAGACGTCAGCAGGTAACGCAATGACATCATCGGTGATGGTGACCACTACAAATACTACAACGATAACCAACGCTTTAGACGTAAAGGGTACACCAATTGCTGTTACCCCTGGCATGCAGTGTTATGTTATTCGACACACTTCATCGTCGAATATGAAAAGAAGTGTGCCTTGTGGATTATTGCAGACTTACGCTGAAAAGTCCTTGAAGAAGAACTCTGCTTCTCGGAATATACCAGCGTTTACAATATTGTCTGTTATTATTGCAGTATTCTCTGTGTATTAGATATTTATAAGTTTTAATTCTGTCTTTAGAGAAACTACTATCTTCTATGGTGTCAGTATTGTGCATAAACAGGAAAAATCATTGAAAATCAAAAAAAATCATTAAAACAACATCAGTATGTAAAATGAGTAATATTGTTTAATTAGATGATAATATATCTTTTATATGTATATCTGTGAATCACTGAGATACAAAAATTATATAATATTTTTATCAGTGAACATGGGTAGGTATATTGTTAATTATAGTTTTGTAAAATTATTTTTCTTCATACATTTCCATCAATATTTCAAAGTGTAATCTTTCAAGTTACGTTGAGACATATATTTTATTAATTAAATAATTGATATATACAATGTATTTTTTGTGCCAATTAATTTTACCTTCAAGCGATCATAATAATAGTTTTTAAAACAATTGTGAATTTTGACCAGAAATTAAAAACAAAGGTTTAGCTCTATTTTTTATAAAAATTCTTAAGGGCAAATGAAATAATAGAGAAATAAAAATTCTATTATTTATGTTACTTTATAAATTCATTATAATATGAAAGCAGAGATTTTTTAATAATATCTACCATTGTAGTTGCAGTCCTTTTTGGATGAAATTTATTGATTCAAGTTAATAAAGCACATCATGCATTGAATTTCGAAAGTGTTTACTTAATTAATTCAGATTAGGTTAGGTAAATGTCAATTAGCACATAAAATTTAATTTTCCAAGTGTTTACTTAAATTAATTAAAGTTAGGATGAAAAAAATTATCTTCTAAATGTTTATTTAATGCAAGTTAAGATAAATGTCAATTAACCTTGTTCTTCCAAGTGTTTACTTAATCATTCCACATCACCATACATGGGAACAAGGCATTATGAAACTGAATCTTACAAGGGTTTATTTATGCCCGTAAAATTTATTAAAACATGGAATTTTCTGCACATTACAACCATATTATTGTACTATTAAGATCTGATGTAATCTTTACTTAATTGTGTGCACCATTATACTAAGTCTGATGTGTGTATGTGATATATTTTCTATGACTAAATTGTTTATTAAAGTTGTTAAAAACTAATTTGTATTCATTGAAAGTACTTCAGTTATCAAATTATTTGTGACATAATTTATAGGTATCGCTTGTAATTACAACATTAATACATAAAGGTATCAGTCTCAGTATCTGTCTATCATCTTAACTATCAAAACATAAAAGAAGTCATCATAATACTTTGATGTTAGGTATCCCTCCCATAACTAAAATATCAGATTCTGCTATAAAATAATATTCACGTACTTTTGCACATATTATGACGCTACATAAACTGATATATTATTATGATTTTTCATAAAAGGCGCCTTTTTATATCATATACCTCAGATTATAGATAACAAGTAACCCCGCCCTCGCTCCGCTTCGGGAAACCTGTAACCCTTAGTACCCACACTCAGGGGCGCCGGCTTTTGGAAAACCTCATGGGTGCTCATGCTCAGTTGATGACTCGAAAAAGTGGCAAAGTGTGAGAAGAGAAATGCACACTGATCGACCGACAAATAAATAAATGTCCCACTTACATACTGCGTACTTAATAATAGCGGTATGAAATAAAAATGATGTATCGGTCAGCTCTTAGGTTGAACCACAAAGTAGGTAAGTAAAGGTTGAACACAACAATTACTGATCTGTTTCTTGATGTCTATTCTCAGGGGTGCTCGGCACCCACACCCACTGTTTATTTCTCATGGGCGCTCGAGCCCCCGAGCACCCACGGAGTCGGCTCCCCTGCCCTCGCTCCTAAATTGTTAAACGTAACGTAACCCGCGCACGAATTTATTTTCACGCGCGTTATTTTTCATTGTGCGATAACTCCTAACTAAGATACTCATTAAAATTATATTGTGTAAAGGTTTATCATAATGTGCCTGAAATGCTTAAGGTGACTAACATATTTAAGTCGATAAAGATTAATACTGTATTTCTCTAAATAGCTTTCCAATTACCGCATTGTAAGTGACCATTTTTTTAACTAAGAATGGGTATAGTAAGCTATCCTTAAAAGATAGACATTATGCCATCGCGGACTTTATTGTAGACCAATAAAAGAGGAATATTCCACCCATATATTGTCTTGTTAAGTATATCTCAAAGGGCATTAGGCAGCTTTTTCGCTGAAAGCTCCCCAGGCGGCCCGACTTTTCCGACTAAACGTTAGATCGTCATCAATTTACATAAAACTTAAAAAAAACGCATCAAAATCCGTTGCGTAGTTTTAAAGATCTAATATAAGATTCTAAGCATACTTAACAGACAACAGAGATACAGCGACTTTGTTTTTGTTTGAAATTAAAGTTTAGCCGCAATGGATATCATTTTTAGTTTAGCTTGTATACTTAAGTATTCATTATAACATTTTTTCAAAGATTTGATGCAATGTAAATTAATGTAACAGACCGCTTTCTGCTTTCGAAATTGTCGCAATTCAACGGTATTTCCGCATCAGTTTCCTGTTCCACTTCCAGTTTGATGTCATCATTGTCATTGAATTATACACGAGTATTGCTTTGTTTTCTTACAAAATTTTTATGATTGGTAACGAATTCTGTAAGAGAAATGCCTGCGTCATGACTTTCATTTTGAAAACCATACGTCATGTTCTACGTAAGCACACGTCATAGTCGTCAAGTAACTAACACGTCATACGTCTAGTGGTCAGTCAGAGGTAAGCCCACTACACGTACCTACTCCGCTAGTCCGTGGGAAATAAGAACCTTCAAGAGTAACACGATGAGCTGGTGGCAATGAAAAATAAACGATAACATACAGTTAACCCCGCGTTAGGATTCCTAGTACTATGGATACATAGGTACATAGCAGGTAGTACTTACCTACTACTAGGTACTAGGTGCCAACGAAATATAAATAATACCAGGCACAACAGTAGGGGTAGTGGTTTAAACCTCGGACAGGCTATGTGGGTTATAATTATTTAATTATTGTGTTCCCAATACATTATTTTATTGACGTGACAACGTCTTATAATTCGGTGGCACGCATGAAAAAACATGACTCATGCGTTACCGTCGTTACCGTTGGTGAATTATTATACCAGCGCCATCTATGTATTGTGCAGTGAACAATTATTCATTAAGTTCGATTGGGTCCATTTATCGATGGAGGAAGGCTGGCTGAGCTGGTAGTTCACTCGCAGTACACTAGATGGCGTTGAGTAGTGGGGCGCTATAATTCTGAATCACGATGTATAAGTATCCAGCATTCATTTTTAATAAATGACTTAAGTTGTATTGAAAAAGTGTTCTTTTATTGTGCTTGCCTACTCATTCAAAGGAAATTATTTTCTTAAGACGTTGTCACGTTCAACTATCGTCAGTAAACCGACTTTACAGACAACCAATTTTTTTTATTAATATTTCCGACTTTTTGTTGCGGTACATAAACGAAATTGGATACTGGAGAGTCAATAATATGTAAAATCGACCTGAACAACGATTAATGAGGAGTCGCGATGATCATGGTCATTACGTCATAAATTATTTAGTGCAATGTAAAGTAATCGTTGTGTTTGTTCCTACTTTAAGGTTCATTATTTTCTGAATTCTCATGCAAGCGTTGTGTGAAATCTGTCTAAAATATTATGTTTTTACTTACGTTTTATTATTTTCTGCATTGCAGTGATAATCTCTGTGTGCTGGGTGGCCGGCGCGGGCGTAGGGTTTCTGCCGCTGTTTGGTTGGCACAAGGGCGAGGACTCCGCGCCCGGCTGCTACTTCGTCGAGGTGATGGACTACAACTACCTGCTGTTCCTCTATTTCGCTACTATCGTCACCCCCAGCGTTCTACTCGCCGCATTTTACACGCATATTTATCGAGTTGTTATCAAACAGGTGGGCATAGTTTTAATTACTACTTGTTCCTCTACTTTCCACTCTATTTCGCCTCGGGAAACCTTAACCTGAAGCTAGCCATACATGCTAGAGTGTATAGTACGGCCGACGGTTCTAGGCCGCTCTGAAGTTAGGCTTTCGGATATAGTGCGCAGGTATTGTACTTTAGAGAGAGATAGCGACACGAACACTGAGCGTGTGATTGAAACAAACAATGCTCAAAGTGGCACCCCGCGCGTCTTGCCACCATTCCGACCCTAAAATTGACTTCTGCGCAGCGATCCGAACAAAGTTCAGAGCGGCCTAGAACCGCCGGCCGTTACTATACCTGACAGGGTCGCCACAGTTGTGCAACATAGCCCCCATAATTATAAGTCTATAGGGTTAAGTATTTAATGGCGTAATAGGTGTCAATTATGCCAGTGAGCGGTCTACTGCAGATCGGGGATCTATACAATTTGTTGAGGATCCGACTGGCCTCTATTTCACCACGGGGACTGAGGGCGGTACCTAATTACTTTGACCAATATAAGTCGTATTTCTATGGTACTGTATGAGGTATGAGCTTAGATGAATAGACTCCTTTTTAAGAGCTCACTAAATCTAGCAACAATCGTCTGAACTCAGCAATTCATTTGGGTAGCGATAGATAATTAATTCATTGTATTGAATTATAGCTATCGCTATTGCACAGATTGTACTTTATCTCGGCCTCTCGGGGAAACCTCGTGCCGAAATGTGGTCGGTGCGAAATACTTAAAAGTGACGTGGATATTCTATGGTTTTCCTTATAGGCCCCTTCATTAAGCTAACATAAATATTCATACAGTAGGTAGTCTCAAACGTGCGACAGGGAAGCGACAAAATAATGTCGCTGCAACATTTTGACGCTACGGTGTCGCAAGTCGCAACCACAAAACATTCCTTTGCGATATAGAACTATAGAACTTTGCGGTAATGTTTCCGACTTCCGACTCTCATGAGTAAAACTGATTTCCTACAGAAAACACGTGTATGCACGAACTCATGGATTTCTGGGAAATGTTTTTGTTACTGTTAGTGTGGTTATTAGACGTTGTACTTGCGTAGTCGCTGCGACAGACGCAAGTAGGTATCATAGGTGTCGCAGCTACGTCGCACATTGGAATTTCAAATTGTGATGTGAATGGAACTGCATTTTCATACAAATTTGTGGCCGCTAACGTCGATGTGTGACGTTTTTTCCTGTTACTATCGCACGCGTGAATAGACACTTACGACCGACACGCTCAGTGACATCATAACTGTCTTGTTTTTGCGTAAGATTCATTTGATGGACTAAAAGATGGCTAAAATTACCCGTGAACTTAGCTTCTCTGAAGGAAGCATATTACCTACTAGTAAAATCAATCGAGATCAAAAAGTACTTTAAGTAACTGGTATTCGTGTACGATTTATCTACCTACCAGGATAACAGGAAATTAAATAAGAGCGTTAGCTGTATATACCGATATCATTGACAGTTATCCTGTTTATTTTTAGAACCACGACAGGAAATAAAACCACGTCGGTACAGGAAATTTTGATAACAATAAATACTTAGATACCTACTTGTTTTACTTTATCTCGCGTTCTGCCTATTGCGCTACTGGCTATATTGTGCGGTAAATAAAAATATGTAAATGTATAAATATGTATGTTTAAATCATCGAGATATAAGTACTAACGTACTAGAGAAGCTACGTCAAATAACTGAATTGTCCTAAGTATTCTTCGTAATTTGTAATTTGTTCGCTGCAGCGCTAAAATAATAACAATTCGTCTAAACCGAAAACTAATTTATCACAGCGCTAGATTTGCTGCGGAAGTGTATTTATTCTCGGCAAAAAGGTCTTAAGCGCCATGTAAATCACGGCACTTACGCGTGACGACTGAGTGAGGTGCGGCGACGTGCGGCGCGATCGCCGCAGTTGAACGAGACAAAGTAGGAATTTACGGTGTCTTCTCTAGTACGTTAGTACTTATATCTCGATGGTTTAAATGTAGTTATAGGTAACTAACTATATAGGTTACTAGGTATGTAGGTACTTATTCAATATTTCGGCTGCTAATCACATTTATAGTGGACAACTAAATGGAATGGAACGAGAAAACAAAGATTATTTTTGGTTTAGTTATCGTCAGAGTAGTGAGTGACGCATAAAAAATTATTGGAACGAAGTTCCTTACGGCAGGCTTGGAGGGGATAGGGATTTTGCTGCGCGACCGAACTGAAAAATATGTGATAGTAAAACCGTAAGCGTGGAAAAAAAAGTGCGTGGAATAAAAGCGTTAAATGAGACGTGCGCAGGCGCGACAGTAGCCGAAGGAACTTCGTTCCTACCTGGTGTCCTACGACACAATTAATTTTTATTTAGAATCAAATGCAAAACCTTGAACTAAACGTTGACAAAATCTTTATTATATGTGAAGCAAATTGTCTGACAATAATTGGCCCGTGACACGGTAATAGTATCTATTACTTTTACCGGGCCCGTGACCATTTCATGATATAAATTCTACAATTAAAGCCAGCTATACCTACTTTAGCCAAAGGGTTTGAACGTTGGACTCCCAAACATTCTGGGTTCGAATCCTGCAGGCACCCATAACTTTCAAAAATGTGTAAATATTAGAAATTTGTTATTCACTTGCTTCGGTTTACTTATCTACTTTGTGCTTCGGTGAAGGAACGTGAGGAAACCTGCACACCTGAGAGTTCTCCATAATGTTCTCAAAGGTGTGTGAAGTCCACCAATCCGCACTATACCAGCGTGGTGGACTATGGCCCGTAGGCCTCTCATTATCAGACACCGACCACACAGCCAATAGACACCTAATGTTTGTTTTTCCGTATTGAATGCATTCTGGCAACTAGCTGAGGTAAGACGAAGCGGGGTGACTGGCTAATTCAAGGCTACACGAAACGTTGGAAAGAAATAGATTAATTTAAGCAACGGGAAAGAATGAGACGGCATGAATTTATATCGGCACTATATGCCAGATGTGTTGACAGAAGCCATTCGCCTGTTATTAGAAGTCTATTGGCTGTGTGGTCGGTGTTGTCAGATGAGACAAGAGCGTAACAGTGGGACAGTTGGGTTGCAATCTTGCAATGCTCGTAATGAATTCTACAATTGGCCAACTATGTGATTGGCGGTTAAAATGCAATGTTCAGTAGATAATGTAATTCATGTAGGTAGTCGCTAATATTACCTGCTTATTTACATCAATGTGGGATGTGCCAACAGTCAGGTACCTGGTACCTCCGTCCGTCGGTGTAATTTCATGATATGATACATGCAGTTGATTATGGTACCTATTTCTGATATTACATGCCTGTGTTGAATTACATATACTTATATTATTATGAAAATGACCCTCGCAACTAGGAAAAATAGCGGCAAAAATACGAGTAACGCACTGTATTGAATCGCGAATTCCAACATACTAAAATTCGTTCTATATTTAGGTAGGTACTATGGTCGCGAGCAATAAAATACTTTTTGCAACGTAAGTAAGGTGTCACAGTTCACTCGAAATTTTTATAGGACACCATACTTTTCTATAAGAATTTAATTTTCTGTCAAACAATTCTAATTCCCAAGGTACCTATGGGTGATTTTTTGTGTAAAAATATTATACATTGAATGTGTTCGACTACCTAATGCTAGCAGGTCGTTTATTTTTCCATTGTTCGATTGTATTGTTTTACGATTGGTGTAAGTGGGTAGATGGATAAGTCTTTCAAAAGCCATAATTAATAACGAGTTTAAAACAAAGTTATTGAAGTCTAAATATCTTTTCAACAATTTTGGTCTTCCCACACCGACTAATATTATAAATGCCAGGCTAATTCTTTCTGTCTGTCTGTCTTATACCTTTTCACTTACTTACTTAACATGCATAGTAGGATCCAAATGGCCATCAGACAACGTGCTATGTGCTTCCTTAACCGATTGAAGAGGAAGTACCTACATAATACAATTTCTTCCTTTAAACTAAGATGTTGAGATTCAGAATAATTTTTCATATGGCGTACAAATAAAATAGTACACAGATCCGTATAACAAATATTCTATACATCTATCTATACAGATAAATAAAATTGGGGTGTTTGTTTGTAATATTAAAATAACCACTTTTTCTAAATGCATATGGATGTATATACGGTACATATACCGAAATAACATTTTTTACAATTTTTGTCTGTCTTTAGGTCTTTCTTTCGGTCTGTCTGTCTGTCTATCTGTTTTTAGGCTATCTCTGGAACGGCTGGACTGATTTTGACGGGGCTTTCACTGGCAACTAGCTGATGTAATAAGGAGGAACTTAGGCTACTTTTATTTTAGAAATATTCCCATTACAATTAAAATTCCATGCGGACGAAGTCGCGGGCTCAGCATTCAATAAACTAGTATAGTAATTTGAGTGTTAATCAATAGGGTGCTAATTGTCATCATACTTTTTACCTGACAACCTAGCTATCCCTATCCTTCTAGAATTAACTGTAAAGTAGGTATTTTTAGCTATTTCGTTTGGAGTATTAGTGTTATTGCATCGATCACTCCTTTACCGCTTGGCTGGCAGTACATTGGTGACGCTTGCAATATTTCTGACGTCCATAGGTGGATGACCACTTACCATCAGGTGGCAGATAACTAGTCTATTATTATCGTTTTGTGGTTATCTAGATACAGAAACAATTACGTCATCGAATACGTAATGTGTTTCGCAACACACGCTAAAATATAAATGAAAATGTGTTTTTTCTGATCCTCTTATCTTAGTAAAACACTGCAATATTATTGCGCTTGGAGCAATAACGTTAAATATTATCAGCTGCCAGTTGCCGGGTTGCTAGACACCGATGAAATTTACGTGAATGGATGTTGATTGTGGATTCACCGTCAGAATATGAGACACTTTCCCGCTGTGTTATATCTACACGTACAAGCAAATATAATGTATGTGTAAACGTACAGTGCATGTACATGTAAGCGTAGAGTACTGTGGAACTTTAGAATTAATTTCCACATGACTCCAAATGATTCACAATCTGTGACGTTTCACCGTATTGTCCTAATGTGAACAATAGAAAATAAAATATGAATTCTGACAATGCCTTTGTGATGATATGTGATAGTATACGAACATATCCATACTGTTATTATAGGCAAAAGTAACTGTCTGCTACGTACATCTTCACGCTCAATCCACCTTGGACTGATAAAGGAGATAATTTGAGATCCGTGAAAGGACAGGATAGTTTTTATCCCGGAAATCATCCCTTAAGGGTGAAAAGGGGGATGGAAGTTTCTATGGAGAGTTAATTATTTCTGAAGGAAGCGATATAAAACTCATCGTATAATTAATAATATTGCGATAATTAAAATTAAGTAAACGGGTAGACCATGACCTGGGCTGGGACATAGGATACTTTATTTCTGGTAATTTATTCCTTTGGGATAATTTTAATGGTATATTGTTATATTATAATTACTTACCTGATTTTCAAGTCTGATGTATCTTATTGCAGATGAGTGCTGTGGTGACAGTAGAAGGCAGCCAAGGACGAGGAGGAACCATGCTGCGCGTGTTAGGAGCAGCCCAGAAGCGCGAGGTTAAGGCGACGCAGAACCTCGCCATCATCGTCTTCTTCTTCATAATCTGTTGGATCCCACTCTACACCATTAATGCTATCAAAGCATTTATGCCAGAACTTGACATTCCGAACACGCTCACCTACTTCTGTATTATATTTTCACACCTCAACTCCGCAATCAACCCGTTACTATATGCATATCACTTAAAAGACTTTCGGGCGGCGCTGAAAAGGTTGATCTGTACAGTGTTCGGTAGAGGTGTTCCGATCCCGGCCGCCTATAGGCCTCCGGTTCCTGTGAGGAGACCGGCGCTTGAGAGATGCAATGCCTTACGAGAGCGGCCTAAAGTTTACGTGAATTCGCCAGTCTGGCTGCGTCAAAGAGAGGCGGAGATGGCAGCAAAGAAGGAGCGGAATATGGCAGCGTCTACATCAGTTCCAGATATGGAACCGTTTTTGAGCAGAGTTGTGGCAGATGGCTCTAGCGGGCGTCATACACCGGAAATTCGAGAGAGTAACAACGGGCCGTACCTTATAGAATCGGGCCAAGAGAGATGCCAGAGTCCATATAAGAGGGTGGAGGAATTTATCCGTAGGGTACGCAGTCTAAACTCCGACCATAGCTGACATGAGGCTAGCCGGGGCGGCCTGGCTTATAGTGTCACCTAATTAAAAAGCTTTAATTATTTAAGATGGAGATTTATGATCAAATCGATGTAATGAATGCATTTGATAACGGTTTAGTATAGTGTCATTGTTTAGGAGGTGAATATTTGTAGTAACTTATTAACTTATTATATTTTTACATACCTTTTGAAAGGAGACTTTATGAGGATAGAAATTACAATTGTATGTTCTATGCTGATGTTTATGTGGTTAAATTGTGCTTGTTCAAAAGGATAGTCAATTATTGCTTTGAAATAAAATTATGCAGGTTTAGCACAATAACTAGTTTTTTTATTACTCTCTCTTCGAGTTCGATGAACTCGTACATCAACAGAACTGGTGATTTAAAAAAATGTAAATTTAACGATTTTGCCTGTACAATCGCCAAATTAGCATATTAGCATAGCATATTAGAAATATAGGTTTCTCGTTTTATTTTAGACCGGCAATCAACCACGTAGGAAGACTTCTTTATGGATTTAAGTAGCAAATGAGCCTGCAGCATCACACGCTGTCGCCCATGAGAACTGTCAGAATGGCTCTAAGTAATTACAAAAGTACCTTATCATTAATTGATTTCTATCGCGGTATTCGCGGTAGCACCCGATTCTAAGTAAAAAAATATATTATTATTATGATCGATGATTGCATACCAAATTACCAACTTTTACGTGTGAAATGAACATTGATTTACAACCCGATTCACAATAAAGTACCTTTAAAGGTACCAATCGAAAATTTGTTGTTGGTGTGCAAAATGTTCGTGTAAAATCGATTTTTATTTGTGCATGTGACGAAGGACGATAGTGTGCCGAAATAAGAATACGGCATTACTTACAATGCCGTATTCTTATTTCGGCACACTATCGTCCTTCGTCCACACTGGCACGGTAATGAATTATCATTACCGTGACACTAGCGTTCACAGTGAACCCCGCATGTGAATCTCAACTCGTGAATATGAATATGATTCAGTGACAGTCACTTAAAATAGAGAGCTACATTGTAGGTCCCTATAGCGCAGCAATTTACAACGCTGAGTTTATTTATGTTATCATTGAGGCCTTGAACCTAATTTGTCAGTAAACGTTCGCCTACTCTTTTAATACTATCAGGTCACAAAATAAAATAAAGATTACTCTCATCCATTGTTGGCAATCCATCTTAACTGTCCAAGAAGGAAGTTAAACAAAACTTTTATCGCTTTTTATATTTATAATTATTATAATTACAATAATGTGCATAATTACCTACATAATATTATATACCTAGGTATTATTGACCTTGATAAGTACCTTATAGGGTTCCGTATCCAAAGGATGACCGGACATGACCCTGTTAATATGCCACCAATGTCTGTCGACAGTAGGGTTTTCGGGCCCGGGTACCCGGGTCGGGTATACCCGGGTATTTAAGAGTTTTCGGACCCGGGTAATTTATGACTTAAGACCCGGGTACCCGGGTATCAATAAAATTATTCTATATTTCAGCTATTTCCGTAATAAAATAACGGCAAAATAAAGCTAGCAAAAATCAAATTTCACCCGCGCTTCACACGGACCATCGTGACTAGTAATAACCAAAAACTTTGAGCGACTTGAGAAAGACGATAAGCTTATTGCACGGAATAGGAATGCAATAAGCGACAAATGCATTTTCTTTTGATTAGGTATTCCTAAATTGATTTTGAAATCGCTAGTCTAATCTCTTCGTGAATACAACTCGTAATCAGCATTATATATTATTTATATTAAAATATTGACTCTAAAAATATGCACCATATTGAAAATACATTCATTTTCGTTGAACAATAGACATAACTTTTTGGTTTTTTATCGAATAAAGTTTCTTCTTTTCTGTTTTTGCTCAGTTTAATTCCTCGATAATATAATGTAGTATTACTATATTTTTATTCAGGTTCTAGAAACTTGATCTACTACTGTAAAAATTGAATCTAAGATTGCCTAGTTTGCTTTATACCCCCTCCTAAATTCGAGATCTCCTTTTTGTGTCATATTTAATAAGATTTAAATGTTATTTTATTCGAAGTAGATAGATGCCTTCGTCTATATAACGATAAATAAATAAATAACGCTACACACTCATAGCCCCACACCAGGATTCCCTGTTTCGTGGGTGCCATGCCAAGAACGGAAATTTAAATTCATCATTCAAATTTCCGCCTCGCTGCGAATCGAACCCAGGACCAGAAGAACGGCGATCCGGCGTGTTAACCATTGCGCCATCCGGGTCGTGAAAATAAATAAAATCTATAAAAATAAATAAAATTGGAGTGGCTGTTTGTAATATTAAAATAACCGCTTTTTTCCTGAATGCATATTATTGTATACACGGTGCATATACCAAAATAACATTTTTTACAATTTTTGTCTGTCTGTCTGTTTGTTTGAGCTAATCTCTGGAACCACTGGACCGATTTTGACGGGACTTTCACTGGCAGATAGCTGATGTCATATGGAGTAACTCAGGCTACTTTGTTTGTGATTTTTTTAGAAGTGGGTATCTTTATAAAAGGTTTATTTTGGTCAGTTTGTTGTGTTGTGTGATTTTGCATGGACAATTTTTAAGAGTATTCCTACAAAGAGTTGAAAATACGTAGGCAAAATATATGAGTTTATGGAGAAGGCATTTATTTTTGATTTTTTTTCTTGAAAATATTATACACAAATGAGTGAAACTCATGAATTATGTGAAGTTTTATTTAAAATTGAAAAACCCGGGTACCCGGGTCTACCCGGGTATTTAAGAAAAAAATACCCGCTACCCGGGTATCAAAAAAGTCCGGGTATGCGAAAACCCTAGTCGACAGATATGTCACAGGGGCCACCTATGTATGGAAAAATACCTATAAGTTTATTGATTTTGGATTTAAAAGGAGAAGAGAGAGACCTGCCAGCCTTTAATTATAAACACGTCTAGATGGAGCAATGTACACAATCACGTGTATAATATAATCAAAACTGCCAACATTGTTTAAATAATTATACCTAGGTACTCTAATTTACCAATATGTAGGATAGGTTACCTGCCTATTAAAATTGTAAATAAAATAGTTTGAACACGAATTCTTACATAGGTACATACAATAAGTATAGACGTAATTGCCATTGAATGGTTAAGTCATTGAGTAAACTGTTTAATTATAGAGCAAATATAAAACAGCTGCTCGCAAACAAGTAGGTATGTAGTCGTAGGTAAACAATTAAACATAGACGTTCGTAGCTGTTCATTGTTTGGCAATAGCATAGCATTCGTCATACGCAGATAGTACTTACGGATACATTGACTTGTTCTTTGATCTACAGTTGATATTGTTGATCGAAGGACTAGTCAATTACTTCAGTAAAGGAAAAGAGCAAAACAAAATAATAAAGAAATGTCACGGATCTGAGGAAAAATCTGTAAGAGTAATTAAGTGCTAATAGAGCGACATCTATTTATGCTAGCAAAAAACTAACAGCACAGAAACAGCGACATCTGTTGACAGCTATAATAATTATTAACATTTCAGTTTGAGATAGTGTTTTACATGGTCAATAGATGTTGTTGGTTCTAAACCTTTTACTATGTGAATTGTGAATGTTATCGTAATACTAACAACATTTTGGAAAGATTGACAATACAAAAACAAAGGACATCATTCATTTTGGGCTAGGTTTGCTGTAAGCCAAGTTATATAGGTTCGATGATTCGTCATTTCCATACATTTTATCGATTTCTGAATGTGCTTGGAAACATAAAATAATGGTAAATAGGTAAATACCAATTATGTTTACCTATATATTATGCCCACCTCTGCTCGAGGAGATAAGTGAGTCACGTGACTGGAATGGTAATCCATTACTAATAGATATTTAGTAGGTACTTTCATTTTTCTTTCCCCTCTTTATTGGCCAGCAATGCATCGGCTTGCATCGGCATGAGGCATGCTTTTGCCGTTGTGAATGTCCCTGGGTAATGGTAATGATGATTACTTCCATAAGGTCGGTAGCCGGCTCTTTGTCCGTTATTTTTTTTTATCTGTGTAAAAAATGTTTGATGTAAGATTATGTCTGTGGTACAATTTAGTTTTATGTGCTAATAAATTAGTGCGACGATATTGATCTTTTGCTTAATTGTCAAAACATTAAGTTATAATATAAGTAGTACCTACCGCAGAGATTTGCGAAAGAGGAAGGAAAAACCAGTCAATGGAAAAACCCCATCAAGTTCATAAGATTAAATTAATTGAGACATAGTTTGTTTTATTTATTAATTTAAAACTCTAATTTTACTATTTTACAAATCAAATTAAAAACATGTCGTAGATCAGGTAGTACAATGCAAACCTTCGCTAAATAATAATTGTCATGATTACTTTGATTGCATAATAGTCCTTTAACCAATTAACAGTCATTCTACAAATTTCTCTAACAAGCTCTTAATTTGTTCTGTGTAGTATTATTCAGTTCGTATTTTCTATGGTTCAGCTGCTTGTAGAACAACTAAGATGGCGTATTTCGCACAAAGTGTAATTTACTTAAAGAATAAATTATTACACAACTCTTGCCGTGATTTAATATGGTTTATCGATATATTGCCAACGATAGCAGGATTTTCATTAAAAAAGGAGAAAATAGTTGGTTTGTGGACAGTATATATTTATGTTTCGATAGTGGTTTACAACAAATACTTCCATCTCGCTTTCTTTTGTCGTTTTTTCGATTTCTTTATTTATATATTATAAACCATAACAGTTTTAGTCTATGAAAAATAATAAAAATTCTATAACTACAATAACTTTAACATTTTAGCCACATTCTGGGTATTGCACGCCATTCTTTCATTTTACGTGTATGTTTTCGTCACCGCCGTGTACGAAATGTATTACGCAGTAACGTTTATTGAGAGCATCAACAGTTATCTCAATATCTCCATCTTCATCCTCATCGTCAATAGCAGCATCTGGACTCTTTCCAAAAGGTAATACGTCTTTGGTAAGGAATGTATCTCTTATGCTTTTCGATATCGGAATGCTTTTTCGGAGTATATTATCTTCTTTATCTTTCTTTATCACTAATAAAACACCATAAATATTATTTACAAGAGTACATACCTACCTAATTTATGCAATAGATATACTTATTTAATTTATTATAATATTATGTTTATACCGTTGTAACCAATCGATTTTGGAATAGATAGATTATCTTTTGCAATTTTTTTTTGTCATGCAGGTCTCACCTCAAAGTACTATTGAAACTTATTACAAAAAATGATGACCTGGTGAAAGAAAGTAGCTTCTTTCTAAAGAAACAGCGAAAGTTCCTGCGCCAGATTAAAGTTATTTTGATCCTCTATTATATGTTCCATTTCATTAATGACTTTTGCATCTTCATACCGACCAGGTCACTCAACTTGGCTGATGGCACCATTGGGACTTGTTTTGGTACCTATAATTTGATTCTTAATTATTTGACCACAATTTAAGATTACGATACCAATTGCTAGCTTACTACTACCTACTACTATACCTTACCGTTATACCTTATCCATTTTCTACTAGCTAATTATTGGGTGAAATTTATCCATCATTCACTGATTCATCAACAAATTTCTTTCTGACAAGAATTTTAAATTCAAATGTAAAACTTGTTGTAGAAAGCTTTGGAGAGTAGGTATCTAAATTTTAAATTTGTAGCTTCTGGCTATTCCTAGTAAATAATAAAGGTAGACATGAAATTAAATTGTATTGGACTCTTGAAAGGATGATTTATTACCTTCATTGAATTTGTTTTCTTTTACAGGATTAGAACCAATGAATGAAACCCCAAATCGGGAGGTCTGTGTATTGATAATCGCATTTCAAGAGCTGACATCGATGGTTGCCGTAGCTAGCTATGACGTGACACTTATATTTCTACTGGCTCATACAACCGCCATGTACAACATCCTCTATGAAGACATAATGAGCTTGAATGACATTAATAACAATAAACTTAACAGCGACGAAGTCTCTAGACGTCTGAAGAATTATGTAGTCCGTCACTCATATCTTCTAAAAACTGTTCATAAATTGCAAGAAATATACAGCTCTGCAATAGGCGTTGGTTTTGGTGTAAACGCCATGTCTCTCTGTCTATTTTTGTTTCTGCCACTGGAACTTTGGCTCGAGTTTGCACCAATAGTGTACTACAGTCTAATGGTCTTTTTCTTATACTGCTTGCAAGGGCAGCGATTGACAACAGCCACAGAAAGGCTAGAAATGGCGGTGTACTGCTGTGGGTGGGAGAAATTTTGTTGTACAAATAAGAAAATGGTGTTGATTATGTTGAAGCAATCGCAGAAACCAGTGGTTCTGTTGGCGGCGCATATAGTGCCGATACGTATTCACACGTTTGCTACTACAATGCAGTCGATTTATAAATTTGTAGCGGTTTTTAAATTTTAATATAGCATGACGAATATTACTGAACTTAAAGAAACTGTAGATTACTTTTTTACTATTTAGCTATCTATAAGGCTTCAGAAATCTGGCGTCATCTTTAGCAGGAGTATAAGGTAGAAGAATCATACCTCTAAGTAAGTTCTTCGGTTTATTCAATACCATAGCTTTATGCACACCAACAACCACGTACCGACGTGCACGGTTCCATTACACTTTTAGAGATTGAAAAGCTTGAAGAAAAATGGAAGCTGGAAGCTGGTACTGAAATCAATGAAAAGTACAGCTTTGTGGCATGGTCACTGACTTTTCACCGACAATGGGTCATAGTTATAAC
This sequence comes from Ochlodes sylvanus, assembly GCA_905404295.2. Classification (NCBI taxonomy): domain Eukaryota; kingdom Metazoa; phylum Arthropoda; class Insecta; order Lepidoptera; family Hesperiidae; genus Ochlodes; species Ochlodes sylvanus. Next base: position 4,323,236 of record FR990126.1, on the reverse strand, counting down.
AATATCTAATAAACATTTATGTTTTTTTGCTATAAATACAGGAGAATACGTAAGTAGATAAGAACATAAAGACACAGGAAAGATAATTCTAAAGATTTCAACATCTAAAGTCATGATACACTCCTGTTCTACATTTGTAAGTTAATCTAAGTAGTAAATATTAGGCGATGATTAGTAAATATTAAAAACACAGCTTAAGCAACAATAGAACAATACAATACACACAATAGCTTGGTGTTGGTTACTGTATTTTATAAACTTAAAAAAAAAACAATTTGTATTTCAATTAAACTTGCAAAGAGTGATTCTTTCGTTGTCTTATTTGCATTTTATTTTGTTTTATTAATGTATGTAATTATCACACGCCTCAAGCTCCGAGCGCAGTACGCCAGGGCGCGGGCGCTTTGTAATTGCAGCGCATTATAAAATAATGAGATGGTAGGTGGTAGGTGGTATTTTTTTTAATTATATGTCAATGTTTTGTATTTCCGATTTGCCGACTTGTTAGGTTTGTATGTCTGTTTATTTACTGTCTCTGGAGTACTGATTGATATTATACGAGTTCATTATGTCGGATGATAATATGTCATCTCCTATTTCAAAAATATATATATAGAGTCGCACATGCTGTAATTGCACCCGTAATCATGATAACGTTTTCAAACGTTTTCAAAATACTTTAGATGAAATTGTAATCTTAATCACCGTTTCTTTCTCTCCTCTAAGACTTAAAATTTTAAGGCACCTTAGCGAAACGGTGGTAAATGCAAAAAATTACGTTCATAGGTGTATTCAAAATACCTACGTGAAATAAATGATTTCATATTTTAACGTCATAATTTAATATTACTATTACTTGCGTTTCAATTTTCAATTGCCCAGTGTCCTATATGTGGCGTGATTTGAAGTAGGTACTCGTAATGTAGGTAATGTCGTGTTGTAGGTAGTAAGTAGTTAGATTATACATATAAATTATCTTTATTTAAAATAAAGTCTTAATTATAACATCATTATTGTATGTTAACGTTTATTGTTTATTGGGCTACATTTAGTATGGAACTGTTCATCTTAGTTTTAACGCTCGAACGTTTTAATGTATGTAATTATCACACGCCTCTAGCTTATTAGAATTTATAACGGCGTATTATAAAATAATTATATGGTAGGTGGTAGGTGGTATTAAATTTTTTAATTATACTTTCATTTTTGTATTTCAGATTTGCTGACTGTTAGGTTTGTTTGTGATTTGTATGTCTGTTTATTAACTGTATTTGAAGTACTGAGTGATATTTCACATTAAGTGGGGAGAGGTCTCGAATTCCAAAAATATAGGTATGCATTTAGACGGGTAGCATTTGGTGTTATGCCAAGATAATACATAACCTAATTAGGTTAAATATTTCCTTCTTTCACTTTACGCTTTTTATACCTATTGAATATTATAAAAAATGCATATAAGTAATATTAAGTATATACTAACAATTGTAATTATAATTTATCACAAAACAGGTTAGACCTCGTATTTTGAAGGAACAGGTATATTTATGTCAAATATTGTATAGTAGAGACATACTACTATGTATTTATTTTTATAGTTTGAATTACCTAGAGTCGTAGATATGGCGTGATTTGAAGTAATGTTTGTAGGTATGTTGGCCAAAAAAGGTATTTAGGTAGATATTCGTAGCTATGTACCTATGAGCTACACAATAAAATAACGCCGTAATTATAATATCACTTGTAAAATGCAAAGTACCCAAAACTTACCTAATATAAGAATGAAATTGTAATTAATTTTTTCATTACATTTAAATTACCGTACTATTTTAAGAACGTTCTAAACCAAAATAAAGGCCGATTTTTTCTAAGCTTATCACAAATCTTATTACTAATATAAAATTAGTCACCCGGAGCTTGGAGCAAAGTCACACACATGCCGTAGGTTTAAGTTTCATATAATTCCGTGCTATCTTTATATTCTTTTAATTTCTTGGGAACAACCAGTCGTATACAATGGTTTTCTAAATATTACTTGGTTGCAAGTCGATTAAAATGTTTACGTGGATAAAAGAAACAGTTATAAATATTAAAGTGCATTTACAAGAACATAACTTGGATAGCGCAATATGGCTGGTAGACACAGTCCCAGCCCGAGCTGGGTTTTCTATTCTCAAAGATAAAATTTGGGGTAAGCGAGTAAAGTTTGATTACCTAATGATTCATCATAATCATCATCACTATTTCCTTGGATCACTCACTGTTGTAAGCTCCGTAAAACATTGAAAATGAAACCTACATCAGGTTTAAATATTGAATTTGGTCAGTGATTGACAACTTAGCACGTTTGAAGTAGGTGATGACTCCTAATATCAAATTATGTTGTTGTTAGTACCATTCTGGATTCTTCACGTGATTCTGTTGGTGTATATATACATAGTGGGCAGCGTGAAATATCAAATGGAACACGCAGAAGTCGCAGGGGACTTCATCAAAGGCTACGTTAACGTCTCTCTGACGATTCTGACATTGAATAATAGTTATTGGTTTGTTAAGAAGAGGTAAGGAATATTTAATCAATTTTTATGCCCACTGACCATTTGGATATATTATATCTAATTTAGTCTCGCGAAGTAGCTGGTGTTTTTGCTGGTCACCCGACCAGCAAAAACACCAGCTTGCATTTGTGCATTTGTGACGATGCATGAAATTCAGGATTTTTTTATCATTGAAAAGAAGTTAATTAGAAGAAAAATTGCAAACATAATGATTTTTCTTCACAAAAATGCAAACATTACGTCAGCTCTTCATTGGTCTTCAGACGAAGACGTAATAAAAATCTAAGGATTTGCTCAATTCAATACCACAACATTTAGTCCAAGCATGGAGTTAGTAGTCTATTTTTCGTTTATATTCGCGATTAAATAACTTGAATTAATCGTACCTCTTCGACAGACCATTGCTGAGAGTCGTCCTGTCGATGGTGAAACAAAATGACGAGTTATCTAGAGAATCTGAATCGTTGCAGGAGAAACATCGAAAATGTATTGCAGTTGTGAAGAAAATTGTATTTATTTTCTATTCACTAAATGCTGTGGATGCTTTTTGCATTTACATGCCTAATCAGATTAATCCCTTGAATAACCACTATTGTATGATACCTTGTGTTGGTAAGTAGAGTGTTTAAAGTGTGATGGTATAGTGCTAAAAGTCAGATAGGATGATCCGTAAACTCCTTTATGGTTCATGACAACTTTGACAATTAGTTTCAACGATAATTCTGAACGATGTCTTAGTTTTCTTCTGTGTTGTTAAATGTTTCTGGATTAGAGACTTTAAGTACTGTACCTACTACCACATAATGTAGTAGTTTTTATTTATAAACACGATGGAAATAATTGTGTTAACTTATTTTCAGGAATACAGCCTCTAAGTGAATTTCCTCAATACCAGATATGCCTTGCTATATTAATCGTGCAACATATTGTCATGGTGATTGTAGTCCTCAGTTTTCAAGCCATTATTCTTTTCCTCATTGCGCACACCACAGCTATGTACTATCTACTTTCTGAAGATATGGTGTTTGAAACTGAAGAAGATTTGCGTAGCACTGACTTCGTTAAAGAAAAGTTACCGGTTCTAATCAGACGTCACGCTGCGATTTTGCAAACTATTGACAGAATTAAAGCCTTGTATAGTATGCCTTTAGGAGTCAATTTCGGTACTAACGCCGTGTGCATTTTGTTTTTTTTCTACATTCCACTGCAAGAGTGGGTGAAATACAGCCCGGTCTTGATATTTAGTTTTTTAGTATTTTTTTTGTACTGTTTCTTATGTCAGAAGTTGATAAATGCGTCCGAGGTGTTTGAGAGGGCAGTGTACAGTTGCGGATGGGAGAAGTTTAAGTTAAGAGATCAGAAGCTGGTGTATGTAATGTTGATGCAGGCTCAAAAGCCGATACTGTTACTTGCAGCTGATATAATACCAGTTAATATTTATACCTTCGCAACTACACTGCAAGCGATGTACAGATTTGTTACCGTAGTTAAGGTGTAAAACGACACAGTAGTGTTAATTAGAATAATAAAACAGTATTTATATTCACAAAGCACCGTTTTATTGTTATTGAATATCAGTTGCATCGATGAAATGATTACTTACACTATTCGATGTTTTTACCTTCTGGTAACGTTATACTCAGTAAAATTTTTAGGTAATCCTTGTATCCCAGCATCCGCATTAAACACATTTGTTGCCATGTTGTTAGCCATGTGAGTTGCCATGACTTTTTTTAATTGTTCATAAGGTAATGAGTAGGTAATTTTAAGGAGTATCGTATTTGACTTTTTTGCTTCTCAAAATATCTAATGCATTGAGCATTAGAAATTTTGAGAAGCAAAAAATCACATGGGGACATGCTTCTGAAAATAAAAAATTGTATGTAAATAAAGTTTTTCAACTTCAAAAGAATTATAAAGTCCCGTAATTATATAAGTTGCTTATCAAAATTGGATCATTAAAAATCAGAATGAAAATCATAACATTACACACATAGAGACTTTTTCATTTTATTAAAAAAAGGTAAATAAAATTGTGAATGTGAAATTAGATAGCTACTTACCGATTGCAAGCAGTTCAGTTACTGCATAAATCAGAGTTGGCCAATAATGAAAATAGCACACTTGTCATACGCGTTATATAATCATTAAGTGAGGCATTAGATATAAAAAGTAATATGTTTTAAAAGTAACTGTGTCAGATTCATCACTGGACTAATTTAGCACGTCGCAATGAGGAAGTTAATCTGATTGCAATACTTTGTAGATAAGTACTTATGAGCAGAATATAATGTTAAAGTTATATTAATAAAACACACTACAACAATCGTCTTTTTTTAATATTTATCGTTTTTTAAGTACCAGTTTGTTTGGAATCTGTAAAAGTATCCAAAATTTTAGATACAGCTACATTTGGTAACTGAACTTACGTGCATAAATTGTAATAGTTCAGATTACAATCCATAAAGAATCAGGTCAAATGCATATGTGAAATACTGGCCTCAACCCATTAGTGGCCCACTACTGATTACTGGTGTCTCCTCATACCTAAGGAAGCCTAGAGCATACTCCATCCACCACGCTGCTCCAGTGCAGATTGGTGGAGGGGGTTAATTGCCCATCGGAAGTTTTTATGCCGCCCGAAGGCCTCCGACATGGCTAGACGACTGCTACCAAATGATACAACCGGGACCGACAGCTTATGCCCTAATGTCAATGGCGACGGTGACCACTTACCATCAGGTGGCTCGTCTACTCGTTTGTCAGCTATTTACATTAATAATCTTACAAGTAAAAAAAATATTGTGTGCAATTCACACATGCTAGAAGTGAATCCTTAAAAAACGAATACTGTCAGTCCAAATATGGATGTTTTGCTTTGCTTACGTAAGCCGTCATTTTGCCGATGTTTCCTATCTCATTTAGGTACTCCCATCGCGTCATTTCCGTTTCATCGAATTCCAAATGACAACGATACTATAGAAGTATTCACTTTAAAAAACGACTTCAAAATAATACGGGGCCACACGGGAAGCACCAGCTTTCAAATAAAAAAATAATTATCAAAATCGGTTCACCCATTCGAAAGTTCTTACGTAACAAACATAAAAAAATACAATGGAATCGAGAACCTCCTCCTTTTTAGAAGTCGGTTAATTTTTTAACGACATGAATTTTGTACAATGCCTAATAAAACGAGTGCATAGATGGACACAATGTAGGTTTCCTGAAGTGCAGCGGTCGATTTGTAGATACTCCCAGAGTTGATGCGCAGAATCGACGGCATGCCAATTCGACGACAGGCTTGCGGTTTTCATACACAAAATCAATAATTTAAACTATTAATACCGTTCTTGACCTACCGAATAGCTGTAAAATTTGCATGTATTTATTTCTGTATCTATTTCGCAACTGACGATATTAATAAAAAGTAAATATTGGACCATCTATAATTAGGTCACGGAATTCCATGAAGGTCATGAATGCTAATTAGATAAATTTTTTTGAACATCAAGTAGGTATGTGACTTTAGGTATTACCTAATTGGAGCACTACGCTAACAACACATTAGGGATGACTCATCCCTGAGGGATGAGGGTAACCTTGTAATATTAGCTGTAAGTTTTTTGAATAAGTAAATAAATGCATGCCCCCCCCCCCTCCTGGTGTACGGAACATATTTTGCAATTTTCACAGTTTTTCGTTGTGGCTTAACTTTAAGCTTTTAGTCTTAACACCTGAATTATATGGTCCCCTTCCCGTCACACAGTGACACTTTACTGACTGCCTCCCTACCCTATACCGATGAGATCATTTGTGGATGGCCCCTTGGAGTTATTTAATGTGTATTAATCATATAATGTACAATGACTTTACTTAAATAGATACGTTGAGAGAAACCTCAATTAAAGTTATCTTGTACTGGTACATAGGAGTACGAATATGTTTTGGCTTCCAGTCTTAGAAATATTACCAAAACGGATATAACAAGATTGCTAATGAGGCAGGCAAAATCACAGCGGAACGACGGAGTTTGAACGGAGTCTGAACAGAATGTCGGAACCTCGGGCCGGCTTGAGACTGGACCAGTTTTAGTTGAAACACCATCAAGCGCGCACTGCATGTCTGGCAGTGCGCGAATCTTTACTTTCGTTCGACCGCGTATCGACGAGTAAAACACGTTCCAAATTCAAATTGATAAACATTTGAGTTCCGTTTTCAGTATGAAGTTATTAGTTTTGTGTGTAATCATTGTAGTCAATTTAAGTTATAATGGAAAAGCGTCGCTTGAGAGTTTCATGCCCACTGCGAATGTTCTTCTAGCAGATACTACGAAGAATTCAAGTAATATATTTTGTTTTAATTATTGCTTTCATAGTATTGCTTTATACACTTAGAATTGGAATTAATTTAAACGCAGGCATTTATAAGGAATTGATTGCTTTCACTTTCATTAAGAATTCACTTTTCAGTGTGATATAGACAAAGAGAACCGGATTTGAAACTTATGACTTTGTTTGGTAAATAATAAGTTTCGTTTGATATTGTATGCTTCTTTAAATATAAACACAACTACTATTATTACTGGACTAATGATAAACTTTAAATATTTATATACATATAAAACTATTATTGACTACAGGAAATTTCTAATATTTAAACTTTGTAAACAATTATTTTTGAGTCTATGATGGGAATAATGAGTGATCTGGAATTCTTTACAACTGAAACACCTTTAGGAGTTTCAGCAGATAGAATAATTCAAGGATTAGGTAGCTCCTGTGACATTTTCAACAGTTAGGGAATTATTCTACTCTCCATTGGTGTTATGTAGGTAGATACACAAACTAAAGTCTGCAATTAATAAGAAGTAGATTTACTTCACTTCGGTTCCAAATTCTAAATTAGAAATAGCAACATTCCAATTTTAAAATATCGTTGTACCTACAGCCTTATTTGACATACCGAGTAAGTAATTATACTAACTGTGTTGCTCAACTAGGCCCGGTTTTCAGACCAATCATGTCATCGACCTTGCAAGTTCAGCGTGAAACCGCGGCGCTGTGTATACAATTTCGAAATAGAACCAGTCATTCAAGAAGACGAGAGGCCTGCCCTCGTCGTCAATGGGATGACACCGGGGCCTCCCATACACGTTTGCGTAAATGACGTCATAGTTGTTAAAGTGAGAAACAAGGTTCCAGACCAGGACGTGACGATACATTGGCATGGAGTAGAGCACAGGGGAACCCCTCACATGGACGGTGTTCCTATGGTTACTCAATGCCCCATAACTTATGGGTCGACTTATGAATACGCTTTCATTGCGTCTTCACCAGGAACGTACTTTTACCATTCGTATTCTGGTAAGTTTAAATTTTTTGTTAAAACCTCATGGGCTTTTGTCACAAATTATTTTATAAGTATAGTTTGTTGTTCATTGCACCCACGGTACAGGAAATCCTAAGTTATTTTATTTAAAAAAAGTTAAAGATGAATGAGGTAGTCCCTGCCACCAATATATCTATCAGTATCACTTCTACTTTGGTCAACAATTGATTTTCTAATCGGTCAAATTAATCTATTCTTATTATTATATAGAATTAATTATTTAAAACCCTAAGGACTTTAGTTTTCACATTTTACAACAGTCACTAGTTCTAAACAGTATGATTTCCGTTCAGTTCCTAATTCTCACCTTGTTGCAGTGGCTCACCAAAGTGACGGTGTATACGGTTCCCTTATCATCGACCAACCTCAGCCATTAGAGCCCCACAATTCCTTGTATGACTTCAACAGGCCTGAAAATACCTTGATCATGGCTCCCAAGTTCTCTTCCTTATTAACTGGGAACTTGGAGGACTTGCGCCCAGTCCAACCATCGACAATTATTATTAATGGAAAAGAAGATAGCTCAAAGTAAGTATTCCATCAACACATCCCTCTTCAAGCAAGTGTATGTTATTGTTTTTTATGGACTTAACATAGCAAACGAGCATGCAGCACCATCCTTCCGTTGCCGCCCATGACAACTATGGCCGACCTAGAACAAGGCTCAAATCGGGATTAGGGTGGTTAGTCCAGTTAGCAGAGGACGTTATTAGAAAAGTTGGTTGGTCAGTTGCACGGACTGTTGGTGATTTAGTCAGTTAGTTGCTATGTTTATTTATTACGGGTAAACGCCACTTCGATTTGGCAATGTTTGAATTAATAACTAAAGTAGACAGTAGCCAAGTATGCCTAACTAAATTAAATTTAAAATGCTGGAAATTTGTCATTCCTATTTGTTCTCTCATACCATGTAACCGTGAAAGCATTAATTTCCATAACTTGTTAATTAATAAAGTGGTCTTATATGTAACCTGAAATCAAGCCTATATTTGAAGGAATCCGATCCGATTATAATCAACTGGTTTGTGCGAAGGGCGGAAACTCGTTAAGATTTTAGATTTCAACACTAGTTGAAGCAATTGATCCCAATTTGTTGCAGGGTGTTCGTCATACAGGGATACGCTTATCGGCTACGATTAGTCAACGCGGCGGCTATCGAGTGTCCTCTTCTTCTAAATGTAGACCGTCACGATTTGATGGTTATTGCGACCGATGGCAAACCAGTGAGGGCCGTTGCTGCCCGACATGTGCTGTTGTACCCAGGTTAGTGCAATAATATACAATATTTATAAAGAGAGAACACGCAAGCGGAAGTTTCGAATATTGCGATACACTAATTTATCCAAGAGGAGGTTTTGTATTTTTTTTCTTTCAGACATATTACAGGTACTGGCAAGCTAATGCTCAATTAAACTGTTTTATTATCTGTGTTTTGAAAGCGGCTAAAATTATGTCATAGTAGAACCAGGACTGAATTGTTACAGATAATATATTTATTTTATAAATCTGAACTAAATTATACAATGGGCAAAAGTTCGATGGCTGAATCAAAATATTCTTAAAATTAACAGATAAAAATACTTAATCATAAATATCATCTCGACCGCCTAATTGGGTTATTTTACACAGATTCTTTTTTTTGGTACAGTTATACTAAAAACAATTTGACATGTTGATTGATATTTATTTTTATTTATGTTTAAGTTACATCAAGGAGCTAAGAGATTAACGTGAGGTGGTATTTATTTTTAGGACTGGTCACTTAGAGTATACCTACATATTATATAATACTGTATATATAATACTCTAAGATTGGTAATTAACGCATTAAATTGTTAAGGCAATGTCTTAATTCAAACGCCATTAAGCAGCTCACTGCACAGATTTCTCAGTGAGTTACTGGGACATATTTTACCATTATGAGTATTATAATTAGCTAAGTGCCCTTACCCTAACAAGTGTTGGAACTTCTTATGACTTTTGGATGCCTCTGACATGGCTTAGAATTGTTCCATGTGACTTAACTGCTCTCAAACGATAGCAAGAATTTGCTTAATTTGATCGAAAACATACATACATACATCAACACGGCTTTAAACACTACACACATATAAATGATCTTAATAAAATAAGAATCAAGACACAATAAACATCATGGAATTCGTAATAAAACCAGTTTTATTCACACCACATAAAAACATTAATGTGATCATAATCACGTAGGTAGGTCAGCCGGCACACAAATATTTGTAGAATTACAAGTACTTCGCATAAAATTTGTGCGGTAGCAATTGCAATATTTTCGTCTTAGTCGTTGAATTGTTTAAAAGCTGGCCGTACTTATTTATTAACTGTATTTTTTGTTTTAAAGTAAGATGGTTGGATATATTTTCTTCGGATTTTATTAAACTGGGTCAAGATGTCAGCCACAATAACATATTTTAACATAATTATTATTATTGTCTCAACATGAAATGTAAACTGAGTTGCTGTTGGATATAGCTCACTTAAACTTTGGCCGGACAGTTTAGATAGATTTCTCTTCTTCTTTAGATATCTTTACAGAACTTTACATAGATTTCTCTTCAATAAAAATTTCTAATCAATATAAGTTGCTAGTTGAGGTCTCACCGCGAAATATTTTGGTATACACAGACGTTATTATAATTATTGCATGCCAGTAGATTGTTGGCTGCGCTTGTAATTAAAAAATCTTTAACGCCAGAGGCATCGCCAGTGTTTCAAATAAGGGGTACGGGGGTGCCCCGAAGAAATTCTGCCATTAGGGACTATTTTCCCAATGCATTTCATACATTTAAATCCTAACGTTGCACAGGCCATTATTGCCTGTTAATACTCTTACATCGAATATAAATACAATTACGAGATTTAACAAGTGAAAGCTATAGAAATATTTGTCAAATTAGCACCTACACTTTCAGCATTGCTTAATCATTGGACTCGGACCTTCCGTGAGTAAAAAGTGAATGTTTCAGTAGAATTGTATGTACCATGACTATGGTTAACATTAGCTCGACGGTGTTTAGTATGTGATATCTAATTCGTTGTGCAATCAACAACTTAAACAAGTAACTAAAATGATTCCTTAATTACATAAAATCCGAGGAGTTAAATTTTATCATAACAATGTAAGTAGTATAATTAAGTGTATTAATTTGTTATAGTAAACATTTTAGGATGGATTATGTCGGCTGTACATAATCCAAATTTATATTAATAAATATTATTAATAAATATTATTAATAAATGAAGTCTTAAATCTATATCTTTTAAAAGAACTAAAGTTGCACCTTCGCAATAATTACCAGGCAATTATCACAAAATTCAACACTTCAGCTACAATTTAATTTTATAAAACAAACTGCTGCTTGAAGTTTTCTTAATAATCTTTTGGTACAATGTTTACAATTTTCACTAATATCTTGTTGAACCGACTTTTTCTGTTTTTGTCATTCTACTTTTGTTGTTGTAATGGAAACTATTTACATAACCGCTTCTACGATTTGGTAATGTGTGGTTATATTTTACTTTCGATGTATTTTGACATGATAATAACAGTGCAAAGCAAGCGACAAACAAATTTTATTACATAACACACATACATACGAGTAAGTGTTCGAATTCTTTCATGTAGCATGAGTTATGTTTGCGCGAGTAATTTTTAAAATAAATGTAAAATATGGACTCAAATTAATAATAGCATTTTAATAGTAATAGTCATAGTAATACTTTCAGGAGAAGAGTGAGTCGGCCCGTTTGCTATTCAGTCGACTACTGACTTAAAATAATTGTTGTGTCAAACTCAGTAATGGAAAAATTGTACAATAATAACTTATTTCAACACATTGTTTACGCTTTGTTGTGTTACAGCAAAAAAATGTTACAAAATTTATTATACAATGTTGGTGAATAAATATGTGATTGCAGTTGGTTTATAGATTTTAAACAACTTTAAGAATAATGTGGAAATTTACATAATTATAACGAATGCACGATGTATGCAAGTTTTCTAATTAATGGTTTCTTTTACCGAAGAGTAATTAAATTTGTTTCTAACAAGCGATCCGCCCTTTTGATGCAATCAGAAAATGCGCGTTCAGTTCACCTGATGCAGTGATTAAGAGGTCATTGCACCCGAAAGATAAGTGTACCGATCATCTTGAGGCATCGTTTTTCTAAGAATTACGATGGAACTGGAAGACGTCCGTTACGTGCTTTGGCAGTAAAAACATTCAATTGACATGTCTCGAAACACGTCCCAAAGAATAGATCGCACAACTTGTTTGTCCTACACTGTGTCTCCATTTATAGAAAGTTGATGTACTCTCACGGTGTGAGGGACACAGACCACAGCCCACCACGCTGACCAAGTGTGGATTGGCAGCCTTCAGAATCAGACGCTTTTTAGAACATTATGGATAACTTTCAGATGTGCACGTATTCTCACGATGTTTTTCTTCACCGAAGCAAATTACATTCTAATACGCACATAATTGTAGAGTTTAGCATTAGAGGAATACGTATTTAAACCACAGAGTTTAGCGATTCAAAAGTTCTATCCTAAAAGTATAATTTCACTATTTCGCCGTCAAAGTGAAGGAGAAAGGCCTTACACACTTGTTCCAATTCACAGTTTAAGGTCAGTCTCTCAACCGGTTTCACTTGTTGTCAATTTACTTTCTATGCAATTATTATAAGTCATTTCACTACGACCGTTGCGGTCTTGCGTCCAGTGAGTGATTCGTGTGAACGCTTTTACTCAATATTTAGAAGAGTAACTAGAAATCATAGTCTGACAAGAAGCATCAGTCTTTCTTCAAAGATATTTTTCTATCAAACTTGTATCTAGTGGTATAAAGAGCACTATCAATTTTATTCTTAAGCCAACTCCTGCTATGGAAATCTACTGAACTAGGCACTATTTCCTTAGGAATAGTTCTGTTGAAAACTACTTGTCAAGGTATAACCTTCCGGTTTGATATTGATAATGCGCGGTTGTTGTTTTTACGTACCCGTCATCACATTTCTTGAGCGCTTCCGTTTTTCGGAGGGCACATAAAGGCTGTGGGTACGGGTAGTCATCATTAGATAATAGTCGTTATGCCATGTCGGAGGTCGTCGAGCGGCGTAAAAACTTCCGACGCTTGGGTTGGCCACTCACCCTTACAGCAATCCGAACTGGTGCAGCATGCTGGAGTATGAATTAATTAAATTCATTAATGGGTCGAAGCCAATATTTATCGACAATTGCACAGAAATGTATTTATACAAAATAGTTACCTATACCTACATGTATAAGCACGGCGGCGGCCCGCGTTTGTTTGTGCGAGGTGCGAGTTTAATGCGGTTTCGCTGTCCCTGATACGAAGTGAATACAACGGTTATTCTTTTAAGGTCGCGGCACTAATAAATGTGCGGAGTTTCCTTTAGACACAATTTTGAATAATTTTATTATAATTTAGGTACGGTACGGTTTGTCTGTTTATGTCCGCAAATTTCCGAAACCGCCATTAATCCGTACTGGCGCAGCGTGGTGAAATATGCTCTGGGCCTCAGCTATTAGGAGAGATTTGTGCCCTTAATGGGTTACAGCCAATCTTAGAATCTTGTTAAATACCTAATAAAGAGGTAAAGCTTCCTACTAAAAACATCTTAAAATGTTAAAAAGCAGTGTTGGGTGATAGGATAAAGTATAGGAACTTTGGCGTCCGCAAGCGAAGCGGATACTCTTACTAATAGTGTGCTGCCAGGCAATAAAGATGATACAAGCACTCAAACAATTTGCTGCGTGAAAGTAACCGTGCCGCAACGTCAAGATTAACTCGATGTTTTGTATTACCCTTTCTAACTTCATCACGCTTACCTTGTAACGTGTTGTTATTGTGTAAACTAATAATTACCTTTATTTTTAACCTAATCTAAAGCAGATGGTGAATGTTGTTGGTATGCGTAATGCATGTCGTCACATAATTCATGTCCGCATATCCGTGTCTAATTTTGTTTCATTGTTTGTTTTATTTGTTTCTTGTTTGTCCAACAATAAACAAATAGAAATTATTTTTGTAACAAAACAAATATTAATTTGATTGAAGAACGCGAGATGACTTCAGCGCAGTAAAGAGTCTCGTCGGAAGGGAAAATGTAGTACCTAGTGGATAGTCCCTAACTACACACTACTTCTACTACCACATTAACTCTACTGCTTCTAAAACTTCTACTACATGCTACTATTTTGGAAAATTGTCGTCTGATACCTACCAGTTTCTAACTTTAGTTGAGATAAACTTTAAATAGTATCTGTTGACATCTTAAAGTTAAACAATAACCTTTAATCAACCTGAATTTATTTCTTACTTATTTTTGCTATTGGCTTTGAGTTACGTAGGAGGATGATATTACGTGAATTACATTTTCTTTGTTTTTCAACCTTTCAGGAGAGCGCATGGATGTGGTGATACGGGCAGATCAGGAGGCCAGCGGGTACTGGATTCGAGTCCGCGGCCAGGACAAGTGCAAGGGCTTATCAGCGAGCTCCATGTTGTTGTATTCTGGGTTCAACTATACTTCCATGTTGCAGGAACCAGTAAGTATTTATTGATGTAGCTAGTGTAGTAACTGTAGGTTGAATTAAGTACCTAATGAAACATGAGTTTTGTATTTTTTTACATCATCAGGTAGTGCTTGACAACAATCCCACCTGATAAGTACCTGATAAGTGGCTATAGTATATTATATTATAGTATAGTATATTAGCAGTACCAGCCTATACGTTGGTATACCGTACCGTACCGTTGGTTTCGGGTTCAAACCTTCTGCAAATACCAGCAAGTTTTCAAAGTTCTTGCAGTTGATTTTTGGGCATAGAATATGTCTTTTAGAATATTAGTTTTAACTTCTATCATCTACTTAAGTCAATTTTAACTTTTTAAGCCTACCCTCCATCTGTTTAAATTTTAAATCTACGGTGACACACCAATACCACCACCAAATAGGGTAAATTGCACCTTTTTTACATAATAGATAAAATGAACAATTATTTATTTTCCAGAAAGAAATTTCAACCAATCCAGAACCTGCTGCAGATTCCTTAGTCATTGGACAAAAGTTACATAATCTTAAAGATACTTCGAATAGTGTAGACGTTACACCAGTTTATTTGGGAATCGACCGAAATGTTGTTCAGTTTAAGGACAGTGACAACGACTACCGATACCTCAGTGATGTGATACCCAAAAAACCTTTTTATCCCGCAGAACTGGGTTAGTATTTTAGATAATCATCCTCCTCCATCAAAGCAAAGCTGATCTGCCAAACCAAGCAGCTTGGCCACAATTTTGCACAAATATTGGTACGTTTTTTCCAACGTACGGAGTACTTAGAGAGCCCTTGTTTTTTTTATTACTTTAAGTCATACCAATATTAGTGCAAAATATTATAGATTTACATACATAGATTTGGTCATAGTTTCGAACGCCAGGCTTTGGTGGCACTTTTCACCCTTTTGGTAGTGAGGATTCATTCGAAAGGGCTATTTAAATCAAAATGTGAACTGACTTTGTTGTCAATGGAAGTAATCTATCCTAGCCTAATTCAACCTATTTTACAGCGACAAACAACAGTGTGATTCAGATAAACGGTAAAAACTACCTCTATCCGGACACGGTGATGTTGTTAAAGCCTTATAATATAAAAGAGGACAGCGTGTGTAATGTCGGTGAGGAAGACAAACAGAAACAAACGCAGTGCATGCAAGTTTTGAAAGTTAAAGACCAACGGACGTATGAGATCGTTTTGGTAAATGAAGGTGAGAATTATTTAGAGATTATAAACAGTTGTAGAAGGAACATTGCGGATAAAACTGTCATTCAAGAGTCATCTTCGTCACAACTTATAGCCGTCCCAGTGCTGGACTCGGGTTTTATAATTAAAGACACAGGTCATGGACCACCACGCTGCGCGCTAGTCAAGTGTGGAATAGTAGACTTAAAAGATTAAAGACATTATGGAGTTTCAAACGTCCAGGTTTCCTCACGATGGTTTTCTTCACCGAGGAACTGGTAATAAATTATTTACTGGTGGTGATGATACTATTGTTATTTCCTGATCAACGTCGATACATGGAAGATATTTGAGAAAACCTATTATCGGATGTATTTATTAACTGAGAAGATCCCAAAACAGGCACCTTTAATTTTTCAGTTTATTTGTCTGTGCGTTTGTTCGCGCTAGCATCATATACGACTTAACCGTATGTTTAAACATCGACAATCTTTGTGATTTCCTTTAAATATCCCTGGCCGACAACATGCTATGTCGTATATCGTAAAAATAAACATTTTCGCTATTCGGGTACCTTAACGTAAGGTGAACTGTCGAATGTTTTAGGTTTTGGCAGTAACGACTCGTATACGTTCCATCTACATGGCTACAGCGCCGAAGTTATTGCTACGTGGAAAAATCCGAAAAATACTCCTATCTCTAAAAAAGATTTTCATAAACTTAATGCACAAGGAAAATTCACAAGGTGTGTATTACTTATTTCTTTTCATTTAGATTAATGGAGCTCGATAAGCCAAATCATGTGGCTTTTCTGTGACTGAGTTAATAAATAAATAAACGCTAACATAACATTTCATACCTACATACGATGATTCCGTGTGTTGCGGGTGTCATGGGCGACACAATTATCACAGCACTAACACCCATAACCCGAGAACTAACATTAGTTGATAAATAAATATTTGCCCAGGCTGGTAATCAAATCGGGAACTTGCTTAGCGGGCAGGGTCAGTACAAACTAGGCTGCGGGTCGTCCATTGGCTGCTAATTACTCTAATCCGTCCTGAAGCAACTTTTCCACTGTGTTTTTATAGCTCCTTCTGAGTTGGAAAAACTAGTGAGCCGCAAATAGTTCGCCGTGAAGCAAGTCGGTTTAATGGCGGATTTAAATGCATTTTCAGAAACTTTTGCATGTGTATTTAAAACAATCGTTACTGAATAACAATAATATGTTAATTCCCTGTTATATTATGTTATGTTGTTTTAAACTTATGCTCTATTGTATGATATACTAAGAAGCAATTTGCAATTTTCAGGAATTACAAGAATCCACCGTTGAAAGATACTTTTACGGTACCCAATAAAGGCTTTACAATACTACGACTAAAACCGGATCGTGGCGGAACCTGGATGCTGGAATGTCGATCTTGTGGATTTTCTTCTTTACCAGTGGCAGTTCTTATTAACGTGCCTCTAGTTATACCCAAATTGGTTGTGGATTCACTGCCTAAATGCGGGAATTATAAACCACCTGATGTGCTTCTGACCTGAATACATAATCCGAGGGCTTACTCCCAACAAAATGAACGTGTAAATTGAATCAATGTTGACACAGAAACACACAATTGGTACTCTTAAAATAGATGGATATGCACGTTTGAGCATATTCGACAGTGGATCCTAACTTCAATTGATAACAGTTAACTTTAAATTCAATAAAATAAATCAAATACTGTATAATGTAGTAGAACAACATTATTCTGCAACATTTAAAAGGTTAACGCAAAGGTAAATGCTGAAAACATAAAAGAACCAAGACTTTGATTAGTGATCATTTTTTGGGGGTAAACCAACTGTACTGTGATAAAACCCAGCAAGTAAATTATCCATTGTTAATTATACTTATTATTGATAACTACGAAGGATATGTAAAATTGGCTGAAAGAGCTTACCTCGTTGCTGAACGTTTGGTGAAGAAAATTTGTTTTAAATAAATAGTAATAATAAGCCAAGTTTTATCTTGCCTTGTCAGGGTTGTTTACGGAGATTTATCTGTTGATGTTGATAAGAGATTACTAGAGTCTTAATTTTTTTGTCTATGAAATGGTGAAAATACTATTAAATTTAAAATTGATTCTACTGTTACGGTGTTACGGTGTTTGTTGTTAGTTACAATAATAACTTATGTTGATGATAACTTTAGAATTAAGTAGAGAATTTAGAATCAATAGTATTTCATAAGGAGGTATAGGTATTTTGTTTTGCAAATGATTACTCTCATGTTTTCTTCAACGTAAATAAATTGTCAACACCTTCATTTTATCATTGTAGCCAATTCACAAAAGAAAATATTCATAACCCTTCGTGATAGAAATGTAAATAAAGTTTAAGTTATTTATTAAAACATTTTATTTACTCGTTGTGTTTCTTTCCTAATACATTTTGTTACCGAATGTGGTTATTAATAAAGTCAATGTAATGAGACACCTTTGTGTAAACAGTAGGAGCACCTTTCTCCCCACATGGTGATATTCCCCAAGAAACTATACCGAGTATAACTGGTTTGCCATCATTATGTTCGTCAGACTGAGAATCAGTGTTGTATTCATCATAATCTCCATTTTCTGGATCTACTTCGTTGTTCTCATCATTTTTAATTGAAAATTGAACAAGAGGACCCCCAGAGTCTCCATTGCACGCAGCTATTCCGCCAGTGAGCGGACCGGTGCAAATGTTGGCATCTTTGTCAAGCGGATTGCTTTCATCATCACTCTTAAGATCATCAATTGCTTCAAAGCATTCTGTAATTAGGAAGACGCAATTAACAATGGTGGTATCTTTCATAATTTTTTAAAAATGTCTTTGAAGTATTTTGTAATATGCATCAAACAGTTAATAATGACCGAATGATTATAGTAAGAAATTAAAGCCCTTTATCTGATGTTGTAAGTCATTAAATATAATAAGCCACCATCAAAGTGCCTTTTATGGGCTTAATGACTTGCTTAATGATTTGAAACTAAGGTTGCCAAATTGTCAATTTCTAAATAGCTGTTCTTTTGTTAATTGCTTAAAACTGATAAAACGATCTTAACGGTATCTGATATTTTAAAGATAACTTTCATGAAGAATCTCCTATTGAAAAGTGAAAAGTGCTGACTTATACTGGGTCTGGGTAAGATTATTTGTACTATGGTTGACAAATAAGACTCATCATATTCAAAATGAACAAATTTTTGTCACATAAAAATTCTCCTGAACTGAGAAGCAGTCCAGAATTTTTTACTTCGGCAGGCAAGATCGCTATCGATTCGATACTACTGTAGTAGTAGTTCTGTTAAAATATTTTGTAGTTCTGTTAAAATATTTTGTCTCATCTAATATCGTTCTTACGCCCTATTAAACGTGACTTTCTGATGTTTACCTTCATATGGTACATATTTAACTTGAACTTCCTGCAGTCTACTTGGGAGGTCCGGTATGAAGATGGTAGTTCTCAACGCTCCCCAACCAGGTAAAGAAAGGGAATCACTCAATCGATCGCTGTCTGATTTTTGTGGGAGACGAATTGGCTGTACATGTTTCGTAAATGTAAATGGTGATCTTGTTTGCAGTAGAGCGATGTCGTGAGGACCAATGCTTCTAAAAATAAAAAGGTAATATTGCAAGATACAAAGTTATAAACAAAAACACAAAATAAAACATGAATTAAAATTGAAACGTTTTGAACTCTATATTTGGACGTTTCGCAAAAACGATACATAGTATATACAATGTTACCTATAACTATTTCCTCAGAGTTAGTTAACTATTTCTGTAGTATGCAAATAGGTAAATACAAGAAAAAGTAGACAATGGCGGAGTTCACACAACGTACCTAATGAAATTTTTGTCAAGTTTTAATTCAAGCTAGTGTTTTAAACTACTACACTATAACTTTTTACGTACCCTGAATAACTTGGATGAGGTATGTGTCTCGAGACAGAGACAATTTGCGAGTTCCAATCGAAATTGTCGACATCATGAGCACCAGCAATAGCGTCCAATGGCAACCATCTCATTAAAAATGATTCCTTTATGCAATGTGCTGCTGTCAATACCTAGGAACAAAGATAGGGGTTAAATCCTCAACAACGTATCACTTGAAATCGTTTTTGTGGATGCATAAACTTTCTTAGCAGGTAAACAAGCAGACAGGATATCTGATGGATAATGGTCACTGACCATAGACGTCCTAAGTTATAAGAGGCATCACCAACAACGTTGTCGGCCGAATTATCACAGGAAAAGAAAAAACATTTTTATATGGATCTTCGACAATGCAATCGAAACAAGTTTAAAATATATGTCAGTGGTAAAATGTTGGGATTCAACTTTTGAGTTACAGGGCAAAATATGGCATTTAAGCTATTTATTGTTAAGTACTGCGTATTACTAGAAGTTTTTGAAATTTAATTAAAAACTTAACATCGGAGAGTTAAGTCCGATTGATATTCCATAGTTTCAATTATAAACTTAATTTCAACAAATGAAAGAAGAATCGATTTACTTATTCAGTACAAATAACTGAAATCTATAAGATGAAATAGAAATAAAGATTTTGTTAATTTGATTAAGCTTTTGTATTATTTGCCTAAGACGTAGCCATAAATAAATATGGATTCAATAGGAATAATAAAAAAAAACGAGAATTCTTTTATACATATTCGGGCCGGGCAATCATTATGATAGCTCAGATTAATAGACTGTCGATTCTAGTAAGAATAATGCGTTTAATTATTTTAATTTAATTATTTTAATTAAACGCATTATTACTATAATGCGTTTAATTAAAATAATTCTACTTGTATTATATCTGGGAGAAATTGGTGTGTTCCACATTTCCATTATCATTTTCAATAGGTTACGTTATTTTCTAACTTTATTATATTGCCGATGATTTTCAAAGTCATAGGCTTTTCAAGCCCCTTTCATTTTGAGCGCAAGATATCACAGTAAGTTCTTCCTGGGTCATCATCATCATCATCGCAACCCACAACTGTACCACTGCTGGGGGTCTCCTCTCACAATGTAAGGGGTACAGCCCATAGTCCACAATGCGGGCCAATGGCGGATTGGCAACTTCAAACACGTTTGAGAACATATTATCACATCTCACATGGTTTTATCACGATAATTTGCCGAAGCAAGTGATAATTAGGCTTTTATATGGTATGGAGGAAACAAGCGAGCATGCAGCACCACCCTTAGCCCATGACAACAACACTTGATTACAAATAAGTGACAAGAAACTCCTATGAAAATCTGGCTCAAAATTTCACTTTTCACAATTTTCAGTTTCGTGTATCTGCACTGAATTTATTGCTTGAAACAAGATACAGACAGAATAAAGATGAAACATACTTACCCATCTCTCTTTTAGGATGGATCCTCCACATATATGCATGCGCAACCACAGGAACCTTAGTTGAAGAGACACTAGATAAGGGTGGCTGTACGGTTTAGCCTCATGACCTCCGACGATTCTTCCTTCCGGCACATTTATGTGACCGCCTTTTAAGCAAATTTAAAGTAAAAATCAATATTGATTAAGTAAAATTGGTTTAAAAAATATATACTTTTAAGCTAACAACAGTGAAATACCCTATTGTGTCACACTGTAGATTAATATATGAAAATACTTTTCGTTAAAATGTTTAGGTAAATCATTAATATTAATACCTAGATAGAATAGGTTAATAATAGAATAGATTATTTTTTTCTATTAACATAGGTTTTTTTAACGATAAGGTTGTACTTATAAATTGTATACTACAGTTACAAACTCATAATATTATCATCTGTTAAGTTATACCTAAATAAAAAAAATGTTTACGGTGTAAGTGAACAGTAAAACTGATTGTTTTTTTTATTTAATGTACAATATTCGTCTTACAATAACTAACACTTAAACTCACATAATTATTTCAATTAATCATTTCTACAAGGAAACTATTTATAAAAATTACCTGAACTGATTTTCCAAAATACCGCAAAACAAACAAATAGATTCACAACAAATTTCATGATGACACAGTAGGTTAGTATTCGCTGGAGATGCAAGAGTTATATAACATTAGAATCGAGACATGACCGTTATCAATGCACTTAGGTTTAGTTTGCAGCGATGAAAAACCTTTGGTTTACTTTTGGAAGTAAGTTTAAAAACATATTTTTTCTAGAGAAATAACACATATTTGATGATGATGGTCATGACAACGGGTGTCATGCCATACTACCGTTCGAAAGGTCTTGGGTTCGATTCCAAGTGAGTCGGAAATTTGAACAAAGTGTTCTCGGGCTGGGTGTATCTCTATGTGTCGTCCATGGCACGCACAGGGAATTTTAGTGTCTGGCTACGAGTATGCAGTGTTATTTATAATTATTTGAGACCAAGCTAAGTGCACTTACCTGAAGCTTAAATGCATTCGCTTGAACAGCAGGTTATGGTGCCAGGTCTCTGTTCGTGTTTCTGTTCGTGTTTCTTTACTCCCGACGTCCTGGATCCAAACAGTAGAGGTGCATGTTGACAGTGTTATCACCTTAGTATCACCATCATAGCCAAGTATGGCTAATATTTTACCTACTGCTATTTTTAACCACCGAACAGAGTAAGTGGCATGTTTAGGTACCTTGTATAACTTGTAAATTGCACTAGGAAACGCTGAATAGTAGTTAAAAGTATGTCCGTTCTGTTATGAACATAATAAATAAAGTTCCATTTTTTTTACTTAGAAAATTCTCCAATAAACAAACAAAATAAATGAAACAAACGTTATAAAGTGATGGAAAGAATTTTTTTTCGGTAGCGGATATAACGGAACGATGCGAATATAACAAATGGTAAGAGTACAGAATTTAAGCAAGACCGGGTTACTTGTATATTAAATTCAATTACCTAAGTTAAAATAAATTATATACTTAATTCAATTATTGGATAATTTGCAAGCCGTGGCGCAGTACTGATACCTACTCTTTAGCAAAAGTCAACATACGGGTGATTATAATATGGAACTCGGTCATGTATTCAGAGTAATAAGGATTTATTATTAAAATTATAATCTGAGTAAAGAAACAGCAGCTGTAATTAAAGCCTCTGCCCCCTGTGGCCCAGTTGACAGTGACCTTGAGTGCCAAGCGAAGCGAGTTGGGTTCGATTCCTTTTTAGGCCAGTTTTTTATGTTATTTGCAGAAGATAAGTAAACAGCTAGTTAATGATCATTGCGGTTTATAGACATTAATGACCCGATCATCAATGAGAATGCTGGCCAATCGAAATTGGGGGAACCTGGGTTTTTAATTTTTGGACCAAACCTAAGTTATAATTTTTAAAACGTCTCAAATTATACAAAGGAAAAATAATTGACCTAAAAGATCGGTAAGCGATTTATTAATCGTAGTATTACAATATTTTCTGGAACTCAAATAACACTCATCTAAAAGTGAGTATTCAAAGAATCCTTCGGCTGTTTTTAGTATAAAAACGGCAAAAACTACTCACTTCAGCTTTTAAGGGTTAAGCAATAAGAAAATTTATAATATACCTACGAAGGTAAAATATTTGTTTAAGATTTAAAACCGATAAGATTGTATTTTTTATAAAGCAACACCATTGATATAACGGTAGAGTTGCAAGTTACTCCATCAATACGGCCATACCATTCCGGAGCGCCGTTCCAAGTGTCCTGGGTACGATTCCCAGCGAGGCGAAAATTTAAATGAGGAGTTTAAATTTCTATTCTCGGTCTGGGTGTCTGTGTTGCTGTCTTGTGTGTTGTCCATGGCACCCATGACACACTGAATCCTAGTGTAGTGCTATGAGTTTACAGCGTTTAAAAAAATCCTCGAGACCAAGCCAACTTTCCCTGATCATGGTGCATTATGCTGAATGAACGACGAGGCGCGAACATCACTAGGCTCTGTAATTATTTCAAAGGTGTTTTTGTATGACGAATGGATTTCATTACCCGCCTGGCCAACTGCAACCATTATTCTAAAATCGAGCGCTTTTTACGTTTTTTGGTCGAGTGCCGTAGAGCGGCGGTCCCCAGTCCCCACTATCTACGAGGTCGGCAACGCATTGGTTATCACTTAGGTGTTACGGTGATTTACCAACCATCAGATTGCTGCTCTATTCGTTCGTCGGCTTTGAACATTAAAAAAGGATCGGGAATAAAATGTTTTACAATGCTGTTTTACAAGTTTTTTAATAATAATTATGTTAATTTTAAAAATCTATTTTTGCCGTATAAAATTGACCATATTTGACTTTTGCGCATTTTTTACAATGACTTACTACGTTGAGAACTGTATTTTTTTAATCTTCTCTTTATGCAACAGCTCTCCATTTTTGTCGCTCTGGGTATTTGTTTAGCTTGCCCCCTCCGCCCAAATCGGGCACTGAATTACGTTACTATAATTGTTGTGCTGCCATGTTAAATGAAATGTATACGATGTTACGAGTACAATTATGATGAAGTGCAAAAACGTTTTCATGGAAATTATATTTTATTCATTAATGACTATATTCGCTATTGTTTTTATGTATTTCGGCGTAGAAATGACAATTAAATTAAATAGGAAACAACAAAATACAAACTAGTTGATACACAACATGTTCAGAATGCAATACAAGTTAATTACGAAACTAATAATTTAATAATTACACATTGAAATAAATAGAAACATATAGGTACATCAGTATACCTTTATCAATAAGTTATACATTTTTGCCTAATTTTTATTATAAATAAAAGCTACCTACCAGTTACTCCAATTGTAATATCGAACTCCAGAACAAGTCTATTTTATTTAAGTTAACACACATAAAAGTAAAATAAATTTTAAATACGAGAAAGTAAATTCTGAACACATAATAAAATAGATTAATTAAATAAAGTTACAATAAAGCTTAAAATACTTAAAGAACAAATAACAAAGACGTAAGTTTTTGAGGACATTAAATATGATTTGACATTCCGCGTGGCAACCCTACCACAGCAGTATATTTTTTATAAAATAGTACTCTGTGTCAATTTCTTCATTGCTCTACTACGACAGAACATTGATTTAGGCTTAACAATGGACAAGTTTAGAGCTTGATGAGTGTTTTAATAAACATTTTTTTTACAGAAAATGCCGTGTAAAAAACGTGAAACTTTTTAAAATTATTTATGTTGTGTTTAGTTTGCCACCTGTCACAAATTCTGACCTACCTACACCATGGGTTGATTGGTATAGAATGCCTTTAGGTATTAATCTCTCCCTTTATTACTTACTTAGTTCAGGTTTCTACATTAGTTATATATAAATAAATTAATAAATAGACAACTAAAGCAGGCTAATTTGTAAACCCTAAGGTATGCCAATTTACTTGCTAGCTGCAAGTTTTATAATATATAATTTTTCAAAGTATAATTTTAGTACTTTTTACAAATAGTCTCGTTTCATCGAAAACAATTCTTCATTCATTCTTCAATTCTTAGTAAGAATTTAAGAATGTTCATTACATTCTTATTAAGAATGTTTTCGATAAAACGAGACAAACTTTTTTTTAGTAAGGATTGAGACAGAATTTAAGACTCAGTTTAAGACCAGTCAAGCGTAAATCAATGTCAAGCGCATAATAGGCCCGTACCTCCATCTGTGCGACGAGTAAGAGGCTTAAAATATGGTGCTCCTAAGTAATTATGTGACCGTGATTGAAACTACAAGTAAGCACCGTAACATGATTACGGCCTCAAGGCCCGTGAAATACGTACTTGAGGTAAATAGCGATAGGCAGGGACATAATAAATTTACATACAATTTATATTTACAGCCATAATTTTTTTTGTCCCACTGCTTGGCACGACTCTTACCCTAAGACGAGACAGAAAGAAGACCAGACAAATGCTATTCAGTCGAAAACTGATATACATCTGTGAGGTCTCCAAGGGTCTTCCTATATCTATCGAAGCGAAATCGGCTTCAACCGAGTTGGTATAACCACACTAGTCGGATAGAGCCGATTAACGCAAATCGGCTGTCGCAAATGGTTTTATTTTCAATATTACTTGGCTAATTAATGTAATTTCGAACATCATCTTGGAACTTGAAAATGTGAGTTACAGATTAGAATACCCACCATTGAGCTATTTATTTTTATTCGTCATGCTACCATCGCTCACTCAAATGCATTGTATGTAACAAAGGTTATTACACTTTTTCACCTACAATATTTCAGCTGTTACATATATTGGTTGTACGCAGAATATACAATATTTCTCTACAATAAGCTCTACTTTCTTAAACACGATTACTTAACTAATTTATGTACAAAACTAAAAAATAAGTAACAAAAATAAGTAGACAAGTAAGTAAAAGTATTATATAATATGATTTAAAACAGATCAGTTCATTATGCCTCGGAATTTCATATTAACTGTGATGGAATTGTTGAGTTTATGGTAGAATAACGGTTAATTAGAACTTTGGTTTCGTTTAATTGCAAACTTTGAGTTCATTAGCTAATTTGGTCCAAAAGCACCATTCATTTATACTTATTTACATTAAATTATTTCGTTCGCACGTTGTTCATATTTCAACAACATGATAAAATATGGCAGTACGCGTTACGTTTGAATTATCACTCGTATTGTTAAGTCTTATAGATATACCAACCGTAGTGACGATAAGTAATTCGTTCAAACCAGTGCGATTCCTTGACCTTTTTGTAAGGGTTTACCCATACCAGCCGACGTAGAATCGGTTTAAATCGTTAAGTCATGTGTATGGCATTAAGTGCGGAAACGGCACCGATCGGTCGAAAACCGTCGGTTGATATGGAGATACCCTAATATGCACATTCGTTTCGGAACTAGCGACAGTTTAAACAGATCACGTGATCGAATGCTAGTCTTAGTATAGTGTGTACGGCACACTGGAGTAACTCGGTGGTGTGATCGTTGGCAGGTGGTTACCACATCGCGGGAAGTTCGCCGGAACGGGCGGTAGATCTCGTTGCGTCCCTATGTGAAGTATTAGGTTCATCCCGATCACTATGTGGTAGATAAAGTGACAGTGAAACAGCCAGTACCCTGAAAGTAAGAGAAAGATATACTTATAAACATGTATTCTTTACTACATTTCAAAGCACAATTTCGAACCAGTGCAACTTTCATGGGATAAAAAACATTAATTTTATTAAACTAAATGGGGGATCACGAGCTTTTTTGTGCTTCAGGATACCTATACCTACCAACATAATAGAAGTTATTAAACCTTACCAGACGAATCGTGTTTCAGTTGTTACCAATTTACCCTCAACTGCCTTCAAGTAATACGGTCAATGGCCTTATTATAGGCATAATCTAACATAACATAATAATATAACATCTTAGACTTCATCGCAACTTTTGTTGTCAAGTATTTACTTATCATAATTATGTAAAAAAACCAGATCATGCATTAAAATACCCCTGTATTGCGCTTAAGTGAAAAATCTTAAAAAAAAATTACCTGGATTATCAGCTTTTAGCCTTAAAACGACATATCCGTTGTTTGGTACGGCGAGAGTGTCTTTGAAGGGCGGAAGGTTATACTGTCGGTGAAGCAATCCTTTTCGGTCTAGATCCAGGGCGTGTTTTAAGTTGATCTTCTTTATATTCTTGTCCGGCGACCGGCCCATACCGATCACATTGTAGGACGTCCCGTGAAGGTGGAAAGGATGAGATAGATTCGGTGATTGGACTGAAAAGGAAACAAATATTAGCTTTTAAACAACAAAAATAAAAAAAACATGTATAATATAATTATAAATAACAACTTCCTGTTGTTACGCTCGCTTGGATTTGGAAAATTTACAAATAAAGTTTACAAAATTTCAGCTTCATTTAGTTCCAAGACTGAATGTATGAGTCTTCCCTGGACAAGAGTTATCTTTTTATAGTGATAAAATATTATTAGACTGAATCGTCATCATTATCACAACCTGTAACTTTCTCACTACTGGGGTCAGGTTTCCTTTCACAAGGGGTTAAGTCTACTATCCTCCAAGCTGGCCAAGTTAGTACGGAGTGTAAGGAGACTCCATCCAAGCCCTGCTCTACAACGGATGAATCTATGGTGACTGGACCCTTTGGAGGTCGCTATACTACCCAGTTTTATCGCTACGGTACTCATGGTAGTCGGGTTTTATTGTCAGTTTAACTGGCTATCGTACTTTTTCAAAATAGAATGTGCAATATTTTTACCTAAGTCGGTCATAGAGAGTCAGAAATAATGTGGGATCCCATGTCCATAAACGACATCAAGTGGCTATTTGCATAAAAAACATTAGAAGACCTCCTACTAGATCATCCATCCATCTTTCAAAAATTACACAGGTCATCTCGTTAGTACGTGGAAACATTTTCTATCACTGTATACCTTCATCCACAAGCACTATCTCTACGATGGAGTTAAGCGGAACATCGATCATGTGCGTGCAGCGGCAGTCAACGGGGCAGTCGGCGGGGCGGTTGTCCCCGTTGCAGAAGAGATCAGGGTTCAGCTCGTGCATCTGGGACAGCGGCGGCGCGGGCGGGGCTCGGTACGAGATCTCGTCCACCAGGCTGATCAGATGGTCTGCGCCTGGCGCCACTGTGAAGGAAGGAGAGAGAAATTGTGGCATTACAATCTGAAGTAGATCTCCCGAGTTTTGTTTTAAGAGCGGAGAAGCTACCTATTGGTAAGCTTCAGCGTCACCAATGGACATCAATAAACACCAAAAGCATTTTTGATGCGTTGGTGATCAAGATAGAGGAGAGAAGAAGGAAAGTGTTAGTTCTCTTGTGATATGAAACACTTTGACTTACACTTTACTGACCGCACACGCAACTGCTGTTAACTCAGTTGGTCATTAACATTGACACTATTGGGCTATTAAAATTCATACTGACCTAAGTAATTCTTGTAGGTATTCTCTTTGAAGAGGTCCTGTGGCTTGTAGAAGTGAAATCTGAACGGAAGGAAGATCTTCACATCTGGTCGCTCCTGTAGTATCGCTTTGTCGATTGGTTTTCCCGACTTTAAATTGCTGACACATACCGCATCGTTCCTTTGTACATCGCAAATAGCGTCCAACGGGTTAAGAATCTGAATAAAAAATATAATTATGTATTATGTTAATATGATACACACCCAACAGTATATTATACCAGTGATAGCATAATTCAAAGATTATGTACAAGCAATAAATTACTAATAAACAACCTGTATATCTGCATCGTGCAACAGCTACCCGCAATGTCGAATTACATTCTCGACTAAATAGTATCAACTAGTTGAACTACTGTAAAATTTGCTGCATCAATCACTACTAGTGCTTTTACTACTAGTGTAACAAATGTAAATATTTACAAAAGAGAAATCAAGGGTATTAACAAGTTGATCGTTTTTGTGAACATGTAGAGTTTGGGAAGAAATAAAATAATGTCATATTTTAATACATTATATTTATCAGTAAAAAAATTTATAATTTTCTTACAATAATATGATAAATACGATTTTCGCGTACGCAGCATAAAGCCGCAAGTTTAATCAATACGAATATATATGTATTCCCTATATAATTATTGGTGGACTAGGAACTGCCAATGGAAGTGTCCGGAATTGCCTTGGTAAGCGTTATATTTATTTAGGGTAAAATATCTTAGGTATCTTATAATGGTAACTGGGAATGGTAACATGATTGTGGGTCTACAATATTTTCTATATTAACATTATGACGATAAACAGTCTTGTTCCGGAAAAGTGCAATGTTCATACATTAGAGATAGCATTGTGTACAGTGTATTTACAAATATTGCGGACTATTTACAGTTCCTACGATTTTGTTGGTTTGCATGCAATAAAGGGTTAGTAACAGGGTATAAACGTATATCTTACATTCCTAAGTATGATTTTTAACACATAAGATTTCAATATATACACGAAATAAATATCCTTGGCGAAAAAAACAATGGCAAGTAGTTAGTTACAGAACAAACGCATTCACATTACAATTCATAAAATACAATTAGGTGAAAAAACACATATTATGTTGTATATTTAGAAGCCTCAAAATACAAAATATTTAACTCGTAGGCGACACGTATAACCGAAGATATCACCAAATATGGCATGTTTATTCTAAAATCAGCTCAAAGAAACACGTATCACCATTAAATAAAGTCATCACAAACCATCATGAACTCTAAACATTCGAATACAAAATAAACACATGGTAGAGTCGAGCACTTCGAATCTACCTAACACATCACACAAAACAAACATAAAATTATACTTAGTCAACATTATTAAATCAACTGCTACCAATTTTGTACGAAGGTAAATTGAAATATTTTTAGGAACAGGTCTAATTGATGGGTGGCAAGTGATCTCCGCACGTGGGGAAGTTAGGAGGGATGGGGGGAAGGTCAGCTTGGGTGCCTACTTGAAGCACTACGTTCATTCCGATAACGATGTGGAATAAGAAGTGACAGTGAAGGAGCCAGAAGCCAGGGTTGTTGGCTCTGAAACGGAAGATGACGTATCCATTATTGGGAACGGCGATGGTGTCCTTCGCCGGGGGAAGGTCTCCTTGCTTGAGGTGACGCTGGAGCAAACCTCTCCTGTCCAGATCAAGGGCGTGTTTCAAGTTAATTTTCTTGACGTTCTGGTCGGGCGATCTTCCGATACCGATGACATTGTACGAGTATCCGTGTAAGTGGAACGGGTGAGATAAGTTTGTGATTTGAACTGAAAGTGAAAACGATGATTAGTAAAGCTTTGCATTTACTTTGGCGCATAATTATAAGATTTGTGCATTTGTGTTTTACGTTACCTTCGTCTACTAGAACGATTTCCACTATGGCATTAAGTGGTATGTCGACTTTGTGTGTGCACATGCAATTTTGTCCACAATCAGCAGGCCGGTTGTCACCGTTGCAGAATTGTTCAGGGTTGATATGGTCGTACTGACTTAGCATGGGAGCTGGCGGAGACATGTAGGAGATTTCGTCTATCAAACTCATCACGTGAGTTCCTCCCGGAGCCACTGTCGAAAAAAGACGTGTTCACAGCATTTGCATGACCAACATTAGAGAATAGGATTGTAAAGCAACTTCTTACCCAAATATCTGTTGTAGGTGTTAGGCTGGAAGAGCATCTCAGGTCTGTAAACGAAGAAACGGAAGGGCAAGAAGATCTTGACGTCGGGACGCTCTTGTAAGATGGCTGGGTCGATGTGTCTGGCGTTTTTCAGTTGGCTCACGCAAATGGCGTCGTCTCGCTGTATATTACATCTTGCATCCAAGGGATTCATAACCTGAATAGTTAGTGAGGAGAAAGGATCGTGCAATTACTACGTATATACGTGCATCATCTAATCTACTAATTTCAACTACTTTATTTTGCACACACTACTAACAACCAAATGGAAGTTATTTGGTAACAAGTTCATTCTTCTACAGAAAATACTAAATGCATACCGTAACATACTTTCGCTTTATCAACTTTGCTAGTCTTGAAATTACATCATTGCATCAAATAAACTATTGACACATTGATTTTATAAAGAAAAGTTGATAAAGTGATTTTTTTAATCAAGGTAAATTTACAATAGTTTTATGTATAGTTGAGTATAGAAGTGCTATAATAAATCTAACTACAAATCAGAGACTATTAGACATGTTCAGTTATAATGGTATATACAAATTGTTGAAGATGTTTTACTACTATCTAACATTATATATATAATAACAGTATTTATAATTGGTTGCTAAAATATAGCTTGGATTTCATAGGATAGTGTTCAAGTTTAAGTAATCGACGGCAGCGTGGACCAAGTCTAATCGAGGTTGCAGTACCTGCTCTAAGAATCCAGTTTGCAATATCCGCCAATTAATAAGTGCGACAACTTGGCTCGTGACATGAGATCTATGTTTGCGAGAACGGAAGCGATTCATAGAAGTACTAATTAAATACATTTGCATTTTAAAATAGCTGCAAAATCCATTTGCATATATACAAAATTCGTGGGTGTATCGGAAAGCTAACCCAATGCAGTGAAAAATGATGTTCTATATTTCATTTTTGATTTTATTAAACAACTGCTTGAACTATACGTTTTGGGTGGTTCACTTACAACTCCTTGCGGGATTCCGATGTCGTAGGTCGGCGGAGGAGTGGATGGCTGGTAAGGTCCTCTTGCGTAACGCAGAATACCCAATTGCTGGGTCCTCTTAATGCCGCACTCTCCAAGACCTCGTACTTGGATCCAGTAAGCGCCAGGAATATTGTTTGCTTCGATCACGAAGTCGTATCGTTCGCCTGAAAAGTGATAAAGATGGTTTTAAGACAGGAGCCTGCAAGCGAACAAACATGCAGTCGGGCTCTGATTGTTAAGTTATCACCGTTATTATACACATCCTAATATCTATCATCAACGCCTTCCCAGCTAAAAAGCAACTCATTTCTTACCTGCCTCTCCCTGTTGCCGAAATATTCTACAAATAATTTTAAAAACTTGATAGAAACCCAGTCAAGTAAAGAAAACTAAAACGCCAACGCCCAAATACTGTTGGGAAAAAACTGGCTGGTGGTGAACTCCAACAGGTGGAACCTGTCCTCATTAAATCGTTGTTCATCAAGGCGTACCAAGAAGTACAGGTTGGTTTGGCCTCAAGGATGGACAGACAGTTAAAATTTTAGCACGTCGGATTGTAGATGATTAAGTATTTGGTGTTGTAAAATAGGAAGTACGCTGCGTGCAATAATATTATCCAATTTTCTTCGCTTGAGTTGATGTACCAATTAACTAGATTACAACATACAAAGGCGTGGTCGTGGTTTTTCTTCAAATTATGTGCGATAACTGGTATTCTCTGGTTGAATAACTCTCATTTTATTTTACTCAGACGCTGTTTTAAATCACTTAGTCTACTTTGGTGGTTTTGGGCTATTATTATCAGATGATGATGTATCCAAAATTTGTAACGAAATAACGTAATTTTGAAGTTAAAGTTTTACCTGAAAACGAGATGATAGTGTTCACTTGAACGGGTTGAACGGCCTCGCCGTCAGTGGCAATAACTGTCAAATTGTGTCCCTCGAAGGTGACCTGCGCTGGGCACACGGATGCAAATGCGTTAATCATTCTGAATCTATACCGTCTTCCTGGCGTGATGGTAAAAACTTCCAGAGGAGTGTTGGTCATGAAACCGGTGTTCGGGTCTCTGAACTGTCCTTTTCCGTTGATCAGAAGTGATTCTGGATCCTGACCGGTGTTCACTGCAAGACGACCAGGATACCTTTCTGCGGCGTCCTCGTGCAGCCAATCGCTGATGAGCATCACATGCGTGGTCAAATCATAGTCGTAAAGGTGACTGTTGGGATCCTTAGAAGGTGGCTGTCTAACAATGATGCTTCCGTATAGGCCGTCCAGTTTTTGAAGACCAGTGTGAGCGTGCCAGAAATGAGTACCAGCGTTGCCTTGCCATTGGTATCTGTAATAACGAGCAAGATAATTTCAATTGTCATGGCGATGAAGTGATTTATAGAAATCTGAAATTTTCCGAGTTTTAGCAATCAATTGCTTACCTGAAGGTATTTCCTTGTTGAATGGGACATTGAGTGACGAATGGCACACCGTCGTAATACTGAGATCCACGTTGCCAGATACCATGCCAGTGAAGAGTAACCTCCATACCTTCCATGTGATTTTCTACATCAACAACAACTTTGTCGTTTTCGCAAACTTGAATAGATGGTCCTGGTAACATTCTGTTAGCTGATAGAATTCCTCTTTCTACTCCATCAGCGAGGACACATTGACAGTGAGACCATACGACGTTAGTTGCGTTTGGTGTGCACACTTGACAGGCTCTGTAATAATAAAAATAACGAAATAAACAAGCAAATAACTTAGAGCTGCAGACATTGTCAATCATGAGTGATTAACTAAGTAAAATCTGGGCGATCTTTTGTTGGACAGCTTACCACTATGCGCCAAAAATTAAATTTCTTAAACACTTGCATGCTTAGAGCCGTTTGTCTAGCAGCCTATCTAGGGTGAAATATAGTTAGACAGCTGTCGTAGCCATAGCGGACGTTTAAAGGTAGTATTAGAATTTACAAATCTTGTACTGACTCTTCACCCCTTTACCAATCTAATGGAGCGGCGAGCTTGGTAAAGTATTTTTCTTAATACCGCATAATGGACTGCGAATGGGTTGAAACCAACTAAGTGAACTAGTAACTCGAGTTAAGTGTCAATTTTCGCGTCTATTTGCTTATTACACAACAATTTCCCCTCCCTGGATGAATAACTAACGCAAATGATCACGAAACCATGTTTGCATAAGGTCTGTCGTCACCTATCAATTACACGCAGTAGTAACGGAATTCGTACCAATTCACGTATAGAAACGGTGTTAAAAGCAACTTATCTATGTGAAATAAACCGTTAAATTAATGTGCGAAATGAAAAAGTGTGCCAACAAGTTAATGATTTTACGTGGCCTGTAAAACGTAAATAAAAGTGATTTATTGTATGTTTTGGTACATAATGAGTAATTTTAGTAACTTGATTTAGCAACAGTTAATACAGCCTCTAACAAAGCACATTCAATCAAAACCAAAATATTTTCAGAAAATTAATTGCTTAAACGAAACTAGTCTAGAAATCCAAATATCCCATACTAAAAGCTAAGCAATGACAAAACTTAAAAAGAGATTAAAACAATGGAATATAATATCCGTATATAAGAATAGTAGTTAGAAATACTCACGCTCCCAATACGGTGTAAAGTTCAAGAGTGAAATGGTAGTAACAGATTCTCGGCGGTTCATTCTCTCTGCAAGCTCGCGCGCACTCATCAGGGGCAGACAGTGCAGGATTTCTTCTCAGCTCAGCGGTGGCGCTGCTGGTAAAGTCAAGATGCTTCATGAAAGGTCTTCCGTTCGCCTTCCTTGCCAACGGTGGAAGAGGATTGCTGCTTCGGAAGCTGCCACTGAGCGGACCGCTGCCGCTCGTTTGGACGAAGGGATTCGCTGCTGGTTCCACCGTACTGCCTATGCCTGCAAAGGACCCGTAGGGATCGTTGCCAGTTGGATGGGTCTGAACTAAGCCATGGGTGGAAGAAAATACGCTTCCACTGGCCGAGTTCTCGCGGAACGGTGTTGCTGTGCCGGCTTGCCACCAAGACGCTGACGTTGATTGGTCATCAGCTGCGTTGATGGCATCTGTAATAAAAAACAATAATATTAAAAAATGATCTTCAAAATAACGTTTTTTTAAACTTAACGGTTTTTACGTTTAACTAATCGCAGGAGACAGGCTGATAAATTTTGTATATTTTTTCTGTATTTTGTAATCGGTATAGGATTTTTGATCGCCTCGTCACACTCCTCGCACCACTTATCAAAGTTGTATGGTTGGGTGCTGCCGGTATGAACCATGACACTTAAAAGTATGTTGATTTGGTACATAACATTGTGAACTTCTAGCACTTGTTCAATGGTCTTTCGGAATATTATGATTTTCATAACTATGTACACGGTTGCTGCGTCAGTTATTAATTGTTTTTCTGAACCAGTCGACAGATTAAGGTCGTGCTATCATAATAATATTCGAGAGTGTGGCGCTACGTCCAAATTATTAACAAATCCTGTATATATAAATGTAAGCTTGTGGGTTAAAATAGTACCTATACAGTTTCACCTACTGAAAAGTTTAATTAATAAAAACAATTTATAGTAGATAACCAATCTGAGACCACAGAGATCATAATAAAGATATTTTTTACTTTTCAAATAATAGAAACTACAATCTATTACAAACTTGTTATTGATAAAGTAGAAACAAGTGTATTGGTAAATTTAAATTCAATTTCATGCTTCTTTATGAGTTATAATTACATGGCAGTACGCCCTACTGTTACTAGGGCATTAATTAGAGCATGAAATTCAGGCTGTTGAGTTCATATCTGAATTCCTTTAGATCTACAATAAATTCATTAAATAATAATAAAATTACTTTGATCTACTTAGTTTTATGTAACGAATTTGTTGTGGTAACAGCAAATTGCTGTTCGCAAGCTAACAGGGTTTGAATTACGATACTGTAAACCGTTAAATTATTTAACAAGTGACACAAAATCGCTGATCTAGACTTCTGGAGTCATTTCACAAGCAGTTAAAGCCCGTAATGTATTCGAGAGATATGTTTAATAGATAAAAATGGCGTTCGGTTCGGCGGGTGCTGATGCAAATTCAGTCCAGAATCATTGGTGTCCAGCGCGTTGTCACGAATGTGTTGCAAGCCGTGAATTGGTGGGGGCCCTTGTAGGTACTCTATCCTTAAA
Organism: Ochlodes sylvanus; assembly: GCA_905404295.2. Classification (NCBI taxonomy): domain Eukaryota; kingdom Metazoa; phylum Arthropoda; class Insecta; order Lepidoptera; family Hesperiidae; genus Ochlodes; species Ochlodes sylvanus. The sequence goes on along the minus strand of FR990126.1, from coordinate 4,287,085 downwards.
CAAGGACTTTTACTTCCTCGTTAGCCGCTGTTACAGTTTCTGGCCGATTTGATCTACATTAAGTCGAACGTTACACTTAAATGAACATTCTGCGATACGATCAATTCTATTATCTTTCAACATCATCTGTTTCTCAATGTTTGCATCGTCTACCATTGTTGCGGCCTTTTTATTTACAGTTCGACACTAACTTAGGATACCCGGCCTTGGTTTGACCCAACTTTTACTTCCTGCTACACTGTAAACATTATTGTTGACACGAGTGTCTACTCGTGTCAACAATAATGTAGATAAACACACGAGTATTAGGGGCATCTTGACGTCCTTTTTGTTTTATTGATATTTCATGTTATTGGTAAGATTTCATCCCAAAATCGAAAATGTTTTCCATTAAAAATACATAATGTAATTTCCGAGACGTGAGTGACATTAACGTAACTACTACCGCAGTATGTTGACATAAAAACAAAATTAAACGACGTAAGCTAAATTAGATCAGACGATGTTCAATTTATATGTTCTTTACTTCATCAGTAGGTATCTATAGTCTATAAATAACTATCGTAAACCGACCAATTATTGGCACTTTAAGGGTGAGCTACGTGTCAGTCTGAAATTAAATTACCATAAAATCTTATTTGCAAAAGCTAGTAGACAAAACATGTGGCAGAATCAAAAAAAATACTTTAATCTTTGTTTTTATAATCATTTTTATGGGATTGAATAATATTAAATAAATATTTTATACTTAAATCCGAAAGACTACAGAAAGTCCTATTATTGGCACACAAATTCCTAATATTGGCATTAACTAGTCCAATTATTGGCACCTACCTACCATTCCTACCTACTTTACTTAGGGTATAATTAAAACACTGTTTTACACTGTGTGCTTTTATTTTGGTATGTTATATAAATTAAAGTATTTAAAGTTTTCAAAAATATACTAGCTGAACCTGCGGACGTTGTTCCGCCATATAGATTGTGAATGATTAAAGCGAGATTTAAATTTGAGGGACGAGGGAAGGGAAGTAAAAATTTGGGATTATGTGTATTTTTTTATGCCACACCATAAAAAAATAACCAAAAAAAATTTGTTCAGAAATTGAAATTTTTTTTTTAGGGTGAACAACCCTTAACATTTAGGGGTATGAAAAATAGATGTTGGTCGATTCTCATACCTACTCGATAAGCACACAAAATTTCATGAGAATCGGTCGAGCCGTTTGGGAGGAGTATGGTAACTAACATTGTGACACGAGAATTTTATAAGAGATTAAAAATAAACTTATACCTAGGTACATAACGTAAAATCGTTTTTTTATTCTAGGTACCTATTCGTTTTGGTACTTTCACCTTATGAATACTTTAATGATCTTTGAGATCTTTTAACTTTAATAGATTCATATAGGTAGGCTATATGAATCTAACTATACCATTTCCATTTCTTTATTTTCTCGATGACAGTTCTGTAGTAGTGTTGTGACCAAATAAGTAATGATATCGATCGCATATATTTATTATATTAAATTCATCAGATTTTGATTAAAATAAATAAACAAAGATTACCTGTTGTTATAATTATTTCGTTTCATTGTCGAGTACCTACCTATACCTACTTATTTTACAACAAATTCGTAAATTTTAAAATAGTTGGCATTATCAATCAAGAATAAATACGTGGAACATCTTGTAATGAAATATAATATTAGTTAATAAATTTGTAAAAAAGCATCCGGCAGTAGTTTAGTTTCTTACATTTTGTAAAAAAATATCGGGTCTGTTAACGTGTTACGTTTATCGATATAGCCCATCCCTATCAGTTTCTCAGAATCAGGTATAACCTTGTACGTGTGTAAACGTCATATTTTTATAAAATAATGCATACATAATGTAAAAAAGACGCTCGTTCAAGTTTTCACAGGAGCTGTCATCGAGAAAATAAAGAAATGGAAATAGTATACTTATCTATATATGAATAAAAAACATACACATCGGTTATTAGCACTCCATATTCTATTATGGGCACCACTGCCAATAATTAGTTTTTGCTATTAGCACTGTGGGCCAATATTTGGAAATTACTACTTAAGAAAAAAATATTGATGGATAAACAATAATTTAATTATAACCTTTACAAAATAGATCATAAACTCGCTTGTTGATAATAAAATAAATAGTGCCAATAATAGGATTTTGATGAATTTATTGGTCCATATGTTGGCACACGAAATAAATAAAATGTGATAAACAAAATAAAAAAAATATCTTTGAATCTACTGCTTAGATGTGTAATTAAGTATATTAAATTATTTTGAAAGTATCAATAAGCCGAATAGCTGCGATATACTATGATTAATAAAGCTCTCATCTTAAGAAGAAACCAAAAAAACTACTCCAAATGACTAGCACAAAATGTCAGTTGTTATTTCTAAATCACCATATTGGTTATTGGAACAGTTTTGCCAATTTGTAACAGAGAAATAACACTAATTTACGTTTTTATGCATACCGAACTTGAATAGTCTATAGTTTCCTTGTATTTTTTAACTAAACTCTAAAGTGCCAATAACTGGACGAGTGCCAATAATTGGTCGGTTTACCCTAGGTTTATTTCTTAGTTATTATTGTACAACTTGACAAAAATGCAGTCATAATTTGTTTTTTTTTTAATTTCGTTGGTTTTATGGCGTTAAATATGTCGAGTGTCTTAATTTAGACACTTAAAAGAACACTAGGTTTTCGTCGTATCTGCGTACTATTATTACCCTTACATAATTATTATTACGAGGCCTAGGTATTAGCAGATCCTAATCTTACTCAGAATTCATTAGTTAATATAAACCAGAGCAATGCTGGCAAAACCTGAAATACGCTTGCTCAAAAGTGCCCAGGTTGTATTGTAATTAAAAGTGGTGATTTATTGGTCTGACTACATAAAGGCTGCTATTACGAATATAAATACATCAGTTACCGCTTGTGCCTTCAGGCGGGCTTATTAGGAATTTATCAGAGCAGCTACGTTATAAATTGCAGGTTAATCAATTAGAATCTGGTACGACGCTTGTCTGACTGCCGGCGAGTAAGCGATAATCATTTATTTATTTTATATCTATTATCGATATCGGATAATAGCTTCACATTCACTGGTATTACAAATTCGTTAAAATGATCATATTTTAAATATGACCGTCACACTCATTTCCATTCAGATTTTATGTAACTACTGAGGATGGACTCCTCAGCTATGAGGATGCCTAGAGCACTGAACTGTAATCGAACAAACTGTACGAATGTCTACCCGGCTAGAAATCGCACACCTGTACCAGATTACAAGGTATATTCTACCTTGTAATCTGGTACGAATATACCTTGTATTCTGGTACACTCGTACCAGATTACAAGGTAGAATATACCTTGTAATCTGGTACGAGTGGTGGTGGTAGTGGTACGAGTGGTATACTTAGTTGACCACCCACGCTTCGCTTCACCTGTGCCGTTGAATATAATTTACAGAATTAACAACACCTTCGCTTATCGTTCTTCGCGGATAACACGTTTACTCGATTGCTATGTTTTTGTAATCGATGAGACAATTTCTCTCTTCCTAGTATTAAGCATTGACAGCTTTCGCGATGTAACTCTGAGCGCTGTGTATTACCGTGTTTGTTGACAAATTAATTGACTTTACGTAATAAACGCGGCAGTGTGAAACAAACAAATGCTAGTTTTATTACCTAGCTCAAATTTACAGTTTACACAATAAGATAAAGGCAAAGTTTGTGTGTTTGTTTTATTCTTTGGTTAGTCACTTGTTATTTTTATTGTGCTTCGCTGTCTTTTATTTTTGTGTATAAACACATTTATATTACAAAATTGCTAAGACATTTTCAAGAATTGAAACTATAAATCATTAATACACTACTTAATATACCAACTAAACAGTTAACAGCAAAATATGGAAATCACAGGAAACGAAATCAACAGTATTCTAAACATCAGACATCAGTGAGAATGGTTATTTAATTGATCGACTGAACGTTATCCTTATGCGTGAGTGGTGTCGATTGTCGGTTATTGGCTGTCGGTTCGTCGGTAATTAGATACCAGTAAATTGATTAAAGGCCTAAGGCCGTATGTGTCGTTAATGAATTGTGCGATGATATTTGCTGCAGGCGCTTATGTCATTGTACTACTAATGTATCTTCTAGATCTGATTAACGGGGGGAATGGGATTCCCGTAGAGGTTCGGTTGTGGGTAACAATTAATCCTTCTGAGTTTTCCAGAGATACAAAAAACCTGATGCTTTATGCTGATCCGATTCATCCGAAATAGGGGCCCATGTCTGCTAATTTGTAAATGATTTGATTGCGTTGTGGTTAAATAGTTTGACAAATTTCGTATAAGTACAAAATGGGTGAAAATTGTGGCAAACTATGAAAACACGAAACTATCGAAGTATTTATAAATTATTGTAACTTCTAAAATGTTAAAATAACTAAAAGTCTCTTGATTTTTTTCTCTTAACTTTGACTCATTGCAGAACATGATTGGTTTATAAAAACTTAAAAACCTGTCCAATAAACTTAACTGCAATATCTCAATCAATAACCTAAATTAATAAGTGAAGTTAAAATAAAACATTATGCTTTTAAACTGAAATTGTATGTTCATCTTGATAATGCAGCGAGCTAGATCCATACTTTGATATAGACACGTGTCCAAATGTCAGAATAAATTGCATTCCAGATTTTAGATCATGATAAATAACTGTTGATTATGATAACTGCAAAAAAAACTCATCGGGAAATGTGCACTTTTACTTTGGTACTGGTCATCGTCATCGCAACCCATAACTGTCTTATTGCCAAGTGTATACTAGCGTCCCGGTCCCTCCCACCCTGGTCTTCATTGAGAACTTTCACTCTCGCACAGGTCTTACGGGTAAACCCGGACGACGGTCCAAGGCCAGCAGAGGCCTCAGACTGACCTATGAGCGAGGATATGTGGGGGCATCAATTCTTATCCGAACCTTTTGCATAAATATTAATTCTTCATTGCGGGGGTAGCAGGCTGACGACAGATTCGCCCACCTCTTTTATTGTGCCCCAACCGAATAAACGGGCGCTAGGCTTGGCTTATGTGTCGGGAAAGCCCAATACCCATCGGGGCTATTTGGAGTACCTCCCCTTCGAACTCCACCTAGGTTACTGTGAGATGTTAAGACGCTGCGCACGCCGTAGGAAGTTTAAGAAGAAATAAACAATATTTTATCAATGAAGTTTGTACCATCTTATTTTACCTACTACTTGAATGCAGTAAATTGATTTGTTTTATTAAAGGCATAGATGGATGATGAAGTACGTGCATGAATAAAGTTATCATTTTACAGCATTGTACCAAGATATAAGGTGAAAGCGTCCTTATGTCTGGTAAATTAAAGGTAGCGGTATTAGTTTCAACAGAAGGACTACGATTTGCTTACATAAAACCACAGAAAACTTTCAATGCCATTGACTCTTTCATTCAAGATAAATCAAAGCTGTAGTAGCTACTTAGGTATATCCGCTGTTTTTTTAACAGCCCCATTAAAATATGTTTGTGCAGACTTTGTCTTTAAACTGTATGTATTGTTATAGAAACTTGACAAACAATACAAAATACAACGAAAAGCAAACGATATTAGTAAAATAAAAATAAAAAATATTATACGTACTTACGTATTTTTACAAAAAAATCGTGTAGTCCTGAAATTGATTTTGCAATAGAAAACACGTTGAGTCAGTTACGAGTTTAATATGATGCATACGCTGTGGGTGGGATCGCGATTATGAAATGCAGTAGAAGGTCACATCGTCCGTTTTACAATTAGTCGCTATTCGATTAGCTTCGATAAAAATACCTAATTTGATTGGAGGTCGGCATTAATTTCTCTTACGGCAGGACAATGACTATTATTATATATTTAATTCGATATTATTACAAAACTGGCTGTTTACTTCGGAATCATTAGTTTAGCGTTTTAAAAAGTGCCGTCCTTAAAAACTATTTTAACTTTTGAACTATGCCGAACTATATTTGAATAAAGAAAATCAGAACTAGTTGCATGTAAGTGATAGGAAAACTAAAAATTAAAGATGCAGAAATAAAAATAAATGGTTTCATAAGGTTACAAGGAAACAAAAAAAGGATGACTAGTAATCCCCCGTTGCCTTTGTAAAAAAATAATTTTATTATCTTTCTTTATTTGCGTCTTAAGGGGGCCTTTTTAGCCGCTAAGTTACGTCTAGCTAAGCTTAATGTTATTATCGTTTTAAATTAATAACAATTTCTTTAAATTACATACATGTACAATCAAACCGTTATTTAATTATTCTTGTACGTAGATACAGATTATAATCTTACGTAAGTACCAGTAAATATAGATTTAGGTGTCAGATCAAATCACCTGTTAACTATTAGATATTAAATTAACAAAGATTGGCGTAACTGACACGGCCTTAATATTACTGCGTTTAAGTCGTCCGCAGTTATTATTTGTGGACTTATATTTCTAACAATGTTGATTGAATATTTTTGATTGAATAATTATATCAATAAATAATTATTACACAAATTACAACGCTGGCTTAGGTTAGTCACATTTGTAATTGATAGGTAAAATCTGTTAGCAAGTGAATAGGTTGGAGAACAGACAGCGAAATGAGGTAAAAGGTTCGTACATTTCTCTACTAATTAATACATAACTATATCTCTATTGTCGATATGCAAGTTGTGAATGAACCTTATTGGGACCTTATAGGCAAACGAGCTGACAGGCTACTTGGCGTTAAGTGGACATCGCCGCCGTGGACGAGGGCTCGAAACAATAAGCACTAATGTTAAACCTACTTCTTGACCGGTTCTCCAAAATTGCATACAAATTACCCCTCAAAATGACGGTGGACCTTCAGGAGAAAACAGTATGCGAGGAAAATGAAGAAAAGTATTCAGGCAGAAGAATCGTAAACCCATTACGCACCAATTGTAACAAATACCTTACTTACAGTTACATGGCACCAATCCAGGAGGCCCAGAGCATACTCTACCGCGTTATTGCAGTGCGATTTGCTGAAGATATAGTGTAGCTACATGATAAAACCCAAATTTTACCAGCCTTTTTATATTGAGTCAGGAGACCCATGACAGAGAATGTAACTTGTTGTTACCTTGTTACGTTCCGTCAATAGTTGTTATGTAACTTTATCCAGTTAGTGAGTTCATCAGCCCATACATCCTTAAATAATGAAGTTTACGTTTACAAGATATTGATGTAAACTCTTACCAGACGACTGTCCGGAGCGGTCAAGCGTGAATAGTGAAAGTGAACGTTTTGGAACGGTTTGGAACGGATGGAACAATGATTGGTTTGGACTTGATACGCGAGTAATATATTCGATGTTACATTTATAGCTTGATTGATTAATGCAAAATGACGGGGTTTGATTTACGAGAGCTACTCGTCTTACGGTTAATACAGAGCGTGTCTATTAGAAGATTGTTCATTAATATTTAATTTTTAAGTGATGGTAACTTTGAATAAATCCATAAGCAATCAATAATAGGTATGGGTTAAAATAGTCGTTATATATGATACATAATTATGATACAGATGGCTTAAAAGTCGCAAAGCGCATTAAAACTAACAAGATCTTGCTTGAAGCCTGCTAATGACTAATATTATTAAACTATATCCAATATTTATACCATGAAAATTCACCAGAATTTTCATGTAATAGAAATTATAAATCCGTATTATTTCAGTTATATTTATTTATGTGATTTGAAGAAAGTATTTTTGTATTGATACACATTAAATTGAAAATCTTTAAATAAACTATGTTATAAGTGTGAAAGTTCATTAGTAAGATAAAAACATATATGAAATACGACGTCTAGAAAGCGCGGAGATAATTTGTTCGACTTCATTTAAAATGAATAGCTATCAGATGTTCATGTCTAGAACAATTATTTTTCAGGAAATTTGAAACCGGCGCCATTCTCAAACTAAAATCCGTTAAATCGTTAGATCATTTACTATCGTTTCCTACTTTCAAGAGCAGTTAATTTAAATGAAACACGCGATTTTACTCTAATATTATTAAATGAAATAAACTAAGTAGTAATTGCTTTTATATTACTCATTCTGCCGCTATTGTTAATCTTTGCAATCTATCTTTTCTCTAGGTATGTCATGTTTTAAACAAACGTTTAATAAAGGATTTAATGGAGCCTATGCCGAGTAATATAAATAAAATAAAATAAACGCTTACTCAATCATTCCCCTGCTCTAGGATTCCCTGTGTCGCGGGTTGCATGTACAACATAAATAACACATCACTAACATCCATGACATCATCATCATAACTTCAAACGGTAGATATCTTTTATGAAAGATATCAGCTGTTGCGATAAGATCACCCTTTGCGTACCTTTACCCTATGTTATACAGTATTATGTGTACAATACTTTAGATTACAGAAGTGGACAAACAACGTGAACACTTCAATAAACAAAACTGCATACCCTGAATTTTTAAAAAAGAAGTAACGAAAGTGGTTAAAAGTGAAGTACTTCACTCTTTCCTTGCCGTATCGTACCGTATCAAGTGATTTAACGCTTCGCAACATCCGTTCGGACTTTCGATGATTCACCGTTCGTTGCATATTTTATTACAGCTTCCTCTTCGAGCAACTATTTCTTCGGAGCGTTTAATCTGTTGCTAAGTCTTGCCCTTTGGCGGCCTAAGAACTTTCGACTTTACAAGGTCACTTTGTAACCACGCAAACTACCGCACTCCTAATTTTATTATACGAATATGAAAGATAGAAGGATCTTTTCATATTCGTGCCATCGTAATGTCGTAATTCTAATTAATAACTACTACACAACCCTCATGCTTCACGCGATCGACATAAAAAATTGTGGCCCTGTAACTGAATGTATGCAATTAAATAACGATTACATTTTAGCCTTTTTTGATAGCTGTTTGCGTGTTAGGGCGGAAATAATTTAAATACATGAAAGTCAAAACGTAGGAGAAACGGGAATAGAATAAAGAAGTGTTAATGGGGGTAGGGTGCTTAAAAGGTCGTTGGAACCCCGCTGCATGGGGTTCCTAATTCGTCTTTATTTAATTTAACAATTTCTTATATACAATTATGTTAAAGTTAGTGCTTGAATGATATACATATACTTCTACAACGTAACCTAACCTATTGCATCTTATTTAATTTAAATTGCAAATACTTTAAACATCAGCCGCGAATTGATCATCTTCCTTATAGAATTGATTTATAAAAACCAATTTTGTCACTTCCATTAAGAGGGGGTATAAAGCAAAATTGGCAATCGTAGATTCAATTTTTACAGTACTAGATCAAGTTTCTAGAACCTGAATAAGAACATAGTTATACTTCATTATATTATTGAGTGAATGTAAGAAGCAAAAACATAAAAAAATTAAATTTTCTCGATAGAAAAAAATCACAAAGTTAGGTCTAATTTTCAACTGAAATCAATTTATTTTCAATATGGTGCATATTTTTGAGTCAATATTTTAATATATTATGCTAATTAGTATCACGGAGAGATTTGTAGATCGATTTCTAAATCAAATCTATAATTTACGAATTATTTAAATAAAATACATTTGTAGGATTTTGACATGCTCTGTTTCATTAATCAGTCGCCATTGCTCCATTGAGACGCGAAGACTGTGTCAGTCTGCTCGGCATGTGAAAAATATTTCGTGGTGTACATTTGTGACTAAGAGCGTAGTTTTTATTACAAAAACAATAATTGTGTGTGTGTGAACTAAAGTTAAAAGACACTAGATCCAACATGGGTAACAAATGGAATAAAATCAACATTAAAAAAGGGAACACAGAAAGCTGAAAATTCAAGTCATGGCTAGTTGTCAGAGGTAAGTTGACAAGTACACTATTTCATATTCAAAATTAGACCTTATTGTTTTAACTTTTGTGCTCACAATACAAAGTTGATGTTGATGTTTGATCGCTGAAGCAGCATAGTATATACGAAAAATTCAGATTGTATGTATCATTAATAGTATAGGTATGTACTTTCAAACAAAATTATTCATAAACATAATTATAAAAATAGAAATAGTGTTGAAAGATCAATAAAGTAAGTAAATGTTTTTTTGACATGAAGGAGTAGGCAGAGGTATGCAGTACGCCCACTCCTCACTAGTTATGTCTAGATTTCATGTAATACGTGTATTCAATGTTATGTGGGCTTAGTTAGAAAACTTTGTCACAAATTAAGGTTGAGGCCTAAAGTGGAAGAGAGAGGCATGCACCCGCCTATACAGCTTTATCCAAAAGCAAATTTAATTTTGAGTTAATTATTTCCTCTTTGCCCCATAATTTTGTTTTTAAAGCAACACCTATATTTCTGGTAGTCAATTTGATCAATCCCTACAGTAGTTGTTACTTGTGTGTGTTTGAAACTATTATTGATTTTCATTTCAGAACAAGATTTAATCAAGAAATATTCCAAAATCTATTGATGATGACGGGAACATTACACCAGAGAAGTGCGTATCAATTCATCTGTCTATGTATTGTTTCATTTATTATTTGCTTGTTGTTGCATTGTAACGAATGTACAAAATAACACATAAACTAAACTTTTTTATACTATACTACATACATGCATAGTTAGGCAAAATTACTTTAACAAAAACATAAAATTTTGTATAAATGCATTTTTAAAGCGACTTTTTTATTTACTTCTTAATTGCTTATTGTGTTTTCTTAAAGAAAAAAATATTAAGGCTTACTAAGTATTACGCTTTTACAAAATGTAGAAATTTTAGAACATACAGATCCAAATGCAGACGAATTTATTGCACCGGAACGGTTGGCATTAAAATAAAGTATTTATGTAATTTAGTCATCTCTAAACCACCAATCCGCACTGGAGCAGCGTGGTGGAGTATGCTCTAGGCCTCCTCAGGTACGAGGAGAGACCCGTGCTCAGTAGTGGGCCATTAATGGGTTGTAGCCAGTCATCTCTAAAACTTTCAACCGATTATAAATGGCGCAAAGTGATACCTGACATCATCAGTTTCAATGTTAGGAAGTATAATAGTGTTTGACTTTTTTTGTTTATTTCAGTAACATCAAGCCTCGTGTTTATGAACGGGTCAAGACAAATATCAAGACTAACGACGATACTAAATACACATGTGATACACGACGTGTCAACGACTTATAATAGACAAGATATATTTTTTGAACAATTAAAACTTCCAACCATGTATAATTTTGGCATTTTATTTTTTCTACACGGATTTTGGAGTTAGTGAATTAAACTTGATTTCGAATAAATTCATTTTGGTTTTAAGTAAGCTTTGTTCGATTTTATGCTTATTTTTAATCTTCAAAAAATTGTTTAGTTTCATGACTTATGTGTTCTTACCATAACTTAAATATTTTTACTACCCATTATACATTTTTCCTGTTCTCACGCATAATTATATCATCACGCATCATATTTCACACACTGTTTTTCCTACATTTTTAAAGCTAACAATTGTCGCTCAAGAAGTTAGTGATTGTCATCTTTTTTATGATATTATTGTCATTTAATTAGTTTCCTTATAATAACGGCAGTGGCATTTGTAATTTTTCGGTTTTCTGGCGAAGGATTTCTTTCGATTTAAATAAATTTAAAGGATAACTTACTTTATCTTTTTGTAGCGAAAAAATGAAAACAATGTTATCTATAATAAATAAATCTCTGAAAAACATTGTACGTGTTATTTATTTACATGTTATACGGCATACAGGTTTCATCACGTAAAAATAGAGCAGATATTCTGCTTTGCGAGAATTTAAATGATTTAATGGTCACACCAGTACCAACATTATACTGCCTTTCTTGTCATAAAAGTGATTCAATCGCTCCCTACACTAGGTTTCCAGCGCTATGGTTACATGATGCGACCGACACTACCTATAAATGATATTAGTTTCAGAAATACAGATAGTTACAGCGAGAAGAATTGCTTTAGATTGATAGATACCTACATAATAATATATTCAAAATTATGAATGACACCTAATTATGTGTTATCTGCCATTCACTGGCTCTCTAGCTATTAATATTGTATAAAAATCTAACCCTATTATAGAAAAAACAGCTTGCCATTTTTGAGGTAGATGATTCTACATTTACTGAGCCGAAATTTGTCTTATTTTTACATTATACTGTGCCGTATTCTTGACTGATGACATGTTATATAATAGCGGCTGTACACTCTCGTGCGAGAGTACTCGCTATGTCTCGTACCAAGTACATTCTCATACGAGTGCACTCGTTTAGCTGTCTCGCGAGAGTGTACAGCCGCTGATAAAGTCAGATGCAACCGGACGCGCAACTGCTGCGGCGCATCTATTTGACGGGCGGGGCGGGGCGCGCGGGTGAAATTTGATTTTTTCCTAGCTTTATACCCCCTCTTAACACACAACTAATAATAGCCCAGTCTCAATATAAGTCGATATGTCCACTAACCCGTACATGCTACTTTATATTGTTACGCTGGTTAGAAAGGACAACTGATAAAGAAGTCTAAGGTTCGCTCCAAGGTCCCGCGTGTCACCAGGTCACCACTCTCCTCGTAATGCCCTTTAGACTTTAGGCTATAACTTAGCAATACTTTAAGTAGACTCTTAGTAGATATACGAGTATAATACAAAACTAATTAGAAAACACACTTAACTGTGCCAAAGCTGTGGTAATATAATTATTTAAAACTAATTAGCAAACTCTATAATTAGGTAATTAGAGTTTAAACTATTGTCTTTTAGATCATATAAAAATTCCACAGATGATATAAGTGATATATGATGCGCCATATAATTGTTATAGTATTGTAAGTCTGAATAATTTCTTAATTTTTTTTAATCTGTTCATAGCGCGTTTGCCTTGCATTATTGTAATACATTTTAAATCACTTTGCAATGGGCATACGTATATTTTGAGAACATTTAATAAAGTATAGCGCGACAACTAAGAGAAATGGGGCAAACCTGTTATACGTTGGTACCCAAGAGACGGAAAAGGAAGCTGGGGCAGTGTCTGAGATGGGGCAGGGTATCAAAGAGACCGCTACCCTAACATGAGGACAAATGCCTCAGGATACTTCTTCTTAGTCGATGCGTTTTTGGCAGAACGGTCGTGGTCATTATGGTCATTATTTTTGGCGCTGTAACTCGCCTCACGATGTCTCGCCATCTTTCTCTATTGGCTGGTAATCTAGTGCACTCATGTACCGGACCATCCACCGCAGATTTTATTTGGTCAGTCCAGCGCATAGGTGACCGCCCGCGACCTCGTCAGGATCCTATCCTTGTGGAAATCTTTACAAGACGCTTAAGCCAATAGGCACATTGAAACTACTAGATGTAGTTAATAACATGACATGTGTTGCCTGAATATGTTGTTGTTATCTTTAATTTTAGAATTATTAATAACTAGCTAACCTTACCACGCGTTGCTGTGGCTCAGTAATACGAATCAACCAACAGCGCCATCTATGATGATGAAATTCATAGGACTAAACAATAAATGAACACTATTATTGTTAAATAAACATTTAATTTCCAATAAAAATAAATAAAAAACTATCATATCTTTCAAGTTGGAACAAATTTCACATGGTGTGCAAATTTGATTATAATCGGTTAAGTAGTTTTGGAGTCCATCGCGGACAAATAACGTGACACGTAATTTATATATATTAAGATAATAAAATAACCATTCTCTGACGTTATGCCCAGTGGACTTTTTGCAGCGTATCAACCTTAGTACACAGTTAATCGCCACTGCTGCGTCTTTAATGAACTGGAACCAATGCATTCAATATTCTGATCGATATTTGATATTAACGATTTATGTTCGATTTGTCTTCGTAACAAGGTATTGGTATTGCTACATGTATTCTGACGTTGATGAATTATGCATTTGGATGACTTAATACTGTGCTAGGCCGTGTGGAGGTCTGCTGGACGGGTTTCATTGCATAGATTCTGGCTATATTCGCTATAAATTTTAAGTCGTACTTATCATAACATGTACCTACCTTTCAGGTTTAGAAAACTTTGAAATAGGAGCACATGAAATACAAGACCACGGTCTAATGATTGGTGAAGCTGATATGCAAGAGCCTAAACATTTTGGACCATTTCTAAACAGGAAAAGTATTGCAGAATAATGGATGGATAACTTATCAAACATAAGCGTGCAAATGCGAATTTCCATTTAGATCCATTAGGATCACATAAAAACTGATACAAATATCAGGGAACAGTAATAACCTTTTAGAGAAGAATTCCTCGAATATATGTCCACACCTTTGCACTCTGCAAGTGCTAAGTTTACTAATAGCGCATACTAAGTGTTATATTAAGTTAAACATACTATCAATGCAGGATGTGAGCAATTGACAAGTCTTTATTGGGTAAAAAGTTCTAAGATACGTCCTGATAAAAGTTTTATCTGGTCTGTTCTGTGCTTATTTTTTATTGATATGGAAATAGTGAACGAGTGCCAATGCTATTTAGATTTACTACTGTAACGGCAATGCAGATTAAAGATGAAGTGTGAAAATATGAAATTTTACAGTAGATACACCAACTTCATATACCAAATTCATCAGTTATAGTGTTGGGAATTATTAGATAAACATACCTACCGAATTTAGGTGTGCTCAAGTAGATAAATCATTATATTACAAATGAATGAACATCTAGTTTATCTTTGTATCTTTTGATTACTACTGCCAATTCTTGTACTATTTTCTATTTTATACTCAGTGTTTGAATCGACGAATCTACGAATTTATATTACAATATAAATTCATTTTCTGCAGAATTGTACTATTTAATAAATAAGACGGAAGTTGAACTTCCGTTGTCTTCTAGCAAGCAAATGGTAGACAATCTGGATTGGACAACCAGTCAAAGCATTTAATTGAACAAACAATAAAACAGGTAGCTGCACGTTCAACAATTCTGCTTTATTTTCATTTTAATTGTCGATAACGCTTATTAACGAAGATAATTGCTCGAGAGAGTTTCATAACTTTTATTTTTTTTAATAACTAGTTAATATAAATAAGTTTCGTAATCACGAGGTATCTAGAAAGTACAAGAGGTGATCGAATAGGCTTCGCCGTGTATACCGGCATTCAATTAAAAGCAGAATAAAATGCAAATAAACCAACAGCGGCAGTAGTTGATGCAATCTCGTACGATAATAGCGTTAAGCAACTATATTATGGCCAAGAAATTGTGAAAGTTTTTCATTTGTACGTAGTAAAGAAAGAAAAACACGTGCTTTGAACGTAATTCGAAACGAGAATTCTATTGTGTTCAATCTATAGAAACTACAGATTTCAACGAATTGATCAAATTTAATTAATTTTTCGAACATTGTTACGTTTCACAGAAATGTAATGCTTTTTATTTGATGCCATGAAAGCACGAGGCGATTAAAAATAATTTAAAATTAGTTCTATAACTTACTACTACAACTAAGTGAGAAACGATAATTATGTCCCTCAACTATTTTTTTTACCATCGGCTGTAGTAAGTGAAATTCATCGGTGCCCTCTAAGCAATTTTGAAAAAAGGTCTAGTTAAAATAATAAAACACTTTTAAGGTTTTAAGGTTGTTGAAAATTTTGCCCCTAAGAGCGAAAAATAAGGTATGAAAGTTTGATTAGAAATTATTAATTTTTTGAGTAAGCACGGTCAATGAGAAAAGTCTATATATCTATACAAATAAATAAAATTGGAGTGTTTGTTTGTAATATTAAAATAACCGCTTTTTACTAAATGCATATGCAATTTTTGTCTGTCTGCCTGTCGGTCTGTCTGTCTGTTTGTTTAGGCTAATATGTGGAACTAAGCCGGGAGTAAGAGTTAATAGTTCAATTCATGACCCATCTACGATTCTTGCAATTGCCAAAACATCGCCGTACAATACTTACCTCTCTCTATCAGGAGTACCTACCTACATTCTACCAGAATCATAGTAGAATGGTAAAACACATAAAGCATCTATTGCGTCGAATTACTTAAATTCATGTCAATTGCTGGTCCCTTATACATTCTGGTCGAGGCAAGATTTATTTGACAGGAGAACACGAATGATCTAATTCGCAAGAATGCTTACAGCAACTGTGCTCGATTACGCTAAACGTAGATACCTAATACGTTCAAACGAGAGCACTTTCACTGAGCTTCTCGTTTGCAGCATTGTTCCTTAATTGCATAAGGATAAACAGCTGTATTACCATAGGAAATAAGTTGTTTAGTGTAAGACAGTCTTAGATAATACGGAGATAATCCTTATACAATACGAGTACACTGCTACTGTCTGCGTGAATCGAGTGAAGTTTACGAGTCAATTAAGGTCCCAAAGTAACTTGTAACCTGTTGTCTGTTATGTAATTTGTTTGTTATAATCTGTTTGTTACTTTTCGTTCTGATTTTACCATATCGTATTTATTATCTTAATCATCAATTGAGAAATGAATCGGTTTATTGAAACAATTATTGTTTTGCTCTTTCTTTGCTTTTAGTGTAAGTCTAACTCTACTTTAAAATTACTAGTAGCAAACCTCATAAATTATTCTTAATTTACCAATGTTACGAATTTCTACTCCTTCATATTTGGAGCTCGTTATTCGAGTATCGGGTATATTCAGGATGTCACAATAAAATGAAAAATCATTTCAAATATCGGTCTACAATTTAATAATTTACGAAGAAAATTATTTGTACACATCCCAAAACAACAATTCAAAACAACTAACACCATTCCCAAGAAGGGATTCCTTTTTATCTTTTTCCAGGCAACAATCGATTTTAATTTAAAGTCGTTACTCTGTTCTAACTGCATAATTATAAACTGTCCCAAGCAACGATTGTACTTACTTAGGTAACTACACGCGAAACCTATCAACACTTCAAAGGAACGCGCAATTTAATCTTGATTTTGTACGACTAGAAGTAACATAATAGTAGTGCAACATAGCAGCTCCTTACATGTTCGATACGATCGGAATTGTCCGGCGACCGCGCAACACAGGACATGCTCGCATATTGTGAAACCATTGGCTTGCCACAATCCATTAGCGACTACTTCGACATCTATCCTTTATCTCGGATATCGATTCGTTTCTTCTTTGTATTTTTAGTCAAGAAAGTATAGGTTCTCATTGATTAAGTGAAGAGACCGAGGAAAACGAGCAACTAGACAAACGTATAAGGTAGGTTAAGGTTGATACCTTAACTTACCTTATACGTTTGTCTAGTAGTGTATCAGCGTTTATTTACCTTACCTGATGGTATGATGGTAAGGTAAATAAACGCTGATACACTCATACTCCGTGCGCTAGGATTCTCTGTCGTGGGCGGCGTGGACACCTCATCACTAACCCCCACGACCAGAAAACAAACATTTGTCTGTGACATAATTGTTTGCCACGGCTGCGAATCGGACCCAGGACCGCTGGCTGTGCTGGCAGGGTCACCAACAAGCTACGGGGTCGTCAAACCTAAGGTAAAGTAACCCAAGGTAAGGTAAATATCGAAGTACAGAACTATGTTCAAACCTTCCTCGGTAGGTACACGAGCAGAGAAAAATGTGAATGCGATACTTTCTGTGTCTATACTTTATACCTCACTAGCGTAATTAAACTGTAGGTTTTGGTATGCGCGGTACACTGACAATACAAGTACAACAAACAGACAATACTTTACTGTTGTGACGTATTTGAACCCTATGTTCCCGTTCTTGATTTTCCCATCATTACAACAGATTTCTAACGATAGAATGACCCTGTTAAGTAAAATAAGTGAGTACAACTCAATGTTTATGGGATCATTAATGTTAATAGGCATTTGTGTTCAGCTGATTAGGTTAACTTTATAGGTCTGTTAAAGTCAAATGCGTCTCATGGTAGCCGAAGAGGTTTTAGAGGATCCTACATAAAGTAAATCTCTCCCGCTATATTTATGGAATAAACCAAAATTGTGGACAAAGATGCACTAATCCTAATAGTAGATATCTATTAGAATCTATTACGATATCTATTACGAGGGTTTTCTTACCATTACCAACAACTGACTTATCCATCCAGAAGAAAAGGGATTTTGTTCCCCAATGGGAGATTTAAGATGATTAAGGTAAAACATTAAATTGTTTGTTTTACACTCGATTTTGGTAATTTTGTGTGTAACGCTAATCAGATACGAGTATGGTGGATGATGATTATACAGTAGGCGCTTAGGGATTTTTTTATTTACAAACTCCGCTTTTTCGGCTCGCACCAAGTATTTTTCTCTGCTGCACAATTTTATTTAGTGAGTGCTCTGAAAGCAATAATGAATACATTTTGACAACTTTTTATCTGCCACTCAAAACGTAATCAATACCAACACGATTCAGTTAACCGCTTCCTTAACAATGAGTGCACGCAATAGTTCTGCCGTTTGAAATCGTAGAAATCGAGAGTAATGCGCGGCGTGCTTGCTAATTTTCATGTTTGCATGCTAACAAGTGTCTTTATTCGTGCATTCTTCGCACTTGGTTGTGTACTCCACTTATTACTCAATTTCCTTATTAGACCAACAATACTGCACCAGAAAATGGTTCTAAAATGCTTATTAACATGAATATGAACTCATATTCACAATCACACATTCTTCTTTTTCTTCGCAATTCTAAACTGTTCCACTGCCTGGGTTCGGGTTTCTCTCACAATGTGAGGGATAGGTAAGACTAAGTGCGGGTTAGTAGACCTTCATACATCATTGAGAACATGCAGTTTTCTTTCACGAAACAAATGATGATTATTATCTAATACCTATATAATTTATGAAAAGTAATTTCTCAACTTTTCGGTTTAAATTTAAAACAATTTAAACAGTAATTGCTACTAAGAATGAGACCACAAAAAAGATTAAAATACAACCAGTGTGTCAACTGGGATACAGTTCCTAAAGTATTGACAGCATTTCTTTGCTGTAACTTGTAAGCCATTATGTCAATACTTGATATGAGTAGCAGTAAAGTCGACATATTATCACACAAAACAAACTAAATATAAACAGTATTTAATTCAATGTTAAATGGTTAAATCTATCAGCTACCTAAATGTAAAGTTACGTGATATGTATCAGTTTTGAGAAGGCCGTGTTGCCGTGACATAATTAGGCAGCGTATGTAATTCAATTCGTTATTCACATTCATTAATTGATGTACCTGCGTAACTTGCGGTTCGGTTGCAACCGGATCCTTCACAGAATGAAATAAAAATTATATAGGACTAAAAGCCACAAAAAGTCGGTTACAACGTGCAAAAATCCTTTTGTACGCTCTAATAGTCTAATAGATATGATAGTTGAACCTGGCTTCAAGCGCCGGCCAATGAAAATTTAATTATTTACGCTAAATAACACCTGAAAATACCCATTTATTTTCTTTATTTTTGCTTCCAATAATTATATTGGCTACAATAGGCCAATTTTGGTGGCTTTTAACTACATTCTATATTCTAACTACTTTTTTTATGGTACTCGTATTATGGTAGCAAACGAGCCTGTTTTATCACCCTTCCGCTGCTGCCCATGACAACCGACTTAAAACAAGACTCAAAAAAGGGGACTAGGATAGTTAGTCCTGTTAGCAGACGGTGTTAGAACATTGCTTTCCTTTTAAATATAACATGCCATAGACTAATACTGTAAGGGCGGATACATTGATATACGTTATCAACATCAGTTCCCTTATCACAAACATTGATCAAAATTACGCAATGTCAATTTGTCACTCATGTCTACGTTGATGGCTTCCGGTTCAAGATTATAATTATGCAATACAGTAAGTATTTTTATTTTTTGTAAGCCCTTTCAATTCACGCCCATTTAATTTGCTATAGCGGAAGTACACAATCATATACATGTACGTGTACATACATAATGTAAAGTATATTGTAGCTAAACAATGTAGCTAATATTTTTTCTTAGTACTGTACCTACATGACTTTCTTTGTACATTATGGTATTTTCCCACGGTGTGTAGAAGGTAACGCGTAATGAAGCAAGTCGGTTGTAATTAACGCAAACTCACTAGTCATGCCAGCCATTTTGAATAGATTATTTTAAGCTAATATTTTAGGAACAAAGATTACAGATTATTATTTAAAAGTATACCTTAAATTTAGTACCTTATTATTTAGTACCTGACATTTAGAATTTTAGAAGGAATGGAAGCTTTTATTCCTCACATTAGAAGTTGAACGAGAAATCCTCAGTTGGCAATCACTGAATCTTTATGAAGTATTTTAGTAAGCACTGAAGTATTTTTAGGTCGTTCATTCCTAAAAGCGAATTAAATTCGATATGGTTTGATTTGCTATCGCTTTTGAGTTTAAATCGTACGCTAGAACGAATTGATCTCAAGAAATGATTGACTGATAATCGTTACTGTATTTAGCCTTATTTGAGCCACAAGAGCAACTAAGCACCAATATGTAGCTGGCCGGTGCAGCTGTCTTAACCCTCATTATTTTAAAACAGGAGCGATAATATGAGTATAATATTGACAACCCTGTCCTCGCACAGTTAGGTTATAGAAAAAGCATCTTTTGATGTAATTTTAACTAAACCGCCTAAAAGCTTCATGAATTGTTGACCTAAATCTATGTTCACGATATACATCGATTTAGGTAAATTTCAATCAAACACTTCATGCGTAAGTGTTTAAAAACACAATTATTAGCAAGGACTAATACATAATGTAATAATATTGTAAATTATTACGTAGATTTGAAAAAGTGTGATAAGTAAAATAACTCTTATTAATAAATAATTGAAACTATGATTGGCATTTCGTAAATATTATTGCTAATCATGAAAAATAGGAGATTAACAAAAAATAGTCTCGTCTGTGTTTGTTATCATACATAAAAAGTTCAAATTGAGTGGTAATAGACTTCAAAAAACATTAAAAGTAAAGTAACCTAGAAACTATCTTTATTGACAGCGTTATCAATAAAACTGTACTAAATCTTGAGAGATCATGCCGTTTCAAAACGGCCAAGATTCAGTTTTAAATGTTACCTAACATTGATTCTTAAAAATATTTAAAGCTTACATACGTACATTTTATAATAAATGAAATAAAATAAAAACAACATTCGTTTTGGGGTATATAGGACCTGAAGAATCTGAGTCCACGCCAACCGCCCCTACTCTTGGTGCACCTTGCTAAACAACGGATGTAATGGCATCAGGCTCCTCTTGTTGGAAGTCGGTAGGCTCTGCTTGTCAGTGGACTCCAGTTTATTCCGCAAAAGACTAATGCATGAAGTACAGTTTTTTAGTAGCTATTAATTCAAATGTTTTTGATATGTTTCGAAGTCGGCGACGTAGAGTTGGGGTTGGCGACCGGATGGTTCATGTGGTGGTTATTTGTTCAGGTGATTCATCTGCTTCTTTGTTGTCTGATTAGGCTTTTGTTTTGTTGGCTAATCCATGTACTTATATATTATAATTATTTATGCAGCTTAAAATTCTAGTTTCGCAATATTGTTTAATCTAGGTATATATATAAAACTCTTGCGTTACTGAGTGACTGACAGACAACGCACAGCCGAAACTACTGAACGCAAGAAGTTGAAATTTGGCATGTATGTTCGTTGGAGAGTGTTGGGAAGCACTCAGAGAGGATTTTTGGAAATCGCATCCTAAGAGAATTAAAAAGCCGTAGCCGCGGGCGAATGCTCGTGTATAATAAAGAAATAAAATAAAATTTTGCAAACGAATCCAGTACAAACCTATGCAATGAATATTTATAATAAAAGGAAATTGCAGAAGAGAAAACAATTCAGTGCTGTAAATGTACTTAACATAAGTAGTTGCTAAATAATATACTTTAATGCACGATGCATTAAAATAACATATATTTTGCAATGTGAAGCGGTTCAGAAAATAGTCATTCAGTGATAATTTCTTGCAATAAAACGTAGACATAATCGAACCAATTTATTCTTGATGTATTTTAATGGACAATGTGTGCTCTTCCAAAGTATCCAAAATTGTATCTCGAAATATTAAAATATCTATTTTGGTGTTTGGCGACAGTTCTATCTGTAGCTTTAGCTTAAAAAATAAAGTTTTTGTGTGTCGTAAAGCAAACAACACTGTTATATCAATAATTATCCGATTATGTTTCTTATTTGAGGTTGCTAATGATTTTTCTAGATGAAAAGATAAAAAACTGTTAAGTTTTGCAACAGTTTTGTCGTCCTTAGCCTTAATTCGTTCACGCTCGTTTGCAGGGCGCCTTTGTCTACGCGCTCCCATACAAGACAATTGCATGAACAAATTGGTGCGTTATGAGTACTTTTCGATTGCAGAAGCTGTGCACGCAATACTTACTGGCTTTGTACCGACAAAGTCTCAGATTTGACTTTGACGTTGAGTTTCTGCATCAAACGGATACTTTAGATGTTGCAGAATGTGTTTTCAGTGCAAATAAGTGACAACCAACAGCCCAGCCAGCTGTTAAACTGATCATCATCATCCATCGCCATGCATCAAGATTGACGTAAGCCGCCGGCCTATAAGCGCTTGAATGAAATGAAAAAATATCGCTCTTTGGGCATATCTGTTTGGCCTTAGTGTTTAGGTAGAGAAAGCACTAAGCATTAAGCTCGCACATTACAAAGTGATGTATTGTGGACTCAAGTTTACATAAATAATTAAAAAACGGGTTGTCTAATGCTCTACTATTATTTCTAAGGTTTTTTAAGGTATCGCAATCGCCTCAAACGCAAAATGCATTTGCTTTCTTAGCTAGTTTTAAACTAAACAGGTTTGTATGATTTATAAGTGACAGTTGCCCGAACAACTTTTTATCGTAAAGTATCAAACCTGTACAGCGAACTACATTGATAAGCATCACAGTAAGTTGAACTTAACGATAACCTATTGCAAAACATAAAAGGCAGGGTTAGCCTGTGTTGAAATTGGGTTGGATAATGAACAATAAAAGACACGAGAACCTCACGATAGACCGTTAGAAAATAGTTTATCGAATCAAGAACACTAAACAACATAGGACCCTAAACAGATGGCTGGAAACAAATCCATAATACGTTGTTCCTCGTCGATTGTGTTGGACCTTGACATCACCTATTACTTGCGCTTTCGTGTCTCACGGCCACTCTTCGTCGACTTGAACCATTTTGCGACTGTTGGTTACATAATTACACCATACGTATTAACTTGTCAGACCTACATGGTTATATGTATCAGTCAGTTTATTCTAATGAATAATGTAATCGCGTTCGATCAGTAAATTAGCTCATGCTTAAAATAAGCACCAAGCATTCACGTAAGCGCCTGATGGCCATAACTGTGTTGGAGGTTCGTAAAAAGTGGCGAATAAATAGTTGCTTTACATTATTGGTTATTTTAATGTTAAGGTTTGCACGTAACTGGTAATAGTAGTAATCAGTTCAAATCATGTCCACAATTCTATCTTATTAGTCTCCCAAGTATTATACCTCAACAACGATAGAATTTGCTCAAACAATGGCAATTTGCAATGTTCATTTATATTATTTATGATTGTTTTTGGGTGTGGTTGTTGATAAATTGAACTATCTTATTAGTTATTCTAGTACTGTTTATTGAAATTGTTTTAGCTAAAATTATTGAAAAATGTAATTTCTCTTTCTATTTAATTTCACTTGCAAATTTTGGGGAAACTAGCGAAAATGATATAGGTCTATCCGCATTTGGAAACATTTGCCATTATTTTGTCTATACATTCCAAACGTTCGCGATCTTTATGTACATCTCTCTATCGCATTCTTCAGGTCACTAGTCCTTCTTTTTCAGAGGCATCACGTGCTACTCTTTGAAATATTTATTTCTTACAAATAAAAATAAAAAATCTTTAATTTATCGCAATTTTAGGTTCACACGGTTGCGGGTGCAATGACTAGATCTAAAAACTCGCCGTGACTCATTCATTTTGGGCGTAGGTATTATAGCCGGAAGACTAACGGACAATTTGACGCGGTCCTTGATAAATCCGAAAGGTAGTGAATACCTTACTTGATTTATTACTGAAACATAGTACTATAATAGTTCACAATATGAATGATAATAGGTAGAGAATTATTTTAATATGTTCAATTCACGTCTAATAACCTCACACACGACTCATCCATTTGATCTATTTTTAGATTATATTAAAGGAATCCTTTAATTGGGTCGTCAGCTCTTGGGCTCGTAGGCAAAAACTGATAAGAAAGATCCATAATTTTGTCATAAATTTCATTGTCATGATTTCAACCTACAATTGGTTACGAAATTACATTGACATTATCGTTGAATTTATCTTCTTGATTAAGATAACTTTATAAATATTTGCTGTTTACTTTGTAAGCGATGTTCTTGATGTCGAGTTTACCCTTCTTTTTATATTGTTTATTTTTAGGTTGCTCTACATTTTAGATGAGGTTATGAAATAACTTCCCGCGAATTTATTACATGCTAAATATACGTTGAATTAAATGTTGAGCTAAAAACATTTCCAGGTGAACGTAAACCATAAGTAATCGAAGTCGAAGAGAGTGTTCAAAATGGTTTAAAAGCCAACGGTAAAAGTGACTTGTGTTATGGTTTTATGTTTTTTGTTATAGTTATTAATTTTTCTACTGCTCTTACTATCTACAATCTATATCTCGAAAAGAGCAAGAAGTGGCAGTTAATACCAGGCTACAACAAAGAGAGATAATTTTCGACTTATGTAGATATTGAATACAGAATGGGAGGCTTTTGAGTAGCAGAACATCCTCAACTAAAAATGCAAGAATGAATAAAAATAAATCCGTGAAATCAGTTCCTAAATCAAGGGTCGTGCTTCTTGCACATCAACTACAAGCAATTAGATTTTAATGCTTTTTGGGAATTGTGTTTGACTGTCAACATTTATAGTATCCAAATGCTTGCTTGCTCGGTTTTCACTAACAATGTGGGTTGATGAGAGAGAACTTCATCATTTTAGACGAGTGAGTTATCATACCGAATCACATTCAATTCTAAAGTAATTTTTAGCAGGGCATGAATCTAACCCATACCGGGAGTTATACCTATAAGTTATAAGTCAGTAAGCACAAAGTAGATAAAGCAGTAAGTGAGGTTTATGAAACATCTGGCTTTGACCTAAATAAGGAACCAAGTCGAGTGGAACCAATGATCGTTGATGATGATGAAGTGTTGGATAAGATTGGCATTAACGCCGGATATAAGGCAAGCGCGTTGACATGAACAATCGCGACGCGTGACGGAGGCCGTGGTCTGCTTTGCTTGTCAGAACGGTTAACCTGATGATGACATTTACAGAATTAACCTACCTGATATAATTACTCTCAGACAATGGGCTGGTGAAGCAATTCTAGTTTGTTGGTTACAATAGTCAGAGGATGCTGTTAATCTCAGTCTGAATGCTTTATGTTGAGGTAATGCAGGTGGTAATCGTACGGTTCATTGGAGACGTAGCTAAAACTGTGCTGGTTACTCGTGAAATTAGCATTAAGAATAATAACAAGTGTCACATACAAATACAGTGTTATAACAATCCCAAGGGAAACAATAATGTGACTAAGGCTGTAGACTCCAAATAACATGAATTATCTAAAATATCAATCCTTTTGAGACACGAACATGATATTAAAAGGATATTAAGATAAGAAAAGGATATTAAGCAATAAAAAATTAACAGGTTGCTATAGGATAAAGTAAAGTTATTGACCTAATGTTCTTTAGCATGTTAGCAATCAGGTAAAATATTTAAAAATAATATTAATTTTGATATGCTTTGTGTTGTAATTATTTTCGGCAAGTCAAACACGTTGAAGACAGTAATATGAGTCATGATTGCTGTGCTACAGGTTCTTGTACCTTTCAGACCTTGTAACTTTCATAGCATTAATAAAAATAATTGCGCAATCACATATTCGGCTCTCAAATCGCGTGTAAATCACGTCTCTTGGACAGGGTTTAGCGTATGATTATCTATAATTTGAGACAATTCCCATAATTATGACGTTTTAAAAATATTTCTATCTATTCGTGAAGGTAACGCATTAGCATTGCGACATTGAATTCGGGTAGTTATTGTATGTAATTAATAGCTACCAAAACAATATGTTGAGAAAGAAGGTCAACCAGCGGAGGTCAATTTATTAAAATAACCGAAATCATTCCGTTAGTGTAATTTCATTGTTCAAGTTGCTTGTTATCATTCGCTATTGTGGTTGGTGAATTTATACGCGCTGTTGCGACATGTATGTTGAATGTCTTTAAAATCTCGTCATCATCAAAATAAAAATATTTCTATATTGATAATTCAATGTTTTAAGTTTGTTTTTAAGAAGAAAAATGACGAAACAATTCTGTTTAAGAAACTAGCCAATAGTCTAAAACTAAGCTAGCTATACATTATTATTATAACATATAAGAAAGCTTTCAACCAAAGTAGCATTAATAAATCTAATGCGATTTTAAGTACTACTAACTACTATCTGTATTTGTTCATAAATATGTAGGTTGCCTATGTTGAAAGACCAAATTTTACTGACATCTAGTATTTGGAGCAAGGTAAACAATTTTTCATCAAAAATATGTAACTGATTTAATGACAGTGCTTTGTGTTGTAATAATTCCCAAAACAACAGCTAATTACAAAAATTAATCTCAGTTGTCAAATAGCTGACAGTTTTTGTAACCTAGATCAAACAAATAATTTTATAGATGATGGGAAATGTCTATTGAATACCGGGGACGTTTTCATCTAACATTATCGCATTCCGGTTGATGATGAGGAAATAATCTGCTGATTTATCGCAAGTGATGCGTCCCAATGATCTTAGATAGGGTGATTGGCCCGCTTGAGATCTCTAATCTCGATGTAAAGTTAAAATTAGGTCACGTCTATGGTTGTTTATTCTTTTTCTTTGTCTACTATTACTATAAAATTAAAGTAAGTTTTCATCCTAAATTATTTTAGTATTCCGTAGGTATTAATATGTTGGCCAAGTGCAGGTTTGTATTTCACATGCCGTGGCTTTCAAGTATGTAGACATAATTTATTAACCCGCATGTTATCATCTAAATTGGATTTCCTTAATTTTTTGACTCGTAATTAAGTAAGTCTGGTCTACCAATTACTGCTATTTAAGAAATAATCAAAATCCCTGCATATGACAAAAGGAATTACTAGCTACACTTTTACAACATGCATATGATTTACTGTGTAGGCTGATAGTAATATATTCTTTAAGCTGTCCGCGTGTTGCATCGATCCTCAGTTAAATCTCCATGGACATTACCCTCATTTCGGCGCATGTCTGAATGAAATCAGCAAAAAATTAGGGTAAATCGTGTTCAGTAAGATCTGACCAGATAACATCGACATCTCACAAACTGGCAACGCTTGCACGACTCTGAGCATGTTGCAATTCTGGACGAGTATACTCTTCATCATCTACTTGATTAATTATTGGCACAGACGGAATATCAGACAAAGCACAGTTCGAACGGGTTGGCTCAGAATTTTTCAATTTTACGTTGGATTTTCATGTATGAGGAAATTTTGCAGGATTTTTGAAAAATTTCGTTTTGAGAATTATACAGGGTGTTAAAGGTTGTATGAATAAAATTTAATGCTTAAGAATTATCGTTTGAATCTTGACATTTGGGAGGGTATGGATATAGTAAATTTTTGAACCACAGCTTTGGTACCTGTAACTATTATAGTAACTTGAACATCATTCAATGTATTGTTTAGATAGACTGGTAGACACCTGAATTTTTTACAGAATGCGAGTTTCAACTATCACAATAATGATAAAAAAGTAAGATCCCAAAGTAAAAACACGTAACCTTAGAATTCAATTAAAGTAAGTTGTATATATTATACCTTAATACGAGTATTGACCAAATAATTGCAGTTAATATCGCTCGGTGGTACTGATCCCTACGTGTGTGATACCGACTCGCACTTAACTGGTTTTATTCTCTAATAATTATTTTCAATGTATAGATGTGGCGGCGTCAATCGGTTACAGTTTTATTATATGGACATATTTTACGTTTTACATTTAAAGGGTAACTGATATCTGCCAGGAAATCATTAAAATTATTAATCAATAGGAGTATAGTCTCATTAACTTATACACAGTCAGCACCATGTCAATTTTGATCTCCTTTTGCTTCCACGAAACTATATTAATATCTTATTACGGACAAATTGTGTTTTTCTGAGAGCTGAGCATTGCATATACGTAGGATATGAACGATCTAATCAAATTGTTTTTATTCACATGCAAATTCGTTCATGAACTACGTGTTGCAACATGGTTGTAATGATGATTGATTCTAGTCTCAAGTCGTTACGTTGTTGAGCAGTGAACGGGGTTACCTACTTCGTCACAAATATCATTATTATTATTAAATATTAGTAAATTAGGAGCAGTGATAACCGTGTGGTTGAACGTTGGACTCCCGAACCGGAGGCTGGGATAATGGGAGCGAAAGTGACATCCTCGTATATAAAAGGTGATTTTGAATAGATATTGGTATCATTTTAAACCGTTTCTTAGTAATTACTGAGATATAGAAATCTAAAAGATTTATGGTATCTAAAAAGTAAATGATCTTAACCTAAACTGGATGTTTTTCATTTTTTCTTTAGCGGCTCTCCGCTACTCTCACTCCGCTAATCACTCTTGATTCACTCATTTAAATATATCGCTTTTATCCATTCGAATATCGTCTGGCAGGTCAGTTTATTTTTTATAAATTTACGAAGAGTTTTACTGTTAAGAAACAGGTTAGGTACAGGTTTTATAAACTAGATTGTGGTTTTTAAGTAAGTTAAAAAAACAGTAATATTCATTATAAACATTCATTAGTATCTTTTATTAACTGCACCTGAACAGTGTTTTCAATAGCGTTGGTATTTGTAACATATCTGAACTTATAGTCTAATCATTTTTAATTAAAAAAACTATCAACACGTCCGGTCTCATGGACCGGACCGGCAACCATCAATCAAATCGGTACGCCACTGTCGAATTAAGTAGTCCTATTTTTAAATAGTCACTAATTTAGTTTTTCGCAACTTTGTAGTTGCATCAGTATAATAAGCGGGTTATTTGCTGGCAACACTTGCCTTTATACTGGATAGCAATTAATATTACTTATCTCGAAATAATAACTGTTTCGCACTTCAAATGACATACGACTACAGGATAATGAACTGGCTTAAAGTCAACCGACAATAACGTCTTGGCAGATTAATGTTTGGGGCGACCGCGACGGTGCGTTCCCGAAACTGTTAACGGTGAAACGTGAAGGCTACCCATGAAATTCAACAATTGTTCCCAATTGTAACTTTCCAGGCTTGCGCTTTGCAGTTATTGTTAATTTATAATTATTATATTATTTTATATATTATCCTTCTATCAAGCTAATGTTATGGATATATTAGGAGGATTGTATCATTGATGACCTTGTCGTAGTAACGCAATGTATAGACCGTGTCGGCTTTCCTTGTAAGCTTGCACATTGAAACGACTATTAGGCTTCGAGTAAATAAAGTCTTAACATGACTGTCAAAACTTACATGTGAACATGCCGAGTATCGTTATTTTAAATTAAAATATATGTTGGTGTGAAATATAGTTCGTTGGCTTGCGATTTCCATTTCCGTTAGTATTTAGTAACATGACGCTTGCGTATGCTTGTAGAATGATTTCAAATTATATATTTTCATCGTATACTCCATACACTTCCAAACGAGATTAGTTTTTATACGAATAGTTATATTTACATACGACGGTTATAATGTTATGTAAAATTAAACTATTTTATTTATTTGAATCTCTGAACGTGTTATATTTGCCATTAAGTAGAATGTTTCTAAGTGAATAATAATAACTAAGTAAATTTAAATAATATTAAGTTTAAAATACTTTGTTTCATAAGCGCATAATTATGTGCTAATTTTTTTTATTTATGAATAAATAAAAACAAGGAGAAACTTAGACATTCACTCAACACAGAACTATGAAACCACAAAGTTATAGGAACGTTAAATGTTTATAATTGGGAAAAATCTTCGCTTACGACATTCAACTTCGTATCCAACATCCGTAATTTTGCCACAAAGCGACAAAAACGATAAGTGTTTTAGTGTGTTGTGTAAAACATGAAATACGACTTCATTTAATGCATTATTAGAAAATAGGAAGGACTAGCGGATGTTGCGACTGTCGGCTTAATGCAAATAAGTTGTTTGCCGACAGCAGACGGATGTTGTCATCTCTCTACGCTATTGCATTATTTAACGTCGATCCTGTGTTTTATAGCCTTAAGAAATTGATATATTTATTATACTATTAAACTGAGTAACTAAAAACTAGTAGTCTTAATCCATTATTATTTTAAGCAACAAAAGCTGCATTTCTTGATTTTACAGCATACCCAAAGCTGTAAAATCAAGATATCTATATTTGATTTCAGGAAAGACTAAAGCGTTATTTTAAGTTTGTCTACTTCTTAACATTGATTTGACGCAATGACCTAATTTCCCTTTTTAAATAAATTAAAATAATTTCCTTTCCTTTTAATAATTTAAATTCTTATTACGTTTATTCAACATCGTTGCGTATCGCTCCACATACCATAAGATACATTCATAATTATGTTTATTAGCGTGGAAACTTTTTACACTCTCTTAAAACGTAAGTTGTATTTCATTGTACTTATTATTAAAATATTGTGACATGATAAAACAGCTCACCAAAACGGTAGTAATAAAGATTGTGTCGGAATCAATTCTCTTTTCTTTCAAAAGAGAGAAAATATCATTCTTACCACGGAAGACAGAGGTTCTGTGATTCTAACAATTCATTCAGTCATTTATGGTTAGTAGATTTCATAATTTTAATCTATCATCACCCGTATAAATGTATAAATAAACTGAAATCAAATTTTTCTTATCATCTTGTAGCTCTACGCCTGTAACATGTCTGAGAATTCAATAAGTGTAATGCTAGCAGCAATTTAAAAAATCAATTTTGCATACGTAACAAACGAGTTCTCTTTGAATATTATTTCGAATATGATTTGTTTCGGTTTTAAAAAACCGCTTTTGAGCATTGATATTGATCAAGTTGTTCGTATTTTGACACATGACATAAGCAACTTTTACTGGCTCAGTCTAACGTGTCCTCTATGAGAGTTTCACGATCTGATCTAACTCGAAAATCTTGATACAAAAGTGTTGTACCTACATTCATAACCGTCGCCAGTATATGCTAGTCTCACAGTTACTTGTAATCTGATATCTTTATAATTACAGTTGGCGCGTCTATTCGTTTAGTGGGTATCTGAACATCTCGGTCGATTTAACTGATATTTATTTGATACATTAAATTCAAATTTAATTTGATACATTAAATTCCAATTCATGTAATCGTATATTATGTAGGTATGCCGACAATTATACTTACGTATAGGATTTTTTGCGTCTACTGCTACTTTGTTGTTTTACTTTGTTCTATGAACATATCCATTAATTCATTAATTTAACAAAAAAGCATATTCAGCTTACATCTGTGTACTGAACTGAAAATATTTTCGAATACATTTGCGGATCCGGCCCGACGTAAAACCGAATTGGACATGTCAGTTAACATTATTGTCTAATTTCAAACTACTACTTATCATAATCGTAGCGTAATACCTAATATTATTTAATGTTTCTCCAGGAAGAAACACGATTTCACGATTTTATATTGATTTTATTACCAACATAAATAAGCCGTTAACGAATATGGACGTAATATTTTCCGTAAGAAGTTCGCAATGAACACAATGCGGTAACTTTTTTATATCTACCTGTATTACGCGAATACAGTACTCGTAATATGCATAAAATTGAAAAATGCATATTGCATTCACAATTAAATTAAAAATTACTTGATTACGCACATAGCTTAATTACTTAATTATTACGTAAGTTCATTAAAATATTTGAAATTTATTATAATACGTAAACGAACTCGTCTGCAAATATTAGTAAAAATAATCTTCCGGGAGAAATTCACCATCACGTAATCGTTTCACCATCTATTACAAGTTATGCCGATAATGTAATGTAACCATGAGCAAAAAAAACTCTTATAAGATCGTGTGAAATCTGTATTACCAATGTCTATAACGCTTATATTGTAGTTGGCGTATTATCTGTTGCAAATAATAAGAAATATCATTGTTGCAAATAATTAAAAAAATCTAAATTGGTAATATAGAACAATTGCTGTTTTTAATAAGCATCACAACTCATAAGTGTCCCACTGCTGGTCACATGTTTCCTCTCATAACGTGAGGGGTACAGGCTTCAACAAACCCTTCACAAACTTCCACACCCTCAAGTTTGCAGGTTTCAAACCCAGGCCCCATGTTCGGTGTGAGAGTCCGACGTTCAAACGAATAGTTATCACAATAATCACAATAACGTCAATAAAAGCCTTTGGTTAAACAAATGAAATCCACAGTTCATCCTCTACGTACATTAAGTATTCAGGTTTTGCTAACCAACAAGCTTTTATTGCCGAATTTATAATAACAGCGCATTTTAATGCTGTTCATTAAATAAATATCTACTGATAGAACTTAAGATCTTGATGATAATCACATTAATAACATTCAAGTTATCACAAAAGGTTATGTTTCTACGGCAAACAAAGGCAGCTGAGACAGTGTTTAGTAAAGCAGTGATATTTAAAGTGCGCCGGAGCGTGAGAAAATCGGACCCTGACACGACAATTAGACCGTTTTATACCGAAAATAACAATAAATTATGATAAAAAATTGGTTTTCTGCTGCTCAGGTCATTGTTAGCGTATTACAAAAAACTAATACCAATATTTGTTTCATAACAACAAAAGGTTAAGTACGAGTACTAGTTTTCTGTAACTTCGACCTGCTTGATGTTTATAAATACTTAACTTAACCTTTTCTCGCTTCGGTTCGCTTCACTTCGCTTCGAAAGACATGGACCTCTCGTTCAGAAATAGTAACTGTACCTGAAACAATAATTATTCGTTTTAATCACATGTTTTATAAACTTTTATGCAACATACGCTCGAACCTTCTTCGTGACGTCAATATCTCATGAAAATACGTCTTTATGACAATATGTTTGTAAAACAAAAAGCTTGTTGTATTCTATGTATTGATCACTTCACTAATTTCGTCTGTTAATGATAAATGTATAAGTGTTGAAATTCCTGTATTTATTTTGTCAGTAGGTATTATGATTTGATTGATGAAAAAAGTCGTCAAATTCGTCATTACTGCGTTTATGATCTCAAAAGAGTTTCTTTGTGAGGTCATTCATTCATATTATTGCACGCGTGTAGGTAACCTAAACATCACGCGAGTAACAAAATCTTCGAAACAGAATAAGTTAAAAAGAAAAACTTCAGTAGGTAGTTCATTAAAACACCAATGTAACTTTTCCGTCACTACGTCTTAGAAGCTTTTTGAAAATGACAAACATAATAACCTACCAGTCATAATACGAAACGCAAAATATTTTTTGAATATTTAAGAAGTTTTTGCCTGCGGATTTGCCATAGTGAGAGTAATAAAACAGATATAACTTACGTCATTTTGAACCGATTTCAACACGTTCCCATTTAAACGTTTAAAGGAAATCGTTAACACTTAATTACGGCCAAATGTGTTTTTTGAGCAATAGTGCGTATTCTTTTATTTATTGGAATAATACGTACCTGACAGTTGAGTTGACTGTGACTAGTGGCAGAGACAGTGACACTACTTATCTACGAATAGCAGCTTACTCGGCCGAAATCGACGGTATATGATTCGACTCTAGTATACTTTAATGAAACGTAAAATGGGCATACTCGCGAGTAATTGACTACTTATCCCGGGAATAAGACTTATATTATACGACATTGGTGAAATCGGCTCTGAGTGACATAAAACTTTTTCTATTTGAGATTTGAATTTAGATCAGTGATTAGAGACAGTATTATGACGTCACCTTAGTTAGAATAATGATGTTCTTTAGATTGCTCGTTAGAAAGTTCGACCTGTCACATTGTTTGTATGACGGGGTAACAATGTACTCGCAATAAAAATAACATTCGGAGGGACTTGTAATCCATGTGTTCACTTAATATCACATGTCAGTTTGAAATATGGTAATGATATGCCAAAGAATTACGTAATGAATAATCTTTGTCCAATGCTTTTTCCCAAGATTATGTATGCGGTTTCGGTAACTTATTATTTCACGCGATTCAAGCGCGTAATTACTCTGACAAGCTTAGTATATTTTTTATCAATAGCATAACCACCCCTAAACTGCACTGGAGCAGCGTGGTAAAGTAAGCTTTAGACTCAGTTGCTAGGAGATTCATGGTCGGTAATGAATTAGATTGAAGTGAGACAAATGACCAGGGGCTACCTATGATACTCGATCACTATCGTCCACTGTCTTTCATGATAATATGGAAACTGGCAACTACCTTGTTACATAATATTCTAGAAAATTATATTTTAGTACCAATCTATTTATTATTTTAATGACAACTTAACTGTTTATACATAATATGAATTATAATTATTTTAGTACATCTGCAAACCCCATCTTTCGCGTAATTCAGACCTTCTTATAGTAAAAAAGCATAGGAAATTCGTGCAGTAGGCTTTGAATAATCGCGCTCAAAAAACATAATATATAATTTGTTTTACGAGCATATTAGGCACTGATGATAATAGAAAATTACTTCACTTAATCATTATTATCCAATATTAACCCGTGTTAAACACTAAACCACTTTTAAATACAACATTGCAAATTTGCAACCAACTAAAAGCCTCAATAAACTGGACAACATCAGTGAGACTTTAATTATATCATGTCTTAATTGAAAAACATAAATCATTTATTTGTGGTCTGGTTATTGACATTCATTATTGCAATACCCGTTACGTAACTTGAAATGATCGGTGACCGAATTTGTTCATTGACGACTATCGACAGCCAACCTCTCGCTTGTGACCTACCACAACAAAATGTCGAATTCGAAAGCAATAAGTGTTGGAATGTGTTCCAATAAATCCGCGTTGTCAGTGGTCTAGAGTCACGTTTTACTCGTTCCGTTTCCATAATCAATAAACGTAATCGCAGATTACATTGACTTCGCCGCTAATTAATTCTTACATTGAATCCGCTGAATAAATCACAC
The DNA here is from genome assembly GCA_905404295.2 of Ochlodes sylvanus. Taxonomy (NCBI): domain Eukaryota; kingdom Metazoa; phylum Arthropoda; class Insecta; order Lepidoptera; family Hesperiidae; genus Ochlodes; species Ochlodes sylvanus. Next base: position 4,251,632 of record FR990126.1, on the reverse strand, counting down.
CGAGAAAAGTTATCATCGACAGCGGATTTTGTTACTTTGTTTGATTCATAAAATTCGAATTTAGAATGTTATTTAAATAACGTTCGAAATTTGAATGCTACACATACATGACTGTATGTATCTGACGTATTTATTGCATTGACGAATTTATCCATGTCTATGGATAACATTGTGTGCGCCGGAGACATTACTGATAAGAATAATCTAAGAATTGTTATAAACATTTATTTCTTTTTACGAATCCTATTTTAAACAAACGTGCCTGCCAGTTTGGGTCACGTTTAAATGGTTCGTTTCTATTTCAATAACCCATTATATTTGTAATCACTTGCCTTGACCATTCATCAATCCTTATGTTGTTGCCACTAAAAATTGTCACGTTAAATCTAATATCCAACGATAATGAGAATGTTATGCAAATAGTCGACTAACTAGCAGATGAGCCACGCGATAGCTGTCTGTGTCGCACATGACGTCAGAAATACCAAAGGCATATAATATATCCAATGCTTTGTTCGAAGAAAGAAAATACATTATGCAATTTAATACCGTTTGTTATTATAAGTCGTCAAATCTTGTCGTAGACCGCTTAGAATAAAATATCTTATATCTTAGTGAATTTAGTTTTAAATAATGTTTTCGACGAATGTTTCGAATCTTAAATTAATACAAAAAAAATATCGAATTTAACCAACCAGTAATACAAAGAAATAAAAGGAAATCCATTTATTAATTTGTATTTAATAATAACGCAAGATCAGTATGAATTTGGTTATTTATAAAAGAGATTACAAATTGACGTTTCACTAGAATTACGCCATTCGTATCTCTGACGTGAAATCTTGCCTTCTATTCTTTTTTACAATTTATCACTCGGACCTTCAATAGAATCTTTGCTCAGTGTAAAACAAAAGATTTTTGACAAATTTCATTTGATGATTTCGATTTCTTGATATCATTATATACCTGTAACAGTTTCACGGCTGCGCTCGCATTTTCAGATGACTAAAGACTCGGCTCTGAAGTAATTCGTCCGTAATTAATTTTTGAAATAGTTACTTTACATTGATTCTAACACATATTATTTTTATTAAAATTGGCTCTTCTACTTGTTATCCATGTTCTACATGTTAATTTTAACTTTGCATAATCTCACATTTTTACGTGGGTTATCATTAAAAAAGGTTTAGCACCGTTTCTATTCGCTTAAATAGTTCAGTGTTCAGTCTTTAAAGCGCCTGCGTCCATGAGAATATTAAGGAAAACTTGGAGATATGCAGATTACGTTTCGTCATTTCCTTCATTGCGACAATAATTAATTTCAAACCCGCTGATAATCTGAACGGGATTCGAAGTCATATCCTTCGAGAAAAAGCCAACGTTTGAACCAGAGCTCGACTAGTTTATAATTGCTTTATAATTAATATGATATCGTTTATTCCAGTTCATTTTGGACCCATTAATAAAGCTGTCGTTTATTGGCGTGAGTTAGGGTTACATACTACGAAACGTTGATATATTTTAAGTCAGTTTATAAAGACGTTTATTCAAACGTAAGCTTATAAACGTTCTTTTTCTACAAGTTAATTGACTAACCTATGTAACGGATAGTGTCCGTAGTGAAGCGTGTTTCTTTAACTGTTTATTGTGATCTACTTTCGTTTTTGAATAAATTGTATCGCTTATGAAATCATTGGATAAAACATTTACAGCTTTTCCACGTATCTAGGTCTAGTTTTGTTCTCAATTCAATGTAAAATTTAGTACCAATAATATACGTAGTGAGGTGTAAGCGAGTCCACAAATAAGGTAACCAAACGTCAGGTATAGATGTATGGACTGACATAGTATATTTTTGACAAGTCCCGTCATAGTTTTGAAAATAATTTATGGAAATAGGAGAGATTTAAGTGCAGGGTAGTTAAGACCAAAATGTCCATTCTGTCTTATCAGCACACCATCATGAACGCCATCATCATCCATCACCATCATCAACGTGAACGCGAACATGGTGAAATTAAAACGCTAAATTTCGACTTTAGAACATTGATTAAATTAAATTAATCGATTAAAGGGACCATTATTTTAAAGCAGAACTTATAGTAAAGCTAACGATAATGTATTTGTCTGCACGCCACTGCCTACAAGGGCGTTGTCTACATCCGCCTCGCGCCCGTGTCGCTCTCAATCAATTAGATCCGCTTTAAATTTAAAAGTATTGTCGTGCTAGTGGCCTGACCTTGCTTCTCTTCTGGTAACAATCCTTTATTTACAAATATCACCTATACCTGAAGTACCTTTGCTTACTGATAGGATTTATTGGGTTATCCATATATAAATACTCCCGAAAAATGTTGGTGTAAAACATTGGTCACTAACAGCTAAGAACACCTCTGCTAACTGGACTAACCATCCCCGTCTTGATTTGAGTCTTATTCTGGGTCGGGCATAGCTGTCATGGGCGGCAGCGGAGGGTAGTGCTGCACGCTTCTTTGCTATCTTAATTCCATAAAAAATAGTATTATTCTTTTAATGGATATAGATAATTACAGTTTTATTATTAAAGCAGTAGTTCTTTTTTAGACAGACTTTTTTAGAGAAGACATTTTAAAACAAATTTTTATCCCTTACTTTATCCTGTTAGAGGCAAAAGTCGACAAAATGCGTTCTTAACTGACGTCTACTCATATATTTCGTTCCTGCCAAATGTTGTCTTCATAAGTTAAGTATTTCATATGTTAAGTTAATATTTCCTGGTTAATCTGTGAATGAGTATCCTTTCGCTTTTATTCTTATACGTATAGACTTTGCTGTGAACTTAATAGCTCAAAATCATTTAGGTACAGAATGTGCCTACAATGTTTGTATTGGAAACTCAGAAGTAATGTGGAATGCATTGTCATGGACAAATTTGGCTGACCCAATCACTGTTCGGCCTTATCTGCACACGTGTGTGTGAGGTGCCTTTAATGGTCCGGAAATTATAAGGTTTAGTCATGCTTGCGCACATTCGGAACGTACTCGTAATTAAAGCTGCGTACACTAAATTGTACAGCGAATTGTTTCACAATAATTCGTGTGTTAAGAGCATGTGTTGAACTTTTTTCTCATTACAATCTCGTTTTATTTCTACTGTTCCGCGTAACACAATTTTACAATTAACTTCAAAGTAACTCCGATTAAAACTTGTATTGTAAATGCGTTCGTACAGTTACACTTAGCGCTTGCGTAAGTAGACCAAAATGTGTATCGGTTGAACCGGTAAGGTTGACACACAAGTTGTAGACTTTATGATTTTGATAGTTTATAACTATATTTCAATGCAACTAACCCGCCGTTGGTTCGCTTCGAAGTACTTTTTCTTTATTGTCAATAAAAATGATTGTTTTTTAACCGATTGAAATAAAACAAGCGTTTATTATGCTACGCAAAGCCTACTACAATACATGGGAGTAACGTGCATCGACATGGTTAAGCTATTTCTGATATTAGTGGGGCTAAACACAGACAAACGGGCAATAATCATAAATGATTCTACAATTTATTGTTATTCGATTGACTGTGAAATAAGAAACCCCAATAATCGTTGTTCTCAAATATCCTTCATCTACAGATATCGCTCTGTTAAAGCTTTATATATGTATGCATAACGATGACCTTGAAGATCCGTTGATAGTCTGGCCTGCTGAGGGAAAGGACCCGGGTTCGATACCCCGCCGGATGTTGCCGTGCATATTTGGTCTCGGTACGTGGCCGTTGAAATCTTAAAATTGTAAATTTGCCCATGCTTTTTGTGTTTTTGCTATTTCTCTTATTTCTTAGGGTTTAGGTATTTCTTAGGGTCTTAGCGTAATGGTGTAGAGATTGAAGTATGATTAATGTTACGCGTTTCAATATTATACGAGTATATGACAATTTTCGAGTTAGTATGTAGTAGTGTTTATGCAGTTCAGAAAAAAAGCCGAAATAGAAAGTAATCATTTATTTTGGCGTCGCCTTAACTGTTAACGCAATCGCCATAAAATTTTGCGAACATCTTGTCAAAAGCCAGCGACAAAAACACACGTTTTAACTGGAAAAGTAAACGCGATCAAAGTTGCGGGTAAAAGCTAGTGCAACTTTAATTCTACAAAGCGGCCACATGTTTTTATCAATGAACCTCTTTCTGAAAAGCTAGACATCTTCGCCGTGATTTCACAAGTTCTAGTGACAAATCCACAAAGGTTTACAATCAAAATCAAATCAATTAATACTTTCAGTGAAAATTTTAAATCTTTAAGTGAGAATGCACGAACTAATTAACTCAAAATTTATTTTGTTAAATATACAAAAATCATAAATAAAAAAATAAATAAAGTGAAATTGTAGGATTGATGCATTGCTTTCAGAAAGCAATTGGTTGTGATTTCATTCGCGAGTGCCCTTATATCTTGCTCTATTCACAAATCCATAAGTATGATATCGTAACAAGTGCGTAAGACTAGTTTCGAGTTATTTCTCAACCTTGTCATCGGTGCTCCAGTCAGAAACCCGTTACAAAACGCTCATTACACGAACCCACTTGCACCAGTTGGGCGAAAGTAAAAGTTGCGGCTTGGGAACGGACGACGGTTCGCCTTAATTGTATTTTTATGTAAATAACAAGTAACCTTCTTAAATTTGTGTGTTTTTGTTTCAATAGTATCCATAATTATGACTTTAAGCTGATATCATCGCAGCTAAACATTTTTGAATGAAAGGGTACTGACGATTTTGAATTATTTTATCGATATTTCGACCCAGTTGCGTAGATCACGGGTACGGCGCCACCACGACCATACACAATTCAAAATCGTGAATACCCGTTTACATTCAAAAATGATTAGTTTCCACTTTTTAAGAAGCAACCATCTTAGTCCTCAAGGGCAAACGCATATTATGTGACCGAATTAAAACGAGACTCTTACGAACAATTACTTACTGGACTATTACTAACTACAGGTACAGCAACTAACAGCTATCACGACTAACTATCACTAACAGTCCCTGCCCCAGTCCTCATATCTAATAACAAACTAACCAACGTTTTAACAGCGTCTACTAAGTGGACTAACTACCCTAGTTTCGATTTCAGCCTTTTTCTAAGTCGGTCACAGTCTGTTATGGCGGCATTGGAAGGGTGGTGCTGCATGCTCGTTTGCTGTCTTAATTCCATAAAAAATTAGTAATTGTTGGTAAACTAGTTTCGATGATCCGTTACTAGATAAGATTGTGTTCCTATAGTATTAATAAATAACTTTTGTTAGCTCAAATTGTTAAACTTGACTTGCGAAATAGTGTTAAGAAATCGTTACGATGTTAGATTTAACTACCGTTAGTGAGAGAATCTTGTTATCCTTCTAATGTGCTTCTTGCGCTACTTAAATATTTTGTGAAGTTAAAATAAAAACATTAACATTTGAAAGTAGTTTTGGTACATTGCAATGACTTTTGCCTTATTAGTATGCAGATAAAAATTATTTGATTTATATCTGAATATGTAATTTTAATTTTGCATAATCAATAAATCATGCTGTAGGTAATTATAATTTTGTACAAGGCAACACACCTGTCACACTATCAAGTTCAACTAGTTAATTACGTAAGTATTATAATATAATTATGTAAATTCAGTATTACAGTCTGTTACAGGTTTTTTTTTTCATTCATTAACCAGATATGTAATTATTACGTAACTGGAACTCATTGGAGACAATAATAATATTTAAGTAGTGCATATTATGAAACCGGATTACAAGTGCACTAAAAATTCATGACAGAGAAATTCTTCGACAAGAAAATATATCTATCTATATAAATCTTCTAAAATGATGTCGACTGAGTCGAACGACTCCACATTAGAATTTAATTGGTTTTGTAGTGCTTGAAATTAGAGGAGTTAAATGTAAACAAAGATATAAATTGATAATAATATTGGTTACGATAGTTACTGTAGGTATTATACATTTCAAAAACGGATTGTATTTTTATCAATACCCATTATTACATACATATTCGCACTATACAAGTGAGGTATGGATATCAAGGACGTAAGTTTGCCACTTCGCTGCACAATTACAAAGACACCGCGTTACGAAGTAGGTATTTTTAAAATATACAAGTCAAAGATCTTGGTTACTAAATAGAGTAATGCTTGCTTTGTGCCAGAGCTACTGAAATATTTAAGACTACGATCCACTGATGGTCCTGTCGAAATCCCCTATATTGCTACACTCACTCAATACTTACACATAATTATGCAAGTTTCTTACTTTAAAATAACTTTTAAATTAAAATAGCGAATCCCTACTATTTTGTTAGCGATCCCTGACGATTTAGTTAACGATTTTATTGGCGAGCCCCTACGATTGTATTGACGAACTTCCACTGTTTTGTTGACGAATCCCTATGGTTTTATTTGCGAAGCCCTACGTTCTAGCGAACCACATTTTGAGTACCCCTGCATTATGCGATAAAAACATTTAACAGGTGCGAGAACTAGTCAAGAAAGCTGATATTAAACTGATTTACTAGTTTGCTGGTACTTGCAATATGAATATTGCAACATTATACCATACAAGCTTAAAGGATGACTGGCTCTCTCTTATGCGTGGGAACTCAACGATACCGTGTTAATATTAATTCTAACTTGAATGATATTGTACGGAACTATTGTAGGACCAGGAAGGCATAATAGATTATCGATAGTGTGTTTGGCAGTAACTAGTGTTAGTGATGTCTGTCGCAAGTATTGCTAATCCGATCGAAACTGTTCGTTTTATAATTTTATCTGGATAATATTTCACTTGGCCGACTTACTTTTACTTTTGAATTCATTAGCAAGTTTTAAAGTAAAACTTTTGGCGTTGTTGCAGTTATTACGATATTGTTAGTGCTAATTCAGACTGTTTAAAATATTTTACGTTAATTAAACAGTTGTATAATTATTTCATATTTAAAACTTGCTATTAAAAGGGCATCATACAGGGCTATACAGATACATGTACGGGTATACCTGTATAGGTATATAATATAGTATAGGCTATATACTAGGTGCAGATATATAGATAGCGCTGTAGATACAGGGTTGTATCTGCTTGTAAGTTGATTATAGATGTCAGAGAATTGAATTATTTGAATTTTAACCGTATTTATATTCCTTAAATACTAATTTAAAAGATCAATACGTATCTATTTAATGATTCTGCAACAGTGATTTTCTACATGATGTACAGATACAGACATAAGTATTGAAGTGTATCGTGAATACGACGATCAGTGAAAGTGATCATAATACCGGCATGCAGTATATTGCATATTGCCTGCACACTGCAGTTACTCCGCTTAGCTCGTATCTTCCTCCATACTGAGTGGGATGGCTTATTAATAATGCATTGCACATGCACAAGCATTCCACGGTTAGTCACGTGCTTAAATGGCTTTACGTGAGCTTTGTCATGGTTATCACTGAACAGGTTTGTTATGTAACCCAAAAGTAAGCTAAAGTAACTTGGTCGATATAATAATAATGTTGTACGAACTGCCGGATGTTCTTTAGTTTTTGGTTTTTTGTGTCTTCTTAATTTTTGTATTTTACGCATAACTTTCTAAAGTGTATCCGGAGTAGATGAAGATAAAAAGATGACGCACTTCCGGTTAGTTACAAGTTTTTTAGAAAATTCTACGCCTAAAAGGGTTAAGTCGGGTATTACAATTTTTATTGGTATACCTATGTATGTATGTGTGGATATCTATGTCCAGCGATGGACTACGAAAGACTGATAGAATCAAAACCATTCTTTAAATTACTATTATAGTAATACCTACTATAGTTTGACATACAATATTATATTATGACATACAATCAATAGTAATACATACTGGTTAACATCAAATAACATAACAATTTGATAGCGGAACTTCTCGTACAAGAGGATCTGTCTCTAGCACAAACTCTTGGTCTGGGACACAGAAACGCTATAAGTATCTTTTGCTAATGCGACAGTCGCCATGGGAACAACTCGTAGGCTCTTAGCTCGTAACAGCTGTGCTCGATAGCGGACAGCTAGTCCGGCCAATAAACAGGGATTGCATTCTTGTATTGAATTATTGCTCCTTATGTGTATAATGTTGAGAAACAGATTATTATCGGAATTTCTCAGAAGCAGTGAGAGATTAGCATGGCATCAAGTAAGAGATCAACTGAATTGAGTGGGATTGTGGGGATCAAATGAATTTGTGATGGTCATTATGGTTATAGAGGTTAGATATAAAAGTCAAGTGTAGATTTGGGTGGTATCCATTCCTCTAAAATATAAGGTGAAATGTGTTTTACGTGTTGTGGTCGTAAAATAATTCGGATGCGCTTATTTTTATAGGTTTCCATAACCAGAGAGTGACAAATCGGTAGACACCTTAAATTTGGACAGAATGCCTGTAACTGTGGTCGCTATTACAACATTACTAAAAAATTAAAACCTTAGGTGCCAAAGGGTCAACCATACCGGAACCTCAGAAAATGGGGTTATTTTACATTCTTTCTTTTTATTGACCGAGTAGATTAGAGTTAGTAGCTTTTCTGGTACGGAACCATGTGCGACATTTCGACTTCCATTTGACTATACAACACCATACGTTTAATGTACATAATGTATATACATACCTATATACCTATAATTTTCCGAAGCAAATTTAAAGAAGCTTCGCGAAGATCAATAAGAATAATATCATAACTATAAAATTAACATTTGATATACGAATAGCGTCATACAGTACTGTCTAGTGTTACAACAGCATTACTTTTACCGCAACATTGTAAGCACCAGTGTGAAAATTAGTAGCGAAATGTTGAAACTCGTTCTGTTCTCGTAGCTCAGAATATTATGTACCTAGTCTGTTATAAAATGATCTGAGATATGGCTGGGTAATTATTTGAATACTTATTACGAGCAAATTTTAACCGGAAAGTCTATAATAATATATGAATACCTACGTGAAGAGAAAAACTGTGTACCTCTTTTTAAGAACAATGCACGCATGTTCGTAAAAATTAGATTTGGTATAGTAAAACTTTACCTATGAATTTCTTCATAGAAGAATTGCAGAAAGCTAAATTTTATAAAATAAATAATAATGTATTACAAATACAATTATTAAAGTAATCGTTTAACATTTCGAGAGCAGAGCGGGGTACTTATCAAATTGTTATAAAATTGTAATAATAATGCATGGTTGAATAACTAATTAATTATTTTTATTGTCTACCGAAAAGTAGGGTTTCCGCATTAATATTATTATCTCACCGTCACTCCGACCGAAAGACAAAATATTTTGTACTCGACATTTGAATTAATGAATGAATGGTATTTATTTGTATAAATGTGGAACCTTTCTTTAGGATGTTATGTCAGTTACATAGAGACCTCACATTGAGGGAAAGTGGTACCTAGCCACGCAGGTAAAATATCTATTCATCAAGCAAGTACCCTCGGGATCAAATGGGTGGTACACAACCCAACGATCCTGAACAGAGCGTCTTCAACAGGTGCATCACGAGCAAAAGTTTATATTCAAGGATGGATGGAGCTCTTTATCACTCAAAATACCTTTTCTGTAGCTTATTAAATGTTCATATACGATTAACTATGTACAGATAGGTAGACGAACAACAAATGCGTCATCTGAATGGTTTGAAGATAGATGTTACATAAGTTTGAAGTATGTCTTAATACTAAGACATAAAGGCGGAGTGCGTTGACAGCACAAGTGGCAAATTCGATGCCACGGCCAAACGACGCTCTTGACCTAGGTGGTGCACCGATGCGTACCTTCAAGAGTAAGAATAGTTGGATGAATAAAATCGATTATGACCCGACGAATCGATTACTCGATCAGTCGCGGAACTCGAAATTTCGCATAACTTTCTAATTGGAACTCGTCTTGCGTCATGATATCTTTAAATGCGCGTGTGACTAATTTTACGTATTTACGAAATACACCGCCGAATCGGTTTTTGAGATCATGGATGAAAATACACGTTGTAAAAACTTTTTCGAACGTAAATTATGTTTTATGGTTTAAATTGCTTCTTTGGTCATCAAAAAAATTACGGGTGTATTTTGAAAGTACTGTTACGAAATACAGATATAATGGGCCAAATGTACCCAAACTACTTTCAAGGTCATTTTATTATGGCCGACAGATTTAATTGTGATGCATGTTAACCTGTCTACAGTGTTCGCTGTCGAATTATTGACAGATCTGTTTATTTGCTTTTATGTATTAAACTTCTTTGTATGTACATACAATAAGACTTAATTCATCGGTATGTACATAATTCTTTAGAAAAATAATGATGCATCGAATACAAATAACTTTGCAAAGTGACATTTACCACTCAAGTATTTAAAAAGGACTTTGAGGAATTATTTATTTTTGCTACCCCTAGTAGTATAAAAAGTTAAGAGATAAATGTACACAAAATAAACGCTCTACTACAGTTTTGGCAGTAAATACGAATCATAAAATGTTAACGTAAACTTGTTACGAGAAATCTGTTAAATAACGAACGAGTAACAAAATTATAGTGAATTTGCAGTACTTCATACCCGAAGTGCAAAGCCTATATTGTAATCATAAACCACAATCATGTTCTAAATACTATTATTTACTTAAAGTGTAACAATAAGCTCAGTGAAGCGTTTAAGGCGTTAAGGGGAAATCTATCCGATGGCAGCTTAAGAGAAAGTTTTAAATTATACATCGTAAGTAAAGTAGTAAACATGCGACAAGACGGTCATAGACGACGCGATGGACAAATAAGACATTGGATTTACAGGGAAAGTGGTCTTTTGACAATTGCGTAACGAACGTTGTAATTGGCCCGTGTATCTGTAGATATTGATATGTGTAATTACAGATATTGATATGTGTAATTGCAGACACCGTTATTATAATAACGTCGATTCAAAATATTTTGTTGTGTGCTTTTTGCAGGTACAGTTATTCGACAAATAAGACACAACACTACAGAGTATTTTGACTGGCAAGAGCCTTAAGAGGGGGTATAAAGCTAGGAAAAAATCAAATTTCACCCGCGCGCCCCGCCCCGCCCGTCAAATAGATGCGCCGCAGCAGTTGCGCGTCCGGTTGCATCTGACTTTATCAGCGGCTGTACACTCTCGCGAGACAGCTAAACGAGTGCACTCGTATGAGAATGTACTTGGTACGAGACATAGCGAGTACTCTCGCACGAGAGTGTACAGCCGCTATTATATAACATGTCATCAGTCAAGAATACGGCACAGTATAATGTAAAAATAAGACAAATTTCGGCTCAGTAAATGTAGAATCATCTACCTCAAAAATGGCAAGCTGTTTTTTCTATAATAGGGTTAGATTTTTATACAATATTAATAGCTAGAGAGCCAGTGAATGGCAGATAACACATAATTAGGTGTCATTCATAATTTTGAATATATTATTATGTAGGTATCTATCAATCTAAAGCAATTCTTCTCGCTGTAACTATCTGTATTTCTGAAACTAATATCATTTATAGGTAGTGTCGGTCGCATCATGTAACCATAGCGCTGGAAACCTAGTGTAGGGAGCGATTGAATCACTTTTATGACAAGAAAGGCAGTATAATGTTGGTACTGGTGTGACCATTAAATCATTTAAATTCTCGCAAAGCAGAATATCTGCTCTATTTTTACGTGATGAAACCTGTATGCCGTATAACATGTAAATAAATAACACGTACAATGTTTTTCAGAGATTTATTTATTATAGATAACATTGTTTTCATTTTTTCGCTACAAAAAGATAAAGTAAGTTATCCTTTAAATTTATTTAAATCGAAAGAAATCCTTCGCCAGAAAACCGAAAAATTACAAATGCCACTGCCGTTATTATAAGGAAACTAATTAAATGACAATAATATCATAAAAAAGATGACAATCACTAACTTCTTGAGCGACAATTGTTAGCTTTAAAAATGTAGGAAAAACAGTGTGTGAAATATGATGCGTGATGATATAATTATGCGTGAGAACAGGAAAAATGTATAATGGGTAGTAAAAATATTTAAGTTATGGTAAGAACACATAAGTCATGAAACTAAACAATTTTTTGAAGATTAAAAATAAGCATAAAATCGAACAAAGCTTACTTAAAACCAAAATGAATTTATTCGAAATCAAGTTTAATTCACTAACTCCAAAATCCGTGTAGAAAAAATAAAATGCCAAAATTATACATGGTTGGAAGTTTTAATTGTTCAAAAAATATATCTTGTCTATTATAAGTCGTTGACACGTCGTGTATCACATGTGTATTTAGTATCGTCGTTAGTCTTGATATTTGTCTTGACCCGTTCATAAACACGAGGCTTGATGTTACTGAAATAAACAAAAAAAGTCAAACACTATTATACTTCCTAACATTGAAACTGATGATGTCAGGTATCACTTTGCGCCATTTATAATCGGTTGAAAGTTTTAGAGATGACTGGCTACAACCCATTAATGGCCCACTACTGAGCACGGGTCTCTCCTCGTACCTGAGGAGGCCTAGAGCATACTCCACCACGCTGCTCCAGTGCGGATTGGTGGTTTAGAGATGACTAAATTACATAAATACTTTATTTTAATGCCAACCGTTCCGGTGCAATAAATTCGTCTGCATTTGGATCTGTATGTTCTAAAATTTCTACATTTTGTAAAAGCGTAATACTTAGTAAGCCTTAATATTTTTTTCTTTAAGAAAACACAATAAGCAATTAAGAAGTAAATAAAAAAGTCGCTTTAAAAATGCATTTATACAAAATTTTATGTTTTTGTTAAAGTAATTTTGCCTAACTATGCATGTATGTAGTATAGTATAAAAAAGTTTAGTTTATGTGTTATTTTGTACATTCGTTACAATGCAACAACAAGCAAATAATAAATGAAACAATACATAGACAGATGAATTGATACGCACTTCTCTGGTGTAATGTTCCCGTCATCATCAATAGATTTTGGAATATTTCTTGATTAAATCTTGTTCTGAAATGAAAATCAATAATAGTTTCAAACACACACAAGTAACAACTACTGTAGGGATTGATCAAATTGACTACCAGAAATATAGGTGTTGCTTTAAAAACAAAATTATGGGGCAAAGAGGAAATAATTAACTCAAAATTAAATTTGCTTTTGGATAAAGCTGTATAGGCGGGTGCATGCCTCTCTCTTCCACTTTAGGCCTCAACCTTAATTTGTGACAAAGTTTTCTAACTAAGCCCACATAACATTGAATACACGTATTACATGAAATCTAGACATAACTAGTGAGGAGTGGGCGTACTGCATACCTCTGCCTACTCCTTCATGTCAAAAAAACATTTACTTACTTTATTGATCTTTCAACACTATTTCTATTTTTATAATTATGTTTATGAATAATTTTGTTTGAAAGTACATACCTATACTATTAATGATACATACAATCTGAATTTTTCGTATATACTATGCTGCTTCAGCGATCAAACATCAACATCAACTTTGTATTGTGAGCACAAAAGTTAAAACAATAAGGTCTAATTTTGAATATGAAATAGTGTACTTGTCAACTTACCTCTGACAACTAGCCATGACTTGAATTTTCAGCTTTCTGTGTTCCCTTTTTTAATGTTGATTTTATTCCATTTGTTACCCATGTTGGATCTAGTGTCTTTTAACTTTAGTTCACACACACACAATTATTGTTTTTGTAATAAAAACTACGCTCTTAGTCACAAATGTACACCACGAAATATTTTTCACATGCCGAGCAGACTGACACAGTCTTCGCGTCTCAATGGAGCAATGGCGACTGATTAATGAAACAGAGCATGTCAAAATCCTACAAATGTATTTTATTTAAATAATTCGTAAATTATAGATTTGATTTAGAAATCGATCTACAAATCTCTCCGTGATACTAATTAGCATAATATATTAAAATATTGACTCAAAAATATGCACCATATTGAAAATAAATTGATTTCAGTTGAAAATTAGACCTAACTTTGTGATTTTTTTCTATCGAGAAAATTTAATTTTTTTATGTTTTTGCTTCTTACATTCACTCAATAATATAATGAAGTATAACTATGTTCTTATTCAGGTTCTAGAAACTTGATCTAGTACTGTAAAAATTGAATCTACGATTGCCAATTTTGCTTTATACCCCCTCTTAATATGAACCGCGAAAGATTTAATAATTTTAATCGTTGCAAATAAGTCTTCTATCATTTTTGGCCCATGAATTAAATCTTAGAATTTTAGAATATAACGATACGAAACCTAAAGTTTAACAAATTATAGAAATTATAACAGATGGACAGACTTCGGAACAGATTTAGTGAAAAAAAGCAATTTCGTAGTCTAAAATATGAGAAATCGCTTTGCGGTCTCCTATGTTGTTCTCCGCAAGTTATTTATGCGAGTCATAATGTCTAGAAATAATATACGATTCATTTGGGATTGAGTTTGTTTGTATATTGAGACTAATGACTTCCGTTTTGCGGTTGAATTTAGACCGTAATTTGTTTTCCAAAGGTGTACTTTACTTCGACAACAATGAATGTCTCATTTTCTTTAATAAATGTATTTGTAACACATTCTGGTATACACATAAATGCGAAATAGTCCATTGAAAAGTTACATTTGTGGTTGCGTTTGTCAGAGGAGGCAATTTTATTTTTTAGATATCAAGAGGAGGTCAGTGTTGAGTTAAATCCAAGTTTGTGGGGTCGCAACCCTTGCCCTGCGACCGCCATCTGCACATGACTTGACTTCTGAGTACTATTCAACATGTTATCTTCTGTTATCGATGTACTGAAACGAAACACTGTACTTTAATAAAATATTTCTGTATCTGGCTCTACCTGTTTCTATATCTATCTCCTTCTTACCTTCAGTTACATTTTAAAATTTGTTAAAAACATGGACATTTTGATTAAATCTTGTTCTGAATAATCTGAAATAAAATCTTTTTTGTCCCCGCGCATGATGAACATTCAGTGTTGCAATTAGATCAACCTTGGCTTCCATATTATAGAATGAGGTTCTTAGCGCTCTTTTACTCGTTAAATGGTTCTTAGCGCTCTTTTACTCGTTAAATGATCCAACTTATTGTCTATCGGTATTTGATCATTATTATTGATTCTTCTGTTATTATATTGTTCTAGAGTATAAAGTACAAAGCGTTGTCAGACGTCCCGGCTTGAACTGTCATTCCGATTTTTGTCCATAAAGTCTTCAATTTAATTGAGTGTCAGGAAAAAACTATATAATATTATGTAATAATTCACCATTGTGCAAACGGTCGTCAGATTAGTCGTAATGCCACTATAATTTCTATTCGATTTATATTTTACTAGCGTTCCCCCGCGGCTTCGCTCGCCAATCCAAAAATCCGTTCTTAGTGCTTGCGTCACTTGATTAACCTATATACCTACAAAGTTTCTGCTTTTTTGCTATACAAAATCTATATAATTTTTATATGGTCCAAAAATGCACCGATTTTTACTTAGAATCACGGTCCGAAAGCGTGTTTACAAGGTTTCTGTTTGAACCCCTAACACCCTGTATATATATATTATAGATTTTGTATAGCATTTAATTGCAGTTTGCCATATTATCGCTTGCACGACACCACATACTGTACAAGGAACAATTACCTTTCTACAAAACTAGTTAGTTTCATGGTCGCCATCATTGATAACAATCTAAATTACTTGTTTGATAGTCATTAACAAGTCTGATAATATTATATTCAGTAATAGTTTGCGCATACCAGGTCGTATGCAAAGTTTTAACTAGTTCAATACCAAAATTTGTTACACACTGTAGCTCTCATTTAGCTACTCGTACTTTGCGGAACTATTCCTTATTTTCAATGAGAATTCAAAATAAAGCGGTGGAATAAAATGCATATTACGAATAAATTATAGCATTCCTGGAAACCAGGCTACTTTCATAAAACTCATGTGGCCGAGCACAGATATATCTAATACCTACTAACGCTTTACTTTCGCTTTGACGGACATATTTTTTATAATCTTATTTGAATTTGCCTTTTATAAATGGGACCGAATTCAGTGATTCTGTCTTTACATTTTCTGTGTTTTTATGTACCTATGTAGAAGAAATCTATTTATGTACCTACTTAGGAACACAAATAATGCGCACACTGACACGTCTGAGCTAAAACTGTGATATATGTAAGACTAATATTTTTTTTTACAGCAGTATTATCGGACTACGCCCTATAATCCATAGTTATAGACATGAAGCACTATAGTTTTCTACCGTATATTACCTAACGTGAGCCGCGAATGTATCATAGTATTATTTTGGAGTTTGTACACTAATTACATCAAGAGTGGATTTAAATTTTTATTTAATCCATACCAATATAAAATGCTGAAGTCTCTATCTGTGTCTGCAACATTTTCACGTTTAATCCGCTAAACTGCGTTACATGAAATTTGGTACAGACATAGTTTAAAAGTGAAAATAAATGAATAAATAAATAAATAAAACTGATAACTGCTCGAATTTTTCATGGTTATTTTGTAGTTTACGACAAAAATTCGGGCAAAGCCGGGAGCTAGAACTAGTGGACTACAACCACAAAGTACATAGCGCTGTCCATGTGCAGTCTGACCGCAGCATTGTTACTCCTTCTTCATTGGTACTCCTTCATTCAATTGCAATCGATACACGATAACTGTCAGGTACTTAGAACACATAATATTGTCGTTGTTACAACGCAAAGAATTGTTAGCTCAATTTATGGACCGTACATGGCTTATTCATGTAAAAGTTAAAAAGAAAGGAATCCTTTTATGGGTTTGTATCGC
Source organism: Ochlodes sylvanus (assembly GCA_905404295.2). Taxonomy (NCBI): domain Eukaryota; kingdom Metazoa; phylum Arthropoda; class Insecta; order Lepidoptera; family Hesperiidae; genus Ochlodes; species Ochlodes sylvanus. The sequence continues at coordinate 4,234,720 of FR990126.1, read as the reverse complement.
AGTAATTAAAAATAACTAATAATTATACACTAATTAAGCTTACCGAATTTATTTATACTAAATTACTTCTACTATTATACTAAATATCGAAATTAAATTATTAGATCGAAATTAGATTTTATGTATAACACAAACATACTCACATACACGCACACACACTACCACATACACATATAAGCAACATATAACGCATATAAGAGGAATGTACACATGGGCTATGAATACGCGAACTTTGACTACGAATTTTGTTTCCTTTATCAAAGCTATTGGTTTTTGCGATTACATCGATGCATTATTTAGTAACCGAAACTTTAACGTACTATTGGCAAAGATTCTTGTCGCAGACACTTAGAAAAACAGTGTCAAGACGATCTCTGATCCGATAAGTATGTTGCTTGCTTTATGTTGTTGCGTAGTAGTTATTCAAAGCTAAGATTGCATTCAATGAATGGCCGTGGAATAAAGGTACGGTCAGACTTGCCTTTGAACTGCATTTTTGTACAATTGGAGGTAATCTTAGAAATTGTTAGGAAATTCGCCGGATTTTTTTAATGTCACGAGTGTCACGACCTTTGTACTGCAAAATTAAAACCGAATTGGGTTCTGTGATGTCTACGTATATTTTGTGTAAAAAATTGTATATTGTAATATTATTCCTAGCTTTTTTTAGGTACTTAAAATAAAATTAAGGATTTGACTTTTTTCCATTTTAGACTTTACTGATATTATTCTCTGGAATGGCTAATTATAACGGAACTTTTATTGTGAGATTGGTGACGTTATCCCTATAATCTCATTTTTATCTTAGAATTCCCACAGGATCGAGATTTACGCGGTAGTCGCACGCGAACGAGGTCATGGGCACAACTGGTTGTAAATATAGTCACACATAATAGCTTACCAGTAATACAAAAGCACAGACGGGATTTAAACTAGTAGGTACAATGCCAATAAAGTGTGAAATAATTCACATAACCATTTGATTGATAGCCACGACCGACGAGTTATGATTAAGTTTTGAGCTTGAATGGGCTCCGAATAATTTCGGTACGCAATTCGTGTTTGAGGTCGCACGCATTGTTTGTGATCGATTGGATTTCGTTGCCTTGTTTGCAACTAGAATGGGGCGTTCGAAATGATAACATACTAAAATGGAAGGCGGAATAGATTATATTAGATACATTTAAAGGAGCATATGACACCCTGTGACCTGGTGGACTCACGACCTGAAGAAGACATCTTCCGTTGGATTCAGAAGGCACAGGACTGGTCAGAGTGACGCAAGTTAGGGGATAGGTAACATAGATATGTTCAGCAATGGACTTGTACAATGTTGTTGGATGGATGTCTTTTAAAATAGCGGGAAAACGAACAGACGAGCTACCTGATGATGATGATGATAAAAAATCACCGTCACATCCATATATGACGGTGATTTTTAAATTAAAATAAGAGAGAAGAAACAAAGTACCTATTGGCCCTCATTCCCCCAGCCGGAACAAGACGAATTATTTGGAGGCAGGCTTCACGGAAAGATAATAAGACCAGTAATCATAATAATGAATTTAATAAACAAAGATATTGAGAAATCGCTCCTAATAAAATGTATGCCTACTAATTTTTAGGCTTCATAAGATGTCATTGGACCTAATAATGTTAATATATAGCAATGAAAGATACATGAATAAAACCGGTTATTATATAAAAAAATACTGTAGATAGTCTTAATTGTAAGTTTAGTTAATTAAAAAAAGTATTTATAAATCGCTCCTAATAAAATGTTTGTCTGCAAATTTAAGTCTTGATAAAGATGTCATTACACCTAATAATGTAAAACTTGTTTCAGATAGACATTACTGCAACGCGACTAGCGTAGCCATATTTTAAAAATAGAAAACCGGACATAGCTGCTAAAAAGCCGGACGGACATCTGAGACTAAAGGCCGGATGCCGAAAAAAACGTGTTTACCGATATCTCACGTCCAAGATCGAAATATTTTTTAAAGACATAAAATACTTACGAGTATATACTAAAAAATACATAAAAGATAATAATTTATGTTTTATTATTTTTTTATGATAAAGTTTTTCTAGTATAATTTTCATTATGATTTCTTTACACAAACTTGCTGAAAAAGCTTATTTTAAAAGTTAAATCAGTTAAAATTTTTATTATATTAAAGCTGCAAAGCTGAACAAACGCATCAGTTGGACGCAGTGAAAACTGACCGGACAAGGGATTAAAAAGTCCGACTGTGTCCGGCTTTACCCGGACTCATGACCATGTCAACCGCGCCTGACTTGCCAAAGTGTCTAAGGGAGAATAAATGGAAAGTAAAGACCATTTCATATGTACCGCGCCACACACGAAAGTACCCTACTTTGCGACTAAACGCATACAATTAAAATTAAGTACCTGCCTACCGAAGTGGGGTAAAACGGATCACGTAATAAAACTGCGTATGTACAAAATTATCGGATTTTCTATTATGCCAATCACGCGCAATTCTAGAAAGCTTATCTCGTAGATTTTGGATAAAAAGTAGAGAGAGAATAAAAACATATCATGTGATTAGAATATTTATTTTGTGATGAAAGTGAAATTTTCAAACGATGCCATAGATTAGAGCTGTAAGAATCTGTCGTCAGAAAATTGCAGATAGATTTGTATTGAGATTGCTGTTTTCTGTTATATTGGAAAGTTTATAATAATTAGAGGTACGCTTTTCGATTATGTCACGAGATGAAAAAAAAAACCTTTCCTTTTTTTACCGAACTCGTTAACTTGTTTTTCTACTTTTTTATTGCTAAGACTTGGATTAACTCATATATATGTCTTTAAACCTAATAAAAATACCGTGCAATGGAAATTATGTAGTAACACCTATAATATTATTGAGTCTACTTTAATAGAGTTTATTTTATTTATCTTACAATATTATTATTACTTACACATAATCATTATACAAAATATATTTGTACGTTTTATATTGTACGTATGTTAAACGTGATGTGTATAATATTAGTACGCCGGTAATGACTGCAAGAACCATATGTAAGAAACTGCAAGCAGAAGTGAAGCTGATGACAAAATATAACGACCACTTTCGATGTTTCCCAACATCTGTGTGTAAAGTTAATTACATGAGCGGGTATGAAGCCTCCGGTAATCAATAACGTCTAACAGCTTATTACAACAAAATTATGTAAACTAAAGTTACTGTTGTGATTGCATTTTCTTCGTTCGTTCGACGTCGTACCAATCAAACGTGGGTATTGAAAAAAATGCTATGCTGTTTTAAAAATAAATCCGTTTTAACCAATCAAACGGTAGTATTGCAAATGCTGTTTAAAAAATAAAACCGTTTTAGCCATTGATTGGTTAAAACGGCTTTATTTTTTATTTTATTTTTTAGGTTAGTTTTGCAAAAAAATGTATGCTTTTTTGTACGATTAGTGGCTCGTCCCGTTTCGCTTAGGGTAACAATGATCAATCTTAGTGTCACTGGATGACATTTTGGAGAACGCCATTTCCCTCATGCGATATGTCACTAGTGCACCAAAAGTGAGGCAGTAAAATTCCCCTAATTAATGTAATTTTCATTTAGCTCTCTCGTTATATCTCATACGTTCCGTAATTATCCTTCGCACCCATGGTTATAGTAATATCATCAAAACAGATCAAAAATGCAACTCACGTTATGTAAACGTAATGCATCTATAATTATAATATTTTTGCTCTCGTGTCATAAATTTTACTACAATGGGCTTTCGTCAAATCAAGTGGTTATTTAAAATAACAAGTGTGAAATGTTAAACTTTCTCAATATATTTCGATAGCCACTTTAATTTGTGCAAGCGGAAAAACCAAGCGGGGGATTTCTTAGTGAAATCCCAAGACCTTGTCAGAAGAGTTTGAATTAAAGTCATTATCGTATTTATATGTACATATTATATCCTAGGGTTTTTTGTGTTGGATTGCAAAAAAATTATGTTTGTTTACTTACCGCCTTATACCAGCAAGTGTCGTCTGTTCAACAATTATTTATTAAAGTTTATTTTATACTAGCATTTCCCCGCGGCTTCGCCCGCCAATTTCCAAAAATCTTCTTTTAGTGCTCCCCTACACTTTCTAAGGAACATACGAGGTACATGCCAAATTTCAGAATTTTGTGTTGAGTAGTTTCAGCTGTGCGTTGTCTGTCAGTCACTCAGTAACGCAAGAGTTTTATATCAAACTAGCGACCCGCCCTCGCTTCGCTTCGGGAAACTTATTATCAAGTGCTTAAATATAAAGTTTCATGGTTCTTTAAGAGATGGCGCTAGGCGTTCTTATTCTTTAAGTTAGGAAGGTTCACCTAGATGGCGCTGTGCTTAAAACCCGAAGAAATCCCATACAAACTTTCAACCTTTATTTCAACTTCTTCATCCCTTTTTGTCGCAATAAAAGGTAGCCTATGTCCTTTCTCAGGGTCTAAAGATTGTCTGTGTCAAATTTCATCAAAATCGGTTGAGAGGTTTAAGCGGGAAAGCCACGCAGACAGACAGACAGACAGACAGACAGACAGACAGAGTTACTTTCGCATTTATAATATTAGTAGGGATTGATTAGACACTTATAGATACATAATATAAAATTTGTTTATTTCAGGAGTTATTTTTTGACGTCAGTACATTAAAACAGTTACGCTACGTTATTCGTAAAAACCTTTGTTAATGTTAATAGCCTAAGGCTACAAGCACATAAACCGCGTAAGAATTATTATGTTTATTTTAAAGACCGTAACATTATAGAATGTTATTTTAATTCTAGTCACAAGGGACCATGCCGGTTCAGGTATACGCCTAATGCATTATTTATTTGCTTTAAACGTCGACACAAAACGGGCATTCTGCTAAAATTCTAAAATTTTTAATACGTGACTAGCGTTCAACTACTTTTGATTTTCACTAATTACATGTGGTTACAAATAAATTATAATATTATACTAGCTGACCAAGCGAACTTCGTACCGCTGTAAAATAAATTCTTGTTTTGACTATATTCCAAGAATATTTTCATATTTACTCACCTTTTAAGCCTTTCCTGGACTCTCATAAATAATTCAAAAACAAAATTAGCCAATTCAGTCCAGCCATTCTCGAGTTTAAGCGAGACTAACGAACAGCAAGTGATTTATACATATAGTTAGATATGTTTGCATGTAATATAACAGTAACAGACTCATTTATACATGAAACATAATGTATTATTAAAAAGTATTAGGGTAGGATTTATTAAAATGACTTGTCGATATTTTGTCAGTTTGTCTGTGTTTTTTCGCTCACCTCAAGCACGGGTCAACCGATTTGGATGCAATTTTCACTATTGTTTAATTATATTATTGTAGTAGTTAAGATCGAAGAAGTATGGAAATATTGTCTCAAAAATACTACAGAGCAATAAGATATTAGGCATAAAATACCTACCTACAATGATTTGAACACATTTATTTTGTTCATAATCGAATGAATACATTGGAATAAATGCATTTTATTATATAATGAGTAATTGTCATTATGAATTCATTAAAGTAGTAAAGATAGACTAAATTAATAAAATAAATTATTACTCTTTATCACCTTTTAGGTAGTTTGCATACTTACCTTGTTTAATTGCAATACATAAATTATGTACCTACCTTGTGTCAATGCAGTATTAGTAAGTTCAATAAGCCATAATCTCAAGTCATTCACCTTTTTGCAATAGAAACTCAAGTTTTTAATTCGTTTTTAGCTAAATGTATTCTCTGTATGGAAATATTCTGATAACCACGTAATGCCCGGTTAAGGAGTCATTGACACTTTCCCTTTCATGATTATCATCGCAAAAGGTAATGCTTACGAAATTTCGGTTCTTTACGGATACACACAGACACAGATTTGTTGTAAAAAATAAAATTATAACGAGATGCGTATTTGTTTGGGCATGTGAGACATTATAATCAGCGATGAAACGCAGGAAAATGTACTTAATTTATATTGAGATTTAAAAAAAAATTAATGAGTTACTCGAAGCGGAAGTTCGTTGCTCTTTATCCAATATTACCTCAACCCATTATTAGCCTATAGGGAACGGGTAGAGACCCGTATAGTCGTGTAGAGTGAGGAGAGCCTCATAACGTGTGTGTCATAGTGTACCGCCCTCGCTTCGCTTCGGCGAACTTGTTCTTTACGTTTACAAGTATTATATATTTTCTCATTTTTGCAACATTTTTCATTGATGTTCCGCTCCTATTGGTCGTAACGTGATGTTATATGGCCTATAGCCTTAGTCGATGAATGAAATATCCAACACAAAAAGAATTTTTCAATTTGAACCAGTAGTTCCTGAGATTTTAACCCGTAACTTGTCTATTGTCTGAAACTAACCTCAAGCAATGATCACTCTTAGAAAACTTCAAAAGTGTGTTTCAGTTTACCCCTGGCACAATTAATTATCTTTTTGTACAATGAACACCTCAGCTAATCTCAGTGACTCAGCAAGAGTATAAATTGATAATGATAAATGAATTTGCCGTGTAAAAATGAGATATCAAAAACATCCACGAACTGATATCAAACATTCACCTGTTAGAAAAATATCTGCTTCGCTCGGGTATCGAACCAACGAACCCTAGCTAGGCCTGTAGAGTCACTGCCAAGTAACTTACAAAGTTATTTTAGGTTTAAACATTGCACACATACACTCTATTTTAAAGATCTTTTCATAATTGCGGATCGTTTTATGAATGCATTTTATAAATTAGAACTTTCATTAGTGCACGGAAACTGACGTGGAAACGGGATGGGAAGATTTATATTTGAACTGGATTTAACTAGAATTGCTAGTTTTTATTACGAAGATGCATTGGAACTACGTAATTATTTGGAAAACATGGTAGAAACGGCCGTGAACTGGTTCGGTTGGACTCTCGCTGGCCATTCAATGTTTCTTTTAAGTCGTCAGGAGCCGTGCTGTTGATTAGTGTCCGGACGTCGCCGTCACATAGCCGAGACCATAAAGGCACAAGATAAGTACTCCCAGAGGAAGTGTGATCGGAAATTATTAGAAAAACTGGAATCGTAAACAGGTATTACTTTTTCTATACTATTAATATTAGCTTATTTAGCGTGTTCGTAGCCGTTTTCAAGGTGCTAATGTGCCGTTATCTCTGGATAAAATCGAACACTATTTTGTGACCTTTTGACAGTTGTTTGGCAACTGAATTTGGACGCAGGTCCCTGACCTATCCACTAATCCCCAATAGCGTTCTCAATGATGGGCCATGTCATAGGTCTATGAGTAATGTACGAGCATAACAGCTTTCGATCTTTCTTTGGGTTGGTCACTGACCTATCCACTAATCCCCAATAGCGTTCTCAAAGATGGGCCATGTCAAAGGTCTATGAGTAATCTACGAGCATAACAGCTTTCGATCTTTCTTTGGGTTGGTCACTGACCGATCCACTAATCCCCAATAGCGTTCTCAATGATGGGGCCCTTGACCCGCTCCCGCAGTGAGCGTCATTCGCTTAATTAAATATTCCACATTATTATAATTATTATGTATATTTTATTAATATTTTTGCCTGCCCCTACCGACTGAATTTCTCCAACAATAGGAAAGCGCCTAATTTATTTTACAAAAACCTTGGAAAAAACATTTAATTAATAACGAATACTTACTACAAAAATAAACTTTACATTTTTTTGTCAATCAGTAAAAAATAAATACCAGTTGTGGGACATGGAATACTTGTAATTTCTTTTTAGATTCAAAACATTTTTTCCGACATAATACTGCTATTATATAACTTTTTTAAATATAACCATATACAGGGTGTAATCGTTAAGTGTGCACAGGCGATTATTCCGTAACATACATACTAAATGTATGGGAGAGTTTAATGTAATTTTTTTGGTTATTTCTCGTTTTATTTTTAATAAATTATTATTGTCATTTTACTCATTACGTAAAGTGCTTTCGATATATTATAACCATATTCTATACAGGGTGTAATCGTTAAGTGTGCACAGGCGATTATTCCGTAACTATTAGAGATATCAAAAAACTTTAAACTGATATTATCAGTTTAAAGTTTTTTGTAATGTACTATTACTGAAATTTTTTTCATTTGAAATTTAACATCTGTGAGTTGGGATTCATGTTATAGGTATATTTTTTTACTGATAATAACAGTAAAAAAATTTTAACTGATAATATCAGTTTAAAGTTTTTTGATATCTCTAATAGTTACGGAATAATCGCCTGTGCACACTTATCGATTACACCCTGTATAGAATATGGTTATATTATACTTAATATTTAACGTAGTTTTATACACCTAGATAATATTTGCAAGTTAAGTATCAAGCGCCTACTTTTATAAGTAGATGAGTAAGGAGTAATTTTTAAGTAGCTTGCGAAGTAATACGCAGTAAGGCTGGCTGCACATCGGCTACTATCGCAGCTACTGAGGAGCTATTTAAGTCGCTGCTTTGTCTTACCATTCGGGCGTCCAATTTGTTGTTGAGTTGAGCGACACATGAAAGATGGTAGATGGATGCTAATGCAATTCTGTGGATCAGTTACGCGTCAATATAGATAAGCTAATAAGGGTCAATAGTTACTAAAAAGCCTTGGGGCGCCGCTATTTCACCTTTTCTACCTTAGTCAAATTCATCATCATCATCGTAACTCCGTATCTATCCCACTGCTGGGCTAGGTTCTCCTCTCACAATGTGAGGGGTTCGGGCCATAATCCACTACGCTGGCCAAGTGCGGATTGCCGGACATTAATTACACTTAAATTTACTGGTTGCTCAAGCGATAGTAGTCAACGTGTGTTCAGCCTTAGAGCGCGTGATTATTTTTTGTGGTCTCATTCGCCAGACGGCTATTACTCCTTGATATGTATGTCAATGGCTCGTGCTGTCTTCTAGCGGTCATGATATATGACTTTTTGTCTTCATAACGGACTTTGTTAATCCCGGGGACTAGATAATGGAACTTTTTGTTAGTTATGAAATTTGACAACTTAAGTGTAAATGCCGTAAGTGACAAATCTATTAAATGTTACTATAGGTACATTTGGACGTTTGCAAATTTTGTAATCGCTGCCAAATATAGCTAAAGGCTGATTACAAAATACTGCTCTCTATGAATAATTTCTTGAGCGTATCCGTGCCTCGAAGGGCACGTAAAGTCGGACTTCGGAGTCGAACCGTTCCGGTTCTTATCGTTACATGCTCGTAGCAGTCGTTATTCCATGGAGACCTTCGGGTGGCATAAAAACTTCCTATACTTGGGTTGGTCATTAACCCCTCCACCGAATCGTACTGGAGCATCGTGGGATATGCTCTAGGCCTCTTCAATGGTGAGGAAAGACCCGTGCTCACTAAAGGGTCATTAATGGGTCGAAGCAAGTCAGACTTTATTCTTCTCTTTTGTTTACTTTGCGAATTACTTTTGCCCATACATTGTTTTGATATATCTCAAATGCCTGATTTTTTCCGACTTTCTCAAATATTTCAACCAATTTTCACAAAAATTTACTACGTTATACATAATTATAAACCTTCCTCTTGAATCTATTTAAAACCACATCAAAATCCGTTGCGTAGTTTAAAAGATCAAAGTTACAAGACAGACACAGCGACTTTGTTTTATACTATGTTAAGAAGATGTAGTGATTATGTAGAACATGAAAATCTTAACTAAGTATGAAAATCCTATTTCAATAACAGCCTTGCTTGACTTGTACATATAACCCGACGCAATGATTGTTGTCTTTTTATCATGTCTAATTTGTCAGGCAAGGTTGTTTTGAGGGGCCAATTACACCTTATTTCCTGTCTTTATTATATTTTTCTCTCCAAGACAATATCGACCTATTATTACATAACTTGTAGAGGTATAAATAATGCACTACGCGGAGAAGTGAAATACGCTTTTTAGAGCAGTCTAACGGTAAAATGGACAGTGCATGTCGTTTGTAAGTTTATATTTGGTCCACACACTAAAGAAACATGTTCATATATCCGACTCATGCTGACTCGCGGATCAGATTTGGATCATTTGGATAAAATTTCTTGTAAAGAATTCAAATTAAATTAAAATTTTACACATTACATTATCTCTATGTTTATTTGTTTTTCATAAAAGCGACGCTATTTACCTAAACAAAATGTCGTTTCCTAAATGTGGGGAATGTGTGTGTTTGAGTTCGTGTATGGTAAGTGTGTGTGTTTATTAGATTCATTATTATGATTATCTTATGTACGGACTTATAATGTTTGTTGCTCTGTCACAAAAGTCGTGACCAGTTAAGACAACAAAAGATGGGGCATAAAGCTAGCAAAAAATCAAATTTCACTGGCGCACCACGCGTTCTATTATGACAAGTAGATGGAACAAAACATGCCTAAAACGTAGAGCGATTTGAGAAACCTTATTGCACGGAATAGGAATGCAATAAGCGAAAAATGCATTTTATTAGTATTATTCGTAAATTATAATTTTCAATTTGAAATCCCTTAATGATATTAATTAGCATTATATATTAAAATATTGGCTCTACAATATGCACCATATTAAAAATAAATTAATTTTCGTTGAAAATTAGACATAAATTTGTGATTTTTTCATCGAATATAGTATCTTCTTTTATGTTTTTGCTCTGTTTAACCCTCGATAATATAATGAAGATAACCATGTTCTTAGTCAGGTGTTAGAAACTTGATCTACTGCTGTAAAAATTGAATCTAAGATTGGAAATTTTGCTTTACCCCCTCTTAAGATATATTTTTATAATAAGTGCTAAGAGGACGATGAAGCAAATGGGTTATAGGTAATTACAAAAATTTAACGGTTTTTGTCAATAAAATAAAAGCTAATACTTAAGATTTTTTTGTACTTGTTAATTTAATATTAGTATTATAAATCTAATAGATTGTAAGCAAGGTCGTAGATAAAAAATTGGGTTCAACCGCAAACCAAATGAAGTGGCTACCTGCGTTTAGCATTGACTTTTTATCTCAGATATTTCGAGCTAACTATATAAATATAATTGAAAGCCTTACATTAGTCATCATGATATAAAAAATGTGTTATCATGTTACAAAAATTTGTAACCGTGATACAAAAGTAAATTACACATAGGCAAATGATTGAGATACGTGATTGAGAGGGTTTCATGGCTAGATTTATCTTCTAATAAGAAAAGAGATAAAATGGAAGTTTTAAGGGTATGATAGGAGTGTTCAATAAATACACATATTATTATTATAATTCATACTTAGATGTTATATAAAAGAAGATACCTAGATTGACAAATTACTACACAACATTTTCTAGTTTTTAAGAGAAAAAATATTTCAAATTGGTGCAAAAATCTTTCCGAATCTTTTTCTTGCTATTTTATATGATATGTTGTGTATGTTGATTATACAATCACAATACCGGTATGTTATGTTTGCAAACATGCAACCAAAAATAAATTCAAACAAAATAATATTTATTTTCATAAACATTTCTTTAATACTGTGAGCATTATCCTCTATTACATAATATTTTTTATTGCAAATATACATGTAATAATTACGAAATAATGCTATTCTAATTTTTATAAATTTCTCTTATAAAGTTTCCATTATTCGATGTTATTTAATGTTATTTAAATTATTTTATGAATCGTAGAGTACACTTTCTTGGGGCTGGAAGTAACTAAGTATTTACATAAAATTTTATGTGTAAGGTTTAAATATAAGTATAATTAACCATTAAATAACTAAAAACATAAATAAATAATTTACATAGCAAAAGGTTCAATACAGCGCGTGTGTTTTGGGAATTGAGATCATTCCTTAGAATAAGTACTTAGTAGGTATACGGTTTGCAAAACGAGCGACACAAACCACATTTAGAATACTTAACGCACGATACGCAGGTTAGCTAGCGATATTAATTTCAATCTAGCAGTTTACCAATTGGTGCCTAAGTTTATTTCTAGTATTAAATGTCGTATTAAATGTTCATATTTGATAGCAATTGGAGCCTAATGATCGGAAAAATAATGTATTTTGCCGTATCTAGTAATTGTTATAACATATCGGTATTTATATCTTCAGGTTTGATCGTTTAATACTTCAAATATGTACTTCCTTTATTATAAAGAAAAAATAAATTTTCCTCAATCGGCCTTGCGTTTGTTGCTAAAGTTAAAGCGATTCATTACGATAGCCGCAGACTTTACTGCGGTTAAACTAGTACTTAAAATTATTGTTGTATAATATTTTTTATGAGTGTGTAAATTTTACCTTTTTTCCTTTTCGGCATCACTCTAACACCGATAACATGGTCAGTCACTAGGCACAAGGAGAGAATCAGAAAACAGTATCTTGCACTGCACCGCATCTTGTCACACATAAAGTCTGCCGTGATATCGAATCTACGCCACTATACGCATTTGTTCCACACGTGTTAGGGAACACCAATAAAATAATCCGAGTCGCGTGAACACGCGCGTACGCACCCACTATCACAAGGCGAGAGCGTAAGCTACGAGTGAACCGCCCGACTACCCTATATTTTGACTTATAGCAATTTGGCAGTGCGAATTCCACTTGTATATAAAACCTTTCGCCGGCTCGGGGCGGGCGGTCATTGGTTGCGTTGTGCAGCGCGAGCGCGAAGGTGAAGGGAGCTGGTACCCCCCCCAGCTGGTGCAGTGGGGAGCGGGGCACGCCAGGGTCGACAGACACTTTTGCTATCGTCGGTCGGAACGCGATGACTATCGTACGGCCAGTACCGTTTTGCTCCGATTCTTACGTCACTCGTCAGCTGGCGGTGTGGAATTCATTACTTGTATAAGTAACTGTCGCTTGCAACTTTTTAATTTTTTAATGACTTTTGAATGTGTGTCAAATTTTAGAATATATGGTTACAGACCCAACAACATGACGATTTGCATGTATGGTATGCACACACAATCACTTTTTTGAGAAGACAATTAGGTACTAACTGGACTATTACTTAACAACTATCAGGACTAATTTATCATTACAGTCCCTGTCCCAGTCGTCATACTTACTAACAAACTAACCAACTAAAGTTCTAACACCGTCTACTAACCGGACTAGCTATCCAAGTCCCTAATTAAGTTTTGTTTTGGTCTAGCAAACGAGCACCGAGAATACCTTAATTCTAAAACTTATAATATTAATTTGTAATATTAGTATTAACTGTAGAACTAAATTGGAATCGAACCGGAGACTTTTACTGCCGATTGAGCGACAAGGTCGGCACAAATATGATACAAAGAATTATAATTCTAAGACCTACGTACAATGACACTAAATTATTCTTTTCTGATCGATACTCGTTGTGTTTTAAAAGTTAAAAGTTTATATGTAAAATATTTAAGGTTTTTCGTAAACAATTTTGGACTTGGATACTAAGGGACAGGTTTCCCGAAGCGAAGCGAGGGCGGGTTTACTAGTTTATTATAAAACATGAATAATTGAAAATTTTTCGGGATCACTGTAACGTTGTGCTATTTATATATAGGCATCACCGCCTTTAGTATTATTTTACTTATCTACTTTGTGGTATTATGTACTGACACCCATAGGCGACGCTGACCACATACCCTGATGGTGGTAGGTCTTCTATTCGCTTGACGGATAGTGACATAAAAAAGTCGTTGGAAGTTTATTCTGTACATATTGCGTATTCATTTCAAAGATGTACCTACTAAGGACTTTCTTTCGCCGTTTCTTCTCCTCCACGATAACCTTTTCGAAACGGTTGTAGAAACCAAAAGTACGAGCGTAATAATTACATCATTAACCATATTCGAATTCGAACTAGGTAACTTTTACTACCTACTTTTTATTTTGTTATGTTTAATTTAACGAGGCATTTATCATTAGATAACTTTAATTCAATCAATCACAAAAATAAATTATAATAACAACACACCGAACTGTGAACTTAGTCACAATTTAAGCAACTTCAATTCGAAGTACTTACTGTAAATTATCTCTATTCACACTTTGACGGTTACGTTTAATATAAACATATTATCAACAAAAGATTCACTCTTCATATGTGTAGAAAAGTAGCAGTGTTGTAATTTTAGGAGAACCTAACAGGTATTAGTCCATCATATACGGTGTGGTAACATTCTACTTAGGTATTAGGCGAAAAGGCCGAATTCTTTTTATGGATTTAAGATAGATAAGATATATATTTTTTCGTTTGTGTGTACAGCCTACCCTAATTTCTTCCAGACATGTTTCTTGTAATACTGTTGGGTTGTCTGGAAGAAATCGCACGTAAGCGATAAGGCCGCCCATTGTATTGTGCATTTCATTCAAAATGTCTACCCTATGTCTATATTATGGTGTGCAATCATTAAAGAGTTTAAATAAATAAATAATAGCAAACGAGCATGCGGCAACACTCTTCCGCTGCCGCCCATGACAACCGTGACCGACACAGAGCAAGACTTAATAAGGACTAGTGTAGTGTGTACAGCCTTGCGAGGGTAAGGGAGTAAGTAAACAACCAAACCCAAGGAGTGCGGTTTGAACACTGATTTATTGTAATAACGTAAAAATGCTTATTGTTAAGTGATGAGTGCAAAATATATGTCTGTGGTGTTTGGTATTTACATGATAAGTCCAAAAATGGTCATTTTCTGTTATTTTGTCACCCATACTTTAAATAAAATTAGCTATTTTTTGGTCTATTCAATGTAAGTCTTCTATAAGTAGAAGTACCCAAAATAGTTTGATCTGTTACTGACAAATCAAAAAAAAAAATTATCTTGTTTGATACAATATATTTAAAATAACTTACCTAGTGTTGCAATACGAGTCCGTAGTAATTTTATGGGTTATTTCATAATAAGTGTATTTATCACTGTTTGACCAAACATTTTAAAGGACAAATTTTGTTAAGATTATGATAAGTATTAGATCGATAGTATTAGAACTTAAAACATCCTTAAAGAAAATCCATCACAAATTTCTCACATCGGGCCACACGCATCTAGAATGCGATACAAATCATGCGGCTATTGAAATATTTTATCAAAACAAGGAGCAGCACTATTTCTCACTCTATTACCTACAACTCACTTTATTACAAAAAATACTGCTAAAGATAAGACATCATTTGCATGGAATAGTATTTTTTGGTTGTGGTATGAAAAGTTTAATGACGTGGGGTTTAAATACACATTGACAGAATATGAAGAGTTTCGTTTTTTCTCTATAAAAAGAAGGAGAATAACTATCCCATTTGCCGAAATAGACTTGGCGTCAGCTTACAATGAACCCATTAATATTGATTATTTGAAACATTAAGATATCCTGAACTTCCTACCGTTTATTGATCCAATATATCATGACTTTTACAAATTACTACCACATACTCCATCAAGAGCATCTCGTCAACAACGTGAGTGACAGACAGCGAAGAGGATTTTTATTAAATAATAAAAATCGGATTTTTATGAAATAAGAACCTAATTAATAACAAAAAACTAAAAAGAGGTTAATGTTTTTTGTTATAATATGACATTAGTATATTGTTGTGGCTTTCCTATTGTTAGTTAGTTATTAGTACCTATTATTTGTTGACTGAGTAAAAAATAAAAGTAGAGATACCTACCTAGTCACATAATGAAACAAGAGACTGATTGAAGGTTATTGTTTGCTCAAATAATGATAAGTTCATAAAATTAATGTTTTATTTTATGTTTTCTTCTTTTATCTCAAAAACTAAATATATTATTTAAATTTTTCTTTCGCAAATTAATACCTTATCATAATATAAATATATAATAAAACTATAATTTGTTTCACTTAAACTTTATTCCGATTTGTAGCAATTTTTTAAACTTTAAAATGCTCGTACTTTTTGTACGTACGTACTTGTACTAGCTTTTTGGACTTACCATGTAAATACCAAACACCACAGATGTGTACGTACATACTGCCTGATTGCATTTTTGTAAACGGCACGTGGACGACGTAATAGCTCGTACAACTAGGATAATTAGTCCAGCTAGCAGAGATTGTTATTAATAACTTCAGCTGGTCAGTTCGTTACTAGGTTCTTTGATATTTTAAATCTTTTGTTAAAATATGCTTTGTTCCATTTTGGCATACCTGCGTAATTTTGAATGCGTAGAAGTAACGGGGAGCTCTTTGAATCCACGTCAACCTATCTATTTAGTTGAGTGACGCGTTGTGACACAGTACCTTGGCTGGGAAAATGCACTTTATGTTAATTGACAGACAAATATATAACCTTAGGCATATTATACGAATGCCCATAGTCATAAAGTTTGCCCTTCGTGAACCTATGCTACGTATTACAATAAAGAAGTAAATAAAATAGAAATAAACCTTCGACGACGTAAACTATGACCTCTATGTTCATTTTATCATCTCTTTGCCCTATACGGAGGGCATTTGAGTATTGTTTGCGTAATGATTAGTTCTATACAAATAAGGCTTCATTGTACTATCTACATTTAATACAAAATCTCGTTGGAAATACTTTTTGGTTTCAACCTATTAACCCACTACTGAGCATGGGTCTCTTCTCGTCATTGAAGAGGCCTAGATCATTCTTCACCAGGCTGCTCTATTGCGGATCGGTGGAGGAGTCAGTGGCCAACTCAAGTATCGGAGGTTTTTATGCCGCCCGAAGGCCTTCGACATGACTTAACGACTGCTGTGTAACGATAAAAACTGTAACCGACGCAACGGTTTTATTTTAAAAAGGGGTACAAATGTTTTGCTTCACGTACAGTTATTGAACGCCTGTCGTCATAGAGTTGTTTTGTTGTTTCAATTTTTATACATTTTTAAACATTGCCCCGGCCGGGAACTGAACATATCACTTCGTAGGCAAGGCCACTACAACTAAGCTACGAGGTCCTTAAGTATGTATGTAACTATGAAAATATTGTATACACACATTGTATCTATTATGCATAAAATGTATCTTTCTGCATTTATTTTCTATTAAAACTTCAAGAATAGCAAATCTCAAACTCCGACGTACTTATGTATGTATATAATATGCGTTATTCTTAATGGGTGTACAGACTACAGAGGTTTTCTCTTCACGTCTTTATTTATAGATAACTTGATAATAGCTATGACTTATATAGTTTAGTAGGTTGTTCGTTTGATATCTAATTACACACATACAAGAATTAAATTTAAATATATATTTTTCTATTCTATATTGTAAGTACCTGTAAACAAACTCACCTGCAACACAAGTAAGGCCTGCGGCCAAAACGGTCAGGAAAAAGACGGGCATTTCCGAAAATTATAAATTGACAACTGTGTAGTCACGATTTGGTGAATCCTTGTTTTTATATTTTAAAAACTGATAAAATTTATCTACTTAATATGAGGGAGATAATAATATTTAATGTTTCAATATAATTTGATACCCGTTTTCATATCTGGCCGAGTCTTTACTAATATTATTGTTTACCTCTGCGATATTTTTTGGAAATAATGTGTATTCTTTTGCTTTAAACTGTTGTCCTTGATGAGAGATTTAAAGCGACATGTGGCTACACGGTTCCCTGTTTAAATGTTACGCTGATCTATTTGATAATGTAAGCTAAGTCATAGTGTGGTCACTATGGGGTTGATCACAGACCCCTTAACTAATGCGCACTGGAGCAGCGGGGTGGAGCAAGCTCTTGGCCTCCACAGGTATGAGGAGAGACCCGTGCTCATTAGTGGGTCAATAATAGGTTGAAGAATTAATAGGTTTCACCTAGGACAGGACACTGCATTAACAAGTTTATCCAATCGCTCGTTTAACAACGTGTCGGTGAATCTCTGATGTAACAGATGTCCATAGGCGGTGGCGATCGCTAATCATAATAACTTTTTATTTAAAAAACCGACTTCAAACTAATGAAAATTTAAGACTTATATGGTTTTCTCATTGATGCTATTGTCAGAACTGGACCAAATCAACCACACACGGGAAGCCAGCTTTCAAATAAAAAAAGAATCATCAAAATAGGTTCACCCAGTCGAAAGTTCTGCAACAAACGTAAAAAAGAAAAAATACAGTCGAATTGAAAACCTCCTCCTTTTTGGAAGTCGGTTAAAAATCTACGCGTCTGTTTGTTTGTTTGACTGCCAATAAAAAAATATGTTTTTCTTTTTGTTTTAATATACAATAATTATATTAACAATTCATCGTATCCGATTAAGTTATCGAGAAATTATCGTACGTCATAATCTTTTTATTATAACCCTTGTTTTTAAAGATAACCTAAATATATTAATAACAATAACAAAAAAATTATCTGTCATCATAATTGATATAATCGTAAGACTTTATGATATTTCTTTGTGATATAAGTATACTCGTAAAACGTGTGGTAAGCCGCTAAAAATAACCAAGTAAAATAGCCAAGTGGTTTGAACATAGGACTCCCGAACCAGGGGCATTGTAATTTTCAAAAATCATGTACCTATTATAGTACGGCCGGCGGTTCTTGGCCGCCCTGAACTTTTTTCGGATCGCTGCGCAGAAGTCAACTTTAGGGTCGAAATGGTGGCAAGCTGGCAAGACGCGCGGGGTGTCACTTTGAGCATTGTTTGTTTCAGTCAAACGCTCAGTGTTCGTGTCGCTATCTCTCTCTAAAGTACAATACCTGCGCACTATATCCGAAAGCCTAACTTCAGAGCGGCCTAGAACCGTCGGCAGTACTATACTTACTTAGAATTTAATTATCACTTGCTTCGGTGAAGGAAAACATCGTGAGGGAACCTGCACACGTGAGAGTTCTCCATAATGCTCTCAAAGGTGTGAAGTACAACAATCCGCACTTGGCCGGCGTGGTGGACTATGGCCTGGACCCCTCAGATTGTGAGAGGAGACCCGTACACAGCAGTGGAACAGTTAAATGTTGCGATGTTGATCTACCTACTTCTAAGATTATCTAAGAGATCGAACTCCTAAGATATTCATTTAAATTATAGGGTATAAAGGCTTATCATTATGTGTCTGAAATGCTTAAGGTAACTAACATAATTATATCCCTCTCAATATGTTTCCAATTACCACATTGTACGTGATATTTTTTTTGTAAACTAAGAATCGGTATAACTTACTATACCCAAGTTAAGAAGTACTATCGTGCTTCTGATTGATGTATGACTTGGTGTGACTGAACAGTTGCGACAGCTAAAGACACGTAGGATATTTGTTTTAGCTGACACTAATTATGTGTCATACATCGGATTATACAGATTTAAAAGGTAGCAGGATTAATCAAACGATTTGTAACAGACATTTGCTCATTTATTAGTTAATTAAATAAATGGTATCTAAGGTACAACTTAGGTTAAGCATTATTAAACAAAATATATGATGCCAAGAGATTAATAAATACCAAAAATGTTAAAAATCCATCCGCAACCATCAGGACTCATTTTCGTAGGTCTTTCCTCCAACCTACTTGTAAACTGTGAAAAGAATTCTATATCGGTGTATGTATGTACATGTATGTATGTATGTATGTACATGTATGTATGTGTGTACATGTATGTATGTATGTATAACCTTAAACGTTAGTCTAAAAATGATTTTTTTCTTTCATTTAATATATCAAAAAAAATATGTCCGTTCTATATGTTATGAAGCTGTCGATGTCACGACCTATCGATGTAATAAGGCTTCGATGTTATAAATTCGATTCAATGAGCGTTCGATTTTAAAAGCTTTCGATGTCATGACCATTCGATATAATAAACATTCGATGTGATGATAGTTCGATATAATAAACTATCGATGTAACGTGTTCGATGTCATGAACTTCGATGTAATGGAATTCGATGTGGCGTATGGAACCCGGTGTTTCCATAGTGCTATGATATCGGGTCCTTCAAGAAGCGGTTTCATCGCTTCGTTCTTGGCCAGCAACGCGTTGGTGACTCCCCTGGTGTTGCTAATGTACATAGTCACTTACTATCAGGTGACCCGTCTGTTCGTTTGTCTGATTAGGGCTTAAAAAAACATTTGGTGTTTATATTCTTCCTGTCACTTCACAACAAGATATATTTTTTGAAGTTATGTCTGCTTAATGTTGCCTCAGTAATTGTACATAGATTACCCCGATGTGCTTCCATCGTGGATAAGAAATATAGCAAAATATACCTAATATAAAAAGTAGGTATTTGTAATGGACTAAGAAATTAAAATACACTTCTGAGCCCATTCAGTTTTAAATGCACGATTACTAATCAATCAAGTATAAATTAACAATAAGTTATTGGTGACCTCGATAAAAGGACGTACAAAGTGACACGTTTATGTAAAGGAAAGACCCAGTGATTAAATGGTATCGATATGTAGTTTTCTCAATGAGGAATTTTATAATATGAAAGTAGTAGGATGTAGGTATATTTATAGAACAAGTAGTATTTTCCGGAAACAGAAAAGATCTTTTTAAAGTTCAGCATTTTTAACACTTCATTTGGTGTTGAATCTATAAATACTAACTTTACTAATATACAAGGAACTACTATAGCTTTCCAATGTTGTTGTTACGAACAAAAAGTGGCGGAATAAACTAACCTACAAATGTTCGAAATAAAAAATACATATAAATTGTGTAATGACGTTACAGTTTTATTGTAAAAGTTTTTAAGGAAAGGTTTATTTCATTCTTTAAAGTTTGTTTTTTTTAATTACTTTTTAGTTATCGCTGGACAGGCATTCGTATTCTCAGCAAATCCTTTCACTTGATACCCATATTGTGGGAGTACGTTAAAAATTAGTAGTCTGCCATCTTATGTGTTCCATGTTGGGTATAGAATGACGTCACCTCGTTAATCATGCATTGTCATCTAAACTAAACGTGTATACAAAATTCTAGCTCAATCCGTTTAAGATTCCGCTTCAATATTGAGTTGAAGATTTCACCCGAGCAAACATACATACATACATTGCAAGTTAAAAGCTTTTAAAATGACCAGATTTTGCACACATAAACGTTTAACATTCTTACAGTAAGCGAGTTGATGGTTGTTATATAATTATGTGCAAAAATTCTTCCAATTCTAAACATTAGAAGGTTTTCTGGGTTCTCGACAAAGACTAGAATTTCTATAATATTTTAAAAGTATTGTCCATTATGTTCAAACACAATCGTGAGAATTGACAATTGTGTGAATGCTAGAGTTAAATTTAGTGTTACATTTTATCGTTGCCTAACATGCGAAGTGACATGTTACATCCGTGGTGTTTGGTTTGGCTACTCCATAGAAGATTGGTCTAGTGAAGTACCTAATTGCCGTAAATAGGACAACGATATATACACCTATTATCCCGACCCTGTAGCCTAGTTGATAGTGGCCCTGCTGGCTACTTGCGCAGCCAGGGGTCCCGGCTTCGATTACCGGACGGGGCAGATATTTATGTGACATATACATGTTTGTTATCGGATCATGAAATTTTGCCACCAGTGTTAATCCAATTACCAACCGCGTCCGAAGTTGCTTAAAAGCCGCTTTCAAAATTATCAATCCATTAACCACCGATAAGTTTCCTAGCAACAGATAAAAAGTTACAACATACTTATTATAAGTTGCTATTACTTTACCTACTAAATTAACTTATCCAAAGATTATGAATGGACAGATTATGTTATTGAAAACGGCCGTAAGTCCGGTAATCACTTATAAATGACACAATCTGTTGGATTATGAGCGCTTAATAAAACTTACGCTTTCTTACATTGTGTGATTGTCATTTTTCATAAATATACTTTAACTCCATTGACACAAGCGTGTCCAATCGCCGTATTATTAAACAAAATGACTACCACGTCGCTCAGTTATAACGAAAGTGAGATGATATTCATTGAGCCACGCGCTTAGCTGCAGATTTCACACTCGCCTTTTCCTCAATGACGTAGTTTTACGCTTCGGGGCACGCCGATCAAAAATAAAACAAACCTTTGCAGTAAAATAAATTATTTTCTCTACACTAGTGGTGTAGTCGTAGACGGAGAAAAGTATAGACCTATGGATGCTATCTATCGCACTCACACAGGAAACACCAACTTCACCAACTTACGCCAATTACACGAAAAAAAAAAACAAGTCAGAATGATACGATGTTTTGTCTCATTTTGCGTGCCGGTTTTTTCAAGGAAAGCATAGTTGCTTACAAGCAAATTTGACAGCTGATGTCGAACTTTACTTATGCCACATACAATTACTTTCCCGTACTTTCTCGTGCTATCTCACGTTTGCCACGCCCACCAGATGTCTATATATCCTTCTCTATCTACGGCTGTAGACGTGTATTGTAACATGTAATAACGTTGAATGAATGAGTGGTTGATTACAATCAGTAGCTAGCACTCGGTAAAACTGTGTTACATCAAAATCGTTTCTGGCGAGCTTCTTGCGTAGGTCGTGTGTTGCGGTCGAATTCAGTAACAGGGTCGTATCTGTGGCTGCTAATGTATCAATATTATGACAGGTATATAAGTACTCATCCTGCAACTGAGTCATATGAGTTCGATGACATTTAAATCTCAATTCTTGATCGAAGTGGTTAGGGGCCTTGGTAATGTTTTATTGGTACTTTTAAACGTGTTTTTAAATGTTCTAATGAGACATTAGTGACACTAGAAGAATTCAAAAATATGATGATTTTCTGGAAAAATACACTTAAGAATAATAAAATTATGTCTGAATTAATTATTATTTTCATGGGCTCCCAAAATGGCATTCCACCTTATTTAGTTATTTTGTGCTTAAAACATTGACAGTTTGACAGTCATATTATTCGCCGACATAGTTCAGTTTTCACACTTAGTTGCTTTAATAGAAGTGGAAAGAGTAAATACCTATTTAAATAATTCAATTTCACACGTTGGAAATCAAGGTAAAATTGCAAATTATTATAGCGGTGGTCGTAATACTGTTTGTATGACTGCGGAGGCTGAGGTAGTGATTACTTCTGTAATATGCAATCAGGTAGACTTAGAAATATTAAGAAAACGTGTAAAGTGATAGATGAAAATGTTTAAAATAAACATATTGATTCAATTATATTAAAAAAGGAAAAAAACTGTGAATTCTTTTTTAAGAATACCTAATGCACGCACGTAGACAGAATTTGGTATAGTGAAATTAACATGTAGAAAAAGTGCAAATAGTTAAACTTTATATAATAATACGCGTTACAAATATATTTATTACCGAAAACGTAAACGTGAATGTGAAATAACTCTTACGCATAATGTCGAAGTCGAATTTCGAGTGCAGACCAGGTCTCTCTCTATTTAGGACAAATATATAAATGTAAGTGTTATATAAAAGTTTGTGAATAATAAGTGAAAAATATATCCAATGTTTTCAAAATTATCTAGAAACTAAGGTGAAGAACGAATACGACGTTTGTAACACAGAAATGAAGAGTTGCATGTTGAAAATAACCATTCCTTTGCCGGTCAGCATCAGGGTTTGCTGTGATTTAGCAATCATGAAGATGAGGAGTTTCGTCACCGTGGGATCTGACCAGTCTTCCCAAGGCGCTCTGTATATGTCTGTACACATTTCTTCACTCGACTGTAAAATAGAATTATAACAAAGTTCAAATCTGTTTCAAACATTCCTGTACGAAACTTTGTAAATTTTGTTATTAGTTTTGATCCAATTTTAGAAAATCCAATTTTCGTCTGATCTAAATTTAAATGGATGACTGGTCTATACCAGTCATCCATTTAAATTTAGATCAAACTTATACCTTAGACTTATACCTACACACAATACATAGGTATTGTGTATTGTATAACAAAATTTTGTCCTATAATACAAATCAATCGATTTTTGTAATATTGTGACTATAGCAAAGCAAACGAAACGAGATAAAACAAGTGAAAAATGTTGATAAGTATAAAATATTTTTTATCAGAATCATCTCCAATGAAATTAACTGGCCGTCAAATTGTAGGTACATATTATTATACGGGAGATAAAATGACCGGGATTCTATTAAAATGCTGTCCCGAGTTACCTTAGTACAGGCAAAGTTTTATCCCGTTTCGTTAGATTTCCTATAGATTATAGATGAAATAAGTTAATTGATGGATTATTTTCCAAGTTATAGTTTCACTTTTTTAGCAAAGATGAATCGATTGCTTTCAATGCAGTTCAGCTCAAAGATTGATTGAGTTTCTCATTCCTTATATCAAGCACGATTTGATTACGAGCAATCATTATTAAAAGAAAAAATACAAAATATTTTCAGATGTTAACATTAAGTTTTAGGGCTCGTGTATAGATCAACCGCTTTTAAAAGCTTTTAATTTGAAGCGTTTTCAACTGTCCTTGCAAATTAATTGACCACTCCTGGGTGCGGTGGCGTTCGACTGAGTTTGTATAAATTTGGAACTCGGATGACAATGCAGTATTATGATGTCATAGAACCAGCTCTATCTTACTTATCGAGCCGGAGGCTGACTGCGATTAAAGTGTGTTGTTAGATTTTAAACTATAGTTATCTTGATTTTTTGTAACTTTGCATGTTACAATATACAACATACTATGTTACATCTATCTACAGCAGTATCAAGTTAGATTAATTGCATAATGTGCAATGTTTCATTAAGATATCATAACTAAACGTGATCGTTATAATTAATTATTATGTTATGTTGGAGGAAAAGTCAGCCGTCTACGAAATTACCACACGAATTTTAAATATACACGTTATATGTAAGCCAAGTTTTTTGCCGAATCAATGTAAAACATCGTTTCATGATGCTTTATTATTATTTAATTAATTCACTATTATTACACAACGTAAGTAGGGGCGTTGTTTTTAATTATTAGTTTCTATTCCGCTATAATGAGTGTTACGTTACCTTAATCACATTGCTGGCAAAATAACACGGTGTGAACATGTGTACTACACCGCTAATAGCGAATATCGTATATTTTGGTTCGAACGTGTTGCTTAGGTACATTTGAAAGACATTCATAGAAATCAATAACGAAGAGAGAAGAAATACTACAAACAGCCATCCGCCATAAACATCTTGCAAATCGTTGTAGAATAAAAGCGCAGCTTGATGGTCTTTGATTGCTTCTTTCAATTTCTTTACTAGTTGAAATTTATCTTTTGAGTCCTTGAACGCTCTGAGAATCTTATGCGTCATCAACTTTAGCTTAAGCCGTAAATGGGTCGTCGCAATGCAGAACGATCCGTCAAATCCAGCAAAGTTTGGAGACAATGTGACGCACTGCACTAAATTGTAAGCGAAGATGATTTGAAAATATGGCGTGTCATATTGTATGTCTTCTATAAATTTCAAGTCCATTTCGTGGACCATGCGTCTTGGCCAAATATCGCTGACGAGGCTGTCATATATCATGCAGCTGCCAGCGTAAATTGGAAACTGTGAACTTAATAATATCGGAATGATGATCCAGCAACGCTGTCCCAATTCTCCCAACTTTATGTAATGCTCGTAAATTTCTTGATAATCTTCTTCCATATCGTTACTGTCCAATAAATCGTCCGTGATAGTCTGCAGTAGATCGGCAAATTTCTCCGTTTTATTGTAGACGTAAAAGAATTTGAAAAAGAAGAAAGTGGCAAGAACACCAATTGTCAAGTTTCGGGAAAGATTGATCATATCCAATGTGTACATGCATTTGAATAAGTACATCAAGAACCAAAATATCATGACGGAGTTCAGGAGACAGACGATCCCGAAAGCAATACCCCTCCTGTGGTAATTGAATTTATTAGGATATAAAAGGCTAAACGCCAAGGCGAACGCGCAATGGGGAAAGGTTTCGTTGAAGGATTTAAATTTCATTTGCGGTGAGTTAATTTCCATACGCTTCACCATTTTGTATGGTAGGAAATAACAGACGAATTACCCAGTCTTAAGTGCTCCGCA